>CM030007.1:184089176-185289176 GCA_017639485.1 Pluvialis apricaria | reverse complement strand
TGCGCTAGCTGTGGGATATGGAGCAGCTAAAACAGTCTGATTCTTTTATTCAGGCCAAAAACGTAGCCCCTGTTTTCCACTTCCAGCCAAAAGTCAAAAGGAACAGCAGGGGGAAAGTAGCCTCATCACAGTCTCCACATGCTTTTGCTTGGCACAGGCCACCCCTTTCTGGGACAGCACCGAGGTGAATTCAGACTTGAATTTTCAAGTCACAGTTTAAGTATTAATTCCGGAATAACTGCTTACAGCTAGGCATATTTGTGCTAGACTGGTGATAATTTTCTCATTGACCATATTAGAATCTGTAACTGGATCAACATGTGTCCTACACTTCAGGAAATTCAGGAAAATCAACTCTCTTCTCTCCCCCGCCATATGCTGGAGCTAACAGAGTTCACACACCAGTACCGAAAAACAATACATTGAATCAAATCTGCCATCCATTTAGACTTACCCAAGCTCTTCTACCTTACTCATTATTCTATGTTTAAAATTTGCATTCCTTCTTATTTATCTTTCTTCTAATGCCAAACAGTATTAGCTGTGCAATAACCATTTTGAGCAAGGTGAAGTGCTATACATGGATTCACAAATGAGGTACAAACTGATATACAGAGTCGTCTCTCTGTTTAATTTTTAACCATTCCCCCTGGTATGCATCCCAACATCCTGCTGGTGATTTTGACTGAAAAAAATCACAGTAAACAGAACTTCCACTGAGCTTTTTGACATGGCTCTCAAATTCATTTGGAACCTCTAGTGTGCAAAATAGTTCTTTTTCCCCCTTCATGCTTTACTTGGTATTTATCAACACCAAATTTGATAACTGTGATGCCCATTCATGTAAATCATTTACTTCTTCGCAATTCCTCATGGTCCTGCTTGTTAGGAAGAGAGCTGTGGTGTTACCTGCCAATGCTGCAACTTCAACCATTTTAACCCCACTCCCTTTCCAGACCACTAACCAACCGGAGAAGCACAAAACAACTCCCATGAACCTGGAGAAACTCTCTTTGCCTTCCAACCTTGATGAAAGAATCCTGCTCTTACCCTCTCCTCTTGGCCCATGACACTTTTGTAGCTCTTCCCCAAATTAGAAGGTTTGGGTTTTTTTGTTTGGGTATTTTTTTTCCCCCCATAGCATCTCACATGTTGAAGAAGAGCTTTTGAAAGTCTACATGAAGCCATTCTTTACTGATGCCTTCAGAGGCATCTGGGAGTTTAATCAGAAAACTCCCTTTGCAGAAACTGGGAGAGTGTCTCATGATCTTCCAAATGTTTTGCTGTTTAAGTCCTCAGTTGATCCAATGTTCTCATTCTGTTCCTATTCTTTTGCTCATGATTGTAGCCTTTTTAAAAAGTGAAGTCATCATTCTCAGGGTGAGACTGCATATTCTGCTAGCAGCTGTTCAAGATGATGGACAATGATGGTTATTCCCAGATTAACATGTTCTGCACAAACACTCCAGATAATACTAAACTTAGATCATTATTCTGCCATTAAAACTTCATTATATTTATGGGCTATAAAGTATGGGACAAATCAGAAGCATGTGGAGTTGCAGTTGCATGTGAGCATCCAAGTCTCCAAACCTGCAAGAGTTTAGACTTTAACCTCCTCCACTCTTTCCCTTCCTGGAAGGACATTTGCTAAGGATGCTAAAACACAAAGAGCATGAAACCGAAAACTATTTGCATATATAGGGCATCCGCTTTTATAGGTCACACACTGAGCACAAACCAGCAAGGATTAGGGCTTCTCTAAATGAGTGGGATTCACTTGAGAAGGAGCCTCTTGAACTGACACAAAACAATGAAGACATTTAGCCAGAGACAAAAAACTCATCGTTCTTCCTGTCTTCACTTCATTAAGTTAATGCTGCTCATTCAAGCCTTTTCATTTTAGGCTGGCTATGACTTTTATTCAGATAGACCCATCTCTCAAACAATTCCTCAAGGGTAACCCAAATCAGGGGTCAGCTGCACTGGAGTATGGGAGGCAGCTCTTCCCTACTGCAAGCGTTCCTCAGCATGCCAAAGGCATGACGGCCCACTGATCCAGATTCTATAAAAAGCTACTTCTAAGATAGGAAAATCATTTAGCTTTCAAGAAGATCCCCTGGCACGTCTTCTCCTTTATGTGTTTGCTCTGCTTTGAATGCTCACACGTTAAAATGAACCAAAGTCCTGACTCTGGAAGGAGGTCAACTTATTTAAAACATTAACTTCTAAAAGAAAAACACATCCAAAAGAAAATACCTTTCCCTTTAGTACGCAGGCATACACCTCCATGTTTGATGCAGTTTACACTAACCAAAGACACATATAAAGCAGGCACTGTTTACAGACAAGGCTGATCCCATGCTGAGAAGGACGCATTCTTACCAGCCAGTCATGTTGAAGTCCCGGTACAGCATCCTCTTTCCAACTTCCTTGCGCTGCACCCTCCGTGGAAACTCTAAATGTGTGAACTCATTTCCCAGCAAGTGGGGCTGCATGTAAGCCTGTGGGCAGAAACCAAGCCACAGATACCACACGAACATCATAAAACAAGACATCATCTATTTTTAATGAGGTAGCATTACCATCCCTTCCCGCTTCCTTTCCACACATACTCCCCCCGCCCTCCGCCCCCTTTTTAAACAAGGAAAATGAGAAAATGATGAGCTCCATTTCAGCAAACGATGTGCGCATACACCAGTTCTGACACTGCCTGGTGTCCGGCAGCAGCCTTACAGGGAGCAGTCCTCTTGCCCTCAAAATCCTTCACTTCTCTCTGCTCTTCAACATTTGTTATCTCTAAAGTACACCTCATCCACTGACCCTGAAGGAGTCTGCAGGGCTTCATCGAACAGAACACATCTCCTTCTGCAAGTCAGTGACCTGAGAGAAGGGAACGACCAAAGGACAAAGCCATGGAGCAAGCAGAGACTTACAGGGGTGCGTGTGGAGTAAAGCTCAAGCTTTTTGACTCCCAGTTCAGCTATGCCAACAATGCACAAAACCTAGTATTACTACAACACTTTAATTTTCACTGCCTTGAGAAAAATGTCCCCCTTTACCTGCTCAGTGTGCTGCACCCCTTTGCATGAGACAACAAATAAATACGAGTTGGAGAGCACTTTGTTTTCTAAAAACTACTTCCTTTATACAGAATAGACTTTAAGAAATGCAGCAGCAGTTTTGTGTCACAACTGCAACTAATGTTTTTGATGATGTTAACGTTTGACTGCTGCTGCCCTTTCTGGTGTGCTGCTCTGCAGATGCTGGGATGCCTCCTGTGCCCGAGGCTCATGTGCTCCAGAGCTGACTGTACTCAAGAGCATCATGAGCCTCTTTGTCCACCACACAGATTTTTGGTGTGGATTTATACACAGATCACCTGACATGATAGGTTAATCCTTAAACACAGTGTATTTCTTCTTTCCAAAATAAACCTCACTCATTTTTCTTTAATATTTGCATAAACAAGCCTTTCCTTCTCCCTCCCCAAAACTGCATCGTGAGCGAGCTCTTCTGAAGACAGTCAAATTGGCTAGGGAACTGAAAAAAGTTGTGTTTCTTAACCTTTCTGCAGATAACTCTTTTTCCTTATCCAGCCAGTTAAGGCAATAAAGTCTCTCTTATCTCCAGCAGCAGCTGCCGTCAGGGCAGACCAAATGAGCTGGCTTTAGTTTGTGGGTTTGTCATAAATCTAGTGCTCATCAAAGGTGAGCGGCAGGAAGCAGTGGAAGCCCTTATTGATCTACCTGGCAGCTATCATGCAGATAGTTCACAATAAAATATTTCCTGCATTTAAGGGCCGAGCCTGCTCCCACTCAATTTAATAGGAGTTGGATCAGGCTCAGCACATCACAGCGCTAACCTTCCATCAGCTTGTCCCCGTTCCCGTCGCCAGACATCCTTCCAGAAAACACCTCGAGCTCGGCTGAAATGGGGCTGAGGGAGATTGCTGCGTGTAGTCGACAAGATTGGATTCTGCTTTCAAGAGGCGGCTTTCAAGCACGCGAGTGTGATCTTGACATTGTGATCCCTTCCTGGAACAGGAGCTCCATCAAATTCTCTCTCCATGTACAGTTAAGGGAATTACATTTTTTTCCTGCAGTCTACAGTCAGCCAAGGTCTCCTCCCCCACCCAAATATTGTTTTCAAGGACCCTCTAATTGGATCACTGTTCCTCATTACAGAAATTGTTGAGAAGCACTAGTGACTTTTGAGAGGTCTAGCAGTATTAGTCCAGATGAGGCTTTCCATACTTCCAGAATTCTGGATTCTTTATTTAAAAGTACATGTAAGCTTTTTATTTTTATTTATTTTCATTCCAGTTGCAAAAAAGATGGAACATCCCTAATGATTTATTTGATGTATTGCTACACACTGACAGCAGAGAGCTGGACTTTTTTTTTTTTTTTTTTTAATTCTTTCTAGTTTATGGTATTGTAAACAATGAAGTCAGTCTGCTTTGAAAGTGCAATTCAGTTCACTTTTAAAAATGCACAGCCTATCTTGATTAAATCATTACAAACCACTTCTAGCTAAAGACTACTGTCGCCTGCCTACAAAACAAGAAGCCCTATTTAAAGCAAAAAACCCTCATACCTGACATCAAAATGAAGTTATTTAACCTTTAGGTTATGAGATTACTTATTAGGCTGGATCACAGGTCCAGAAGAAAAAAGTTACAGGGTTTTAGCATTTTTCCTCTCAAAAACAAGAATTTCCTTTATTGAAAAGGTAAAGCGATTGCGAGAGACTGCATTTCATAAAGATTTACTCAGATGGAAAGTCTGAGGTCACAAGTGAAATAAGATTAATAAAGCTGGCAGAGTTACCAGTGGACTGCTAATGTTCAAATAAGATTTCTCTTCCGCAGCCAAACCTCAATGCTTGATTTACAATCCAGGGATCTTAACTTGATTCTAATATTTTTGGCGTCAGAGGAACAGAGGGAAAAGAGCAATTTGGAAGCTTCTGGTGCCTGTGAGCTGAATTCTTATGTGAAGAAATGGGGATTTTTGTTGGGCTTTTTTTTTTTTTTTTTAAATTTTCTGTATTTTTTACCCTTTTCAACAGTTGTTTTTGATGCTTCACTGGTAATTCTACAGAGAAGAATGTTTTACTGTAAAATTCAGATGCAACTTCCAGTTGGGTTTGTTGAGAACTGTCCTCCATTTAATGCAAAGCAGGGCTCTTCTCTCTATCCATCCCAATCAAACCGAGCTGGGCAGCAGAACCAGAAAAAAAATAAAACCAGCAATGCTCTAAAAGTCTACAGATCTTTAGATATACAAGCAGACACCATGAAATCCCCTCAAGTGATCCAACAAAAATCAAAAATAGTAAGTGAACTGATTACCAGAATTTCATCTGTGATGAAGCGCCACCATATTTTCCATTTTTTCATTTGTTTAGTCTCAATTTGCAAGAACCTCAGATCACAAATACCATTCAGAGAACTTAAGATTTAATAAAGAGGGTGACTAACAAACTGTATATCCTTACGGGGCATGCTCAGACAACAGTGTTATTCAGTATTACAGAACTGGAATATTTTCCATCCTTTTTCTTTCAGAAGATATTACAGGTTTTTGGCATAAATCTGGCATAGCCTGCATCATGTGTTTTTGGTACTCTGCCATTTTATGGTGCATTTTGTGGCTGGATGTATTACATCCAACATTAGTTATTTAAAATGGAGTCCGCTCAAGGAAATATTAGTCGCTTTTCTTTCAACAAGTGATTTACTTCCTGCTGTGTTTCCGGGTGATCAGCAAAGCAAACATGAAATTAAGATAAACCTAGACTTACACACTAGTGTGCCAGTTAATTAGGTGGCAGGGAACACTCATGTATCTTATTGTACCTTGATAAGCCCTGCTGATGCCTTTTCCAGCTCCTCCAGTACGCGCTGCTCTGGGACATCACCAACACTAGCAGTTTCACTGTATTCTGTGTTATTTTCAGAATTGCTGTTTACCCCTACATCAACTATATCTTACAACTTTATCCTCTTATCATAATGTGCCATTTTCTCCAATAAGATATTCTACTATATGGGACTACTGTTCACAAGAGCATGCACAGGACAAAGCATCCAGAAGTTTTGCAAATTACTCAGCCATTATCATATGGACACATTTAAGCCAAACAAGAGATTAAAACTAAAGGAGGTGGTGATAGAAGGAAAGAGGGAAGCAGGAGCCAAATCCATCCCTGGATTGGTCTCTCCTCTTATGAAAGGCTAGGACCCTTTCCATACATCCACATATCTCTTTTACCACAGCATCGTGCAATGTGTCAGATGGCCAAAGCAATCCTACGCTGGGTGATGTCGGGAGCCACACACTGTAAGAGAATCAAGATGCATCTGCCTTGTAATTGAAGCACTGAGCTGACATTTAGGAGTTGTAGGTTCATCTCCTCTTCAGGCTTGGGTTCCCCAAGCGTCCTTCAGCAGATAAGTTAGTAGCATTTAATCCTCACCTGAACAATGGAAAAAGAATAGGTCCTCTTTGAACCCACGCTTGTCTGGGCTCATAAACCTTTGTTTGAATGGTGCCAAACACAAAGAGCATCCACAGCTCACTGCCACTGATGGCCACCCATTCTCTACTAGTAGTAAAGCCTGCCCTGGTTGCAGCAGTGCACCATCTCTGACCTGAGCTGTGAACTTTTGGGGCACCGCCTGGCCACACGCAGGGACACGGTATGCAGTAACACCATGCTGACCTCACATGACATCTTCAAAATGCAACTTTGATAACTAATGGAAATACACCCATCTGCAATACATTCATTCATCATTCACTTAAAACACGTTTTCCAAGGGAATAAGTAACAAAATCTATGCCATTTACTGTTGCAATTTAGACTATCATGATTGAAATTAATAGTCTCCTCAGAAGATGAAAGGAAAATTGACTCTGGCAGCCAGTGCCTGCACAACTGCTAATGTACCAGAGCAGTTCCCAGTCAATACTGGATTTTGTTTTCCCTCAAGATACACCGATACGGGAAGCCAGGGCTTTCCTGGAGTACGTGCTGTGTGAGCCCTCCTGCCACAGTGCTAAAAAGAAAAGACAGACACAAAATTTCACAGAAATGGAGGCTTATGAACTCCTGCCAGTGGAAGGGAAGCAATATGGTGCACCAAACCTCTACAGAAGCCAAAGGACCAAGGGAATACTGATGCAAAGCTTTCACGCCTTACATCTTCAGAAGTGCTCTCTGACTGAAGGATTGATTGCCTTCTGCAATATTCTCACAAGTCCCCTGGCACAGAAGTCTGCCTCTGCCACACAGCCTGCCTGAAATCTTCAGCTGTATGCTCTCCTCCCAATGCAAAAAAAGGGGGTGCAGGTGGAGACGGAGGGATGACCATGCCCAGAGCTGCTCAAAAGTCAGAATGACTGGGTAGTCAACTTGCTCTTCTGAAGTTGCCATACCAGCGGCATAGGCCCAAGGCCATTCTTGGATACATGGCAATAAACCCGCATTAAAATGGGAGCTGGGTAGGGAAAACATTTGTTTCCCCCCCTCTGTTGTTACTCAACCCGTACTAGCTGAAGCACAGTTTTGTCTAAGACTAGGTTGGAGGACTTCATACAGAGCTGCTCACCTGACCTGAACAACTAATTATCTTGCAGATTTCTTTGCACGTGGAAATTAGGGTCCAGAAAGCAGGGCGTGAATACAGAGGATGCCAGTTAACCTAAACCAAGGTCCCGTGTGGCTGAAGCAATCAACAGGCACTAAAAGCAGAGGAAAGCTCCTTCGCCCTGACTGTGCTAACAGTATCCACTGCGCAGGGAGCCCACCCTCAGCAGTCTGCGTGCTGTAAGCCCACACCCCGCCTTTGCCTGCGCAGTAACTTCCCCATGCAGACAAGCCCTGCGGTGGACTGTATCTCTGCATTTACCGAGTAAAATATTAATACTAAAATGATTAAGTGATTTTCTTCCTATTGCGCAGGAAGAGCAGTGCAACAAACTTTGAAACAAAGAAGCTCAGCTTTCATTGCAAATAAGAAAATAAACCAAAGTAAATAACTTTCAGATAAGAACAGCAGAAGACAGATGTTGATGGTGCAATAGACTGATAGGAGAACCTGGGGAGAGCCAAGGTGAGTAAGGAGAAATATTTGGGATCTAATCAGCAAGACAAATGCAATCTTTGGAGTGTAATGTTTATGCCAGCCTTTTAAGAAATTTGGGGCCTTTTTTTTTTTTAACACTAGAGTAAAAATGTTACTTACAGAATGTTATGTTTGAAATTATCTCTAATTTTGTTTCACGCTCTTGCTGTCTTGCATGTATTTTCTTTGAACATGATACCCATAACCCTGGCATATTTGTTACTTATAGAAATAAAATAAACAAAGGTAAAGGAATTTTCCAAAGGAAGCTGCAGAAACAGCTTTTCAGATCAGCTGTTGTTTTCAAATATAAGCCAGAAAGGACATCAAAAGAGAAAAAAAATCCCTTGTAGGCAATGCTTTATCTTGTATTTCCTACAGAAGTAGCAGACTCCCCAGATACTAAAGATATCCTTTATTTTAAAGGCAAACACATTATTTCAAATGTAACTGAACTGTAAATATTTACTCGGCCTCTTTTCCATTTGGTTCTCTGAATATGCATACTCCCAAAGAAGTATTTCCTCTGAAATTTTCAGTTTCAAGACAGTGAACCAGACTAAAAATCAAATGTGACAACCACCAAAACATTTATGACTTTTCTTCAAACCCTTCCACCCATGCCTTCAACCACCGGTGTCTTGCCTAGATTCAAACCACAGTGCTTGGGCCAGGCTGAAGATAAGACACCTTAAGAACAAGGAATGCCACTAGCCTCAGCCTGTCCACTTCGAGTCAGGCAAAGCTGACAGTGAGCCTGCTTTGGCTTAAGCTTAAATTTCTAAGAGGAAAAGCCAGAGAGCAGAAGAAGCACAAAACGAATCTCTCGGCCATGTCAGGAATGACGTTTTGACCAAGAGCCAAACAACTTCAACCAACTGATCTGACCATCAACAAAAAACTTAAGAAATAACAGGATTATTTGCACGAAAAAAATAACACCGTGCATTTTGACTTACATTTCTTAGGCAGCTTATCAGCCAACACAAATCGGTGTATAAAGCACCACACATCTCCTCAGCTAGTCACCTTATCCCAGGTTTATGGGAACTGCTACACTAAATAAAACTAGTCTTTCTTCATCTGTCCTATCCTGCAGCTACTAACGCTCACTGAGATCACCTCTAAGTTGGATATCTTTTTCCTTGAGACACTATTGGCATACTGTTAGAGCAAATGAATAAAACCCTGCAATAATGTTCACATGCACAGAAAGAGCAGTCTGTGGTATTTTATACTGTCACACCTTAAACACTGGGATGGATTGAAATACCTCTGTGGCTTGTTAGCTCTATGTCTAAGCTCTCATAATCTAACACCAATGAGCTGCTGAAGGTCTACAGCTGAACAAGGTACACAAGCACCATAATTGATGGCCTTCACAGAGGGAATAAGACTCCTTTCGCTGGAATTTGCACCACCAGGCTTTTCTCCACATTTGCTGATGGCTAAAAGACATAAATGGTCAGTCAGTGGTGTTCTGCAGACACATGGTCCTTCAACAAGCCATAGTAACTCAGTGGCACGTGTCTGAACCTTAGATATTACCAGGGAATGCTTGTCATCAGCAGCACCTAATTCAGTCCTCAGATTTCTTACCAGATACTGAAGTCGCTGGCGTTCGGTCTCTGGAGTGAATTCTGAAGACATTGGAATGACTTCACCGTTTCGGATTATTATAGCCCTGTAATAGTAATAAAATATCATAAGTACAGAAAAAAAAAAAAGTAAAAAATACCTAGAAAACCACAGGGTACAGTCACACTCTTATTCTCTTCAGTCACAGTAAAATAAAGCCATTTCTTTTCTACTGAAGTTGTCAGCAGAACAGGATAATAATTCCTGCCCTGCATCCTTTAGGCTGGATAACAAAGTATATTTGTATATGCCAAGTTCATTTCAGAGCTCACAAAAACATCCAAGGAACAAAGGCAAGAGTTATTTCAGTTGATGTCTACCGGGTATCCTTATTAAGTGAAATGCAGACACCCAGAGGAGATGCTGCAGAATCACTGATTGTTGAACAACTCTTTGCAGGTTTTAATCCCAGTTGTGGCTGACACTGTCTAAACTACTGGCTTCAAATGACTCATGCAAGCACTTTCCAATTATTGATTGGTCATATGTCATGTCAGAACATTTCTACTCCAACAGCAAATGGAAATGGCAAAGCAAATCCTGTTTAACAGAAATTTAACTAGTTACCTGCCAAAAGACGACAGGTAATGGAATGACTATAGATCAGCCAGCAGATTTCACACACACTTCTGCAAACGGCAGGGAAGAAATTCTCTCAAACACCTGCCTGTTGCGTCTTAACAATCTGCTATGCTGCATGCAAAATACGGTCTGATGCTTCCCTGGTGTAATGCCACTGGCTGAAACACAGTCACAAGAGGGAAGAATTTACCCATTATTCCTACTGCATTCTGTGGTCATGTACTCACTCACAGAACTGCATTCATTTATCTTTCCATTATTTATACAGCTTTGTAGGTATAGTAACGCTTGGCACTTTCGAAGGGCTGGATGAACTATGTATCGTCTCAAAGAGTTTAATGCCTGTTTTGAAGCTGTTTCTCAACCATCACTAGATTAATTCAGTGTTTGGATAGTAGCACTGTACCAGCTCTCCTCTTGAATTTGCACAGAATTTTGCATAGATAAAACACAGAACTGTCACTTGGATTCCAGTTTCTATATGTTTTAAGTGGTCTCCTTTCTGTGATCTTTTCATTCTGTTGTGTTATTTACATGCTAGCTTACTTCTCTTGGTAATTTGATCAACTTGCTGGCATTGCTTCTAGGGCAGGTATTCTGACGGCACTGCAATGCAACCAATGAATACAGTACGCACACAAAGACTGAAAACTTAACCTCTAAATTCAAAACACAGGCATCTTGAGAAAACCAGCCCTGGTACAAACCAGCTTTGTAAAATTAGTGGCACAGGATAACTTTCCAAGTCTTCTGGATACGATATTGGACTAAAATTGCCTCCGAATGATCATCTACTATTGCTAGCATGCAAAAGGAAGGAGCATTACCAAAGAGGAAAGGAACTGTTCACATTTCTGAGAATCACGTGGCAAAAACAAGACAGGTACAGGATGATGCTACAATGGGAGACGTAGGAAAAGGCTCTAGTGATGAGGGGGAAACAGCTCTGCTTTGACAGATAACAAATTTACTGCTCCTGGACTTCCAGCACTCCCTTGTAGATAATCCTATGCAAAAGTTAGACGTGGCAAGAGTGCAACCTCCATGCTGAAGGCCCCACTGGCCCTTCACTGCTACAATTAAAAACAATATTGCGTGCTTGAAACAAGACAGACATGGTGGTTGTAGCTCATTAATTTCTTAAGAGAAATTTGTGCAGAATTTTTTGATGGAATATTTTCTCCTTTATGGGATCTGAATACATTACAGGCTTACAAAAATGCTGTCCCAATTAAAAATGATAAAGGTTTGCTGAAAATTTTTCTTTTGGATTTCTGAGACAGTCATTTAAAAATGAATTAAGAACTCTACCACCTCTTTTCTGCAACACCACCTTTGCTTTTATTCTGCAACTCCTAAGGTATTCAGCTTTGAACCAGACTCATTTACTCAAAGACAGTGGACAGCTTTTATAACCTTTTCATATGTAATTTGACTCACTTGAGCAGGCCTCCGTTTAAGGGGACTGCGGTTTAGTACAGAGTAAGTACGCTGGCAACAGTCTAGACCAGACTGATCAAAGGAGTTGATCAGACACTAACCAAATTTTATATGCTAGTTTAAGGTAGTCATAAGGGATCTACTGATCCTGTGTTTGTCTGAAAGAGCTAGTATAAAAAACACACATCGATATAACTGCTAGCAAGTCAGGCTAATTTTTTAATTATCCTTTTCTTCCCCTTTAATCACCATTTCACAGGAAATCCATATTTTAAAGACCACTCAGACCAGTCTGGGGTTCATCTTTTTCTTTGTGCACACTGACATACTTCCTATAAACGTTGATAGCTATCATTCTCACTTCTATGGGTAGAATTGGGCCCTGAGGGACTCACATCATATAAAAAGCAATTCAGAGGCGAGTGGGTCAACCTTTCATGGCTCAACTTATTTTCACTAGAAATTGCAGCCACCTGGGATGAAAAGCACAACCCAGCACAAAAAAACCCCAACCTTTGGAGGAGGGAATTAAAGTAATGCTGTTGATACCTGATAAAACAGAGCCTCAGTTTTATGTTTTTCATTAATGTTTTCAGCAGTTGGACTTTATTCAACTTGAAAGTTACAGCTGCTCATAAGAGTCAAATGATTTGATCCGAGGAATTAGACGGCTCTAGATATGAGTAATGGGGGGAACGCAGACGTACATATACAGGTCACCGGTCTGAATTCAACTCTGGTGGGCTCATTATCCCCTTACCGGTCTCTCTACCTTTCCGCACCAGCTGCTTAGTTGTTTCATGACAGCAAAGGGTATTTCTGACGGCCCAAGTGACAAAAAATGGACGCATTCGCTGGCCGTCTCACTGGAGAGGCTGGGTGCGAAAGCCTGGCCCAGGAGCTACCCTGCTCAGCGGGATTTTTCCCCTGTGATTGAAGAGGTGCTGAATCAGGCCCTAATTGGGTTTGGAGACTGAACTGCCCTTTCCGTGACCTCGCAGTGACAGGGCTGCCAAGCACCGACGGCAGGCTTTTCCCACCAAGCAACCTCCAGAGCCCTGAATTCAATAGCCCTAAGTCAATAACTGCTCACGGGGAGGGAGCCTGGCGGACGCGGCAGCCGCAACCGGCCCAGCAACTGCTTTTACAGACCCACTCTATACGGTCCTGCAGGACAATTAATTTTGACTTTGTGCTTCCTAATGGACTAAGCAGCAACATGGCGTTACGTGAGCATTACTGCATCTGCCAGGCATGAAAGATGCATGTTCTCAAAGAAATAGTGCTCTGAAAGCATTTAGCTCCCTGTGCATTGTGGAAATATGAATGTATTGTTTTATACCAGAATACAGCTGTCCTATTAAACTGTCAGGAATAGCTGCACAGGAAAGCAAGAAGAACTCGAAGAGAGATGCTGTGCCCAGAGAGCATCTGATTCTGCCATGTTTAATAGTGACGTTTTAATTTCAGCCACACCGGTGAAACACATTATAGCAGAGCCACAGGGTGAGCCTGCCAAAGGCAGAGGGATGATTCATGTTTGCAGGCAACAAGTAGGTCAACACTAACCAAATATTCTCTAATGACAAGGTTGCTTCAGACCTGTACCAGTCATTAATTTATGTCACCAATGAAGTAGCAATTAAAAACCAAAGGGTTTTGGGGCAGGATAGGAAATCAGGAGTTGCAGATCTGCAGCCCCCTCGGTGCATTGCCCTCCACACTCTATAGCTCCGATGCCCTCTCCATGCAGCATCATCCACAGCAAGCAAACGGGAGAAACTGCACCTAAGTCTTGAGGCCACAGAGGCCAGTAAGTCACTTATTTTGATCCCTTCCAGAATCAAACTATAGATTTCCCTGAGTCTTCTCCCCTCTTTTGAACCCAGATAGCTAACTCCCCACCCACACGAACTGCAGGACCGTGCTTGCCCTTGCTCTGCACGACAAAAAGTACGTTCACTAATCCAGAGCTGGTAAATATTCACAGCAAACATGCATATATTGGGGAAAAAAGTTTCCAAAACACAGCTGAAGTAGCCTAAAATGGAAGAAACAAAAATAGGATTTTTTTTATATCCCTTCTGGCCACTTAACTGTGTAGTTTCTGATCCAGAGAAGCTATGCCCTGAACAACTAAATGTGGAGCAAGAGACATGCCAGCACCTTGGTGCATCAGGCGGGACTGACAGTGACAGCAAATCCTGCAGCGGGCTGTGTCCACTCAGTCACACACAAATGAAAAGAAACACCAGGAGCTTAAAAGGCTGCATGTAAATCCACAGAAAATACTACATTTATCTTTCGGATTGACATAACTGTGTAGTCCACGGTGATCAGCTAAATTCACACAGAACCTTAAGTATATGGTTATTTTCTATATTCAGATTCAGTACTTTAAAACTGTATTTGGTGCTTTAGCATATATCCCCTTTTAAAATATGTGGTGAATGAAGCAACAAAAGGGTAAAAATCTGCCACTGTGTTGTACTGCTCCTCTCACACTTAGGATGTAGCAACAACACCGGCTTAAGGAAAATATCAATATATCAATTGCTTTTGCATTTTTAATGTGGATAAAACAGCCACTTCTCCTTGAATCAAGCAGGGTTTGGGTTTTTTTTCTTTTTTTTTTCTTTTGTGGAGAACACAATCAGCTGAGAATTGCACAGCACCCTTTCTGAGTTTCTTATGAGAAACAAACAGAGGGAAACTCATACATTTTAGAGGAAGCTATTGTTGGTTACTCTCATTTAATCATACAGAGAAAGAAACACTTTAGTGAACAAGGTCAAAAGTGTAATTTCACTGCTGTCATGGGTCTATTGGGATTCTGGTGTTCAAAACAAAGAGGCATCTCCTACTGTTAGGAGTATTCAGGGGACACCCTGATTCCATTACACACTTTTTCAGCCAAAAATGATTTGAAACGCAACATTAAACTGCACATTGCTACAACAGAGGATAAAAATCTGGTAAAGGTGACAAAGAGAGACTGTTCGGAAAACCCTTTTTGACAGCATATATCAATTCCAAGCCACAGGGAGGATGTATCCATTTTGTCAAAAGGTGTTAAGCATTGTGGATTCGGTACAGATGAAGCAGAAGTGTCTGGCCTGTCTGAAGAGGTATTAGAAATGTGTCAATGGAAAAGAAAGAGGGATTAAACTGACAGAAAGAATAAGGCAGGGTTTTATTACATTCAAAGGGGAACCAAGCAGTAGATTTTAATTACGTGTGTCACAAAATAGCTGAGGAAAAGAAAAGTAAATCCTAGAACTATGGAATCAGTCTAGATGGGTACTTGTTTACTATGGTAACTAAATGCATGTATTTAAAGAAGCTAAGGAAGAGCAATGCGTTAGCATCTGGTGAGCTTCAAACCAGTTTTGTTTATTTACCTCCTCTTAATTGCTGAGAAGTGAAAGAAGAAGTGATTATAAAAAGATTAAAAAAATGTTTCTCTCCCCTCTAAATGAAGTACTGGATCTTACAGCCATTACGATTACTGATGACTTTTAATACATTCAGCCCTGGCACTCTGGTTTCACTTATTACAAACTGAATTACTCTCCCTTAGTCCCACGCAGGCTCATTCCTCAATGTTTCTTTAGAAACCAGGTGAACAAACACCTCTCTGCACTGGCAACGATCATGGAACTATAGTGCAAAGCCTTTAAATGATTTCCTTAATTTTATGAATTAAGGCAGGCTAAGGATACTGAAACAAACCATTATATAATGTTTAGCTGGCATTAAAACAGGTCCCAGCGATGACATATCCATCACCATAAAACTCAGAGGTGAAAGCAGCAACCCTCAGCAACACCAATGGAAAACAACCCCTGGCTGCCTCCCACCCCTAATACCCAAGAGATGTTTCAAGAATGCCCCAACTCCTACTCAGCATCACCACCAAGAAGAAAAAAAGCAACAAACCGGGCAGGGGGGTAGAGCCAATGAAAATTGCCTCTGTCGTCATTTTCCATCTACTGCCACTCAACAGTCCTGCCACCCTGGTTTCTTCACATTTTTCAGTGCAAACATCAGGCTGTCCACAGAAATATTGTGACAGAATAGAAACACTGGATCATTTTTCTTTCAGCCAAACAAAGGCCAACGTTGAGAGGCAACGCGCTCTCCCTGCCTGTGGCTCTTCCTGTGACAACGTAGCCTCATCATGCGTGCCGTGGTTAAAGATGGCTGCTTGGACACGTTCATTCATTCATCACCTGGGGAAGCTTCAGCTCCCTCAAGCCAATAAAAGGTGCGAGAACTCGCCTTGGTGAAGTATTGCACAAAGGCTGGGTTAAAGTAATTTCCTACAGCAATGCGCTTTGGCATGTCCTGCAGGAACAATGAAGAACCCTCCCAAACTTCTGCTAAAGGCGTTTTGCAGGCTGCCAGCCACCCTGGCTGCTCTGAGGGTTAAGATCTCAGCAGCACCACCGCCAAGTACAGCCCCGCTCCAGGGTGTTCCCAGGTATTTCATTCAAGGGCCTTTTTTCATGTCCTCACACCAGCATCTAACCAAGCCTGCTACACTTCTCCTGGGGCAACACAACAACCTCCTCCTGCCTTTGAAAAGAACCAGCGAAAGAAATTATGAAATCCAGTCCCTGCAAGAAACCCTGAAAGTCACCTTTCAGAGGCACCCACAAGCACACGAGCTGTTCCTGTGCACACACATGTGGAGCTTTATGTTGTTACCAGTTACCCCACTCATTCGTATGTACGTTTCTAATGCTTATGTAGTGATTCCTGTGGAGAAGGCCTCTGGGCAAAATGAGGCTACCGATATACTCTAAAGCCACTATTCTGGTGGCCTGTTTTTATTAAATGAATTGTATTATTTTTAATAAAGGATCACGAATGGGCAAGTAGAAGCTGTTTCTCAAAGCAAAATAATATTCATAGACTTCCACGGAAGGGCGTATTTCTTACCTACACTAGCACCTCAGCCAGTCAGCATCTTCCTTACTGCCACTGAAAATAATAAAAATCTGAATTTTTAGAACAGATCTCACATTCCATCCCACGTATTCAACTA
Organism: Pluvialis apricaria; assembly: GCA_017639485.1. NCBI lineage: Eukaryota > Metazoa > Chordata > Aves > Charadriiformes > Charadriidae > Pluvialis > Pluvialis apricaria. Next base: position 185,272,332 of record CM030007.1, on the reverse strand, counting down.
ACAACTTAGAAAGCAGCAGTTAGAGGGATTTTTTTCCACTGCTAGTGGCCTCCCTCTGCCCTATATATTGCATCCAAAGGTGAAAAGCACTTGGCCATCACCAACACTGTAACTAAATTACTTCTGTTGTTTCTGCATCGCTACTCACTCTACAGTTTTAAATTAAATACAATACTGAGCGTGCAGGATGTCCACAAAGGAGACAGCTTGAAGAAGACACATTGCCCGGTCATTTTTGACCCCAGCAGCTGCATGCTTCTAGTTCTCAGTGCCTCCGGGCTGCAGCTCCATTCCCATGGGACTCTCCTGTGAATTCCCTGCTCTAGTTTAGGTCCTCAAGTGTATTGCTTGTCTGATGCGATCTACACACAGAGTTATTATTAGCAGTTGGCTTTATTAATAGTGTTTCATTTTAGGGCTAATTATACATTTTTTTTGTACTCCCACCCCATCACTAATGGGACAGCACTGTATGCAATTTTTTTTGTTTCTTTAATCAGGAAAGTATCTTTTGCAATTGAACCAGTGGTGACTTTATATATTTACCCATATACTTATAGTATTGTCTGCTCTCGTTCCCATAGCACTAAACCAAAAGCCAATGAACTAAGCTAAAATGCTCTGTAATTAATTGTGTGTACTTTCCTGTTGGTTTACATCTGAACCCACCGATCTTTCAGAGAGTACTTCAGCTGGCAGCTAGGAAGCTATTACAAGCCAGTTTATAGAGAGTTTATAGCAACACTGCTGGCACACAAAAACTGCCCTCCATTGGTTCCAGCATCCTTAGGTTGGAGATTTGTGGCCCTCACAGGATTAGTTTTGCCCATGATGATTTCAGTGTATTCTTCATTTGGACACAGCTAAGTCCAGGATTGCAATGATGATACACCACCGCGTTTCAGTATCATGGCTGAACAACATGCCGCCAATTACTCAGGCCGTGCCAGGGAAATGAACAAAGAAGTGCAGTCACATCTCTGTGGCCAGCTCTGAGCCTCAGGACTGGTATCTACAGAATCAAAGTCTTTTTCCCTGCTGTCCAGGATATCACATTCATCTCCAGGACGAGTTACTATGGCAACTAAACCTGGGCTTAGTGGATGAAGGCATCGCTGTGCAAGTCAGTGTTTATTTTGCCAGTAATATGGCTGGGATATGGCTGACCACGTAAGATGGAAGCAGCACGTTTCCCCCCGCTCCCTTCCTCTTCACAGTCTTACCACTGAGGAAGTCAGAATGACTTTTAGCACCTAAAGCATCACATCTACTTTGATCTCAGCTTTTCTGCTTAATTCAGCAGCAGCTACAGGATATCGCAACAAGCTGGACCAAGAAGCACAAGTAGACCGAAAGTCACACACTCTGCTCACTCTGCATCAGTGAATTTTTACCCAGGCTCTGCTTCATTCACCCATGCAGAAGTGACAAGGGAAGCCCTCGCTAAAAGTCCCAGGAGCACAGCTCAAGCTGCATTGCATAGCTGCTGCTGAAACCGAACGGCCTGGGCTGCCTGGCAAGCTCACTGAATTCAGGGGATGAAAAAAGCTTTCCAACACAGTAAGGACTGCAGCAGACTTGAAACATTCACCAAGCAAGCCTGGGGTGCTCCTCCTTTAGTACAGATGGGAGCTACAGGTCTAAGGCAGCCAGCCCGCTCAGCGTGCCTTGGCCCTGGCCCTGTAACACTGGAACGAAGAACCTGAGGGTCTCTCTGTGGTCAGTTACAAAGCCACAGATTAAAAAGATGCTTCTGAGCTTAATGCACTGCACTGGGAGATCTGGATTCCGGTATATTCATTTATACCATGAGCTGTCTCTATTACAGGTCGCAGGCTCTTTATGCATCAGTAAAGTACTGGTAAAAGAGTAATTAAAATTACATCTCGGCACCCTTTGCTGATCTTGCCTCAGACACTACGAGCTCTACAAGCTACATATGCAACATACATGCAAAGATGTTATTACAGTGGGAATTCTTCCTTGATCCATGCTTATATTTAGTAATAAAAATATGCAGCAGGGGAACTTTTAGTTGCAGTGGCAGCAACCAACTTTTTTTCTCTGGTTTGATCAGTTTGGGTTTTGTTGGTTTTTGTTTCTTCTCCCCCCATTTTAAAGGCTGAAAACCTATGAGAATTAAAGTTAATAGTTTCTAGGAGTGATGAATTCTAATACCAATGAACTGTGAATAGCCAAAATTCCTCTCCTTCCTCATAATCTGGAACATAAGGACTTCATGGGTAGATGATGTCTGTGTGATTAAGACCAAAGACTGAATGTACCACTTAGCAAAAATGTTTACAATGGCTTCAACACCTGCTAGATTGCCATAGACATTGCTAAGGCATACGGCCTCCCAGGAAAAACAAGAGTTTGGAGAAGAGGCAGGACATTTGTTTTGTCTTCAAAAGCCTATGAAAATTTACTGCCAAATAAATAATTTCTGCCAAGTCAGTGCTGAATGTGACGTGCCAGTACCCTGGAACTTATCATCCACTGGATCACTACAAAATGCTCTCCCCCCATCACTGCACTTTGAGTGCAACAACTTATTTCTGTTCCAACACCTTTTCTCCACACCTCGGTTAAAGTGTTTCCTGAAGTGCCTCCAAAACCTTTACCCCGCACAAAATCCTGCAATGTCTGAGGTTGCTGCTGTTCCTATGGATCCCTGTACTCTTGCTTCTCCCTGGAAAGAGGCAGGGAGCAGAAGTGCTTTCTGCAGGCCTGCAAGTCAGGCTTCCAAGGAAGACAAGCAGGGGAAAGAGAGAGATGGGATTTGGCTGTATCTCCCTCGTGTGACAAAAATGCCATGCTCTTTTCCAACATTTTGGCTAGGCAGAATCAGTCTTCTCCACCTACCAAACTGCAGTTGGTGAAGGAGAATGTATGTGGGAGAGACTCACTTTGTCTTGAATTCAGTCTCTCCTCACTACAAAGGCTCCTGAGCAGACCAGGCTTTGGTTATCTGTTGCCCTGAAATGATTAAGCATTCATTACCTTCAAGTGATTCCATCAAAGAATTAATAATAATCTAAAAATGGGATGTACACATAGCTTGCCCAAAATGCAGTCTGTAAGCGTTGCTCTCGCCTCTTGGGAGGCATCTTTTGAGGATTTGGAGGAATTAGAACTTCAGAGGATGAAGAGGAGCCCTGCGTGTGGTTCAGAGATTTGCAGCTCTTCTTGTCCTATCTTTAGGAGGAGATAGGAATAAGAACGCTTTTCCAAATGCTGCAGACTGGCAAAGCTCAGTAACTGAGTTAGTCTTTCCTCTAGAGAACCCTAAGTACTAAGTACAAAGCACAGTTATTGTTGTTTATGCAGACACAGACATAAGGAGACAGAGGACTTAGGCAGACCACTCGAGGAAAACAGGGAAAATATACAGCATTTAGATTAGAAGATGGGTAGTTAAGAAAATCAGAAAATTAAAGTCTGTTAAAAATACTGTAAACCAAAGACTAAAGTAAACTAGCTCTACAACAGTAATATACTAGAACACTTTTTGGTTTCCGTCTTTACACAGTGTTAGAGCTTCTGGCAAAAGTCACCCTGCTGGATTGCCTTGAGGAAGAGGTCAGATACCATGGAACCACAAAAATGGGTCAGAATCATCAATTCTGACTTCTCAGAAATTCTATTGAAGCTACAGTGCCAGTCAGCAGATACGTGGCTGTTTCCATGCCTCTCTCATTTACTTCATAGAAACAGATTAATCCCCCAAATTTGACTTCCTACAATGAGAACTATGCATGAGGGAAGCAGTTGACAAGCACCCTGACACAGAAGAGGAGGAAGTATAAACGTAGTGAGGTTCAACACAAGCAGCAAATTTGGAGAGAATTGCATCAGTAAACAAAGTAGAATTCAATTTTCAATTCACTATTTTATTACACTGGGAGAAGACGGTGTTATAAGCACACTCTCCCACATCTGGGCACCTGCAGCACCAATGAAGTTGCTTAATCTGCACTCACACAGAAGCACTACAAAAACATTCACTGAATGAGCTCCTATCATTTAACAATACCAAATGCCTTAGCGTTAATTCTATGCCTGCAAAAAGGAGGAGAAAAATCTATTCTGTACATGAGGATATATGTTCAAGCAGAGGGTGAATATGCCCTGAAAACATAAGCACAGGGGAGCAAAAGCAAGGAAGCAAAAAGATGATAAAAAAAGCTGATGAAGCAAAGCAAAAAATCCAGTGACCCTGCAAGTCTGTGAAACCTCTGAAACATCAGGCTCTTTGCTTTGATCCCATCTTCTGCCAATAAATCAAAAAAGCCCAAGAACCCGTTTGCAGATTTAGCGAGTGTTTCAGGGCCTATGGAAAAGTCAAATCAACTTGTGGTGTTCTGCTTCTCGTATAATAAAAGCACAGCTACCCCGCATGGCTTCAAGCACAGCACAAAATGGCAGTGCCCGCAGTCTCCGAGCAGCTCCTTAGCCAGACAACACGGAATTCAGAAGAACGCTCATGCCAAAGACAGTTAATATGATCATATTGCATTACAGTCACTCTAGTGATACTGGGCAAATGTTATGTTGCATGAGGCTATACAATAATTGGGCAGTAATCAGTAAAAACATTAAGTCCCTGTTTTACTACTGCTTCGTCACTAGCTATAAAACAACATCCTAATAAAGAGCATAAACCTAGAAAGAACTGAGATTAACAAGGCGTGTTATGGCAGTTTAGAAGTAAAAGTCACTTTAGCAATATAAAATTGAACAGTACTGTTTAAAAGAATGAGCAAAGAAGATTTACTATTCCTTATTAAAAAAAAAACAACAGCTATTCAGAGGGCCTGGCCTAGTTACCAGAGTGTATATGTCAAACTGGTAAGCAAAGCACAGCACATCAATGCTCACCAGAAAAGCACTATATATTGGCCAGCTGGCTATAGCGCTATCAGTCCCTAATTAGATAACCTTGCATGGACAATCCTAAAGGAAAAAAAGAGAGAGAAACATTAGAAAAAGCTCTGGCCAATATTAAGACGTGAATTTTGACCATACAAGTAGGTATACTTATGGCATAGTCCAAGAATGATCAGACAAGCCATTACAGAATGAAAGTGGCTCCCTCCAAGTTGTTTTTATCAGGCTCTGAATACATCACCTCATTTTTAGTAGGGTTCGGGTATCATGTGCAGTTAACGTATAATTATTACCGAACTGTGATTGCATCGTTAGCAGAAGTTTAATTATATCATTGACATTAGTGATGCCATAACATCAAGCTCAATAATAGTTCATAACAAAACCTACAATTAGCACAATTTTTCCTCCCTTTTACACCAACCAAAAGTGTTCAGCTTGGAGAAGCCTAATAGTCCATACAGAAGCGAGCTAGGGCTGAACCTGAAAGGATTGCTGGCTGGTAATTTAGTAATATGGTAATTAAAGTCTTTTCATGATGTAATTACACATCAACTACAAAAGGACAGCTGCTATACAACACTGCCAGGGTACGTGGCATGAAATGATTAGATTTGAGAGGCTTTGGTGGTTAAACTGAATACCACAGACATAAGTCTGAGGTATAGCTGGCACTGCATAGCGCATTATTATTCAAGTCTCACACTTGGCGTTTCCTTCGTCTCATTGTGATAGTAACAGTTTGTTGCACGTACCTTGGTCTTGTGACAGCAGAAGCTGTTCAAAACCCACCTTTAAAAGCTTATGCTGTTTTAAAGTTGCCTGGAATTAAAAGACCTAACCACCTTCTTGGCAGAGGCAGTACAAATGAGGTTTGCGTGAACCCAAAATGTTTTTTCCCCACCCCTGCAGCATGAAACCTCCTCTCACAGACTCTTGTCTGTGGGAAATGTATCTTGATTTATTTGTAGGCTTTTTCCAGTGGGGGAGTGCAGAGGGGAGAAGGAGAATGATGACAGAGAAGAGGCACAAATGAGTAGGTAAACTCAAAGAAACTAAAGCTCGACTGAAGAACTGAGGGTTTCGGCATCCAGTTCCAACAGCAACAAGCACAAGTCCCCTGTTCGGGTGAAAAAACAAACCCCACCCTTCTTGTCAAGAGCAGACAAACATTTTTTAAGTAGTTTCCTCATTTTATTTCTCACCGCCCTCATTTGTATCTGTACAAACAGTGAAGTTGACCACGCAAGGCATGAGACAGCAAAAAGGCACATATTTTTCCAACTAACACGAATAAAACTTCTTGGCTACGTGACTGGGCTCTTAAAAATACAGGAACGCACTGTGCACCCTGGCGGTAGGCGTACAACCTCAGAACTGCTTTTCTAGTCCTAAAATGACCTTTTAGTGATGAGGACCAACTTAGATGTTTCGCAATAGCAGTTTTTCTCCCTTTCTGAAACATGGGAAGTAGGGATTTGGTGGGACAGAGGCCCAGATCAACTGATCTTCTACACTGTAAAGCTTTTAATTTCTTGAGCTACAAAAATCTGGAAGTGGGATTATTTGAAAGTGAAAGATTTTGGGGAATCTAGAGAATTCTCCTCAGCATGAGGAAGGTTTCCATGAGGTCCATTTGGAAAGCGCCAAACCAAACTATTTTGGATCTGGAGCGACCCTGTTACCTACCAGATGCGAGGAATGAGTAGAAAAATTTGAATCCTGGTTCAAACAAGACCCAGCCTTGCTGATGGCTTCCCTTCTAATTCCTGCTCTTCCTGTTTCTCTGAACAGGTGTTTTTGACAGGCCTGATTAACATCCAAAGCCTCTTGAAGACTTTATGGCTTCAACTACAGTGGTTGCTTGGGCTAATTCAAGATCACAGACAATGACTTTCTTCCCATTGGGTGCGAGAGGCTGCAATGGAGCTAAGGCTGCTCTTGGGAACCAGAGGAGTAACCCTGGGGGAACTGGAAGCAGCCAGTCATTTAAGAACAAAGATCTCAACTACTCAGAAGTAGGTCCTGCATGGCCAATTTTACACAGCACACTTTTTTAAGAGACAATAAAGCAATTTAGCCAGCCCAATGGAAGAGACTCAACTGTACTTCAAGTACAACAGCACAGGAAAACATGATTATTTCTGATTTAATGGCAAAAGAGCTAAAATTTAGTGCAGCTAGTGGTTCTGATGACTAGATAGGTGGTCTATTCAAACATGTTTGCAGCTACCCTCTGTGAGGACTCTTTTGATGTGAAAAAGATTAATATATGTCACTTGTCAAGAGAAATTGGGTGGGCAATTTGCAATTTAAACAGCAAATTCAGCATATTAAGAACAATCACCAACATGAAAAGAACAGGAACTTAATGCACAAAGGACTTATCTGACTTCCTACAAAGTTTAAAGCAGCAAGAGGCAATAAAAATGTTAGGTTCAAACTACAAAACATTTTGCTGTTGACTGCTGCCTCTGTAGATACATTGTGCACACACAGTACAAACATGAACTGTGTGTGCACAAACCTCAAACCCAAATGCGTAACTGTAGCAGTCTTCACCTAAAGACAACGTGGTTCAGTACCTTTGCAGACTTTAATTTCTCAGCTGTTAACTAAAAGAACACAACAGCAGTCTGTATCATGTGGGGAACTATTCTCCCTGGCCTGTTTATGCAGAGCGCTGCCAAAAGAAACATGTGAAAGCTTCAAGTCTTGCAAGACCAGCCTCATTATCTCTCTCTGATGGTGTCATGGGCAGAGGGTGAGAGAGAGAAAAAGAATGCAAGTGAGAGATTTCCAGTTTGCTCCCAGCTTTAGCTAAATCAGAAGACAAAGAAAAAGCTTCTTGTCACAAGTCTCCAAGCATCCAACTTCTAAATATAACAAAGCAACATCTCCTGAACAACAGCATTCCGTTCTGAGAAATGGACAAGTATACAAGCTGGAACAGGACACGGTAAAAATCCTAACCTGTGATAGCCCCTCTCCCTCCCCTCCTCCCTGTTGCAGGAGAAGCAGTTATTTGCTTACAGGTGATTACCTTCAATTATATCAAATTCTGCGAGCCAGGAGGCCTTCCAAGACTACGGCTGAGGACAGGAACCACAGGACTTTCTACTGAACTAGTCCAGCCCTACCAGCAGTCACCTTGTCAGCGTTCAACACACAATTCTACTACACACCCAACATCTTTTCTCTTTCAACAGCTCTTAGTGTCTTTCCACTTCTCTGCAACCATCAAGTCATTCAGAAACTGCTACAGGGACAGAAGTGTCATCAACCTCCCTGATTGCACCCACCACTCAGCTAGATACTGGAAGCCTATCACTGCCATTTGCAACAATATCCATGACAGCCATCAAAGAAACAGAATCCTCTTGTGATACTGTTTGCAAGGAGGGAACTTGGTAACACCAGATCTGGGGAGTCTGGGATGAAGGAATAGTTGGGGAGACACCTCACTTACTCACCTGCTGTCACCAGCGTTTGCCACGTAAAGCTTCCCCAATAAATACACCACCACAAGGGCTGTGCAGCCACCAGAAATATTATACACGGTCCTCTCTCGTTCTATTTGCAAATCCTATGGGAAAAGAGAACAAGATTTATAAAGACAGCATTGTAATCAATGTTGTAGAAAATGAAGATTCCCCTAAAAAACAGAATAGAGTCTTTCTTAGACTGCATGTCCCACTGGCTTTCTTTACCGTTGCAGCTACGGCCACATGGTCAGGAAGAAGAATGGGAAGTGGAGAAGTATTTATTACTTAAGACACAAAGATGTTCCGGAAAAAATCAGGACAGGAGATTGTGAAGCATCAAGCACCAAGGAACAAACGGCAACTCTGAGGGATGCAAAGGAATTTGTTACGCAAAAAGCACAATGAAGGCAAAGATAGATGTAGCTTAACAACAGGTACCTTGTGGTATAATTGGACAGTGCTTGACATAGACAGCAAATAATTAATGAGGCCTAGTTATGACATGACTGACTACCTGCTCTCCAAAACGGATGCTAGGATTGCAGAGCCTACACCTCTACAAACAGCAGCAAGACACATTCATGCCACAAGGCCACCCTTCAGAAACACAGAGAATGGGTGGATGCCAAACTTATTAAGGGGTCGGGGTCAGGGAAAGAAGGTCAGTAGAACAGTATTTACTGAAAAATACTAGGTATTCACAGACTTTCCAGGACGAACCACAGTATTTAACCCTGTGTCTCATCTCACTGCTTTTAGGAGGACCTGAAAAGAATTAACTTCTATGCACGTACACAGGCCCAAATTTAAGGAGGTACATACCTACTCAAATAGTTCTTCCCGTGTTTAGCTTCCAGTTGATTCTGACTGTAAGAAATATTACATATAAAAAAGCCCTCCTGCTTAATAGAAGTGGAGAACACAAGTCACATCTGTCACCAACAATCAACCAAGCCCAGGAATGAAAAAACACATAAATATATACAGAAATATATATATACACATACACAAATATATATAGTCCCAGGAAAGCTTGGAGAACATAAAAGACACAAGTAAATGACTTACTTTCCAGTGCTTCATATGTTTTAAACAAAAACTGAAGTATATGCCAATGAATTCATTCTGCTGTCTCTTAGTTTAGTCTGGGGTAATAACACAGCGTGTTACAAATTACCCTCCTCTCCTGTGTCCAGAATGAAATCCAATTTCAAACTGGTCTTTCCTTGTAATACTGGATTCAAACAGGGAGCATCATTTAACATTGCTATTGCAAATACTGGCAGATCTTTTCAGCTAAACCCTGCCTACTTGTATGTGTTTTTTATTATGAATATATTTGTTTGCCTCTGTGTGTGTGCATACAGACACAGAGCTATACTTCAGCCATTTTCATATTTGCACTGAGCAAGAAACAGCTCAAATCGTCCGCGCCTTGGGGTATGGGATTTAGAGCTTTATTTTAGAGCTAAATTTATCTGAGGAAAAGCACCACAACAAATGCAAACCATGACAGCTGCAATTTGATTGAAAATCTGCAGAGTTGGAGGAGGCCAGGGACTGCGCTTCGTTGCCTACAAATTTCAGGAGGGAGGTGACCCGGGGCAGCCATGGGGATGCTCAGCAGCGCTCGGCCGCTGTCCCGAGCAGGCTGGGCAGAGGTACCTATCACAAATAACGTGACTCCTCGCTGGCCAGTGTACATAGGGCCCGATCCCATTTGTGCCGCGAATACAGTACTGAGGCGGGCGGTGTGGTGGGGGCAGCAAGAAACATCAGCGCTGCCCGACCAGGCCATCCCCTGCTGCACATGGGAACTGCACTCTGCTGCCGGAGAGACTCTGCCTTTCACTGATGGCTCTTCGCCCCTCCTCTCATTGACTTGTGGTTTGCCTTTTTCTTCTCTCTCTTTTTTTTTTTTCTTCTTCTTTTTTTCTTTTTCTTTTTCTTTTTTTTTTTTGAGGGGGTGAGGACCAGGAGGAAAACACCTCCAAGCTAAAAATCAAATCGCGCAGAACCTTTGGTCACAGACATGGGCCTGTTATAAAAGCCACTTTATCTAATCTTGCCATAGAGAAGCTGATTTTCCTCCCCATGGTTTCTATATATTTTTAAATTAAGCTGAAAAGAACAGTTCAAAGGAAGCAGACGTTTCTAACCATCAAAATAATTTAAACTTACAGATACTACAGTGGATTTTCCAGACACTGCCAGGAATTTTAAAAGACCTTCATCTCCACAGTTCAGAGTATCCTCTGAGACCTTCAAACAATGTACAATTCCTCACCTGGTTTCAGCTCCACCATACGTACACTTTGCAAGTGTTGGAATGACTAAATTAAAATTTATTTATTTCAATAAGCAGAATTCAGAAGCATCTATTATAGGAGAGAAGACAGATAATCCTTAGGGCCTCATTTTCAGAGTTTCTTTGACTTAAACTAGATCTGTGTACTGTATTTTTTTGAATCCTTGCTGTTCAGGGGCTTTTCCACCTGGTTGTTCAGAACTTGAATTTGCTACCATGACTTACCAGACTATACTCAGTGCCATGTTTAATTTGATATTACATACTTTGACATTTCCTTATCTGGGGGGAGGAGAGGAGGCGGAGGCTTTCCTACAGTTCAACAAGATTTGAGGGGAAAAAATAAACTAAACTAAACTAAAGCCCACCATTGCCACTAAGTTATTCTGATGTAGTGACATTGGCTTTTATTGAAATACTTTGTAACAGTGCTGCTGGGAAAGTACTGCAGCACAAACAAGGGCAGAAATCCCAGAACACCTCTGAAGTCTTTACGGGTACAAAAGGGGCTCATTCTAGACAAAGTCTGAGCGTATACAAAGCATTCCTCATTTTCCACCTGGAAAAAAGATTTCAGAGCAAACTTTTTTTTTCTTTTTTCCACATTCCAACATAGCAATCTGTGTGCAAGGGAAGAGCTGAGCAACGCTGGGCAGAATCAAATGATGCCCCTTTCAGCCCAAAAGGCAGCGCATGCCACTCACTGAAACCCTGACAGGAAAAAAGGAAAAAAAAAAAACCAAAACGATTTCTATATCCTCTCTTCAAAAGACTATCATTTTATGCCAAGGAAGCAGCTAATTTATTCTGTGCTCTGCCCCTCTTTTTAGGATGCATTACAGCCCCAAAGAGAAGAATGGCGAAGGGCACCGGTTGATGAGAAGCTCAACGTGAGCTGGCAATGTGCACTCGAAGCCCAGAAGGCCAACCATATCCTGAGCTGCATCAAAAGAAGCATGGCCAGTAGGGCAAGGGAGGTGATTCTGCCCCTCCACTCTGGTGAGACCCCACCTGGAATACTGCGTCCAGGTCTGGGGTCCCCAACATAAGAAGGACATGGACCTGTTGGAACGAGTCCAGAAGAGGGCCATGAAGATGATCAGAGGGCTGGAACACTTCTCCTATGAAGAGAGGCTGAGAGAGTTGGGGTTGTTCAGCCTGGAGAAGAGAAGTCTCCAGGGAGACCTTGGTGTGGTCTTCCAGTACTTAAAGGGGGCCCACAGGAAAGATGGGGAAGGACTCTTTATCATGGAGTGTGGTGATAGGTTAAGGGGTAACAGTTTTAAACTGAAAGAGGGTAGATTTAGATTACATATTAGGAAGGAATTCTTTACTGTGAGGGTGGTGAGGCACTGGCACAGGTTGCCCAGAGAAGTTCTGGAGGCCCCATCCCTGGAGGTGTTCAAGGCCAGGCTGGATGGGGCTTTGAGCAACCTGGTCTAGTGGGAGGTGTCCCTGCCCATGGTAGGGGGTTTGGAATTAGATGATCTTTAAGGTCCCTTCCAAATCTAACTATTCTATGATGCAGCGGGTAGGAACAGGCTGCCCACAGGGGTTGCCTCACGCCCGGTCACCCTGGTTCCTCATCCCCGGGTGAGGGAGGGCAGGGAGGATGGAGCAAAGTTGCAGAGGACACCACGAAGTGCAGTGGGGTACACTTCCAGAGCAGACTACCCAGAGCAGGGGTTGCTTTCTCCACCGATCACAGAAGCAGCCCGAGGACATCACATCAGCCCTGGGACGGACCATCCCCACCACACCGGCCGCTTAGGTCTCCTCAGCGCCTGCTTCGCTAAGGCTCAGACCTGGCTTTCCTAAGAGCCAAACCCGCAGTTAATCACCCTAATTAACAACCTCTTCCCAGAAGAAAAAAAAAAAAAAAAAAAAAAAAAGAGGAAGATTCCGCCACGAAGCCATTACCACTCGCTCCGCCGGCGGCTGCCGGGCCCCCCGCCGGCGGCTTGCTCCTGCCACCTGGTGGAGAGCCCGCGGAGGGGCGCGGGGGGGCTGCGGGGCCGCCCAGCGCGGCGTGGGGCTTCGGGGAGGGGGTCCTGTGTGTGTAGGGGGGGCCTACATGTGTATGGAGGTACCTCTGGAAGATATTCAAAACCCGCCTGGATGCGTTCCTGTCCAACCTGCTCCGGGTGAACCTGCTTTGGCAGGGGGGGTTGGACTACGTGATCTGCAAAGGTCCCTTCCAACCCCTGCCGTTCTGTGAAAAAGGGATCAAAATGCCTGTACCACTGTTTCAACCCTCCGTATTTCTACTGGCTATTTAATCTGAGGAAGCTTTTCAAAAGGAAAACCATACAACATATTTTACTGTCTCCAGATAGTTCAAATTAAAATGGCACCAATCTTGCAAAAGCATCTGTCTAGATTTCATCTGAGTAAAAAAAAAAAAAAAAAAAAAAAACAAAACTTAATAAAGAAAGAAATCATGATACAATGTGTACAAACTTACACCTTCCAATAAATCGTACAGGCTAGTTCCATGCCATTTTTTTTCCCATACAAAATTAAACAAAGTTCAGTGTGGAATAGGTGCTCTCTCCCCTTGACCTTTCTTTAAAATACCTAGTACATCACACACGTGTATACAAGGTCAAGTACAGGGAAGAGATTATAGTTTGATGCTTCTATCCAGTACAGAAGAGCACTTGGAAACGTTCCTCCTGGCCCCTAGAACTGAATCTATAAATGCACATCTTAAAATTCGAGAGATGAAAATTAGAGGCTTTGACTTATGATACCTTCAGAACTTGAGCTTATTTATTTCCATTTAGCTGGAATAATTGTGACAACTGACAATTACTGACATCAAGCATTTTTTATTTTTTAAATAGGACAGTCAATTATCTGAGAACACAACACAAACTTGCTAATCTCAGCTCCAGCACAATCAGAGAACACCATCTAGAAGTACTTCAAAAAGTACTTCAAATTAATTGTTAAATTTCTGGGTTAGGCAATGACTTGGTCTGTGTCAGCTTTCCACAGTGTTTTACTGGATGTAGCTGTCAGACAAGCACTGTCCGAAAGAAATCACACCCAATAAAGGAAAAATGATTTTAAAAAGCCTTTTGAAAAGGGATGAATTGCATTTTATTTGAGACTTGAGGCAAAACCAGGGAGAGCTTAACTAGCATTCAAAAGGCAGTTGGGGAAAAAAGTAATGGTATGCAAAACGCTCGCACGAAATGGGACAAAACCATCATTAGATAAAACAGTGAGGTTGGACTGTTTAAAACAAACAAACAAAAAGATATCTGTATCTACTCAGCATTTTCACCAGGTTCAAAGGGCTCCTTTGTAGCAATGGGTGTTTCAGGAAACAACGCCAAGAAGTCTGCCTACGTGTCCAGGAAACATGAGCTTTCACCAAGTGCCAGGTAAAACGATACACTCCGCTGGCACAAACCCTCATACATTATGCACATCTCAACTGCATTGACCTAACTCAACAACATCCGTGACGTCCCAGTAAAAAAAAAGGGCTGAATAAACAATGTGCTGTGGAAGAGGCCCAAAATCTTCACCCACAGACTACTAGGAGTATAAGGTAGCAGGAAGTTAGACAGAGGTCAGAGGAAGATCAACCACTGCAGGCACAGATGAGAGTCAGGAGTGTTGATCTTATGAACCACTCCCTCACAGGGACAAAGGAAAATACTTTTGGCTAAACCAATTACAAGCACAAGAATCCCCCAAGAACTTCAAGTAGATACAATTATCTATTGCTTTTCTTAATCTGACTGTTTTTATAAGACTTTCTTTTAATGCAAAACTTAATGCTGAAATTATGTTGTATCGTGCTAGACACAGTCTTTTACATAGCAAAGACAGACAACGAACTTCAGCACTCTGATAAAGAGCCAATGTGGAAATTAAGGTATCTGATCTGTAGCATAGGAACAAAGACACAGGGAGGAAAATAAAATATTCTCAGACTTCAGTTTAGAAAAAGGGAGGACAGATTGCTATGACCTGTACGTGTAATACCCAGACATCGTATCTGTCGTGAGTTATCCAGGGTTTCTGTATTTGTCATATTCTAGCCATAAAAGCTCTCCCACGCAGTCAGGTGCCTGGACATGAGTTGAGATGGTCTTCTGTGTGAACACCTGCCAGAGGTGTGAACTCAAAACAAAGCAGGGCAGTAACAGCCCTGCTCACTCAGATTGAAGGAGTCACTCAGTGTTTAAGGAAGGCAGCGATGGGTAATGCACACACTGCTCTCGTAAGGAAAGTAGAGCACTTGAAATGGCCCTTTAGCTCTCTTACCTTCGCTTTCCAGTCCCATGAAACTCCATTTCTCATCTCTCCTGCACTTGGAGCCAATTTCAACAGCAGAGAGAGAGGCATGTCATGCAGTCAGAGCCTGGCACTCTTCTGGCCTGAAAATCGCCCCAACTGAAGCATGAAATTGGTGTCCCTCTCTTAAGCATGCTCTGAGCCCACTAGGGTTCAGTGGGTGGGCAGTGTCATTTTTTTCCCTTCTTTCTCCGCAAAGAAGGGAGCAAGCTTCTACTCCCTTTCTGAAAAGGGCATGCAAAACTGACAGGAGATTTTCACGTGTCCTCCTCTTTCTTTTCAGCTAGAAGAAACTGAACCCACTAGCCACAGTGCAGAAAACTGCTTGCATGCCTAAGCCATGGCTGTGGATCCCGCTCCTGGACCTACCCACCTAAAAGTCCAAATCCAGTTGGTGGGTCTGTTTGCCTGCACTTCCTTGGGCAGAAAGGACAATCCAGCAAGATAATTCAAAGTGAAGCACCACTTTGTTAATACCAACAACTGTAGTCTCTAATTAGATGCATGTACTAAACAAAATTCACAAGTATCAGGAAAAACAATGATCAAATACTTCTTTTCAAACAACAAACAAAACCTCTGGGAAACATTCATTCGTTCAAAAATCTTCTGCTCAAATAAGAGGCTTTTCTAAAAACAAAACAAAATTTAAAAAAAGACGAAAAAGAACAAGATCAGATCTCCCAAGACCTGATCTGCATGTACTCACTGGCAGGCCAAGCCTCTGCTCGGCCTGACAAGAATTATTTTTAATAATGTGGAGACGTGAAGGGGGAAGGTGTGGAGCCACTACATCAATTACAAAAGAGAAAATACAGCCTTCCATAGGGAAATTGATGGATATTCTGTTTTCATAGGGTCATGACCACCTCCCAGTTGCTCAGGCTGTACACAAGTCAAGTGGGTGATGGGAACATACCTCATGCCCCACTCACACCCCACCTGCCTCAGATAAGAGCTGCACGCACACTCTCTACAGTCACAATCAAGGGTCTGTGGTACAAGGAATGCCGAGAACTTTTGCTGCTGCTCTGGTAGGGCAATGAGGCTTTGTAAAGTGCATGCCCATATACACAGCCTTATGATAGAGCCAACGCTGAAATCTGCTACTCTGAGACAATATTAATTTTTACCTTAAAAAAAGAGGGGGGTGGAGAGAAAAAGAGCACCAAGCTTCTAAGGGTCAAGTAATATGCAAACACGGCCGTGGTGCTGCCTGGGAGTTAAGATGCAGTTCCTGCCTCACAGGGACGTACCAGGTAAGCTGTTGAGGCTCTTCAATAATTCTGTCCACACTCAGACAGTGTTTAAGTAGGGGAAAGAAAAAAGAGAGTGAAAAAAATCCCTAAACATTCATTTTCTCCAGGCCATGAGGCTCATTAATGTATGCGACAAGGACTTCAGAGCCCCGAGATATACATACCATTTCCTTGAATGCACTTTCTATGGCCCCAATAACCAGGCACTCATGTGGGATCTTCTTCTCAGTGAAGAAACGTGTTGGAGGGGTACTGGGCGAGCCCGGGGCCCCCACACCACCACGCAGGGAGGCTGCCCTTGTCAGCGTCCTGCTGTTGGTGGCTGGGTTGTCGGGCTCCTCTCCCAAGCAGGTGGGCGGGAGGACGGCCGTGTTCCTCAGGATGTCCACGATCTCCTGCAGCTGCTCCAGGATATGGTGCTGCAGCAGTTTGGAAGCGACCACAGCTGCCCCTGACCCAGCATGTCCATCAAACAGGGACCAGTAGTACAGGTTGATCCCATCTGTGTCCTGGAAAAGCAGGAGGGGAAGAAAGGGAAGGAAAAGAGATGGTCAGTGTTACAAAGCCATGAGTGAGGTGATGGAGCAGCCATTGGCACAGGGCAGCAGGTAAAACACAGATACCTTTCCCAGAGGTAACCTTCTTTCTGAGATGGAGAAATACTCACTCTGGCAGGGAAGAGAGACGCTTATTTTTGACACACCCTCCCACCATTTTTTTCCTTTCCTTAACCCCCTCAAAAGAAAAGAAAAAAAAAAAAAGGCTGAATTTGCATTCTTACAGCCATCATAGGATGCACTGATCAAGCACGGCTACCACTATTACACTAAGCTAATTACCTAATGACTGTGTAGATCAGGAGAAAAGCATTAAAAAAAAAAAAAAATCACATCATTGATAAATGATGGACCTACCACCACGGAGACCAAAATTCTAAATTCTACACAAGACAGTACCTGATACTTCTGTGACAGACCTTTCTTTTCACTAGGCATGAGATGAAGGACCTCAGTTTGACATCTAGTAACAAGGTGTGATCCCCACTTCCACAACTGGTCGATAAGGTTCATCCATGCTGGCAGATGGGACAGCTCAGGCTTTCCCTGTCTGTGCCAGCCCAGGAACCCAGCACAGCACAGAGGTCCTGGAGGATGGCAGACACAAGTGGGATCAGCTGCACTCCACTCGTGCTAGCCTACATATTCACCGCCTAGCTCTCCCCAGTCCTCTGAAAAGTTTCCTGTACAATACTGGACTGACTTACTCTCTGATCAGAAGAGCTATGCAAGTGTTTTAGTATAGCACTTGGCATAATAATATGCTTTTAGATCTTATATTTTAGCTCAACTCCTAGCATGGTGGTCAGCATAACCGCTCTCATACAGGCAGAGTATCCGGAAAAAGTAAATTTTGTAGACCTCATTATAAAAAGTTAAGGTATATGTGGTAATGTTACATATTTGTTCAGCAGTTATTAATCAATTACAAGATTTTCAAATATTTATCCCTTTCTGCTCCACACAGTCTCCTCTGACAGGTGTAAGTCAGCTCCACTATTGCTCCATTGTGAGCAGAAACCATATTTTTGTGGTGGGGTGCCCTATCACTCAGATAGGGCCCATTAACCCAGGGCTGGAGGCAGACTTCATCCTTGGGAGCACAAGCTCCGATCTGCCTGAAAAATACCAAGAAGCCATACCCTAGATAACCTCAACTTTTTTTTGGAGAAGTTAATCTAGAAATCCTCAGCGAAGCAATTAAGGCATAACAATACCTGTCTTTGCATGATAGCATATTGCAGCAGCATGTGGAAAGAGTCTTTCCCATCTCTCCTTTCCCCTCCATTTCTTCTTAGTTCTTCCCCTTCTCCCAGCTACGCTGAAACAACTGTTTGTGGGGCTGCCTTGCGAGTCAGATGTGGGTGGACTAATACAGACTTCAAAATGAATAATTTTGCAAGGGACAGAGATCAGGCAATACTCTTGCAAAACACCTCATACTAAGAAAGCATAACCTGGATCTCACTGCAATCAAAGAACTTCAGAACTGTATCTGCATGTCATGCTGACTGTGGTCTAATTTAGGATGACAGACACGATTTGTTTCATTCACCTGAGCATTGCTCCTGTACACAACAGATCACCGTATAGTCTAGGCGCCACCTGCATCCCAGCACCTCATGCTGCTTATTTCAAATTTATGGGCAGGGCTGTGAACTGCAGCTCCTTTTACTTTCTGCTGTTCCAGCTGCTCCACAAAGGTGCCAACCGCTGGCTGTAGGACATGGCCGACAAGCTGGAGTAAGAACACCATTAATTGTCATTTGCAGGCCCAAGAGATATCATTCATTGTTGCCCCAAGCTACGGAATCCAAAACCTAATGCAAAATGTCTCTTTTAGCAACACGTATATAGACCATCACTACAAGTTCATGCTGTTCAAAGGGCAGAATTCATTGCTGAATAAGCATTATTACGTATAACTAACTTTGTTGAAATGCACATTTAAAAGCCTTGATTATAAAAATTACATAAGTCTATTTTTTTTAGCTTATAGCATTGCTGCTGTAGTAATGTTCAAACATATTCTTAACCAGTGCATTAACAACATAGTCCTCTACACAGTGGAGAGTTCCTCCAAGAGAAGGAATTCAGCAGTCTGTTGTGCACTGTTCATTTCATTACTGAAATGCTCAGAAAAGGGAGCATCGTCCTACAGTACTGGATTGCTTACCACAGCAAGGATCATACAGGATACATCCAATAATGGTGGAAAAAACAACAAATGTACACATTTCTGGATGTGGCTCCTTAGCCAGAACCACTCACTCAGTCCAGTACATTCACCAAAAAAACTGTTGTGAAACTTCACCCCTGAAGGCATGCCTGGCGGTTGTGCTAGCTCGCTCTGGGGTCAGATTCCCTTCAAGTTCACACAACAGCTGGCTGTAAAATTCTGCTTAAGCCATTTTTAACAGGTAACAGGATTACTGACTAAAAAACCTGTGTGTAAAAATAGATTGCTATTCATGCAAAAGGTAAAGTATTTTGCCGACAGAAACAAGTATCCCAAAGTGAAAGTATTTCAGGTGAAAATTGAAACCATTTATTCAAATTGGCAACACTGTGCCTCCTGGGAGTTGTAGATCAAACTACCTCTGCTCCCATTCTTCTCTTAGGGTTTGGCTCCCTGGCCAAAATCTACCTCATGATGCACCACAGAAGCATGGATAATGCTTCCACAGCTTATGTCCTCATGTCATTTGAAAAGTGCTACTCGTTCAGGGATGTGCTGCCTTTGAGGGGAAAAAGCATAAAGGCATCACGCCTCTGATTGAAATGGAAGTATTTTACTTTCCACCTAGAGGAAGAAGGTATTTTGGGGTCACCCTCTCCTTGCCCCCAAACTATAACAGAAACTTATAATTAAGAACAAGTTTAACTCCCCCACCTTCTTAAGTTTTCCAAAACAAGCCCCCACCAAAGTCTGTATTAGAGCTTTTCAGAAGATAAAAGAACAGTTATTAACACAATTCACTCTCATTATTATGAGCACAACACTGGATATGTCCTACACTGAACAAGACTCATGTGAACTTGGTAGTCAAACAAGGTGCTACCAGAGACCAGGAACCGTTAAAACAGACCAGGACAATGGCCCATGACAAAAAGTGAAATTAAAATGCTACCACTTATTTCCTCTAAGCCAATGGGCAGCACAAATTAGGACAGAGAAGATCACATGGGCCTGAGCTGTGTTCTCAGGCTGTCGCTGACATGAACACAGCATGGCCATGTCAACTATGGTGGTTCTTCTGGAGTTCACCGATCTTGTCCTTTTTGGACTGGTAATTCTTAAACAAGAGGGTGTTGTTACCAGTTCAGCTAAGTTCAGACATCTACATTGCACACCTCCAAGACAGTTCTCTAAGTTGCCCTTATACTCAGCAGAGAGGAAAAAACCCTGCACTTTCAGACTATGCTCATCTTATTCCAAAGTAGATTTATTTCTCCCTATCAACTGCAGAAATACCCTAGATAACTGAGAGGTCTATATTATAAGCATATACAGTCTGAGGAGATGACTACCACAACACTGCTTTTACACACACGTTCTGTGTGAGATGCTCCAGGGCCTTAACTTCATCTGGGATCTGCAGGCATTACTGTAACCTAAATATTAGTCTTCACAAACTTCTATGTATTCCTATGAAGCTTCATTTACTTTTGAACTAGCAAAGAGAGTATAACCATGTATAACCTATTAGCTGTCTAAAACAGGAATAAGAAAAATTCCTTTCCCCCACCCTGAGAATAAAAATGGCTCCTCTACTTAAAAGAAATGAATTCTCCAAACCCAAACCAATTCGATGAGAATTAAATATATAGTGCAAATAAAGCAGCGACTCAGAGAACAAACAAGGGCTGGCAGTCAGGGCACCCAGATAAGACAAAAAGCACAAAAAGGTCCTTGCTTCTCCTCCCACAGCTGAGATGACCTCTGCAGCTACCAAGCAATTACCTATTTTGGTGTGCACTGTGCATGGCTGTTCTCTTGCTTTCACATTTGGGAGCTTGAACTTCTTCCGTAAAGTACTTACACTCTGCAAACTCTCAGAGAACAAGACATCTATTTCTACTAGCTCTGGTAGTAGTCTGGTGGTATTCTGTCAAAAGCAGTCTTTCAAATATCAATCTCCATTTGTTCTTTTAACTGGACAGAGCCCTCAAGTGGGAGTATGATCAGTCAACAAAGTGATTTATTTTAGATTTGCTTTCAAAAGATTCAGATATAACAACATTATGAATAGCTACCAGATACACGAAGAACAAACAAATCCTTCTCTGCACTGACCTTACAATTCATTTCCAGAACGTATTAGGAAATTTAATAAGCTTCAGGCTCCTCAACTGCTGACCTAGCTTTCAGGAAGGTTCAGCAGTCTCCTGGGTTTTCTAATTGTAAAATATAATTAAGACATGCAAAGTTTTGGGTCAAGCAATGGATGACAAATCATGAAAGAAAATGCATATATATGCATATAATTGGAACTCAGTTATAGAAAAAAAAAGAGGGGCAGCCTTAGCAATATATAGCAATCAATTTGGGACAAATTTTTCAGGTAAGTTAGGCAGAGGTCCTACACTGCAAACCTGCAGAATTTTTTTTATGAAGCCAGTTCAAAACAGCCAAATGAATCACGTTGCCACTAACGATTTATTCTGAAAACCACAACCCACCCTGACTATTACTATTCCAAATATGAACCACACTCACAAAATGCACCAGAGCGCACCTTTAGTTCTCATAAAATCTGAACTGGGTGGGCAACTGCCACCCCATCCTCAGAGAAAAGCCTCCTCATGTTACAAATGGTATGTTCAGCTACCTGTGGCAGGCAACCAGCCTTGTGTCACAAAAAACAAATTCTCCGTCCCATCTTTGTGGCAAAGAAAACTGCAGAATTAATAATTATGTATCCTCACATTACAATGATAATTAATAATGCATCACATTAAGTCCTGCAACCTGACTGTCACTATGACAATATCCTGGCATAGGAAACCTCATAGGTTTCACTCACTGATGATCTTCAGTACTTGTCATCAGGGTACCCTGTAGTAAAAGGCATTTAAAAATAGTACCAGTGAAAAAGCTGCGCAACTTAAAGTGAACGCTCTTGAGTAGGGACAGAGGGCAAATATGATTAATCAAGCAGCAGTGGAGTGGGTGGGAGGAAGGGGAGAGAATTAATTTAGAGTTGAATTTGCAGCCTTTCCTTTCACTGCTCTGCTCAGTTTATCATCCTCTCTTTCAAGGAGAAAACCATATTTATGCTATTTAACAGGTGTCCTTGGAATTTTTGTGGGTATTGGGGGCTAAACAATTGTTCACTTGTCCATCTCCTCATTTCTGGCCCACCACCTCCTTCTTCCCACCCCTGGAAGCTCTGCAGAGTCCACCCGCAGAGTCAAGGCCACGACAGCGGCACACAACCCATGCGAACAACCCATGGATCTCCGACTCCCTTATGCTGCCTTGCTGAAGTGCTGGGCTGCATTGTTGGGCTTAGCATTAAACAACAATAATCACACAACCGCAGATGCAGCTGCCATGTAAGTTTCACAAATTTCCCAGAAAGCAGGATAAAACAAAGATGGCATGTGGCCTTCTCAAAGACCCTGTGGAAAAAAGAAAAATCTAAGGATGATGAAATGGACTCTGTTAAATCAGGAGACAGTTTAAGTTCCAGTTCCTATTTCCCTTGTGCTCCACATTTTAAAAAACTAAATGAGATCAAAAGAAATCTTTCTTTTCATCAGACAAATACTCAATAAACTGCTTCCCTCATGCCTTCTTCCTTCACTGTTTCTACAAGGCGCTTCACCACTTGGAGACAATTTCAGATCGTGTGTTACAGTGGGATTTCCCTAGGAGGCATTTACAGTATTCAGCCTCTGGCTTTCTTACTAAATACTTGCCAGGATGATATTATACCATTCATTGGAGTGTCTCAACCCTGTATTTCTACATCCTATTGATACAGAGCAAGTTGTGCCCTCATCACATTAAACACCAAACTCATACACTCCTTAAAAAAATATTTCTAACAATGCTATGTGAGGGCAAAACACAATATTATACTTCACCGTATAAAAATATGAAAGCATAAAAATACGACACATTATAGAAATGTGTACATCTTTTTTTTCCTATTTAAAGATATTCAACCAGCAAAAAATGTACCAAGGAAAAAAATCCTACTAATTGCTAGTGTAAGACTGCCCTCTAGTAGAAAACTTTCTCCAGAAATATGCTGCCTGTTTCGGGAAAATATGTTACAAATTTAAATTCACAGGCTGTGGTCTAATAACATGGTAGAATAGGTTTTACACAGCTAAATAATGAGTGCTATAGCACTCATTCAAGTGTCATGTAGAAAACAGAAGTAAATCTGCAGATAAGAAGAGAACATATAAAGAACATGATAACAAGTAGCATGAAAATAGTATACTATTTTACACAGATCAGCTGGCTCCTCACTTCGAGACATTATGCTCATTTCTGGTCAAAACATGTCAGAAACAGAAGAATGAACAGAAGATTTTAAATAAAAATATTTGTCTCAAGAAGCTTGAAAGGGAGTGGCTGTTTATTCCAAAATCAATATGAAAGATACAGAATCAAAGTAAGAAACACACTAGTGAAGAGAGGAAGAGAAATCAGAAAATTCCATGAGATACTCTGCATAACACAGGGTAACTGGATATTTAACAAGGCTGACAATCATTAAGTTTAAAATGGATAAAAAGAACAGCTTTCAAAAATATGCAGTTTAGAGACCCTATCATTATGATACCATAATAGCATGATGACCATAATGATGGATACAATCATAGCTAGTGAAGACACTTTTCCAATAATGAAATAATTTTATATCCCTCTATTTTTAATGCAATCTAAACATATTAACTATGTAATGTTTGGAAAAAAGTTCCTTTTGAGGAAGATGATTAATCATGCAGTATAGTATATACAACACAGCGTGCCTTTTGCTGTTGATACTACTCAAAGCTGGAAGTTAACTGGACTTTGTGAAACAATGCTACAAAGCTTTTTATGCCCCATGCATGCCCCCAAAATACGGAAACATAGGCAAATTCACCACAGCTACATTCACCCACATCCCAGATGCAGAGGCCCCTGACCAGGTATCGCACATGGCAGGCCTGGAATTTAAATGTGGTGTTAGACCAAAGCTAGTACCTCTGCACAGCACCAAGATGTGTCTACCCCGGCTGGTGCCTGCAGAGGGATCTTTGCTGCTGTGTGCACTACACGGCGATGCCCTTTGTGTCAAACAAACCCACCACCTGGACCAAGCACATTGTTGCTTATCTTGATGTGTTTTACATATATGAACAAGTACTGTGGCCAAATGCTTGCTTCATTAAACATAATTAACGCATATAAAAATAAAATACACTCATGGAACCAAGCATCTGCATGAGCCAATAGCAGACAGTTGCACAAACTTGCTAGGGAAGACTTTTTAAAACATAGACTATTAAAGCAAATTCTGGTTTGCCTTGCATGACTGTACACAGAACTCATAGTCCCAGCAAGTCCAGGAGTGTGCAAATATGTACTTAAAAAAATCATGACTGTTTGAATACAATGAGGAATACCAACACACAGGAACTGGGACAGGTGATTTAAGAAAAGATTTGCAAGAGGAAAGAACAGGGCTATTCGCAAACCTGGAAAATCTGTCCAAAACTGAAAATGTTGCAATAATGAAAATGTGAAACAGAACAGGAGGAGCAAGGGGTGGGGAGGGACACAGTGCAAGAGGAACGCTTGTTGCTCAGGACCTCGGTGAGCCCTGCAGCTGTACCAAGCCATGGGGTTTTGGGAGACTGAAACAGACTGCTAACCACAACCTGGTTTAAAACAAAAACAAGAAACCAAAAAAGGGTACTTATAGTCCACTGAAAGACCGATTATCATTTAGGGAGAACTTGTGTTCTCCCAGCAGTAGAAAGACTCCATATCCATGTTGACTCCAACATTCAGATAGGCTATTTAGTGTTACATGGCTAAATGTCTGAATCAAACACACACTATCAATCGTTGCTGGAGCCTGAGCTCATGCTTAAAGAGCAGATGAAGTAATTAGCCAGTCAGGAGACAAGACAGATGAAGAATAGCAGATGATTGCCAGCAGACAAGTGTATGACGTATATCAGTCTCCACACAAAGAGGGGAGCCACAGTCCACAAAAATCACTGAATTCAGTGTGCTTGGATGACCTTTCCCTACCTGCATAAACCAACCTTGCACATGCAATACTGCTTCAGCAAAAGTTTTGGCTGGGATAGAGTTAATTTTCTTACTAGCAGCTCGTATAGTGTTGTATTTTGGATTTAGAATGAGAATAATGTTGATAACATATTAATATTTTAGTCGTTGCTAAGCAGTCAAGGACTTTTCAGCTTCTCATAATGCCCTGCCAACAAGAAGGCTGGGGACACCCAAGGAGCTGGGAGGGGAAACAGCCAGGACAGCTGACCCCAGCTGACCAAAGGGACATCCCATACCATATGATGTCATGCCCAGTATATAAAGCTGGGGGAAGAAGAAGGAAAGGGGGGACGTTCAAAGTTATGGCATTTTGTCTTCCCAAGTAACCATTACACATGATGGAGCCCTGCTTTCCTGGGGATGGCTGAACACCTGCCCGCCCATGGGAAGCAGTGAATGAATTCCTTGTTTTGCCTTGCTTGTGTGCACGGCTTTTGCTTTACTTATTAAACTGTCTTTATCTCAACCCATGAGTTTTGTCACTTTTACTCTTCTCCCTGCCATGGCAGGAGTGAGGGAGAGGCTGCGTGGTGTTTAGTTGCCAGTTGGGTTCAAAACACGACAAACCCAAATGACTGTCTAACCCTTAATAAAATTGTATGACTGTATGAACAGTGACACTTCTATGCTTGCAGTGGCCGTCACTGGACAAGTCAATCACAGCCATTGAACTCACAGTATTGTGCAGCAGTAAATTTCTCAGGATTATATTTTCAGAAATGAAACAAAAAGAAAAATCCAAGGAGTATGCCCCTCCCCATCTTTAAAATAAAATGCCTTATATGCAAGGAGCATTTTTCAATGCAAAAAATCAAAGATCAAGTAGTAGCGCTACGAAAAATATAGTTAAGTGTTCTGCATTCAAGCAAAGATAATTAATGAGGTAACTGAAAATACATGAAACATCCCGGAAACAATCTTCTACTGTCATATTGCCACATCCTTTTATATTTATTTTGTACTTCTCCACTGACAAGATATAGAA
Organism: Pluvialis apricaria; assembly: GCA_017639485.1. NCBI lineage: Eukaryota > Metazoa > Chordata > Aves > Charadriiformes > Charadriidae > Pluvialis > Pluvialis apricaria. Next base: position 185,246,226 of record CM030007.1, on the reverse strand, counting down.
GTCTGCTTACCGAATTGTCTTTCAGCTGGAGACCTTCTCCATTAGGCAACGATGACCTCCGTTTTGTTGAAGAGTTCTTGTTTGGTGTAGAATTAGCGCCTCCAGCTTTCTTCTTGACAAAGAGGACTTCACAGCTGGCTTGATCTTCATTGTGCGTGCTCTTCCCTGCATTTATTACCCTAAGAAAAAACAAAACAAAAAGAGAAAACAAGGGACATGTCCAAGTTAGCAAAGCACAGAAGTGTCCATCTGTATCTCATATGTGACTCAAGATGTACGGAACCAAAGCCCAGAAGTATTGCAAATACCAACTGAATGAAAATACCTGACTTCCTTACACACATACATATGCATACAGACACACATGCATACTTGTTTTTTTCCATACACCTACCCATGGCATAAGAAGCGTTTTTCACAGAACTATGTGAATAAAAACCAATGGCATCATGAGCATATTTTACCCTTAGCCATACCATACTTTTCTTTAAAGGGACTACTTGATGGTCAAGGCTGATAACACTTAGGCCTCCTAGTTGAAACACGAGATCCCGAGTTGCTTTTATACCTGCCAGCCTCTCTGCTACAGTGAATAACGAATCTGTTGGCAAAGGCTGTGAGTTCTGTCAAGTTCCAAGTCTTGCACAAACAAAATACCTGCTATAAATCTAAAAAGCTTTTACTGCTAAAGGCACAGAAAAATACGCAACTGCTATTAGTCTGTTTAAAGGACATGTCTTAGAAATGTTGTTACAGAAATACAATGGAAAGGCTTTTCCTTATATTCCAACACGGAAGTCAAGTTTGCTTGGACCACAGCAACAGAGATGCATACTAAATACATCCTTCTAGCACTGCAGAACAACATAATCCTCCCCCTCCCCACCCCCAACCCCTCAAACCTCTCTCTGTCCCACCTGCAGCATAGAGAGCAGAAGATTTGCACCAAGAGCTGCAGGCATGCAGAAACCAGCACTAAGAGCTCAGGACAAGCTCTGGACAGCCAAGGTATCCTGACTTGCACCACAACTGCTTGTCTTCCTTCCGTCAGTGATGAAGCTGAAATAACAGCTATTCCACCACCACCACCATTTTAAACCCTAACCAGAAGTTTGCATCATCCAAGATACTGTGGTTAGTATCACCTGTCCCAGAACAACCAAGTTCAAACACGTTTTCCACTTTCTACATGAGAACCTCATCACAAACTGACTAATTTTACATCAGTTGACACCGTGTTCAGTAAGACACGTGCTTTGACAGTCCTGGGCTCACACAGAAAAAACTGTGCAAGCCAGGGCTGTGTCTTGTCCCAACCAAGCAAAGACATTGCCACTTTGATGTAAGCATGTCTTCTTCCACAAACAGTATCTAACCACTCCTCTTCACTACGAGGTGCGAGTCACCCAACAAGTTGACAGTCTGTCCACTACTAGACTAAGTTTCACATCAGGCACACGATGTCTTTATTCCCAGAAAGTAAACCAGCTAGGAAGCACATGTAATCCTGATGGCAAGTTCAAGACACACCTGACTTCTTGATCTCTAATGTTTTCATTGCAGTAAAATTTTACATAACAGGAAAACACTTGCTAAAGGTTGTTGAAAGGAAAACAAAAACCAAAGGAAGATCTGCAGGGGACTCTGCGTCAGCTTGCGTGCTCTTGCTGAAATGTCAATTCTATGTCAGCCCTGTTTAAAGGTAATATGTTCTTTTGATTTTCTAAGAGCAACATGATACTGTGACATGCAGATGACTATTCCTTCCTCTGATTAGAAAAAAGAGACAGTCTTACTCTTAAGAAAATGTGCATCCACTACAATTAACTGCTTCCAGAAACTAAAAGTTTCCCTACAGTGCCAAATGTCACACACTGCAGTCTGACATCTGTATGCACAATACCACTGGTTGTTTACAAACATTTCTTGTAAATAAACACCAACTGTGGATAAAATTATTTTGTGAAACACACAGAGAGCAGAGATGAAGGAGCATCTAGTTGCAAGGCACCTGTGAGCAGTTTAACCACTCACCCCCAGTAGTGCCTAACCTTTGAGCAACCAGAGATCAAACATTGAGACGCAATAAGCTTCTAGTCTGAAAATTCCACACTTTCTTGACTTATTGGGAAAAATGGAAGCATATATTCAGAAGCAAGGAGGGAAGCACAAATAGAAAAGAATTTAAATCAGCTGACCAACACCTCTTTAGTTCGAAATGCTACAAGCATGATTTAAATACTGCAGCAGCACAGAAAGCGTAGTTTTATCATATGAAGAGCTAATTAATACTCAGTTTAGCTGATCAGTCTCCTCACTGATGCTGCTAGCTGTTTGCAACCCCATTAAAAAAAAAGTAGAAGACAAATGGAGACAAAATCTACTCCTTACAAAAATTGAATACCACTTATTGTTCCTTAGAAAAAAAAAAAAAAAATCACTCAAGTATTGTAAGCTTAGTGATCGACTTCAGGACTTGCATGGTAGGAGGCGTTCTGATGTTTAACAACGTGTTAAGTTACGCACGATATGGTATCATTTCATAAAGCTCTTGCCAAGAAAATTTGTCAAGGCACTGAATATATTAGAAAGGCTACAAGGACAAAGTGACCTAACAGACTAGCTTGGCAGTCAGCTACCGTGAAAGGCCTGGAGTTGAACCTGCGTACCAAACACCTTGCTAGAAGACGATATGGTTAAAAGGAACCTGGCAATACTGAATACTGATGTGACATGGGGGTTGGGGTGTCAGGGTATGTTCTCTTCCAGAATTTCACTTCGTTTCCCAAAAATCCAGTCTTCCTCTCACCAGCAGAGGATTAAGTTTATTTTGGAAATCTTTGTGAAGACTTGAACTAATCGTAACATCAAAACAGGGCTTATGGGTGCTACCAGGTAACACAGGGTCTAGATGCCAAAACGTATCCCTCTCCCGAGACGGGCCCTTACATCCCATCTCATATGCAAACTTTGGGAGAGGGCTCCAGTGAAGCTCTATGCTTTTTAATCTCAAAGCCTGAGCTATGTGTTGGTGCCTGATGACCAGCACAGGATCTGGTAACACCTTCTACTCAGTTTCTGTCTTTGCTGTCTTTTGAAATCCTTTTCTCTCTGCAGCTTCTTAAATCCCTCCTCAAGGCAATTCTTTCAACCAGCTTTCCAATGCTGATTTTGCTGTTGTCTTTCCTCCTTGCTCTCACAGACTGTAACTTATCAGGACAAAAACCACATCTAAGCTGCTTATACAAATAACAAAGCAGAACTAACAAGATGTTCCTATCTCCAAAAGGTAACCCTTAATTAGACCTCTGAAAATTTTTATGGAAAACCTACCATCCCCCTCCTTCCATAGAGGAAGCGCCTCAGTTTCCTAAGCTTTTCAGTTCCCCTTCATATCTCTTTTTCTGCCTGCTTCAAAAAATAAGTTATCCTCCAGTAAAGTGAACAAAATGAGATAAAGCACTACATTCTCATGCTTAATAGAAGAAACCCTCCCATCATACAGTTGTCCTCACTTCCATTTTATCATGGATGTAAACAATAATAATAAAATTTGGAGAAGGAGCAATACAAAAAGATTGAGGTCTACATAATTCTCTAGCTTTTACTCAGAGACATGTTTTCAAGGGAACTCTTGCTTTTGTTTCCTCTCCCCATAACAATTCCTCAAGGAACTGTTTGATTAGACCTATTTGTGATCAACTCCTTTCCATCCCTTCCCTCCTCTCCCACATTACCCATTTATCTCCTATCCATCTTTTACAAAGTTCAATCCAAGTAACTTATCTAATTTGGATAAGAAGCTCCTCTTTTTACAGTATTAGCTGTCTCTATTGTGTCAAACACATTGCTCAGTAACAAATAAATAATGCTAAGGTTTAGTTCATGGTATAGTAGTGCTAGTAAAAATACATCCTACTTCGCAAACAGGAGCTTCTTGAAGCCTGCACAGTGAGGTGGTGGGGTTTGGTCACATTTGAAGAGGTACTTGCATCAATCTTGACAGACACTTCAATACTTCACATGACTAATCTCTGACATGTCCTCAGCTGAAAGCAAATCCTCCAGACAGGAGCCAGCTAGTTTGTTTGGCTCACAATTAGCATTCTGCTGGTATCTCGCGAGACCCCAAATCCCATCCGAATGAATGGAAATGTAGGTCACACTGTGCTTCTATTCTTCATTCAACAAGCAGAGCTCTGAAACTCCTGTGTCAAGGTCACTGATTACAAAATCCCACGTTTATCTTAAAAGAATGAAAACAGGCCTGTTGAACAAATCCAAAACAGGTTTTGATAGTAGTTTTCCCCAAAAAACCACACAAAACCCCCAAAAACAAATCCAAAAAACAGCTCAAGTTTTTTGAAGCATTTCTTTCAGCCCTCTATTTTTCACATCAATATCAGTACGTATACTCTTTAGTTGTTTTACTCCTCCCTATACTGCGCTCATTGAGATTACATTAAGTTGTATTTGCTTCAGCGAAAATTCCAACCTGTGCTGTAAGAGGAGAGTTTTATCCAGGTCTAGATCTCAAATTCTGAAAAAAATCAAAGTAGTCGTACAAGTACTTGTATTTTTTAAACTCAGAAGTCTAGCAAAATTTTGTATGTAACATACCTAGATAAAAATAACAGGTAAAGGCAAAGAGCTCAGCAGAAATTCTGAATGATGCATGACAACAGCAGTGAACACAAAAAGTGCTTCTTGAAATTTAAGGACGAAGAGAGCTACAAGAACTTGGGGAGTTACGTTGCACCAGGAGAACTGTGGAAACCGGCCACACATACACTCTAGATCTGCCCGAGCTAAGAAATAAAACCTGTAAGTAGGGGGCCTTATCCACCCCCTTGGTTTAGTTGAGCTGTGGGGTAACTGACAACCACCTGCAACCACGGGATGACACCCCAAAACCTATCTGCTTCTCCCCCACCAAGGGCCAGTTCCTCTCTGCAGTAAGGGACAGCATTCCCAGCTCCACCTCCTCTGCAAGGTGTGTTCCGAGGGTCAAAGCATCCTACGCCAGCACTTCCACAGCAAAGGTCTGGGCACCCTATGCTTGTACCATGTAGGTTAAGGCTGAGGCTGTGTGTATTATCTGTGTAGCCCACAGGGTCTGACACTGGAACATCAAAATACCTACCAGTGTTTCTAAAAAGAAAGTACCACAGAGAAAGGGGGAGATAGGCTAACTAGCATTTGTCGGTGAGGAAGCAGCTGTGCCAGGCAGGAAGCCGTCCTGGCAGGAAAGGTCAGCTGAAAGTGGAAGAGGGTGAATGCAAGAACATAAAACCAGCTTGCAAGGGCCCAAACACTTCTGAAAAAGCAATAAAAAGTAAAACCTCAACCAAAAGACCAGTTGATGGTGCCAAGTTGCTGCTTTCTTAGATGCTGTCTGTCAAATGCTTTTCTCTGTAAATGCAAAGGTAAGACCCCAACTCTGCTCAAACAAAAGCTGAAAGTCCCATAAAATATTAAAAAAATATAAAAAGAAAAACCCTGCAAACAAGTTATCAGCTTTAAAATAATCCATGCCTTTCAAAAAATAAAATAAAATAAAAATCTATCACCAAAGCAAAATTTTTCTCCTGTGTCTTTATCTTTTTTCCCCAAGGAAATTTTCTAACTCCACCATTTACCTAATTAACAGACATATAATCTTAAACATTTATTAAACTATACAACTTGGAACACACTCCTTTTTTCTCCATTATCTGTTTTCAGGTTACTAACAATATCAAAGAGTACTACCACTCAGTGGGGAAGTAAATGATTCTTTTTCTAGGAAATACTAGCTGTATTCAATAATCATAAGAATTAAGCAATGACAACCAAGGGTTGCTGCCGAGATTCTTTATTTACTGTGGATAAAAATGACTTTCTGCAATTCTGGCATATACAAGTTTCTGAAATAAAAGTATTATCAACTTCCCTGCTGTTCACAAGATGAAAAAAGAATAATGGCAAAATGTCATGCCCTAACCACATTCCCCCCCCCCCCCCCCCCCCAATCAACAAAAGACCCCATCCCAATGCAGTTGCCTTACATGCTTGGAGGAAAATTTAGCCCACAACAGAAAACTAAACCAGAGCCCACTAGCTTTGCATGGTGTCCTGCATGATGTTTTCACTTGTGGAAACTGCTCTCGCTTGACCTACAAAAACTTTTTGGTTTTTTGTTAAATTTGTTAACCCCAGGCAAATGCAAAAGCTCTTCATCTTCTCCTTAAGGCTTAGGGAAAAAGAAGCAGACAAAAGCAGACATATCCATGGGCAGTTTGCGGTTTATTGCGATTTTCCATTTCAGGCTGGGGGTTCAGAGTAGCAGTGGGCACCCGTAGTTGTTTTGACACTGAATACATCAATTCATCAGGCAGCACAGAGCCCTTCTCTCCCCTCCCAAGCCTGGCAGGCTCCAGCCAGCCTCCCTCCTCATTCCAGCTGTGGGACACATGTGCTACCCACAGCCGTGAGTACGACACCAGCTTGCATCCAACCCAACTAGTAACACAGAAGTAACCCAGATGAATGAACACCATACCTACAAACAACAGACAATATGTTCCTACAGTTTTGCGTTATAATTTCAACAGTTTTAGGATTAGGATTAAAGATACCATAAAAAACCCTTTCATACAAGTATTGCTAGCTTTTCTTCCCCCTCCCGTCCCTTCCTCCCCCCCCCCCCCAATGGATTAGCATGTGAGTGGATGTCACTGCCTTTTTCTGTGACATCTCATTTATAGTCTTAGATTTCCAGGTAGGTGGCTGTTTCCCTCCCTTCACCCACACAAGATTTATTTCTGCACTGGGAACCGACTTGAAAGAGATTTCCTCCTAGCTGTTCACCTCCCGCAGATGAAAGGCAGCTTTTCAAGCAGCCTAAACAGTTCCATTCATTTATTACTGTAACTGTCATATTGCTCACATCAAAACCAAAACACCCACCAGTGCTGTCCACTGCAGGCAGAAACTGAACCCATCCCTGAATCGGTTCTCTAAATCCACGGGGTTGAATAAAACCTTCATTTTATTAACCAAGTAGGAAGTGAATGTTTAGCCATAAAGATGAGTCTTGCAATGATACAGTATGAAAATATGGTTTCTTATACCAGCAGTGACACTGGTATACTGGGCCAAGTTCACTTTAGGACCCAGCTAGAAGCTACTACACCTGCCAAGCTGATAAGGACTAAATATCAGATTAAAATAGGCAAGACCCCAAAGTGGAATACTATTAATGCTGGAAATTTAAAATACATTAAAGTAGTAAAAAAACAATGCAAGAAAGAGTTCTAAAAATTTCTGCCACAAGTTCAGTGTAAATGGAGACAAACCAGTAACACAGCTTGTCTTGGGACTGAAGTCGATGACATCTCGGAAGCCACTCTGACATTATTTGCATGCACTTCCCAAAATGCTATTGTATGTCATATCATCCTGCTACACTTTCCAAAAAAGATGAAATACTAAGCAACTACAAGGAACAAGACAGCTGTAGGTCACAGTAATAGAGCAAGCTCTGTGATCACTGCACAGGCATGAGCAGCTCTTTTGATAATTAGCATGCAGGTATTACATGAGAAAAGCAATGGACAGTGAGCCCAGAGCAGATGCTGAGCCAGAGCGGTGGGACACAAATGTGGTTAAGCATAACCTCACTTCAGGGCTGAGCAATCTCAGCCACAGCTACCTGCCAAGTTCTCCTTCCTCGCTCCTGCTGTACTGGCTTATCAGCACAGGGGGAAAAGAGGTTGCAAAAGCAAAGATCACAGAATCATAGAATGGTTTGGGTTGGAAGGGACCTTAAAGATCATCGAGTTCCAACCCCCCTGCCATGGGCAGGGACACCTCCCACCAGACCAGGTTGCTCAAAGCCCCATCCAGCCTGGCCTTAAACACCTCCAGGGATGGGGCATCCACAACTTCTCTGGGCAACCTGTGCCAGTGCCTCACCACCCTCACAGTAAAGAATTCCTTCCTAATATCTAAACTAAATATAGCTTCTTTCCACTTTTAAGTGTTACCCCTCATCCTATCACTACACTCCCTGATGAACAGTCCCTCCCCAGCTTTCCTGTAGGCCCCTTTATGTACTGGAAGGCCACAACAAGGTCTCCCTGGAGACCTCTTCTCCAGGCTGAACCGCCCCAACTCTCTCAGCCTGTCTTCATAGGAGAGGTGCTTCAGCCCTCTGATCATCTTCATGGCCCTCCTCTGGACTTGCTCCAACAGGTCCATGTCTTTCCTGTGCTGAGAGCTCCAGAGCTGGATGCATTACTCCATGTGGGGTCTCACCAGAGTGGAGTAGAGGGGCAGAATCACCTCCCTCGACATGCTGGCCACGCTCTTTTGATGCAGCCCAGGATACAGTTGGCCTTCTGGGCTGCAAGTGCACATTGCCAGCTCACATTGAGCTTCTCATCAACCAACACCCCCAAGTGCTTCCCCTCAGGGCTGCTCTCAACCCATTCTCCACCCAGCCTGCATGCATGCTTGGGATTTCCCCGACCCACATGCACGACCCACCACTTGGCCTTGTTGAACTTCATGAGGTTTGCACAGGCCCACCTCTCAAGCCTGTCCAGGTTACTCTGGATGGCATCCCTTCCCTCCAGCATGCTGACCACTTCACACAGTTTGGTGTCATAGGCAAACTTTCTGAGGGTGCACTCAATCCCACTGTTCATGCTGCCGACAAAGATATTAAACAGCATCGGTCCCAGTACTGACTCCTGAGGAACACCAGTCGTCACTGCTCACCACTTGGACATGGAGCAGTTGAGTGCAACCGTTCAGCCAATTCCTTATCCACTGAGTGGTCCATCCGTCAAATCCATGTCGCTCCAATTTAGAGATAAGGATGTCATGCAAGACAGTGTCAAGTACCTTGCACAAGTCCAGGTAGATGACATCTGTTGCTCTTCCCTTATCCACCAATGCTGTAAAGCCATTGTAGAAGGCCACCAAATTTGTCAGGCACAATTTGCCCCTAGTGAAGCCATGTTGGCTATCACCCATCACCTCCTTATTTAACATGTGCCTTAGCATAGTTTCCAGGAGGATCCGCTCCACAATCATGCTGGGCATGGAGGTGAGACTGACCGGCCTGTAGGTCCCTGGGTCTTCCTTTTTTCCCTTTTTAAAAATGGGGGTTATGTTTCCCCTTTTTCAGTCAGCAGGAACTTCACCAGACTGCCATGACTTCTCACATATGATGGATAGTGGCTTAGCAACTTTATCCACCAGTTCCATCAGGACCCACGGATGAATCTCATCAGGTCCCATGGACTTGTGCACCTTCAGGTTCCTCAGCTGGTCTCATACCTGGTCTTCTCCTACAGTGAGCGGTACCTCATTCTCCCAGTCCCTGCCTTTGCCTTCTGCAACTTCGGCGGTGTGGTTAGAGCCCCTGCTGGTGAAAACTGTGGCAAAAAAGTCATTGGGCACCTCAGCCTTCTCCGTATCATGGGTAACCGGGTCTTACCTTTCCTTCCAGACAGGGCCCATGTTTTCCCTAGTCTTCCTCTTGTCACTGGCACACCTATAGAAGCTTTTCTTGTTGCCCTTGACGTCCCTGGTCAGATTTAATTTTATCTGGGCTTTAGCTTTCCTAACCTGATCCCTGGCTGCTCAGACAATTTCTTTGTATTCCTCCCAGGCTACCTGTCCTTGCTTGCACCCTCTGTAGGCTTCCTTTTTCTGTTTGAGTTTGTGCAAGAGCTTCTTGTTCATCCATGCAGGCCTCCTGGCATTTTTGTGCAACTTCCTCTTTGTTGAAACACATCACTCCTGAGCTTGGAGGAAGCAGTCCTTGAATATTAACCATCTTTCTTGGGCCCTCTTCCCTCCAGGGCTTTATCCCACAGTACTCTACCAAGCAGATACCTGAAGAGGCTAAAGTCTGCTCTCCTGAAGTCCAGGGTAGCAAGCTTACTGTGCACCCTCCTCGCCACCCTAAGGATCTTGAACTCCACCATTTCGTGGTTGCTGCAGCCAAGGCTGCCCTTGAGCTTCACATTCCTCACCAGCCCCTCCTTGTTGGCGAGAACAAGGTCTGTCATAGCTTCTCTTCTCATTAGCTCCTCTACCACTTGGAGAAGGAAGTTATTATCGATGCATTCCAGGAACCTCCTGGATTGCTTATGCCCTGCTGTGTTGTCCCTCCAACAGATATTGGGGAGGTTGAAGTCCCCCATGAGGGCCAGGGCTTGGGAATGTGAGGCTGCTCCTATCTGTCTATAGAGGGTCTTGTCTTCTTGGTCTTCCTGGTCAGGTGGCCTGTAGCAGAACCGCACTGTAACATTACCTGTCCTTGCCCCCCCTTGAATCCTGACCCATAAGCTTTCGGTTGGCTCCTCATCCATCCCCAGGCGGAGCTCCATGCACTCCAACTGGTCATTGACAGAGGGCGACACTCCCTTGTTGCCTCCCCTGCCTGTCCTTCCTGAAGAGCCTGTATCCTTCCATTCCAACACTCCAATCATAGAAGCCATCCCACCACCTCTTCGTGATGCCAATAAGATCATAGCCCTGCAGGCATGCACATGTCTCTAGCTCCTCCTTTTTATTCCCCATGCTACATGTGTTTGCATATAAGTATTTAAGTTGGGTTGCCTATGAAGCTAACTTACTGGGTGGAGTGGCTGGAATTCCTTTCTGCTGCACTGCAGGTGCTCTCCTGTTAACCTGCGACCCTTTTCCAGGCTCTGGGCATCTGTTATTGGCATTGGCATCATACTGGTAGGAGTGGAATAGATTGAGGTTCCCCTCCCCTGGTGACTCTAGTTTAAAGCCCTCTTCACAAGCTTGGCAAGGCTCTGACCGAAGATACTCTTCCCCTTCTCAGACAAGTGCACCCCATCCAGCCCCAGTAGACCAGGTTTCTCAAAGTGAGTCCCAAGGTCTAATGAGCCAAACCCCTGGCTGTGGCACCAGTCCCGTAGCCATTTGTTGATTTGCCAGATTCAACATGAATAAGATGAACTTGACACTGTAAAAGAGAACCACCATTTGTTTCCCCACAAAGCAATTGCAAAGAGAGCCTGGTCAGACTGCTCATAATCCTACCTAAAGCAACTGCCTGTCTGTCTAAAGCTTGCTGAAAAAACTAAACAAGAGACCTGGAGGATAATGGAGACAAACAACTTTGTGTTGACCAATGTCCTTCTAGCCCAAATTCTACTAACACATTGTCTTGCACCTTTTTCTTCTCCTTAATAAGTGAATTTTCAAGTAAGTCATCTCCTGCTGCTCTGGGAAAAATAGGTCTAAACTTACTTCCATGGTATACAGGAAGGACTTGCCTTGAAAGTTCTTCACTGATGCTTCTTATATGAACAGGGCATATTCAGTCTGTTGAAGTCAGCCTTCAGATGGATATATTTGCACAAGTCTTAAGATTTTTATGCATCATTAGATTTTTCTAGATTTTTATTGTTCGTAAGGCAAAGAACACTTATCAGCTTTGGCTGGTATGACAAGTTTAGAGCTTCAAATTGAAGCAGAAAACATTAAACAACAAACACAACAGGCCTGAAAACAAAAGGAACCTTTCTAGAGGAATATACTTCATCATGGTCCGCTAGCCTGTGGATAGTCCTTTGACTTCACTTTACATATTAGGACTGACAAGTCGTGAAACTGAGGTACCTGGTTGAACCTTAAGAGAACACACTATGCACTTCATGATAGTGACTTTATTTTGTTTCCAGCCATTTTATCACATGTGACTTTGCTGCTTTGGCCTTGAAGTGTGATCTTGAAAGTTCATTGACAAGCTATACTTGGCTTTTCACTGCACACTGAGAAACACATCTATGGATAGAGGTTTTGAGCTGTTTTTAGATGAGAAGCATCTTTGGATCTTGTCTTGAGCTCACATTCAAGACAAGAACCCAAGTTCTGCCATTCCCTTGCTTCTAATGCAGGGAAAAAGTAGCCACTTCCATGCCTGTTCCCATGAGCTGTACAACTCCTCGTGCACATGAGGCTGAGAATAGTCTTGACCACAAGTATCCCTCATAAGGAAGACATAGTAGCAACAAGTCTGATAGAAGAAAGAATGGTTGCACATGAAGTACAGTTGTCCCCACACAGTAATGTGACAGAAATACACACATCACACTAGTTAAAGCAATGAAAGGGCAGGGACAGCAGCCTGCCCCTAATCTCTACAGCAAGGGGCATCCCAGCCCCAGAAATACTCATTTTGCCTACAAGCTCAACACCACTATTACTACTAAACCAACTACTACTACTGCAAAAAAACCTAACTAAATGCTCAATTTGAATTGAAGTATTTTAGCTTTATTGTAGACTCACGATGGCAAGGATGGATGAAGAAAGCAAATTGCCACTTTTTTTCCCCCCTCTGATTTCCTTTCCGAAGTTCTACTTTTGAAAGCACATCCAAAATAATCCCCTTCTTCCTTAGAACAACGCCAATTATATGCAAATGAAAGCTGTCCTTATGATTAAACACATAACTTGCTTCATTGTAAAGTACTTCAGTGAATCCCACACCATTAGGCTATGATGCTGTAGACTGCAGCCTCAGCTCTCTCAGGGTTAAGAGAAATCAAGATAAATGGCTTATGCAAAACTGGTCCAAGCTTCAAAAAAAAGAATCATCTCTCACATTTAGCATGTGTGAAAGTTAACCGCAAGAGTTCGTGGTGACGGTACTAATCCCTTTTATACAGCTGTCAACTTAAATTAGCCCCAAGCTAATCTTTGGAAGTGTGACAGAGAGTGTACACATTTCCACAGATAAGTACTAATGCCTTATTCACAATATCCCTCTACTGCAGCAGGTATTGTGAAGCCCCTATAACCTGAAAGAAGTCAATCTGCTAATTTATTCTTAAAAAGTCATTATAGCAAACTGTATATGTATGAAAGCACACATATGCAAGGCAAGGAAAAAAAGAAAAAAGAAAACTACATACAGCTTTATTACTAAGAATCCACATGTAGAAAATTAATTCAATGCCACTCATATGCCGGTAATTTTTAAGAACAGCTTAAAGAAAAACTACACCCTGCTGCTGGAGTTTTACATCCATCACTTTTCCTCTGGGGGAACACTACATGGCAGATCTGCAGGAAGGGACCACGTGCAAAAACCACTACAATAACTCTTTGCCATAGAAACGTGCCTCAAAACCCAGACTTTTACTTCTGTTACTAAAATTACTTCCATAGACCTCATCTTTGAAGCTGTTAAAATATAAGCTAAATGCAAGCCAATGAAATATCAGCAATCCTGAGTCTAAAAAAAAAGTTTGCAGAAAAATGTCAGCTACCTTAATCTTGACAGATCTTGATGATCCATCAAACAATTTGTATAGCATTCATTCATTCTGCTTGAGAGTAACAGCCAATGCCAAAATTAGCTTTCCCAAACTTAAGGTAAAAAAACCAGTCACAGTATTTAATGCAAACCAGGATTAAGAAAATATTGCAGTTCTTTTACATATATTTTATATACACATACATGCATACATCTGTATAAAAACCTACTGTACTTCTCAGGAAAGCTATTCAAAGTTCAGTTAAATGTTATGTCATTGATAACATCTATTTTTCATGTAATATAGGTCAAAGTGCCTAATATCTTTGCTCAGTTGTTCAGGCATCACATATGCAAAATGACAAGAACAGTGATAATTTGGAGACAGTCAACATAGACACCCTGGTAAAATCAGTACCAGTAAAAAGAAGAATCACAGCCCAATGCAGGATTTCTACCCGAGAGCAGGCATATAGCAGTGAACAAGTGAGTGTCCGTCTGCACCTGTGCATAGGGCTTGAAGACAAGGGTGTCCTTTCCAGCCCCATCCACTACCTTTATCCAGAGGGAAGGTACTCAAGCTCTGGGGTCTGCACACTACCTATTACCAAGGTATGCCACAACATGTCTTAGGGGCATGCTACAACCAGTCCCGCTGTGCCTTAGATGGCATGGACACAAGCACTGGGTAGGCACCAGGGCTGAATCTCAGGGCAAACTGTCCCCACAGGCTCCTGCTGCCCCTGCAGGGGGTTTGGGATGAAGAGTTGTGCCCACACCCAAGGGCAGAGGAGGCACAGCAAGGTTAATGAGCAGTTTTGAAAGGTGCAATACCAGAGAATCACAGAATGACTGAGGCTTGGAAGGGACCTCTGGAGGTCATCTGGGTCCAGCTTCCCTGCTCAAGCAGGGTCAGCTGTAGCAGGTTGTCCAGAACCATGTCCATATGGCAATGCAGAGGGAGCAAAGCAATAAAGCAACAGAGACCTGGCCTCTCCCGGTGTGTGCACAGGATCTGGGACAGAGCAGGACCTGCTTATTGCCACCTTATGGAGCCTGAAACAGAGAATGGGCTCTGGGCTGGGACTCAGCTCTGGTCTGAATGGGAGCAGCTACTGCCAGGTCATGCTCCTCCAGCACTACTATTTCTTTTAATTGTGCTGCAAACCAGCCTCCATTATGAATCTTACCCCTTCCAAAGTCAATAGCAAAAGCACCACTGGCTCCTATGAAACTTCAATCCAAGTCTTCGCTTGCAAACGCATCCACACACACCAGAAAACCTACAGACTGGCAAATACTGAGCACAAACACAGTAAGCAGGGGCAACACAAAATATTTTAAGAGCTATAACTAAGGAGAGACAATTGTGTCTGAAGAAGCTCACAGGAGATGGGGTAGCCCAGCACAGGACTGATGGGATGTATCCTCCGTGGCATGATCAAAGGCACTCTCAATCCCAGAGAAGTCTCAACAAGAACAAAGTCAACACCAGAACTGATTGACTACTGTAACTTGTATGTAACCCTCCTGATTCCTCTCAGACCACTGGGAAATTAAAATCATGTCAAGATCTGTAAAAATATATATCAGGAAATAATAAAGTATTAGCGTGTCCCCACATCCTGCTACACCAAGGAACAACTTGTTTTCAGAAATTATAACTACAGCTGCACAAATGCGAAATATGCACTAAGGCAGTAACTGAAGATGGAAGTTCAAAAGGAATTTATTAACCCCTTGACAAGACTGTAAATAAACATTAAACAAAGTTGTATGTGGACTGAAAAGAAAACCCTGCAGAATTCAACAGTCTAACAATTCAGAAAATTAGCAAGAGAGCCAACTTCTCAGGCAAAAGATGAAAGGTGAACTTTCACAAGTATCCCCTCTCTTGGCTTTCCCTGTGTAAGCAACCTTCCCATGCCAGTGTGCTGCCCCACAGGGACACCTATGCAGTGAAATTATTTTTTTTAAACCCAAATTCAACATATTGCCACAGCAAGACTGAAGAGACCATATGGAGGCAGAAACAGCAGATGATAGGGAGGAGAATTCCTGCTTAAACTCACATTTCTGAAAAAGAAGTTACGAAGTTGTATCTTATAAGTCTAGGAAGCTAGCAATTAAAAAGAGATGGTGCGCCACAGTTTAGTGCTATGTAGCTGCAGACATCAAATACTGATCTGTCTCTTCCTTGGGAAAATCCACTCAGGTTTGCCTTCGGCTTCCAGAAGTCAAGCCCAGAGCACCTTCACCTTGGGACTTGCAGTCACTTTGCATCAAGAAGCCGAGTACTTTTAATCTTCTTAGGTGTCTACAGTCACCTACATGTGACTGCTGCTACAAGTACGGTCCCCAGAGGTGAGATCTAGTCAGACATCTACAGTGCAGACAGCTAAGTCTGAGCTAATCACCCAGACTTTATTTATAAGCAAAGAGAAAGAGGACATTTGGGGGCATGATTCATCTGACCTATTTTAGTTGTTTACATTAGCATGAAATGTCTGTTCCTCTTCGTGGACAATAAAGCTGAGCGTAGACACTTATACAGCAGGTTGTCAGCATGTGGTCAGATGATTCCCACCTTATGTGCCTAAGCTTAGGGGAGTGGAGGGAGGAAACAAAAAAAACCCACCAACTTCTCTTTCAATAGGTTTTCTTGCTATTTGAAATGCATTTTCCTCAAAACACATCTTTGATATAGAAGTCCCTTGGTATAACTAATAATGCCACCCAGCGCAGAGAACCAAGGTTGAAGGGGAAGCAGAAGAAACAGAATTAAATGCAGCAAAAATTATTTTTAAAATAAAGACCATAGACAGATTACCACGTGCCTGAAACTTGGCATTATAGATCCTGATGTGACAAGCGAGTTTAGCATAGTGCGGTAATTTATATGCATCTGAAACAGCTGGTGGGATTCTCAGACACAAAAGGAGATAATTGTAAACCTTATTCACAGCAATTAAATCTGTATAGGCTAAAATAGGATCTATTGTTCCCCCAAAATACTGGGATTGGAGCCAGAAGTAACTTCAACGGAGTGGAAAGTTGGCAGTTTGGAAAGGGGGTGAAAACTGTGTAATTCTCTGGCATAACAGAGAAAAAACCCAACTCACAACCAGACAGTGAAGACAAATTCAGAGATTTTTACAGAAAAAGATTTTATCTTCTTCTGAAAGTACCAGGGAGATGTCAGAAATCAGTATTGAAACAGATGTCAACATAAACTTATCTCAGTGTGCACTCCACACAAACGGAAGTGTATCCAGTGATTTCTTCTGCTGACTGAAAGGAAGAAAGCTAGAGATTATTATCGCTATATTTAGACACTTGCACACTACCCAGATACGCTACTTTGGAGTCATCCGAGCACATGATATTTAGACAGGCACATGAAAGCTGGATAACGGTTATTAAGAGGCCAAGGCTGCCACTAAAGAAACAATCATTAATCCGTACTCAATTCAAAATGGCCAACAAGTGGTGGCAAAGGATTTGCAAATCATTTGCCAGGGACAAAATACCTCCAGAGCAGCATCAAGAAACAGCTGTTAGACTGGGAAAAGCCACAAAGAGGTGGTGCCAGGATCTTCAAAGTGATGCACAGGCTGTCCCACATTCATCAACGTGTTCCAAGGAGAACAGTGTTCATGCTAGCTAGGGTGGGGGCAGTAAAGGCAGCACACGAGAAATCTGTTTTCAAGGCAGGGGAAAAAAAAAAATAAAAAAATATCCCCCTAATTCATCTGAGAACACACCTCTCCTGACTGAAAACCTGCAAAACCCAGACTGGGGGTGCGACCATAAGTCTTCTGCTTGGTAAGTTTGTGCAGCTTCCATCTACTCCTTTACAGAAAATAACTTTAAAAATACTTTTTAAAATATAAGTCTTGACTTTAAAGAATGAAAAAGTGTTTAGGACTCCAACAGAATGGTCTGAGAAAAGAAATGCAAAATTCCCCTAACCGTAGGCTGGAAGGTATACCAAAGCTCCCTCTCCAACATTTGCATCCATCCCTATGACTAGACCATGCTGCAAAAGGCTCCAATCTGCGGCACCATCTAGAAAAACACCAGATTACACAGGCCATAGCTGTGCTGGGGACACGCTAAGAAACAACATGCACAGATGCAGGACAAGCACTGAAGCCAACATTTGCTTCAGTAGTATTTCCTAGCACGAACGCTGTCCTGGCAGCCAGGACAAGACCTGCAATGAACGGCAGTTTATCCCAACCTGCAGACTCAGGAATTCGTGCAATCCTGTAAGGTCTCCAGTGCTGGACACTCAGATGGGATGTACAACCACGACTTTCTAGTTGAGAAGTTCTCAGGAACCTCACAGAAACAAAGAATAATTCATCTTTCTTACGCACTTTCTCTTGAAAAGAAAAAGAAATCCCACTCATTTCACCATACAATCCACCTGAAATATAATTCTGCAATGAAAGATGAGTACAGATAGTTGCTGTTATGCATCACAAACACCATAATTAAAAATCATTCATCTTCAAAAGATCTTTCTCCAAAGCTTCAAACGTGTTGTATTACTCATTGAAAAGGCTGCTACTGCACTCAAGGATAAGAAGTTAACCATTCTTATGCAGCAAGAGTATTTACTAATACAATGACTGTTTTGTAGTGCAGAAAAGCCCACGGTAGTTTTTGAACTAGCCAACCGAGATGTTGGTAATGACAGAGAAGGACAGTGAATCAGCAAGTCCCAACTCTGTGTGGAGACAACACAGCATCAGCACCACAGTGTCAGGGCGATGGCAGGGTCTTGTAGTTTGGGCTGGGCTCATCACCAAGACAGACAACCAATGCTCTCTTTAACCTCTCTCCCTTCAGAGAAGACAGAGAATATGAGAGAGTTTTCAACTTATGAGTTGAAAAAGAAACTAAACTACTGCAATGAAATATTGATAGTACAATAAAAAGATAAGATAATAATAATATTAAATAAGAAAATAATGAAGTATATATAATATACACAAAACCCAATCGAGCTCCCAGGATGATGATCACATCACTGGCTGGCACTGGGAAAGTCCCAGACTGAACTCAGCGACAGACGGGAACTGGATTCCAGATCTGAATCAAAGGCAAACGAACCGAGTCCTCCTCAGACACCGGCCTTTGAAGAAAGAGGGCTGACCACTTTGATCCCTCAGCTTTTATACTGAGCATGAGGCAGATGGGATGAAATACCCTGATTGTCAGTTTTGGTTCACCTGTGCTGTCCACTCCTCCCCACAAGTGCGACACCTCTACGCTTTCCCCCTTCCAACCCTCCAACGGGGCAAATAACAAAGTTACCTGGCCTTGGCTGTTATAGCAGTGAGTTAAGCTAAACCAAACCTGATAAAGCCTAACCCTGCCTCACATTCTCCAGTCCTCTGGCAAGTTCTTCAGGGTTCAAGCGGAGCCCTCCTGAGCTCTCCTCATCACTAGATACAACTGCAATATTATGCTGAGCCTTTTTTTGTTTGGTTTTTTTGTTTGTTTTGGGTTTTGGTTGTTTGGGGTTTTTTTTTTTCCTTTTTTCTTTAAACTCACTCTGTCTCAGATTCCTCTGCCCTTGCCAGGCCCCTTATTTAAAGGGGATATGCTGTGGTGTGGCCACATCCCTTCCCCCAATCCTCAGGATGGCATCAAGCTTTGTGACCCAACTCTTCAACCTTCTCTAGCTGGTTCTTGTACCACCACCAAAAAACTTGTTTCTCTTTTCTCATTACTAGGAACTTTCTATTTCTGCATCACCCTCCTTGAAGGGAAGCCAAAGGAGATATTTCCTACTTTCGGCCAACACTGTCCAAAGATACTGCCACTAAAAGAAAGAAAAAAAAGAAAACTCCCAGACGTGTAGTTTATTTACCAGCAGTAAACAAACTTCACTGCAAACCAATATACACACTACTTTTCAACTGATTCTCAAAATTACCCTCCAGCTCCACAAGATTGCCTCCTAATATAAGAAAATAGAGCAGCTTCTTGCCTTCAAATTTCTTAATGCATTGTAGAAAATAGTAGAATGATATAACATCCAATGGGTTTTACATATACAGCAGACAAAACTCGGAAGCACCTACACAGTAAGAGAACAAAACCAGAAAAGAATATTTTAAGCACGAGGGACAACTGCTTAATAGAAAAATATTCTCTTTAAATAATATTGCATCTATATATAATCAATAAGTTGTACTGTCTGTTACATACAAATATACAAACACACACACAAAAATATCTTTGAAATAACTAGTGAAACAGCCAGAACCTTCCATCTTTGCATTGGATTTCTCACTTCTAACTGGCAAAGTCATGGCATTAATATAATTTTCCTTCCCTTTACCTGTCAATCAGCTTAGAATACCCACCTTTTCCCTTCAGAGTGTGTTTATCAGGGGTTGGGGAAATATTTCAACTGAGAAAAAGGAGATCCTTTACTCAACAGACTCAAATAGCCACAAAATATGATCATACCACCTACTCTACGAGTTTAAAGGGTGCTTTCAGGACCAGTTAAATCACCATACTTCCTTTACCTCCATCTTCTTTGGAGATACATACACCACCACCACCACCACCACCCCCCCCCCCCCATGTATACTTGAAACAGGGATAAACTTATCTGGTTAGAACAGATTTTATTTACACAAAGATTAAGAAATCCAATCTCTGCAGTTCTGAGAGTGTTGAAATAAAATGCCCCACAGAATACAGGAGTAATCAGCACAGCAATTAGAAAAGAAAGATTTAAAACACAGGAGTCCTCCTCTACTGGGATGAAAAAAAAAAAAAAAAGGCAAGCAAAAAATTTCCCATTCCTCTGAAATACTGATTATATCAGTAAGTACAAAATTCAATCTTACAAAGAGAAGATTTTGAGTAATGCATTTCTGAACAGAAGAAATAAGTCCTTCTGTGGCTGATGAATGGGTGGCAGTTGCAGCGGGGGCCAAGGAGTCTCCTGCTACATTACCTGCCCTTACAGACCTCGCTCCTGTAATGCATAAATTAAAAATTGCAAGGCTCCATGGTATCAAACAAGGGAAAGAAGTGCACCTGAGAGAAGGTGGGTTAACTGAGTTCCTCCCAAGCAGTGTTACACGCTCAGGGGTGAGCAGGCTGCCCATTTGGGTCTGCGGAGAAACAAGCTAATAGCAGACAACAGCAGTGATTATGTCTTTCTGCTCCCCTACCCACTGCGGAATGGTGGTGCCAAGGGGAAAGGACGGATATCGAGCTTCGATCTGACAGCCCTATGGTCCTTATAATCTGCTTCCATATATAAACTGGAGAAACAAATAAATAAATAAATAAATAAATAAATATCAATTTCTGAAGCATCTTCAGAACTGCCTCAGCACAGCTCTGCTGTCCCTGATGTCTCAGGACTCTGAGGTAACATTTTGGAGTAGCCAGTAGGGAGCAGGTAGAGTGGTTACGCACTTTACTAATAGTAGAACATTTTATAAAGGAACATTATCTTCCCACTGTAGTCCTGGGACGAGACACCTCCAAGTAAATGCCAAAAGAATTGCCCATTTCCTGCTCAATGGTCTTCTAGTGTACATGACAGTTGCTCCAATCTCAGTTAATGACATTTTACCATTTGAGCTTAAATAAATACATCTCCCACATATGTGACTCCTTCCCTTCTTGGGAAAGTTATTTTGGCTGGCACTTCTTGTCTTTTATGAAGAAAAGAGGCTTTTCCAGGAGGTCAGATGCTGAAGGGAAATTGCCTGCCTTTTTTGTTTTTGCAAGCAGTATTTCTTGCTTAAGAAGGCATGGTTTTTCAATTACAGAAAAAAAAAAAGTACTAAAATTGTTTAATCCTCTTATTTCCACATGCATGAAACTTTGCACAGTCTTCTGGATTTACTGTACTTTTTAGACTATAACTACCCGTTGAATATAAATTGAATTTCTGCCATAAAGACATCAATGAGAGGCCAGAGGATTAAGCAACAAGCATCCCATCCTTCCCATTTATATACACACACAAAAACTTCACTGCACTCTATTTTCTTACCTCTGTGACAACAGTTCTATTTCCCCCACCCCTGATTTATCTCCTGCTTACCAGCACAAACTGAACTACATGGAAGGAAAAAAAATAATAATCTAAATGCCTAATTAAAACCATCAAACATTCCAGTTAGTAGTTGGCATCACTGCATATCTTTTTTTTTTTTTCCTTCATCAGATAACAGATCTTTGGTATAATGTGCTGTGAAGTGTAGCAACTAATGTCCTCTTAGGATCTGGCATATTTTGAACATGACCCAAACATTTAGTAGACATTTTCTCTAGAGATGAAACTTAGTGTCCAATTAACATTTTAAACAGCCTCAATAACTACTGCAAAGAACACTACAATGATAATTGTATCCATTAGACTTCTGTGCTTCAAGCATCTTTTATCTGCCTATGACTCCACAGTGGCCTTCAACTGGGCTTTAAATATCACAATAAAAAAATTAAACAAGAACACTGTTACAGTTAGTTCTCAATAGCACACAGACTTTCAAAAATATCTTTGATTAAGGTGTGACTGATGATTTTTACTCTATATTAACACAGACATCCATTGTTTGGACATGGGAACAATACTCCCCCAATCGTTTAATCATCTCAGGCTTCATCCTTTACAAACTGTCTTCAAAACACAAAGAGGGTTATCCTCTGCAACAAAGGCAGTATCACTTTACTAACAGCACAAGAAAGCAAAGAGACAAGGATCACACTCACCTTATTTGCTTTAAGATTATTTCCTGCATCACAACATCTCTGTAGGCATTTGTGAGACTCAATGGATTACAATACAGTCAAATATGTTTATAAATAAATATCTATATATTCAGTCTGTGGGGCTATTTTGCATAACATATATAGATACAGGCTACAAGCTGAACACTCCTCAACCCAATCTATTTTGGGTCTCCAAAAACCTCTGGCTTATCTACCTGAAGAATTGCTCTTTGAAAAATAAGGAGAGCACCTTTGCTTTCAATGTATTTTCTGATGCCTGTTTAATCAAAGAGAACTATTTCTGTCACCATCTGAGGAAAGAGGCTTTCCTGCTTGTCTAGGCAAGTGAAGGGGTGGGCACACTTTCAGGCACCATCACTTTGGTCAGGAGTTAATGGAAACAGGCAACAGCTGAGAGATACATACAGAGCTTGAGTCATCTCTGCGTTGTGCTTATTCCTCACCTTTCAGGCAGTCTGATACTCACAGCTCTTCATATATTTAAAAGTTAAAAACTGCACAGAAGCCCGAAATGGCCTAATGGGACAAAAAGCTTTTCTTTCCAGCCCTGGCAGACTACAAGAATAATTAATTTTCCAAGCCTTTGGGAGCTAAATAAAAATAAAAATTATAATAATTGCATGGACAATTATAAAAATGAAAAAATGCAAGAAACTCCTATATATTAAAAAACCCCCAGAAATAAAGTATTTCCCTTCTCCTATAGTAGCCTATTGTATAGTAGCCCAGCTGAGCAGGCCTATAGTCTGCAATACATTTCACAGCACTTTGACTGATGAAGGTTGCAGTGACACGGGCAGAACCGCTGCTCATTAGAATACACCAATTATTTTTTTTCTGATTTCAGACTATATCCCAACTGTCTCTCACATACAAAAATCAGACCACAGCTTCATTTATATTTACAGCTGAGAGAAGGTGGTGAACACTAGAGGAGACAGCTTGCAAGCACAGCCAACACCAAAGCTATCCGTTGCAGTGAGGTTCCTGCGGGAGCTCACACCGCAGCTCAGGGACAGCCCCCCATCAGCTTTGCGCTTTACTGATGGCACACACATCTACAGGGGTTTCTACTGGGAAGCAATGGTTCAGTGGTAACATGCACAGTAACAAAAGCTTCCCAGTCTGCTAAAACGCAGCACCAGATACGAAAGTTCATTTTGCTACAGTAAAATCAGCCTCCAAATAGAGCTTTCTGACACAAAGCTAGCGCAGTAAGGAGGACAACCAGTGTGACAAACTCTAGCTTGGGGAGAGGAAGGTGGCAGACGAAAGGATCTGATAATGCATTAAGTAGAGTAGAAGAAGAGACAGTTTAAAAGATTTTTTCCAAGTTTTACGGGTCTCTCGAAGTGGAAAGTCAGTTTTAGACTGGCGCCACCTATCAGCATCCCCAACAATTAAGTAGTACAGTCTTTCAAAGTATTTAGTCACAGTTTTTGATTTAGAGTACATTTCTAAACAAGTATCTCAAGAACTAGTCTAGACAGCAATTTTGCATTTAACAATGTATCTTTTTGTTATCTTTGAAATACAAAGTAGTTATCAGAAAATAATCGCTTCCTCACATCTCTCAGGTGAGACAAAACTGTAGAAATGCACATTTCTTTCAGACTAACAGCCAGCCTTCTTCACCTACACAAAGGTCATCCAGCTTAGGTGAAGGGTCAGAAAAATATTTCCCTATTCTAAACCCCACGACCACATCTGTCCTCCCCTCCCACCCCATACAAAACTAGCAAGGGAGCTTTTCACTACCTGGAGTTTCCCTTGCCTGTGGTGAGACCTCCAGACAGGCAGTTTAACCAAATATACTCTTTCAGGAACGTACCTTTCGAGGCTGAAGATCTCCACTTGCTGCTCCTGTTCCCTGAGGGTTTGCGGGAAAAGGGTAACTTTGTAAAAGGAGTTTTGCTTCTTGGCAGCTTAGATGCCTGCTTGACAGCAGCCGCAGCCTTTGGTGTCACATTTTGCCACTGTCGCCAAGTGAGGACACACTGGGGCTGCGAGACAGTGCTGATGCTCAGCCCACAGCAATTTCCCAAATACCAAACACAGGGTTTGCTGCTTTCAAACTGGGGAAACCCGTTCCACGGGTCGGTGTTAAAAGACGATTCTGTGGATGAGGCTGCTGAGGACTATGGGGTAAACGTTCGACAGCCACAAAAGCAGTGATGAAAAAGCCAAGAAGAGAAGGACATGGGATACTTGTATTTTAAATTTAGGCCTTTTTCCTACATAGTACCCAAGAACAACCTTTTGTGCTTCTTTTTATACAGCTGCTTATCCATTTACAAAAAGTTTCCTTTCTCCCAACTATCACTAAAAATAATTACAAGTACAGCAGTAAATATACATTTTGTAGGGACAGTTCACACCAAAAAGGACCACCTCTAGGCAAAGGACTGACAGAATGAACCCCGAGCTCTAGAAGGTCCCTAGTACCCCAAATCAGACTTATTTCTGCAAGAAACTGGAAGACCAATGCAGAGTAAACCCAGAAAAGCAAGTGATTTTCCTGGGTGCAGTTCCACATCCCCGAGACCTGAACTGGGTTAACTGCTTCCCCCGTGCCTGCAAACAGTGAGTTCATACTCTGCTCCCTGGGAAGGACACGTGGGTGGTTTACATAGCGCTTCTGCTCACCCTCCTTACCCTCTTCACCTCTGGCCTTCACCTGTAGTAGTTAAGCCAGGGGAAGAAAGGATTACAGCAAACTTTTTCAATATGCAGCTCTATCTGCATACCCAGGACAAATTCCAATGCAGCAGAAACCAATATTAGCACTATTTTTAAAAAAGGAAAAGCTGGCTCCCACTCAGCATCTCATTTATTAGGAGATCACAGATGTTCTTAACATACATTGGCAAAGGAGGATAAAATCAGCAAAATGCATATGTATTTGCAACCAGCACTGCACTGAAAAAGGCAACGCACTTTTTATGTCGTATCAGTCAAGCGCACAGAGGTTTACCAATCACAACCTGCCATCACATTGAACATATTGGTTGCCTTAGGCAACTGCCTTTTTTGCCTCAGCAAAAGAGATAACCCAGGTATTGGATCAGATAACCTGTAAAATTTTTGTCAATAAAAGCCTGTATGTCAGGCTTTTATCCTCCCATCAAATCAAGAAATAACTATGCTGAACCAAAGGCTCAGGGTTCAGCTCAGGCAATAAGCCCTCACGAACCTGACTCATCAGCTGAGCAAACAGGCGGCTGAGCCTTGACCGCCCTCCGGGTGTCTTTACCATCTTCTCCGCCGGGGTTTATTGCTCCTGCTGACGCTCCACAACCCGCCTCCAGCCCGCTGCCTGCTCGCTCCCAGCCACGCCAGCCTCCTCCAGTGACCAACGCTGAATTGCCAGCCAGCATGGCTGAGCCACAGACACCACGCTATCCTGATGACTGTTACAAAGAGATGGTTATTCTGGTGGACAGTGCAGGCAGGCAGCTCAAAGCAGGCTATCCTAAAACTACGTTAGCTAGATATGCCGGTTTGCCTGTGGGAGATGCTTGAAGGCTTTTGCCTCGCTCAGCAAAGCACGAAGCAGCATACTGTGAGCACAATGCTAGGTCAGGTTCAGAGACCTGTTCCCAGCTCTCTCATGCATTGGCTGTGAGGTTTTGAGAAAGTTGCTTCCACTCAGGACAAATTTCCCATTTATAATCTTGGCAAAAACTGTATCAGTAGGCCCTAGATAAGACGGCCACGAGAAAAGTCTCGCTCCCAGTGAGGACTCTTAAGACCTTTAAGTAAAAGTGTCAGCAGATCACATACAAAAGTTTCCTTTCCATCATCTAGAATTCATACAAGGTTAACATAACAGCTTGCCATTTTGTCGTCTTTGTCTTTTTGGACAGCAGTGTTTGTAGGTACCACAGGAAGAGGGAATTAAAGAAGAAGTGGTTTAAAGCTATTGTTGCTTCATGAAGTTCTGCCATAGCATGGTTTCAGGAGGTGAAACTACAGCTTCCGTGTATTGTCTCAACAGTTATTTCTCCACTGCTGCACTTGGTAGCAGAAAGCACCTGTGTTGTTCTAGTGAGATCTCAGGATGTGAGGTGGTGAGCTAGGCTATTAGTAATGTTAACTCAGTGTCTGCTCAAAGACTCCAAAGAACAGAGAGAGGCATGAAGAAAAAGAAACTAAAGATGATACAAAAGAAAAGGATGCTCCAGATTTGGCTTGAGTTATTTTTTAAGTGTTTTTTGTGAGGTTTCTTTTGTTCTTGTTGTTTTGTTTTTGCTTTTTTTTAAGCTGAAACATAAGGCTCAGGTTTGTTGCACCCTTGTCCTGGATGCTATCCCATCTCCCACTTTACAGTCCACAAAAAATGGAGCTTGTGCTAGTACCTCAGCTGCTCTGGTTCACATTCATCTCAGTGTAGACGGCTCACAAAGGTAAATTTATGCCAAGATGTTTAAGTGTAAATCAAAGCAGCTAAGGCACAGGAGCTCTTTCCAATTTGCTAGCAGTGCTTTGGGGGTTTGTTCAAGTCAGCAGCCTTCTCCTAGCTTTGCAGGCAGGTTTTACAGCTTGCACTAAGCTGCAGGCTGCCCTGACCACAGAGCATTTACCTGGTTAGCTTTCTGCCAGCCGCACTCTGCATGTGATCTATGCGTACCTTGATGTGGTTTCTCCACTCAGCAAAACACAGGTTGAAGGTTTGAACACAGCAGCAGCGCAGGGCAGACACCAGACACCGTTACAAGAGAACTGTCTTGAACCGTACAAGATTTTTTGTGCACAACTTTGATATTAATCAACTCTCAAGATATTTCAAGACAAAACCCTTCAATACTCATAGGAAAAAACAAGTTTGAGAGAGAAGATATTGAAGTGGTTAGAGTGTCTTTTTAGCTTCCTGGTCCTCACTTTAAGCAGCAGCTTCTTTTAGAGGGTACTTTTCAAATTTTAGAAGAGATGATCGAGGAGAGGTGACAAGGCAAATGGCTTTGCCATTCTGCAAGCTAAGGAATTTGAACAATTCCTCAGAGTAAGCCTGCATCTGTTTTCTGGAGTCTTTGATCAGCAGAGCCTGAGCAATAGTCTCTCCCCAAATGGCAGTACTGCTACTTTAAATAAATAAATAAATAAAGCACCATGGAAAGCACAGAGTTAAAAGATGTGACACTTCCAGCACCTGACATCCACTGAGTATTAGACAAATAACGACTCCCTACCGAGTCAATATTTCTACAAAACATGTGGTAACTGTCAAACTTAGTTTGAGACCCATTGACTATTTTCAACCAAGTAAGGAGATGTACACAGAGCATTCACACAGACCTTGTTTCCATAGAAAACTCAGTAAATAATTGATCAGAACAATGACAAAGATTAAATAAGAAAGAAGAGTAGTTAGTGCAGACCAGACTATAGAGTTCAACAGGAATGGCAAGGCAGTTTCTTTGTGGTGGGCTTTGGGGTTTTTTTGTTTGTTTGTTTTTAAGAACTAGGGGAAACAATGTGGTTTTACCAAGTAGTTAACTATAGAATGAAGAATCACACAAAGCTGCACTGTAATTCCAGTGCAGCATAATAGAGATAATGCCCAAAACACCAGGTTTCAATGCTTTGCTTTCAGCTTCCTTTGAAGCTTAAAAAGGTTTTAATCAGAAATCTGATGTTCACACACAGCTAGACACAACCAGTACTACAACAGATTCAGCATGATGCAATTTGTCTAAATTACCTATATTCATTTGCACACCTTCTTGTTGAAGACATACTCCTAAACAAGTACAAGACTCTACCTTGTACCTCAATTAAATAAAGTAGAAATATTGCCCAACTGAAAATCGATCTGTATAACTCATTAAAGAAAAGCCGCCTGAGTTACATAAAAAATACTCTTAAACATATCCTAGAAGATCCTCCTCCTCTTTTCAAAACTAACACTGCACATGGCAGGAAGAGGGGGTTACTTAATATAAACACTCAAATTCAGCTCTGCAGTAACACGTTTGTTTTTTATAATGCTCACAAAGAAAACAACTACAGGCATATTAAGCTGAATTTAATATATTCAATCTTTCTCTACATCTACTATACTGTTTTACATTCTATACTGATAAACCATAATTTGTGATGACAAACATTAAACACACAATGTGCCTTGTAAGCATCTGAGGTCCAGGATGGGAGATGTGCCAGGGAAGGCACTCAATAGAAACTTTAACTAGAAGAGCCTGTAAAGACATGGAGGTAAATGACTTCATCTCTCACATCATGAGATAACAGGACAGTGTCCAGTGGAAGAAATGAGAATGGAAAAGTGGACATTCCTCATATTTTAGGCAGGGAGGGGAAAATAACTCGGAGCAGCTGTTCTGACCAGCTCTGGCAAGTGCCTTCAGAAGGACATATTACCTTGAAGAAGGATACAGGATACAAAAGGAAGATGTAGCTTTAGAAACTCTCTGGGACATGCCAGCCCAGCTGCAGGGCTCATTAACCACCATCACAAGCTAGTTAAGATGCTGAAGTAGCTAAGAAAGAATCTCATGGTAAAAAAAACCCAAAAAACCACAACCACCAAAACACACCAACAAAAAACCCCACAACTTATGTCTAAGCATAACTCTAAAAATACATTTTAATGTGTCATCTTTTTATAACTTTGAAAACAAACTTTTACTGTAGTGGATCAAACCACTGTATTTTTTAACCCTAAACCTTTCCTTAGAACCAGTCTGACCTCAGGACATCTGGTACACAACAAGGCATCCCACTGGCAAGGACATGTACGATTCTTGTGATGCTCAAGTCCCAGTTGAGTTCAAGGGTTCTCAGAGGATAACATGCTCCTTTACTAAACTATCAGTCACGCAGGGATTGCATGGGTCATTGCAGAGATCTGGGTGGAGAAGGGGGTTATGTGACAAGCCATTGGCAGGTCACCTCCCTGGTACTCAACAGTTCACTCTAAGCATGTCTAAACCTTGGGAGTCCTCAAGGAATTCTGCAATGAACATGAAGTTGGCATATGAATCATCAAAACACAGGGCAGGAGTTAAGCTTTTAAATTCAGCTACAGCCTGATTTGAACTGACAGAGATGCCATTTTACTTTGGTGACCATAGCAAGTTGTGCTATATTTTTGACCAATATTTACATCAGTTTTACCTTGAATAGCTTTATGTTTCCAGTGGGTCGCCTCCATAGTCCAGAAATGATGGTCAGTTTAGATAAAAACTAAAAGGGAAAACGGAAAATTTTTGTTTTGAGATAACACTTGGATTGTAACAAAAAATCATCTCAGGGCCTACTCAGAAACATGAATGTACGTTGACATACACTGATGAGACAGATGCAGATGTGTCTTTCTTTAGTCATATTTAATCATGTTTAAAATTGCTCACTGAGGGGAATGGCACAGCAATCACAACAGCAGGGAAACTTGAGGGAGGATTTCCCACCCCCTCCAAGAAGAGTTTTTACTGATGATTTGGATGAACATTTGTCTTGAGCACCGAGTTCCTTTCTGGGCTACAGAAGACAAGCACATACATTTTTCCTCTCCATAACAGACAAAACATTTTCTAGAGGAACTTAACAGGTGTTGGCATCAAATGTTCAAGTACTTTGTGTGGAGACTGGTTGAACACAGTGTACTGTTTAATCTGGCAGAAGAGGAAAATATCCAAATTCTTCTGTTCTTGGGGTTCACACCACATGCCTGGCAAAGAGCAAGCATGTTAACACTCACTGCACATGAGTTGTAGTTGGTTACTGACAGCAGGGTCACATCCCAGCTGGTGAGGAGGTACCTCCTCTCCCCAAGAAGATTCCCTCACTGCTAGTCAAAACCGTCCTCTGGTGCTTGTACCTTGATGTGGTAGAAGTCTTGTCCCCATGACCTTGAAAGCTATTTTCATATGGAATTATAAAACCTGAAGTTAGGGCAGTACATATTGGATAAAGGGCAAAGATCAAAAAAAGAAGAAATTAATTGGTCATCAAAAAAACTAGAATTATTTTCACTTGCCAGCTGAGAAGTGTTTGCTATTTATACTGCGCTGTAATTCTGATGCATACTCTCCATCTTAAAACCACATAAATATATTTGGCACTGGAATAAAAGGAAAAAAAAGTTTCAGCATTCAAGCTCATCTAATAATACCGATGAGATCACATTAAAACAAACAACCCCCTGCCAGACAGATAAGGGAAACTATTAGCACTGTAAGATCAAGTCATAATGGATTCATTTGAGGAGAAGCTAAAAACCCCAGGACTTTCAAAGGCGATACATAACCGTCCACCTGCCAAACGTTCAGAACAGCATCCTCCCAGGCAAGAACTCACAGCATCAAACTGACAGTGTTGAAACACGCAGTTATCCTGGATGCTGTTTGCTTTTTCCTCATGCACAGTGAAGACAACAAGAGGCAAAACTGTCACCATGATACAAACACAAGAAAGGCTTACTTTAAACACAACCCTTTTCTACCACAAGCTCTTGGGAACTCATTGAAACTATAAACTGGCCACCTCCTGGATCTGGGCAATTTACAAATGTTCCTCCACCTTCCTCCTCCCTCAATCCCCTTGTTAAATCAAATAAAGCAAACACAGCTGGAGCTGGAGAGAAACAGAGCCATCAAGTTGCACAAAAACACCTGACTGATAGCACTGATTACAGCAGCCATCTTTCACTATGTCCCACCTCAGACCCAGCCTGGTGGGACTGGCAGCAGATGCCTGTGGAAGAGTGTGAGGAACAGCATGGATGTACATGCCCTCCTGAATTTCTAATTTTTTAATTAAGTCCAAATTTTAGGATTTTGGACCTCATCATCTCCTGCCACTGTTCTCCACTGGAAACTGTTTGAAAATAAATATACTAAATTTGGAAGCTGCAGTGTTACATGGCAAAGTCAGGTCAGTAGAGGGCTAATCCTGTCCATAGTGGGATGACCCCCTCCCTGAAGAAACCCAGAAAAGCCATCTCCGCTTCCAGGGTGAGAAAACAGCCATTCACAGAAGGTACCGCCGAGATTGTACCTGAGCAGTCATCATAAGTCCCAACACAACTTTGGCATTTCACGTAGTACAACGTAGCTCCAAAACACGTAAGATTGGTAAAACAGAATAAATCAACCAACTGTGTATTTAAAGATATGTAGTAGTATCAGATGACACTGTTGTAAGTAGTCCACTTCCACTTAAAAACAGTGAGCAAATTGTATCAATGCTCCCACAAAGCAGGATCTACTCCTAAAACATGTATCAAAAATAATTTGACAAGTTTATGTGAAACCCAGTGTAAGGCAACATAGGAGGCTTATCCGGTCAGCAAAAAGGCTTTTTTGTTGTAAAACTGTTAAAAAGAGACAAGCAAATACAACCCACTGATACTCCACTCACAGTCCTGAAGATGATGAATACGCATTACCTGAGGAGATGCAAGAAAACCTGAAGCCTTGGGGTAAAAAAAGGGAAGTCCATTCTCCAGTTTTCTCTGCCCCTCAATTTTTATTTTTTTTGTTTGTTTTTAGGGGGGAAGCATGTTTAAAGCCCACTGCTTTAAGACACAAGGAAGGAGAGCAGAGCAATAAGCAAATGGCTTTACAAAAACCATCTCAGAGGGCTTGGTAACGAAGCAAGAAGATTGAGTTCAAGAGATGGGGAGGGCGGACATTTACCTATTAATTGTTTATCATAGCAGAAAAGTGAAGTAAAGAAATATTCTCATTTTTTTGGTGGATACTTTTAATACCTTTAGACTGAGTTTCTGCTTTTAACATTCAGTCCAAACCTATGCTGAATTGAGGAGAGACAAATGCAAGCTTTCCACACCTGGAACAGTAAGAAGCCTCCATGTCTGTTTCCAACACTCCAGCCAGCAGAGGAACCTGACCTAATCACCTTTTCTTTCAATAATGCATTAAAAAAAAAAAAATAACCCAGTTAGCATCATTTACTGATTGCACATTGCTAAAATCCTGCAACAGCTTAATTTCTTTGAACCAAACAGATTAATATTATGGGGGAGAAAACAAAAATCAAGCAGTGTGCATACTTTGCCTGTATTTAACTTAAATAGTGACATCCCTGTATAAAAACCCCGTATTTCATTCCATGTTAGGTTAATGACTGGACTTGATTTTAAAGGTCTTTTCCAACCTAAATGATTCTATGATTCTATAACACCAGTGATGATGGAGACATACATGCCTGTTCAGACTGCACATGCAGAAAATTAAAGTGGATTTTACAGCTCTGTAGGATTACAGCCCTAAGAACAAAACAGTCATCTAAACCTCAAACTTTTCACAGGAGTCACCTCTGATGGCTTTTGAAAAGTTGTGAACTACTTCATGTGCATACTTTGTGATTCAATGGGTTGTCATTTTTGTTTTGTCTTAACTGTGGAGAGTTGCCTGATTATACCAGTTTCATTTAAAAGATTCAAAGTTATTGAAGCAAACATTTAAGAGGTTATCGATCTGTGCTGCTTTCCATCACCAAACTATATACCATCTCTCATAATCTGAATTTTTCTCCTCTCTTTACATTCAAGGAGTGAAGAAAATTCAAGACAAAGCCTTCTGACTTCAAATCTAGGTTTGTTAAAATCATAAGGAGAAAAATCCTAACAATTACAGAAATTTATACTGAGAAGTTGAGAGACTTCATCTAAAGTTACAGAGAAGCACGAAACTCAAACCATTCTTTGCTGCTATTAAGTAACCATGTAAGAAATTAGGAAGGAATATAATTCCAGTAGAATTGAATATTGGATTATGCAATATATGTTACTTCTTGATTAATAGCTTAAGGATACCACTGAATATAAAACATTCAGCAGAGAATGACATATCCTGGCAGTTCATCTCTAGTGCTTGTGTCCAAGAGATAGAGCATAATTATCCTTGCAGCTGGCTCTCCTCCTTCTCACTGTCCCGCACTATGGGGAATTTGTGTTTCACAGTCCCAGGGCTGCTTCTGGACAAACATTAGAGGGACTAGACAGCAACATGAGGTTATACCACCAATGCCATGCTTAATAGGACAACTATCTCACAAAGCCATCAGGCTAAAAAGTCTTGTCAAAAGCTGAAAGTATTTTTTCCTGAAAAATTATAGCTTTACAAAACTTCAAACTCCAGTCACCTCTTTTCACCACTGTTGCATTGTACCTAGTACGATATGAAGCATTTTCCAATCTGTAAACATGTACCTGATGATGAAGGTATCTCAGGTTTATGCAGTGTGAAAGTGAAAACCACACCTCCTAATGCCAATTTTTAAGTCATCAAACATCAGGAAATGTGTTCCGCTGCAAAGTCCCACAAGATTCTGCTGCTGCTTAAACCTGACAAATTTTTCCCATGTGAATTATTGCTTTATGATTTGCCTTAAAAATCAAAAGCCTGGAAGGCATTTAGGCTGTTAAAAATTAATGAACAAAGGCCTTTTAGCTCTTACTTTATACTCAAATATCAAGAGGTCCTCTATGAAGGATTTCATTAACTTGAGCAGAATTGATGGAAGCTGCCCACATAGACTCTCCTTGCCAATTTTAAGTGTACCATAGTAATTGTACCAACACCCGCTCCCTTCCACATGATGCAGAAGTAATGCTTTCATCCATGACTCTTTAAGCTCAGACAGAGAAGCACCCAGATCTCTGTACCTGCTTGCAGGTATATCCTTGTTATTGAAGAAAAAAAAACTTCTCCCCTAACCCACAACACACATCCACACTGTGCACGCTTGCATGTAAATGCTTCAGTAATAAGCCATGAATAAGGACTTGAACAGGGAACTTTATCTTTTGTATTATTCAAATAATGAAGTTAGGCAAGATGTTTCAAGAAATAAATTATATACGATAAACATAAATACCTAAGACACATTCACAGGCTAAAAGCAGATCAGTGTAGAGATACTGTACAAGTAGGGGCGCAGAGGAAGAAACAACATACACACCCCCCTGTATTTGTCCCCCAAACCAGCCAAACAATACACCCAACTATCTTAATCAAAAAGACATTTGTGCATCATTTCTCGCCCTCTATGTTTCCGTCCCTCCCAGCTACGCCCATGCAGTAGCTACATATAGTAAAGCAAAAAAATTTTCAGGACTGTTTCCACCTGTAAGGACAGCAGGCAAAAACAGACGTAAAAATAAAGTAATAAATAAATAAATAAAATTTATTTAGAGCAGCATTCCTTCTTTCCTTCCAAGCCATGAACTTCAGTGCTGGGTTTTAAGACCCCTTCTATATCTGTTGGGGAAGAAGAAAGTAGCTGTGAACAACCTGGGCTGTGCCTGGGAACACGTGCCACTGCCATGGCACTGCTCCTCCATCCCACACACGGGCCCGGGCGCAACGCAAGCGCAGAGCTGCCAGAAGCTTCCTTCACTATGATTACTTCTTCCTGCTGGAATATATTCCCCACTCTGAATGCGTAAAAATTGGTTGAAAAAATGCCCTTTGCAAATATCCCAATTGCAGTACAACAATTCTCGCCTGGGACATGGGAGTACGCTGGAGCAGCCAGCAGCTGACACTCAAGCACTTCACCCGTCACTGTCAGCATTCCCGCAAAGAGGCACACAAGAACTGAATCCTAGCGTAAAAACACCAAATGCTACAGATTCTCAGCTGCAGGTGGGCATGACCAGCGAGGTAGCTGACAGCATCAGCCACGTAAAAATGGATACATGGAACCTACTCTTTCAAGTTTGGGCTTCACAGAGTCAGTCTGTCTGTCCTCTCCATGCGCAGCCAAACATCCAAATCAACTTTTTTATTCATTCACTGGAGTTGCCCAGTCACAAGATGTTAGTTCTGCCAACTGGGCTCTTACATACAGACTTAGGAAGACACGTCTTGAGGGCTGACATGATCTGGATCTGTCACAAAGCCTCCTAATTCCCTTTGAATTTCAGTCCAGCTCAGGAAGCCTGCAGCTGGCTATAAGCAGGAGCTCATGCCAAACAGAGGAGGCAACCTTCATGCCTTGCATGGGATGGCTTCTGCCCTGGGGATGAGCGGTACTGTAGTCCATCTGCAAAGTTCCAGTTGAAAACAAGTACTGGGGGAGAAAGGCTTTTGTTTTCTCTCTCTCTTTTTTTTTTTTTTTTTTAAGCTGTCTCTGTTCCAAAAACAATGGTGGTAGGCTGAAAAAAGAAGTGCTCAGCTTCAAAGGTAAATTAGTTTCATTGCTAGTAACTAACCCAAAGCAGACAGCAACAATGAAGACTACTAGATGCCAGTTCGTCAAGAAAAGCACTAACAGTCAAACAAGCAGCAGCAGCAAAATTCGGATTCCTGCAGAAATGCAGGCCAGTGACCCCAGGTACAGGTGGCCCATGTTTGAGCCCGGCTGGTCCCAGCTCAGCATATTACATCAGCCAGAGACTCTTTGAACAAGGCTTTCTGCTTCCTCTGATGGGTCCTTCATCATGCAGTTAAACAGGTTCAAGCCAGTTAAAAATACAAGTGAAGAACTCGTTCATATTAAAAACAATACTGGACTGCCAGTGCCAACCCATAAAAACACTACCATTGGTAGTTGCGCAGGTTAAAATAAATCTCTACTGTTGCCCCATTTTTTTGGCCTGGTACCTGCCTATTAACACCAGAGTGCTGTAGTAGTACAAGACATCCACGTCCAGGGTAAATCCTACAGTACAACTTTGGCAAGGTCAGCGACAGTCACAACTGGAACTTATAGCCAATTTTTTCCAGAGATCAGTTATCTAGACCTCACAACAAATGAGAGGAGAAAAGAAATGTCATTAGTGAAGTCAGTAGATATCTGGCATGGATGCAACTGTGCAGAATTAAAGAAAACAAAATATTCAATAATCAGGTCAAACATGCAACACAAACGCTGGGTTATAGAACACGTACTCAGTCAGCCAGCTATGAAAAAAAGGTTCATCAGATAAATATACAAAGTTCCTTTCATCTTCTCTTTTCTAAAAAATGGCCTTTAAAATAGGTGTTTAAAAAGTACAGACATACCTTAGTTTGTACCACTTCCTGTTTTGTTTTCTTAAATGAACTAGTAGATCTCAGTTAGGGTAACAGGTTCCAATCTAGGAAATGTTTGATTTCTGAAATAACCATACATGGTGGAGTACTCCCTTGAAAGCATGGAAAAGAAAGGTCTACAGCCACAGTCCTACTGCCAGTACTAATGTCTGCTAGCACACAAATTCCAGATAAAAAGTCATCTTTCTAATAATTTCGGAAACCCCAGATAAAGATTTCTATAATCAGCATCAAACACTAATTGAGTGGGGAGGTCAACAGTCTCAAACACTGCTATTAAGCTTTCTCTCTAACATAAGGGAAAAAGTAATACATAGTCTAGAGATCTGAAGCAGCAGTGTAATTAATCATTATTATCAAGTCCTAAGCAAAAAAGATCGAATGTTACACTACCAAGAAGGATATAATCTGAGCCTCCTTGAATATCACGAATGCAACCCGGGATAGCACAGCACAGCTCACCGGCTGTGAGTTCCTGCACCGGCACGCAAGGATGGAGGCTGGCTGCAACTTGTGGCTGTGGCACAAGGAGGGATGGAGCAACATAAAATAAAAAATGTTCATTAGATAAAGTAAGCATTTATCCATAGAAAGGGCTATGCAAATGGACATTTCCGAACCTTTAAAAAGTGTTCAGAAGTATGAAGATGCACCTGCTTTGAAGTAAAGTCCTTTTCTGTGATGCACTCAAATTCTCTGTACAAGAGCTAGATCAGAAACTCTTAACTCTGAAGCTGCCGTGTTTGTAAAGGAAATAACTTTATGAGTACTTTTTGTGAAATACAAGCACTCTGAAAAATAAGCAAATTTCCAGTTGCAACAGAATTGCCACCTGTGACCAGGGCGCTCACAATATTGCCACAAATCACAACAGGAGCTTTAGAAGAGAAAGGCCGATTCGGCTCATTCACTTGCTCTTCAAAAGGGAGATGCGCAAGTGAAACAACATGGTTAATCCCAGGCTCCTGCTCCGTGTTCTTGACCACACAAAGGTCTGGGCTGGAGCAAATACGCAGGAGGAACAGTGGCCCTCATGTAATGATAGCCTTCACTGGCACAACAGAAAAGGGGTCAGGACGATTCATCCTTGCCAGAGAAACAGCACTTTACTTTTTTGTTAACCCAATAACATGCCAAAGCATAGCGTAAGGCTTTAGTAAGTTCTTGGGTTGGAACATAAATGTGTGTCGGTGACAACCACCTGAAGTAGTCGAGATGCTCCATCCATGCAAAGGAGACTAAGAATGATGGCTGCACAGAGTGGGATGCACACCCTCAGAGCAAGAAGGGAAGAAGAGACTCTGTGAGGTCCAGTAAATAAAAAGATAAAAATATTTTTAAAATAAATAATAATAAAGAAAAAAAATTAAAGTCACCTCTACTGATATCCACATAGCTATTTGGTTTCTTTGGGGTTTTATTTATAAGAGTCCACCTAATTCAGGGCGAGACATTCTCCTCATTCCA
The DNA here is from genome assembly GCA_017639485.1 of Pluvialis apricaria. Taxonomy (NCBI): domain Eukaryota; kingdom Metazoa; phylum Chordata; class Aves; order Charadriiformes; family Charadriidae; genus Pluvialis; species Pluvialis apricaria. The sequence continues at coordinate 185,208,657 of CM030007.1, read as the reverse complement.
GGTGCTCAGCAGCAACCCCCATGGTGCCCGAGGAAGCACCCATTCCCCTCCCCACATGGACTTCACAGTTATCAGGACCAACACTGAAATGGTTTTGACCAAGGACATTTCTCTATATGCTAGAACTGATGCTGAAACCCACCTATGCTACTGAGCCACACTATGTGATGAGTCCTGAACATGGGAAATCAAACTCAAAAAAAAGCCCCTAACCAACTTCTATTAAAGTCTTCCCCTGAATTCAATTTTTGTTGCTGACAATAAAGGTCTAATTCAGAGCTTGTCTATTATAAGAACAGGATGGGAGATATTGCTATAACTACAGCACCTACTCTGTCAGCTGTCTACCAAGCTGATGGACAACATGCAAGCTCCCCACAAGGAGGAAACAGTCTTTGACAGGACTTCATTTTTTAAATTTCTGCATATTTATTTGAGGCAATGCATTATTATCCAAAACAGCGGACTCCACCCTGATTGTGCATCCCATCAGTAAAAAAAAAAAGTTTTGACCATGCATCCACAATATACATATATTTACTTACAAATTATATATATGTATTACTAAAGTTCTAATATTCTCTTGCTGCACCCTAAGGGATCATCTTGCACACTCTGTTTTGGAGACCATTGGTCTAGTAGAGGGAGCTTTACACAAAGCCATTTATTCAAGAGATTCCAAAATACATCACATACTAAGACAGAAATGTATCTAACAAGGCACCCCCTCTTCTAGAGGCATATCAGCTTCTCTACAGCACCTGCATAGAAACACTGATCCTACAAAGATTTTTCCCAGGACTCACCAGCAGGCAAAGACAATGTCCCCAAAATCACCAAAACTGGCAAACACTCATATCTGTCCTCTGCAATACAGCATAAACATCTGGACAACACAGTTCCTATAGGACCTACACCCAAAACTCTCCCCAAACTCCCAGCAATGCTACACTCAAACTGAAATATTGGACCACAGTTTTTCCAGCAAAGGGACAATAGCTGTAAACTAGCCACTGCTCTCTAGCCCCCCCCCCCAAAAAACCCAACAAACAAAACCACATCATGTATGCAGAGTCTATGTTTGAAGTGCTGATCACTGTATCTGTGTTTTTTTCCTCACATAGCTCTTTTCTCTCTGGGTTTACAGATTATGATTGTTTTCAAATTGCATGTTCCTTTCACATAGGATTTCACTAGCTACGGCTGTACTACACAATTTCTCACTGAACCATATAATTAGGTTACGTTTTTAGCTGACTACATAATTTGACCTTCAGATGTAACAACTGCATGTGCAGACTGACATTCTGGACATGCACAACTAGTCTTGGCCATATCCTGCTTCCATTGAAACCAATGGTAAAGCTTCCTTTTACTCAACAACTGAAAAACTCTTTTTATAGAAGCAAGCACAGAAACCATAGTCAAAGAACAATAAACTAACAATACTAGTTAAATACATTTAAGGAAACAGAAGGAAATTCAGTGAAAACTGCTAGTGAACAGCAATTGATGACGCTGGGACAAGTGCCTGATGGCTGCAGAGAACTGTGTCTGTATAGGTAATACAAAGAGGATAGACCAAAGTACAGGGTTCATCTAAGGGTTTTATGTTGGTATCAGTGTTTACAATTTATTTTCATAACTAGTTTGCTTCATGAGAATAAAAGGTTGTTATAATTCTTTGTCTCAGACTTACTCCTACTTGAAATTAACCATGCTGCGAAGATATAATGATGCCTTTCAAATTCTTCAGCTGGAGAACAGAGAGGACCCCTTTGTGAGAAGTGAACTGTCAGATACATAGAGTTCAACTATGAGACTGTTCAAGTTTAAACAAGGATTTTTTTTCTTTTAAATAGCTATTACAGATAACTTGCAAGTCGTCATCTAACAGTGGCCTCTCCATAATAGACAGTCCCCACTCAAGGATTTACTACCTATGGCATACTGTTAAGTCTATTCTTGCTTCCACAAACCAGCTGATCTTCCGAGTTCTAATAACAGCCAGAAAAGTGTTCAGGTCACTTCACTGAAGCATTTTAGACTTACACAAGAAACAATTCATTCACGGTTTGACGAATGTTTCTCTGTGGCCTGTATTCTTCTTAACAAGAGTTTGAAAAGGTTATTCTCAGTATCTTGAATCAGTAAAGACATCTGTTCTTAAACACTTTCTAAAACCAGACTGAGATCAAGCGACTGTAAGTACCACATAAATCTGAAATTCCTGTCCCAGGTCTCTGCAATATCGAAGTGATAAATCCTGTTGGGTTCTGGACTTCTAAGGTACGTAATATATTTTTTCCCCCTCACTTCACGAGAGACCAGCATAGAGTTTTAAGTCCCTCCACCCCATTCATCAATTTATTTGGCACCTTTACTCCTGTCATCTAGGCGTGGTATCGCAGCAGTTGTTCTGACCTCAGAGCTCTCAGGGTTTTTTGGGATTTCAAGGCAAGAACAAGGCATGAGGAAGATAGGGCCTTTCTAAACTAAACCCAGAAAAGGGCAAATCTCAAAGCATGGCAGGCTCAGCAGCTCTTGTAGTGGTGTGTAGCCATCTTCTCATAACGGCCTTGAAGAGGCCTGGAGAATGATCCCTAGATCTCGCTCTGACCAACGTTGTCATCTTATGCTCACTCCCCCAACATCTTGTTAATCATTACCATGAAGCTAACACGCTTGACATTGAGACGCTCTCCCTTATACTCTAGCAGGTCCTTTTGGTTGGGTGGGGTTTTTTTGTTTGTTTGTTTGGGGTTACTTGTTGTTGTTGTTGTGGTGTTTTGGGGTTTTTTTATAAAAGCTCCATCTTGACTCTTGAGGATATACTACTTTCTTCACGTCATACCTAGGTTGTGGTCGACTCTTCTGTTTTCTCCCTTCACAGGCTGTAGACCTTTTCTTTCTAGTCCATTTTCCAATTGCTCTGCCTTTCCCTCCTCTTCTCTCTCTCCCTTTTTTTTTTTTTAACAACTCATGTCTATGTGAGTGAATACAATGATGCAGAGACTCTCCTCTGAAACAGCACAGCTCACAACAGTACATCTAAACCTTGCCTCTACTCCCTCTACCTCACCTCAGGACAGCCTTATCCATACTGCCTACTGGGAACAACCCCTAGTCTGTGCACAGCCCTAAACTGCACCAAGGCATTGCCCAAGAGCACCAGACGGCATGGCCCAAACCTCGCAGTCTGAACAAGTGTGGCATTGGGCTTGGAGACCATGCCATGGCACCACTCCACTCAGCAGCATGAACCACCTACAGCAAGAGCCTTGTGCCTGCAAGGCATCGCTGGTGACTCGGCTGTGCCAGTCACCAGGCTGCCTCCCAGCTTGTGTGCATCACCTTCAAGTTATTTTAATGCATACCACATGACTCTGCATCCACTTGCTTCCTCCTCTTCTCTCCCTGGCTCTTTAATGACAGCAAACTCAGTCTCCTCCTCCATCCAGCCTGCCTTGCAGACTTGCAATAGCATTAACAGACTTAAGTTTTTAGCATCTCACCTCAGTCAGATCATTTCTAATTTTGCTCATACAGCCCTGCATCATACTGCTTCTCTGCGTCTTCTTGGTTTTGCCACATTTCGGGCTGGGTATGGCTCCGCCACGGATTCTGAAGCATCATTTCAAAACACGTCTCCACTCTTGACACAAAATACCAGCTTAGCTGGATGTGCAGCAGAAAGAAAAGAGAATACTTCCCAGCATAAGTTTGTTTTTAAAATCTAGCCTCCAACCCTAAAGTCTACCAGGCTACTAGGCTGCTATAGTACTTGGCGCTGGCTCCCAAGGGCTAACACAGCCTCCAGGTGTGTGGAGGGACCATGCAGCCACCCAGACATCACAGCCACACAACCTGGGGAGCCCGGAGTGGGGGGATCTGCCTCTTCAGGCCACACTTATCATCTCCTTTCACTCCCATCGGCCCTGCTATGGTTCCCACTACAAACACTGCGCTAGTCTCACCGATGAACCTTTCCTGGTCTCAGGCACCAACCATTAAGATTTTAGGCACGTTTTGTTGTTTTGCCTCCGATGAGAAGCTTTTCCTCTCACCAGTTCTCCAACCGAGCATGACCAGGGCGTGGCATTTGGGCTGGCTAGGGCCTTCCACCTTCTCCAACTCCCCAGGAGAAACCCTCACATTCACATCAGGGTAGCGTTTAATTCAGCAGTAAGGATAAAGCATTGAGAAGGAAAACCCCGGTAGATAACAGCACAGCCAACACACAGGCTAGGCTTACCTTACCTGGAGGGTTTCAAGCCCTCAGTGGCCACGAGTCAGTCTTCAGGCACCAACAGCTACGAGGGTGCTGTCTGCCACCCAAGTCCTCGCAAACACCTCCCAGCACCACTTTCCTTACATCGTCCTTTCCAAGTCAGTTGTGGCTCTTCTGGTCACAACTCGAGAGACTCTTTCTACCACTTTTACTAAAACGAAAGAGATCCAAAGACAAAACAAAAAGGGTGGGCTTCTGACATTCTAAAGACGACCACAATTAGCACCCCAGCAACATAACACATGCCATGTTCACACACCAAATGGCAGGCTGCGCTACCAGACTGTAATTTCGCATGCACAGCAGATGCGTTTCAAGCCCATGCTGGAAGATACACCACCCCAACAACACGGAAGGTCCCTAAAGAGCAAGAGCAGCTTCACATGAGCCAGGCTGGTGACACCAGACAGAGCATCACTTACAGAACAATTAACATTACCCTCCTGTATAGCTTTGAGACTTTAATATTAGGCCACATACACCCTTTCCAAATTAAGGATTGAACATTCACTTGATAATAGCAATCCATTAGGAAAAAAAAAAACCAAAACACTGAGGATTAATGTACAGTGACTAGAACAGATGCTACCACATGTGCAAAACACTTTTTCCTGCACGGATTTTTCAGGTAATGCAGGTATCAAATATTTATTCACAGCTTTCCCCATCTTAGTAAAATTTTTACCTGCATGGATCAAAGTGTAAATATGTATATAGAGAATTATTTTCGCCTATTTGAAAGTCAGACCACCTTTAAGTCACATTAATGATATACACATAGGAGAGATTCATTATTTTAGAATCTCCACCTCCAAGTCATATATATTCCTGAAGACTCACTTTCTCTAACAGCTTAATCCAAAGGGAAGGCACTTACTGACTTCAACAGAAGTAGAATTAAACCCTAAGGTAACAACTCACATGAACAATCGATATTTCATCTGGATCGTAAACTGAGATACCTCTGTACTTTATCACAAAAAAAGACTAGTCCTTCAAGCCCTACAGAGTCATATCCCAGGTCTTTTATGTGGACACAAAGAATAGCAATATAATGTAGAAAAGCACACCAACATCTTTGCCTTTGATCATACACCAACTCAATTCCACTGGTGTAAGTGAATTTTTAAAGAGGCAACATTAGACTTGCAGCTTTTCTGAAATTTAGAGATGCTATGAATGTCAAATCCCGCTGAAGGAGGTCAGATTTAACCTAACATCCCTGATGTCCATGCTTTGAAGGAAGTCTGGCAGCATTAAACTTTCAAATTCTTACCACTATGTTGTATTAGAGGATGGATGTCATCACTTTTGGTAAATTTTGATAAAAAGACTAGCACAGACAGTATGGGTTTTTATTGCATATTTTGTTAGCTTGTTTTTAAAATCTAAAGGTGCTCGATGCTGCATGGGACACCTGTTTTTGGGACCAACTGAAACATTAGTGTTCAAAATCATCTACATGGCTCACAAGTACTACAAATATGTCCTGGTTTGAGGTAAAATAGAACCAATTTTCTGTTCAGTAATTTTACTTTGCAGCTAAACCTCTTCTAAGTAACAGAACTCTCTGAAATTAACGGCGTATTTTTAAGACTGTAGTCTGCTTCCAGAGTGATAAGACCTGATTGTTTCTAATTTATGCCAAAGAATGGTATACAAAGAGGCTCTTGCCTATACTTACTGCTATAACACCCAAGGCCAGCTAACTTTGTTATACTCTCGTTGGTGGGTTGGAAGCAGAAGAGCATAGAGGGGTCCCACCTGCGGGGAGGAGCAGACAGGACAGGTGACCCAAAACTGACCAACAGGGTATCCCATCCCATCTGCCTCATGCTCAGTCTAAAAGCTGAGGGATCAAAGGGTCAGCCCTCTCTCTTCAATGGCCGGCATCCGAGGAGGATTCTGTCTGTTTGTCTGCCTTTGACTCTGATCCGTGCATTCCTGAATCCAGATGTAGAATCCAGTTTCCATCCATCGCTGAGTCCAGTTTGGGACTTTCCCAGTGCTTGCCAGTGATGCGACTGTCATCCTGGGAGCTCAATATAGTTCTGTATATATTGCATGTATTTCATTATTTTCTTACTATTTTATTAATATTTTCATTAAAGTAGTTTAGTTTCTTTTTTAAACTCATAAGTCCCTTTTTATCTCTCATCCTTCTCTCCCCGAAGGGAGATGCTCTCCCTCCTCTGAAGGGACAGAAGTAAATGACAGCATCTGTCATTTGTTTCAGTGGCCAGTCTGGCCCAAACCATGACAAACTAAAAAGAAAAAAAACACCCTTAGCAAAACTGTTTAGGCTTCTAGTTTGCTGATGTCTGAGTTCAGAAATAAATGCTCCAAACAGCATTTTGGAACATAAAGTATTTTAACAGAAGTAATTATAAGCAGTTATCACTAACTTTTTACTTCTGTGTCTGTCCCCTCTCCCCTTTTTTATAACTTCATTTCTAAGCGTTTTATCAGGAAAAGCAGAGAGACAGCTTATCTCTGCATTTTCTTAAAACCATAAAACAAAATGGGGCACAAAATGGGTACTCTTTCCTCCTTATCTTGTAGCGTATAAAGCATCTTTTCACTTGGAACTGCTAAAGTCCTATAATCAATATTTTTAAATGCACAGCCTAGCAAGTTATAAAAAGAATCCCATTAAGAATAGATTATGCTTCAACATAATACTAAAAAAATCTTACTACCGATACGTTTTATTTCTTCTCTGTGATATCAACTGACCCTTGCTTTAACACATCAATAATTAGGAACCGGGGCATTGATGCTCCCATGAAGGTCAATAAATGGCTTCATTGTCTTCTCTGCATTCCAGAAGACTGGAACGATAGCAGCAGAGCTAATGAAATTTGGTTTCTCACATCCTTATGCCTCTTGAAGCACAGTAACGCCATACCTGTCTTTGTCCCGGCTATCACGACAGCCCGTGTGTTCTCCCCTTCTCTTATGAAACAGCACTTCATCTTCTGAGCTTATTTCCAGCTCCTTAAGCACATCCTTCCTTGCAAGGGAAGAGTCAGTTTGTGTTATGCCTAATTCCCAGCGAAACCTGTGCTGACTCACTGGCCAATATGCCCATCCTGACTGACAATCAGGCCTGGCCGAAGAGAACAGCTAAATCAAGATATTTTCAAGAAGTCTGTGAGTATTCAACTCAAGAATCCTGCTCCTTGGACAAGTTTGGCTGAAATTTCCCTTTACAAAACTTCAAGTAACAAAGCAAGTCTTTCAAAACATTTGGCTTCATCTTGCCCATAAAGTTATGTGGGGTTTTTCTGTTTGTTTTGTAAAATCAGTTTCATTTTAATACAGATTTTGAAACAGGCGCAGGATACTACACTTCGATCTTTCCACTCCATTTATGGTATTTCCAAACCCAGTTATCTAGAGTAAGATAGCAGGAAGAAAGACTAGTGATGAAAACACTAGCCTTTACAGCGACAGCACAAAGGTAAGAGACTAAGCAGAGCAGGCAAGTTAAAACGTTAGCCCTGCAAGCCAGATGTCCTCAAAGGTTTCTCTCTCCCCTCAGCACGTGAGGTCTCCAAATAGCTGACTCACATGGTCTGTCATATTTTGATGGAAACTTATTCTAAAACATGTGTGTATCGATACGTATACACACACACATACAGATACTCACACACAGAGATGTATTTAATATATCTATAAATATATAGTTATACTTACATATGTATATTTAGAGAGAGAAAGACACAGAGATGCCTACACATTGTTTCTCACAGGGGAATCATTGCTTGCTTTATACGTGAAATTTAGCAGGCTTTTCTTCTCACTGCTCACGTTACCAAAGGACATATAAACATTAAACTAAAATAAGGAACACGAAATTCTATTAATACAGTCACCTCACAATTAAGTATTTATGTAGATATTGCAGAAAGCTGGTAGATATTTTATGACTCCTTGGCGACTGAATAAAATGAAATCAAAGGGAGACGGAAATGTGGTGACGCAAATGCTCGCCTTTAATTAATCAGAATTAATCAAAATACAAGTCAGTGTTCTTCTAGCAGTCAAAGAAGCACCAGGGTAAACATGAAGATACAGTAAATAACATAGCAGAAATATACATGCTCCAAGCACAGGCACTGCCTAATTAAAATGGTTTTCTTTTTCAAGACTGTAAACTGCCAAAGATATGCCTTTGCAGAATATTTTTGGGTATTTTGCAGACCAGTTGTGAGGAACTATCTTCAGGAACCACATTTAAAACTCAGCCTTGATAGTCTGAAACTGTGGGCTGCTGCTCCTCTGAAGTGGTAAGGCTGCCACTTTGCAAGTGGCAATGCCGCAAACGTCACTACCACCACATCACTCCCCAGCTGCTTCTCCAGCGCTATTCTACAACTCGGGCTTTTACAACTCTGCCACCAGGTACAAGGACCACCTAGCACACCTATTTTATATGCACGCACACAGCATTTGGGGTTTCAGCCACTGCTCAACTAATTGGCTACCTGCTTAATTACAAACCCATCTGAGATAATCTTTTCTAAACAGGTGAAAGTGCAGAGCATCTCCATAGCTACTAATAAGGCTGATACAATCTCTAATCAGAGCAGTATAAGCAACACTGAGTAGTTAGATGTGAAACACTTTAGCCAAGTGCTATAGCCAATTGCTATGTTAGTTTTATTTATTACTACATATTCTAAAAAGTATATTTACAAAAAGTTCTAAAGCCAGAAGAGAGAAGCCAAATATCTAGTCAGACCTCTAATCTACCACAGAACATTATACATGATTGAAATATCTCAGGATCAACATCAGTCATTTGTGTCTGTAGAAACATTTGGTGTCTCTGGAGTATTCCCTTGCCAAGTTAGCACCGCAAGACAGGACCTTCACCCATTTCCTTGACAGCACCCTGAATTACCTACCACCCCACAGAAGATTTGCGCTTCATTTCTCATTTGAATTAACAGTTTAAGCTTCCAGGCCTCAGGTTTTTTTCTGCTTTTCTTCACTAGATAAAAGAGTCCCTTTGTAATGCATTTTTTTCCCATGTATATTTTCATAACTCTAATCAGCTCATTTCTCAACCTTTTTTTCATCAACTAGGTAGACTACATCCAAGTCCCCTGCTGTAAGGCACTTTCTCCATCTTTGGAATAACTTCCACAGTCCTCCTCTTCACCCTGCAGCTCTTCCAACACCCTTTAAAGGACGCTGACACCAGAACACTGCCCAGTGCTCTCACATCGTGATATGCAGAGGCAAAATCCTATGCACCCTACAGTTCTGAGGCATGTTATGGATGCAACAAAGATACATGGCCAGGCTGCCTGTAAAGCACAGTGCCTTTTGATAGACATTTCAACCCTAAAAGCAGGGCCCAAACTATCAAAACTCCAAAGCCTTCAGCTCTGCCCACTTATGCTGGGCAGTGATTCATCTCTAAAACCTTTTGTGTTGCCTCCTCTTTTGCTCTCTCCTCTTTTGGAGCACACCAGCTTGATATCCCCATGCTTCTGCCGAACTCCCCAACAGCCCTGCCTATGGAGGACAGCTGAAAAGTTTCCACTGGAAGTGACTTGATGGGTACATACAGGGTATGTCCCTGTAGCTTTCCCCTCTCATCTCAGGAAGCACAATCACAGTATTGTCAGGGTTGGAAGGGACCTCTGGAGATCATCTAAGTTCAACCCCCCTGCCACAGCAGGGACACCTACAGCACATTGCACAGGACGGCGTCCAGGCGGGTTTTGAATGTCTCCAGTGTGGGAGACTCCACAACCTCCCTGGGCAGCCTGTGCCAGTGCTCTGCCACCCTCAGAGTAAAGAAGTTCCTCCTCATGTTGAGATGGAACTTCCTACGCTCAAGTTTGTGCCCGTTACCTCTAGTCCTACCACTGGGCACCACTGAAAAAAGACTCTTCTCATCTACCTGGCACCCTCCCCTTAAGTATTTATAAGCATTGATAAGATCCCCCCCGAGTCTTCTTTTTTCTAGACTAAAAAGACCCAAGTCCCTGAGCCTTTCCTCATAAGAAAGATGCTCCAGTCCCCTAATCATCTTAGTAGCTCTTTGCTGGACCCTCTCCAGCACTTCCCTGTCCTTCTTGAACCGGGCAGCCCAGAACTGGACACAGTACTCCTCGAATTTTGTCAAGGTGATAAAGAGTGGTTTATGACCTTCAAAAGACAGTATTAAGTAGTAAGCACTGTGTCTGTACTCTGCAACCTGGAAATTTCAAATTGTGAAAGAAACCCTATAAACCAAGTCTGTGTTATTTTAACAGACTTCCCTTGCTAGCTGCAGTCTCTGCAGATTTATAAACCAATTTGGCAGCAACTCCAGTGACAGCATTGCTACACAACAATAATTACCAAAGCAGGAAATGCTCAATAATACGGAAATAATTCACTGTCGTTACAGATGCATATCTTTCATGTGAAGACAGAGATGTTTCTTTCTACCCTTTTCTTAAAATACCAAACAGAAAACCTCAAACCTTCACCCCAGAAAGAACTGCATGCAACTCTCTGCACAGCGTGCCCCACTGCTGGCAAACACCACCAGGGAGACAAGGCCCCCAAAGCACCCTTTGGGAGCAGCTATCAGACTTGTCCAGGCGTTTAATCCTGGAATAAAGGGCAATTCCACAAAGTAGATACCTTGCCTATAGGGACAAGAGAGATACAAGGGCCAAATTCAGCCCTGTTAACAAAGCAGCAGCAATGCTCTTGCATTAGCGACAGCGATGCTCTCACAATACCACAGGGGTTTAATTTTATTTTATTTTTTTTTTTTTAAACAGAGCATTCAGTATATTGCAATCTTCACGTAAAATGATCACTCAACCACTCAATTATCACAACCACTTAAGGGAGTTCTATAGTTTATACAGTATTTTTAATCACTTAGTATAAGAAAGGCCCAAATTTGATCTAAGAAGTGACAATTTGACAAAATCTCCTAAGAAATAAGACTTCAAGCAATGAATCTTTATCAAAGCTTTCTCATCTGCAAGAACAGTGCAGAAATCGAAATACATAATAAGGAGTTTTACCAGGCCCAAACCACAGAGGCCGTGGAAGATGACACAGTGTTTGTCTGTATCAGGGAAATCATAATGTATCTCTATTTAGAATATGCATGTGTGCCTGTTTGCTCTAGATGCATGTATAATCAGTCCTAGTATAAATTAGAAAACATATGAAGGATTAAACGTCAATTGCCTGTCCTCCTACACTTCCCATCCCTCTGCCAGGTCCTAAGAAAAACAGAAGGCATGGCAGCAATGGTTGGAAACAGACTCTGAAATGGGAATAAAAGAGGAAAATACCCATTTTCTTTTTGTAGCAGAAGCAGAACCTGTAAGAACCACATTAGTGTTTCACTCTCAATAAATACCACCATATTCTGAAACTAGGAAATTCTGGTGGTTTTAACAGGACCTTAAAGATGCAGCATAAATAAGGATCATTAAAATTTGGAGCTGTGACAATTACATTTGACAATGGAAGTTACAGTATTATGCAAAGAATTGTTTTAATATTACTCAAGCATCCCACACGTTATCACTATTTCTGGGCGACTAGGAGAATTTCACAAAATCTCTAAGTGTAATCTTTTGCTAGCTTCACCATCTGGGAGCGCACAGACAGCACTTAATCCTACTGGCTTTTTTCCAAGAGACTTACGGTAAGTCTGTGGTATGCCTTTCTTTTAACAATCAAGTGAGGGGTTTATTTCATTTTTGATTGTGGCTTAAAATAGCCCACTATCAATATAATATTAGGGAGATCAGGTGTCCAGAGAGCAATAATATCTTTTACAAGACTAGCTGACAGAGCTGAAACTTTGCCCAGCATTTTCACCCAGGTATCCACAAACTTCTTCAAAAATGAACAAATTCATAAAACTTCAAACTAAATGCAGATAAATCAAGATACATCATAAAGAAACAAGCTGCTGGTAGAACACAGGGCATGTCATAAGACAAGAAGGGCACTAGCTGGTAAGACAATGGGAAAAAGGGCACACTAGGAACGAGAGGGGCGAAGCAGCGGAGCGGGCCATAATTAGTTACAAGCCAGGCCATAAAGCCATTATACGTATCTAGGGATATCCCTACTATTATGCATATGTGTATCTCTACCATTATCCATTATGCATATGCCAGAAAGCCACAAGTTATTTGATTTCCCAGGTTCATCTTTGTAAAGCTTTTTGTTTGTTTTGTTCTGAATTTTAGGGGGGGGTTGTTTTAAAATAACTCAGAAGGATCAAGGCCAGGAAGATGATGGAAACATACGAAAGATGTTTCCTGCTGAAAACGGTGTTCCAGGCCTTCACCAACTGTCTGCAGGAAAGTATCTGGGTGTAGAGTCACCCACACAATTCCCATGATGGCAGTACTGCTCTGGATGGAGTCTACTGTATTCAAAGCACACGTAGGTTTCAGGAATTCCTACAGCTCTGTCCTCCAAAGCATTTATTATAAACACTTGCTATTCCGGCCCAGCATTGTTTCAGTTGGGTCTGTTGGGTTTTTTTTAGTCCATTGGAAGTTTGTTGCTTATGAAGACTTTGTTAAGGCTGATGGCTATTCTGAAGGCTCAAGAATCGAGGGCAGAAAAGAAATAATGAAAATCATAATGAAATTATAATGAAAAAATTTCTTTGAAGGTTTGGTCTTCCAGTTCTGGCTGTAAAATAGGCACTGATCTACCATGGTCACAGAATAGGATGGTAAATAAAGGGATAAACAACTAATGAGAACTTTTGTTCCAAATGTTTTAGGAGACGTGGACACAGCTTGTCCAGAGAAACAACAAAGAGTGTTCTTTAGATGAAACAGGGCTCTCCCTAGAGTACTACGTTGGCACCTGAGTTGCATACAACACTTTGCTGGCGTGTTTCAGATGCCTGCTGATTTGGGGGATGAGGGTTTCTTGGTCTGTGGGCTGGACCTCAGAAGTTTGACAAGGGCTGAGCAATCAAAGTGTGATGACAACTTTCTTGTCCCCTAACACCCCACAGGTCAAATGGACAACACAGCCACACTGGACATCACAGACTGCAAGCTGGCAGAGGAGAATAATAATATTGGCTCTCCTCAGCCATAAGTCTTCTGTTTCATGCTGATTTGCCACACGATTAATTAGGAGGATCGATGATCACAGAGGAACATAATTCACAAAATATATCTGTCACACTGCAAGATTAGTCCAGCTGAAAAGTACAGCAACATGGCTTTTTTATCTCAAACAGTACTTAAGTAAAGATTGGCAGCACTCTTAGATAAAGATATAATTAGAACTTTTCCATTTCATTCAACTGTTGCAAACAAACAGCAGGGGATTTCAAGTGAGCAATTTGATGGGAAAGGCCAAAGGAAAGTAATAGGCAAAAGAAAACAAAACACTTTCAAGAACACAACTGCCTCCCAGTATGGCAGCCTGTTGGGCACACTCTGAATAAGGGAAGGCTTTGCTTCAGAGAAAGGTTGTGGGTATGTTTTCTTTAAAAACCTGTCTAAAATGGCTTTCCTCAAAACATCATCTAATAGGCCATTGCCAACACCCACAGATGAAACCTACACTCTCAGCTCTGGTACGCATTCCCTAGCTGCTAACACCAGTAAGACAGCTGCTCATGCGCGAAATCTCTGCCTGTAATGGAGCAACACTAGTAATGGTCCTAGACTTCAATGAGTTGTCAAATTCTTATTTTCAGATTTCTAGACCAAATTCCTATTCAGAGCTGATCAAGTGGAAGAGTATCTTAAGCGCCTTGTCAGACTGGTGGGCATATTTCACTCTTCTGTAACAGGAACTGCACCCATGAAACATGGAGGATGAGATGGACAGATGTCAGCTTTGTAGTCTCATCACCCCTTTGCACTAGAAGATCTGAAGACATCCTACACACCACATGGAGAGACTGCAAGAAGCCAATGCCTTCCATAGTGAATCCTTCTTTCCATAAGCTGCTGACCACCACAGACAGGTCTAGTCCCCCACTCCACGGCCATGCTACCACCGGCTCCCTTATCCACAAAAATTAACATTGCTGCTGCAAAATGAAAGTTTTTGTAGCTCTGCATCTTGCATTGCTGCAGGGCAGCAGAGCACCAAGTGAACAGACACAGGAAACAGGGAGGACCTTTCCTAAAACCTATCCAAAGCTCATCAAGTCCTGTGCAAAGGGTATGCACAGCTTACACAGCTACCTGGAAGTGTATTAGAATCATAGAACCATATAAACCTGTCTGTTGGAAAAGACCTTTAAGGTCATCGAATCCAACTGTTAACCTAACACTGCCAAGTCCACCACTAAACCACATCCCTAAGCACCACATCTACCCATCTTTTAAATACCTCCAGGGATGGGGGCTTCCCCACTTCCGTGGGCAGCCTGTTCCAATGCTTGGCAACCCCTTCTGTGAAGAAATTTTTCCTAATATCCAGTCTAAACCTCCCCTGGCACAACTTGAGGCCATTTCCTCTTGTCCTATCACTTGTTACTTGGGAAAAGAGACTGACCCCCACCTCACTACAACCTCCTTTCAGATAGTTGTAGAGAGCGACAAAGTCTCCCCTCAGCCTCCTTTTCTCCAGACTAAACAACCTTAGTTCCCTCAGCTGCTCCTCATAAGCCTTGTGCTCTAGGCCCCTCACCAGCTTCACTGCCCTTCTCTGGACACTCTCCAGCACCTTTATGTGTTTCTTGTAGCAAGGGGCCCAAAACTAAACACAGTATTCAAGGTGTGGTCTCACCAGTGCCATGTACAGGGGGACAATCACTGCCCTAGTTCTGCTGGCCACACTGTTTCTGATACAAGCCAGGATGCTATCACTTCTTACATCTCAGGTACTTGTTCAGATTTCACGCTATCTCCTAAACCAAGTTGGAACTCTTTCACCTTGACTTTTGAGTCTCCAATCACGTTTGCTCCCATATCTCCATAGATTTACTTTTTACATAGCTAACCTCACACAGCTTACCAGGTTTCACTTTCTATTTGATTTACAACTGAGTTTGCTGAAGAATATTGTGTAAGCTCTTATCTGCAGAAACGTGTAATGCCTGTTTCACTGTTTCAAATGTAGCAGAGTAATAGCTCATGGAGATGTTCTACCAGGAGCATTCCCAATCAAGCTTACTTCGTGCCACCTATATGAAAATCCCCATCTCTGTCTACACATTCAAATATCCTTTTAATTTTGGTTAAAATAAGCTCTCCTGCAAAACTCTATGTTAGCTCTGTATACGACTTGCGCCCCTCACTATGCTGTGAGACACACTATTGTGAGCACCGGGTGCTTTTGAACTGCAAGTGCTTTTCTCCGCATTGAGAACAAATCCCACCTGTTCCACATTACTTGTGAGTATGACTGTTTCACTGTAGATATTTTAGTTCCTTTGAGTCTTGTTAGAACTCTCACATGGGAAATTTCCAAACTCCATTCTTATTTTCAAAGTCAAGACCACCTTGCTGCTCCTCCAAATTGAGCTACTTGTTCAATGATTCTTTATGACTAATCCATTCGCTACTCACGGATCTTTTGTGCCTTACAACTTGCCTGTAACAATGCTCAACTGTTTACTGTAGCAGTATGTTCACTTGATTTTTGTCAAATCTGTACTCCTGCAATGCTGGGAAAGGCAGTATAGAGCCGCACAGCTCCATGATGCTTCTGGAGGGCTGGGAATCTTAACAGGAGATCCAGAAAGAGAGGAAAAACCAGATAGGTATCTACATATATTTCTTCTGCCTTTTTGTTTCAGGAATGTGGGCTAAAATATCATAGAATAACTGAAAGATGAAAAATAAGATGTTACATTACACCAATGGCCAGTCATAAATCTTTTTCTCCTTGGTGAGGTAGCCTTCCTCAGTTCTTAGCTGGGGAAAAGCTCTTACTTTGGAATACCATAAAATAAGCACATCTACCATTGAACAAAAAAGTTCCTTTATGCAGTACTTAAATATGGATTCCTAAAATGAAAAGACTCCCTGCCCTTAAAGGAGCTTTTGTTTTGAAAGGAATTTTCTTCCCATGCAGAAAATCCACGCACCACTTTTTGGTATAGTTTGTGCTGCCACTGTCAATTTCTATTGTGCTCTCCATGGAAGGGACTTATCCCACATTTTGGTATTTCCTCTGTGTAGTGGTTTTGGCTTTCTTCATAATAGCTAGCATGGGGCTATGTTTTGGATTTGTGCTGAAAACAGTGTTGATAACACAGGGTTGTTTTAGTTAATGCTAAATACACAGAGTCAAGACCTTTTCTGCTTCTCACACCACACCACCAGCCAGTAGCTAGGGGTGCACAAGGATTTGGGAAGAGACACAGACAGAACAGCTGAACCCAACTCACCAAACAGATATCCCATACCAAAAGTCATCATGCTCGGTATATAAAGCTGGGGGATGGAGGGGGGGGGGGGATGTTCGGGGTGATGGTGTTTGTCTTCCTAAGTAACTGTGATGGAGCCCTGCTTTCCTGGAGATGGCTGAACACCTGCCTGCCGCTGGGAAGCGGTGAATGAATTCCTTGTTTTGCTTTGCTTGCAGGCATGGCTTTTGCTTTACTTATTTAACTGTCTTTATCTCAACCCATGAGTTCTCACCTTTACACTACCAATTCTTTCCCCCATCCCATAGCAGAGATTGGGATGGGGGAAGAGAATGCTCTGGGTTTACTATCATTCCAAACAACAAAAAAAAAAACACCTTTGGAAGAATTTTCTCAGCAGCTCAGTTTGTGCCCCACTAATGGCACTGCTTTCTGCTGCATGGGCAAGTCCAGGTATTCCAGGTAGAAGTGTGAGAAAAAATAGGTTAATTCAGGAATGAACCCAACCATAGCAACACGATCCCCTTAATTCCCAGTAGAGTCATCTGTCATGCAGCAAAGCATGAGTGGTTATATCTTCTCTATTTTAAAGAAAAAAAAGAGTCCAGGTATCATGGCACCTACCTCTATTTTAAAAACCTTTAGATCCAAGGTCTCAGAACATCCTGAAACAGAAGACTCTGACCTACCAAAGAAGCCTTTCACAACTGTATGTCCTCAAGCAATTAATTCTACCCATATACTCTAATGGGGAAGCATTATCTTTTATTACTGTTTACAGCCTTTCATTTTCTGTCATAGGGGTTTCTATTCTCATTACACTTTTCCTCCAACACAAAAATATTTAGGTTGCCTTCAGTATGCTCTCTCCTGGTTCTGTAGGCCTCATTTTTGTTCCTTTTCTTCCAACTCCTCTATGTTTCCTACTTGTCTTTTTTACATAGTCATTTTTCCTCCTCTTTAGCTTTGCCCATAATTAAGGGTGAACACAGTCTTCTTGACAGTGTTTTAAATGTAGACTTTTACAGAAGGAATCAATTTTCCACTATTGCATCCCTTGTATGCATGTTGGCTTTTCGACTACACAGCAAGCAGCTGTTTCGGCGTGCTCTGTAGAAGGATAGTAGGGGGCTTACAGTAATTTCAAAACACATACCTGTTTAACACTAGTTCTCATTATCCTTGCCAAACACCACTACATTTCTCCAAGATAAAATCCATCTAGTTACTCATCTAATGTTTCCAGGTTCTCCAGGGAGTATGATGCATTTTCAGAGGGGAAAGAAGAATAAAAATTTCCCCTTCAATTGTTTGATAGTGGGGGGAGGTTTGAGGGGTTTGTTGTTGTTGTCGTTTTAAAGGCACTCAGTTATTTATTTGATAGCCTAAAGCAGTTTTCTGGCTGTAGAGAAAGCTGTGAGGGAGCTCAGCAGTTATACCACATACCAAAACGTCAGGCTTGTAAACAAGTGCAAGAGAGGCAGCGTGCCTTACACCGTAATTAAACTAAGTGATAGTCTTTATTTGTAAACAGGGCAGTCCCATACAACCTTTCAAAACACCAGCTTGACTAAGCCTATACATTTATAGGATTAGTATTGCAGCATTTTATCGCTACAGCATCATCTCTCCCACCTTTCCCAAGCATTTGAACTACTGTGACAGGACTGATACCTGAGGCCAACTCGAAACAAGAGACAAAAGAGAATAATACCCCTTTTTCAGTGACTTTGCTCCCACCTTGCAATCCTTTGGGGAGCTGAACCACAAAGCTGTGTCACAGTGTAGGCCAGGCGGCCCTCCCAGCAGCTCCCTCCCTTCCCCGGCACCACAGGGACCTCCCTGCCCCAGGTCCCGATGCCACCGCCACGCTGGCAAGAAAGGGCATACGAGGAGGGGGAACCTGACAGTAAGACGAAGCAAAGCCCCAGTTCACACAATTCCTCTGAACCGCAGTATCTCAAATTTGCTGCTCCAATGAAAAAGCAACAAGTTCAGCCCTCAGACCTCATCCCTCTCTCCAGAGCCATTCACCCCAGGGGCTTCAGGCAGCATTTGACTCCAAAACCAGCCATGCTTATTTCCAATTCCTCCAGCAAACAAACAAGGTATTTTGCTGCCTTCTACCTCCTTTCCCCTAGAAACAGAGAACAGGCCAGGCCTGTGAGGGGACTGCTTCCTCCTCCCCAAACAGAGGCCGTGGGGAGCGCCAAACCTTTGAACGCAACTAATGTGCTATTGGTAAATAGCGATGGCATTGAAAGACCTTGATCTCAGGTTGCACTTTGCCTTTCACACAAGAAGAAGATGACCTCTGTCCCCAGAGCAGTGTGCCATTAGTGTGCACACACGGGGACAGGCAGCGGTGTGTTCCACTGCTGTCAGGGAGGGTCCTGCCTCTCCCCTTCCCCGGCAGCCAGCGGCACTGCTAACGCTTCACACCAGCGCTTCCACAGAAGTTAGTGGGTTTTGTTCCCTTAGTGCTAAAAGAAAAAACAAATGCCTCAACGGGAGGGGGGAAAAAACATCCCCAGATCATTCACTTCAGGTAGAAGCTGTGGCTTTTATTAGAGACAGCTCTGTCCCTGGCCTGCATTAAAGCAATCGCACCACCAGTTTCAGCCGCAGCAGCAACGTATCAGCAAATAACAAGATTCCAGCATAAACCTTTGGGCCTACAAAGCCCTAAAGAGCAATTTGCAGTGTATGCGTAAGTTGTTCTTCGCCTGTGTTTATACATATACCTAGATACCTGAAAAGATTATGCTCATATTGTGTTTCCATTTACATGCTCTTGGTTTCAGATTTCTAAATTATGCTGTGCAACACCACCTAGAAACTCACTTCCGGCTATGAGAGTTTTTTTCTTCTCTCGCTTCCAGTGTTTTTCCCGAAGACAAATGAGCTGAGTACCAAATAATTCCTCATTCCCTCCACGAAAGCACTTCACAGAACTAGCTTGTGATTTAGGCATCGGACACTTTTCTAAAAACCAAGCAAGAATGGGATTACAGCTAATCACATTAGCCTATAATTCCCGCCCCCCCAAAAGCAGGATTAAAGGCAAAGATGGGGAACTTCCCACATTCCCGCACACCAGCTGCATTCTTCCAGACTCGGCTTGCTGAACGGCTAATAGAATTACCATCCACAGACCTGGGATTTTCAGGGATTACTCTGGAGAGGTTGCTGAAGGAACTTGCTGGGCTGTAATTCCTGGCTTTGCACTACCAGAAAGGGACGGCGAGACCTTAAAATGACATTGGGAAGTACACCGGAGGGAGTCCCAGCCTGAAGAAGTTGTCATCTACATTTTGCAAGAGCTGTGGAGACACTGATCTTAATTAAAGTTTATTGAGAATAAAGAAATGAACCGAAAGCACAGGACTGGAGATGTGATTAACCAGAGAGGCGACAAGGTAAGAGAGAGGGAATCGCCCTCCAAGCCTGATGCTGATGTACCTTTCTTTCATTTTTAAAAAGATCAGCGTAAGTTTTAATGCCTTACCAATTCCTGCATTATGTGACTGATAAAAGTTCTCAACTTCAAATGTTGCATGAAAATATCTGAAACACAGTTCTTTTTTTGTGCAAAGGGCAGGAGGAAGACGGGAGAGAAAAAATTCTATTTACATTCTGCAAAATGTCATTTTAGACCAACCACCCACAAAACCTTACAATCTATGTGGTGATGTAAGCAACAAAATTCACTGGGGTTAACTTTATGGTAAGTATTTTTCATTTCTAAATGCCTAACCAAATACCTGAATCTAAAGGCACACTCCATCCCCAGCAGCAGCAGCACCCCAGCAGCATATACAATGCAGGTTTCACTGTATGGCTCTTAAAATTTCTAAAGGATAAACATTGCAAGTTTGAACTTGGAAAGAAATGTCTTTGGAAAGAAATGGGAAAAAAAACCCCTTTTAATTTCCTTTTTCAGTCAAGACACCTACAACTAAGTTCAGCAAAGAGAAACAAAAACTAGTTCAAACTGGAATTTAGATCTAATTTCTACTCCAAAATTTAGCATTCACTTGTGAAACAAAGACCCTTAATACATATTCAGAAGAAAAAGCACTTTCTCCCAAATGCTGTTTTAAAAGCACTTATAACCAGCAATTTAAGGAACCTAGCTGCACTGCACAGGCTTCTGCAAAGCATCCCATACTGCTGAACAAATAAACAAACAAAAAAAACCAAGACCCACGCTCAGCCTGCCAAGGTACTTGCACAAACACGGAGCCAGTGGAATTAATGGCAAGGGGACAGGATGGAACATGGGAAGAGGCACTAAGTTCCCCACATGGCCACCGAAACCAGCAGAGGTGGAACACATTGCGCTCCTGCGTATGAGCAGAGCTGCTCAGCTGTTCTGGGAGCCCGGTCAGCAAGGCAGGGGGATGTGGCAGCTCTCGCCTTTGAAACAGATCATCCAGTGCAACCCTGAACCTGCTGGAGAGGACCCTGCTCTCAGTTACAACACTTGGGCCTGAAGTGATTTCAGGAGCGCTCTTCCCAACCAGAAAGTAAAGGAAGGTTTGCTTCCCACTACCAAGTCTCACAGCCTCTCACCTTCTCCTCCTTGTAGACAGGCAGCATGGACTGTGAATCAAAACAAAAAAGAGTCCGCAACCAAAGAGAAAAAGCAACTTCCCTCAAGAGAGAAGGGGAAAAGAAAAAAATAATTTAAAATAATAATAATAATAATTTAAAAAGACACCCCAAAACCAGTGGCACTTTGGGCAACTTCTTTTTCCAAGTCTAACCTCCCTTTCATTCAAACCATTTCAAAATCTAACAAAACCCATCTGACAGCAAAGCATCAATGCCTATGGTATTCTCTTAGCCTTCAAAGAGCTGCATCTTTAAACATCACACCTGAACAAAAGGACAAACACCTTGCCCAGGTAGCTCACCATGGAAAGGATCCTGTTTCACCCCAGGGAATGGGTATCAAGTGTTTCCTGGGTGAGAACCCACAGCATGTCTGTCCACATGGTGACCTGCTACATCTGAAAAATACAGAGATCTCTGAAGAACAGTAGGGTAACTTTTTTTTCTTTGCAAGACTTGTCTACAAAATGTACCACTGTTCAAGCTGTAAGAGCTGGAGACCCACCCTCAGTCCCATCTGCAACATTAGACTCCACTAAGGACCAGATTGTTAGTGGTAGCTGGCAAGTATTTTACAGCATTACAAACACGCTCTACACATCATCTGTTTCTGAGGAGGTCTCTAACACATACCTAAAGATAGACAAATCATACTTGGCCTGAATGAATCAATGTTGGCCAAAAAAAATAAAAAAAGATCTGCTGCGGAGCTTGGCTGGAGCTGGATCTCTTTTGCCTCTCTGTGGGGAGTTTGCAGAGTAGAAATTATCATAACAGACCATAAAGGACAGAGGAACAAATCAGGGAAATTCAGAAGGACTCGCAAGGGGAGCAGAGGGGAAGAAAGATCTCACCTCTGTCGGTACCTTTAAGCAATGGGGCAGATACACAGACAGCAACAGCACAAAGGGCACTTAGCTATGGGACCAGCAGATTTAATAAAACGAGAAATTAACTGGGAAGACTTTGGAAACAGAGCTATGCTTATGAAAGAATCCCTAGACAATCTCACAAACCTCTAATGCCAGTCCAAGGACACTTTGTCACAGGATTTCTGAAGCAGTGCTAGGCAGGACATCAGAGCGTGATCCACAAAATCACTGCACGCCAACACCCAAACAGCACGTGCTCTTCTTCCACTCCAACTCACACATATACTGTTGTCTCCCCCTTAAAAAAAAAAAAACAATTGTCTACAGTGCAAAATAAAAGTAGCAAAAGATGCAATCAAAGGTCAATCTGTTTCTTCTCTTACCGTAGCAGAAAATCACCATGGAAAGCATACACACGATGGATGGTACGTGGTTTCCCACTCTTTTTCCCACCCTCTCGCCCTGAAATGCGGCAAAGCTGACCAGCCTGAGTCATAGTATCAGTGTCCTTATCCCTGCCTGCAAAGGAGCCTGAACAGTATCGAAAACAATCAGTAAAGATTGACTACGCCTTATGGTAGCACTTCAAAAAGAAGGGGGCGGGGGGGAGATTGGAAATTACTATTCACCTTTCAGCCACAGTCACCACCAGGACCCAGGACCTTCTTTCACAAGAAGGAAAGGCGCAAAGCCTGCAGGATCCTCCCTCCAGCAGAGGGGATGCCCAGTAGAGTTAAAAACAACCCAGCATTATGACAAGTGAAACCGACGGACAGACAGACCTCCCCATACCAGAGCAGAGAGACGTCGACATAATGCTGCTCTCTTTCCCCTTGGGATCCAGACCCGTTCGACTCCTGCTCCTCTTGGGGATGGGGACAATTTAGGAGAAGCATTGCCATGGCGATCAAGACTAGGGCCACCCTTGGTATCAAAGAAAAGGAGGAAGGAAATTAATTGAAGCTAAACACAGATGATAATCGCTGCCATGAATGGGACTAACAGCTTGCCATTATGATTTTTTTCCTTTTTCAAAAAATATATGCATTTTCAGTGCTGTCAAGCCAAAGGGTCTCGAAGGACACAGTGCTGCCCATACACCCTGTACCTCAACAGTCCTGGAGTCCCCCAGCAGACTCCCATCCTGTTAAGCCTCACTGTGTTGAATACAGACCCCAAACAAGGAGTGAAGCTCCAGATTTGCCACCCTGCTTCATGCCAGAAAGGCATGCCCACCACAGCACACTGATAACTCCTATTTTTTTTTTTTCAATCAGCATGAGTGCTGAGTCATGTACAGGGTCCATATTTTGGCATTCCCCAACTATGTGTTACTCACACCCCCTCTGCTCAGGGCCTTCCTCCAACCACAGCACTTGCCAATGCTGGATGCCTCAGTTTGGGTTATTTTTCTCCTTTCCCCTCTCAGACTCCAGCAATTAAACCATGCTGTGATCAAGAACCAGAGATGTCCCTTAGACTGGCTTTACTCCAGCGTGGCTTGCCTTTGAACAAATACTGGGTGCGGTATTTACTTAGAGAATGCTAAACTCTGCAGACAAACATTTGCCTTATGTACAGGATTGGGAGGAGGAATCATACCTGCCTCCAGCCATTTTACGAGCTTCATCTGTTGAACAGCTCACGCAGCATCAACCATTTAGCACCCTGCCACTTATAACCACACATACAGTTGGCAGTGTCTACCAGACGGCAAGCATGCCGCTGGATGGGGAAGCTGGGCAGGAGGCCGTAACGGTGAAGCTGGTCAAACGGCCACAATGGACCTACTGTTCACCTCCTATGTGCTTGAACCTCTGTAACTACCACGCAATAAAACTCCCACCCCATGTCTGTTGGATTTGGGGATGTGGAGGGGCTTGACACAAGCTGGGATTTCTCTCACCAGCTGTGCTAAAACTTGCACTCTGAGCACTTGAAACCATGACCCCTTCTACTCTCCCTAACCTATGAGCAGGGAAACCACTCTGGCTAATACCATGTATCACAGCTGGCCATCCCAAACATATACCCTACCAGGTAAATGTAACTTGCCAAGCAGGAATCAATTCTTACAAGTCATCTTCTTCCTTTTGTTTAACGGGGAGTGTCGTGGTTTGGTCTGGACTGACCACTGAAATGAATGACAGATACTCTCCCCCACCCCTCTCTCCAAGGAGAAGAGGGAGAGAGACAAAGGGACTACCGAGTTTAGAAAAAAACTAAAGTACTTTAATGAAATATTAATAAAACAATAAAAATAATTAAATACATGCAATATATACAAAACCATATCAAGCTCCCAGGATGACGATCATGTCACTGGCAAGCACTGGGAAAGCGACGAACGAGAACTGAAGTCTGCATCTGGATTCAGGAATGCACGGATCAGAGTCAAAGGCAGACAAACAGACAGAATCCTCCTCGGATGCCAACCATTGACAAAAGAGGCTGACCACTTTGATCCCTCAGCTTTTATACTGAGCATGAGGCAGATGGGATGGAATACCCTGTTGGTCAGTTTTGGGTCACCTGTCCTGTCCTCCCTGCAGATGGGACCCCTCTACGCTTTTCTGCTTTGACCCTCCAACGTGGCAAATAAAGTTAGCTGGCCTTGGCTGTTACAGCAGTAAGTGTAAGCAAGAGCCTCTTTGTATACTGTTCCTTGGCATAAATTAGAAACAATCAGGTATTATCACTCTGGGAGCGAACAGTGTCTGGACAATATGCTGTTAATTTCAGAGAGTTCTGTTAGTTAGAAGAGGTTTAGCTGCAAAGTAAAATTACTGAACAGAAAATTGGTTCTGTTTTACCTCAAACCAGGACAGGGAGGAAGAAAAATCATCCTTAAGACACTTAAGAGACAACAAAATGCACAATTAATATTAAGCTGCTGCTGCCCAGTAGGGTGTCTTGCGTTTTAGAGCAGTGAGTTCAATCAGAACAGAAATCCAAAAGAGAGAGGGTAGGTGTGATCCAAGAGCCTCTATCTCCCCCTGCAAACGCTGCTCCAGCACACACGCAGCACCTACACCTCCTCCAGCCCCACGCCACAGCAAAGGTACTGTGTCTGCTCTGCCCAAATCCACCCAAAGACGTCTCCCTCCACTCCTTAACAGCGCTCCCCTACTCCAAGTCTTACTCAGGATGCAGCTCAATACAGAGCTGACTTAACCTGTCCTTAAACCCACAACCCATATTTCTTCCTCACGTGATACACAGATCCCATCGCAGGAACGACCTGCGCTTTGCAGCACTGTTTCCTTTCAAGGTCGAACTGAGCACGTTTCATTTGATCACATTCACAGACTCCAAGCGGTTCACCCTGAGGGGCACAGCCCTGTCAGATTACTTTATAGCATGATGATAACTCCGCCAAGCCATTCCCACTTATACCTTTCCCAAGCGCTGCAGCTGCATCTCAGGCAAACGAAGAAAGCTGGAGTGTTTGCAGGTAACATCTGCTGACTGCCACCAGCGCCAAGGCCTAAGGGGCAAAAGGAAGGCTGGCTGGGAGGACACAGGCACCCTCTGGTTGCAGAAGGGGCCCTGCTCAAGTGAGCTTTTCAGAAACACATGAGACAGCACTCACCTTAAGCCTCTGGGGGACTAGCGATACAAGACATCTTAGAGGGATGAATTTCATATTTGCCTCCTTAGGAATCATGTGTGTGCAACTTAGAGTAGATTAAAAATACCACAGCACATGATTAACCCCCCCCCTTTTCTTTTCTTCCCCCTTTTTCTCCTTTTACCCCCATTAGTTCTAAGAAATCAGAGACCACATAGGAAAAGCCAAGCACACAACAGCAGGAAAAACAAGTATGTCATCCAAGCACGGAACTTTAAACTCAGGATTTGTTCTCCACATTTGTATCAAACCTCTTGCCAAAGCTTATCCGCATTGCCTTGGTTTCTTCACCTGAGGAACCAGAACATTTACACGTGTACATTTTTCTCCAAGGTTATTCTGAAATCATTATTTGCAAGACACTTGGCAGATTAGAGCCATTACATAAATATGAGATGCTATAGTATAAGCTCTTACACAAGGAAAGGGATTTCTGAAGCTCTTAAAACTATCATGAGGTTTCTGTAGGCTGTTTTATATGAGCCCAGGCTTAAACAAGAGTCTGGCAATGTACATTAAAGTTAACATAACATTATGCATTGAAGAATAATTCATACACAGGAATAATGTTTAGTTGTCTTTGGGTATACATATGGGATTTCAATTTTTAGCTCATTCGTCAGGTCAGTCCTGTGTTCTGAACTACAGAAAGAATAAAGGAACATAATTTTATCCAGACAGAAAGAAGTGGAAACAATTTTTTAAAAAGTTTAAAAAGGAAATTAATTTCTTATTTCTGTGTACTTAACCTGAGAAGGCAGCCAAACAGAACAAGATAAAAAAAGGTATTCCTTCTCCTAGGCGTACCATCCTCCTGGAATTTGTACCAAACAGAATACATACAAGAAATGTGTTTACCGACAGGGTATGAGTCATGCTCCCAGCTGACGGTTAGAAAGACTAGCTCCCAGAAACGAGAATAACTTTCAATTCACAGGAGCATGACTGCCTTGTTACCTCCTGTTAATAGGAGGCAACGGGGATTAGAATAAGGCATCGGTAGTTGCAAGCCCTACGCTCTCCTCCAACAACAACTTGTTGTCCAACTCAGGACAAGCAATTTCTGTACTGTGGTTTACCTCATCTCACAGAAGCGATAAGCTTTCACCTGCTTCACATTGTAATAACAACGCTTAACATTTGTATAAGTAGTTTGGTCTAGACAGAACATATGGATGATGCTCTTAGTCATACGGTTTAGTTTTAGGTAGTCCTGCGAGTTGCCGGGAGTTCGACTCGATGATCCTTATGGGTCCCTTCCAACTTGAGATATTCTAGGATTCTATGAAAGGTACTTCGGGTGGAAAAATACTTCTGTGTTATCTTAACTCACAAAATCAACATATTTTACATTGATTGTGCCAACCTGAAATTTATGATTGCTGAGAATGGCTGGAAATTATTTTAATAAAAACCTCCAGTCAATTCTCACGTACATTCACTTCCTACAAGCTAAGTAACACAGCATTAGAAAACATGATGCAACATCATCAGCCTTACAAAGCAACGAGTACTTAGAGTAGAAAAAAAAATTCATAAGCTTCCCCCCTTCCTTTTCATTTTGAACTTAAGTTATTGCTGTAACAACGTGCCACTGTACTAACGCTGCAGAGGGACACAGTCATCACACTTCACCTACAACTCTGCATCCATTATGGGTCAGTAGTCACCACACCACAGAGAAAATGTAATTGCTACTGCAGCCCTGCAGAGCAGAGAAACCACAGTATCTCTGAAATGTAACATTATGGAAAACAAGCCTGGACTTTGTGTCTCATCAAACAAAAGGCACCGCTGGGATAATAAATTGACATTATAAGCCAAGAAACACACACACCACAAAAGTCGAGTTTCTGGCTCCCTATTATAACTTGGAACTGCAAAGGTATCTAAAGGGTCATACAGAAATTTTTAAAAAAATGAATAAAAAAAGGCAGGCAAAACTGTCCTTTGCATAAGGTCACAGACAATATACGATTATGACTCTCCCCATTTCCCTTAAGTGTATTTAGTAGTACCTTTTGATATTCTCCAAACAGACTGCAGAAAGGTAACAGTAAAGAGAGGAAAGCATGCGATACAGAAGCAGCTAGCTGTGGTCCCATCCCTAGGATTCATACAATTTAGAAAAGCAATTGTAGTACTGAATTCTGGACTACCAGGAATACACATTCAAAATAGATGGAAAATGACTAGTCTTGTTTTTCTACCACAAAATGCTACTCAGTTGCAGTTTCCCTGCAACTCCACCAGCACAAGCAGCAGGCTACTCCTTTGTCATTTGCAAATTTAGCATCTATTCTGTCGTGCCATATGTAGTCCAGGGAATTCAACCAGGAGAGGAAGGTTCTGGTTTACCTTGTTCATCCTTTACCTTCACGGGGGAAACAAGATGAAGCAAAAGAGCAAAAGGTGAAAAATAATGTTCTGGGCAGAGTTTGGATGCGGGTGAATATCATCCGAGTCATTTCATGTTATATCCTCCATCTCCGCTACTGCCTCCACTTTGCCAGTTACCTTCAGAGTTTAACACAGCGGCTGAGGGCAGCTTAGCAGAAGCTCTGCAGGGAAGAGGTCATAACGCACTGAAAACAGCACAGAAAGGGGCGAGAGAAGAAATTTCCCTCCCAGTAACAGGACAATCCAAGCAGAAGCTCAGAAACTGAGCTCGAGGCTCAGGCAGGGAAAGGTCTGGAAGAGCTCCGTGGCCTCCGGAGCACAGCTGCCAGCGGAGGGGAGTGAGGGCAACAAGTAAATAAAGTGTCAGGCAGGCTCCCCGCCACCCCCCTTACTCAAATAAATCACTTAACTTTTCAGAGAGCAGCAAATCTCCTTACCCCTCTGGATTAAAGGCAGACTTAAAGGAGTATTTGTTAACAGACTACCCTCTCCCTGGGTCATTCCTGATACACATCAGCAAGCCGCACACAGTAAAACTACGTTAAGGGTGCCCTTGATTAAAAAGTTTCTTTCTAAGTAAAACGATACCTTTAAAAGACAAGTAAAAAGCTTGCTGGATGTGGCATACAATTTTCATTTTGCTTCTATGGAGTTTGACGACCATTAGAAAAGCATCTGTGGTATACGAGTATCTCTCCGAAACATCTACCAGCCTTTTGCCACCCTGTAGCATGAGGTGAACTGAAATTCAAGGTCTCAGGTCTCCCCCACAAGGGAGAGACAGCAGGAGAGTCATTTCGAAGACAATTTTCAGGCTGCTCACCAACTAAGGAAAGCCAAGTCCCTATGCAATTCCCACTGAAATTTCAGGAAGCAATGATGTTTTATCCCAGCATCAAGTATGTTTTTGAAGATTTCATTTGCCTGCCTACATGTTTTGCATAATGATCACACTATTAAAAGGGGAAGCTAATAATAAAAAATAAAGGCTAATTTACATTTCACTGCATAACACCAGAGATAAGTAGGTAACTTCAAAAATAAGTTAAAATATATGACATGGATGAGCAATATTGCAAAAATATCTATTACAAAAAAGTTCGGGATGAGAAAGGCAAGAAAAAGGGGAGGAAGAGAAGTGCTTGTTCCTGGGGAACAAGTCAGATGAACAGGCATATACCACAGACGCTACAGAGAAGAAATAGTCAACAGGGTGGGCTTCTTTACCACCACCTAAGTTAGTAAGAGATCCCTATCCTCCAGAATCAAAGGAACAAGAGGAAGTCCCTGAAAAAAACCTACATATTTGTGGACTCAGACTGCTTTAGTCCTGCGTGGGAAAGAGGTTACCCGAAACGCCTTCTCCAGCTTGGATGAAACACTGATATGATGACATCAAGGAGCTCTAGTATCATCTGTAAACCGACATGTTTTACAACCAAAGAACATGAACATTGCAAACGCTTTCCTGAGCCAAAGCCTCCAGGTGATCAGTTCTCAGAGCCAAATTTCCTCCTGAAGACAGTGAGACAGATGCTGGTGCTGGGTGTGGAGCATAAATCCACCAACTCAAACCCTGCTGTGTGGATGGCCCACGACATCAGGGCAGACACAATAAAGGTGGCACACACTCTCTCCTTATACCTTCTGGGCCAAATCACCACCATTTAAGTCTCCAACAAACCTGTCCTTAACTTCAAGAAGTAAAAATCTCAGTGCCCAAAGGCAACAAAACACTGGAATCACTTTTGCTGATTTGCTGCAATGTGGAAACACGGGAAAAGAAATAGCTGAGGGAAGCTGGCCCTGGCAGCATCGTGGGTACGACACGTATATTCTGATTCCGTCACACCAAAGCAAACTAGTAAAATGGGAATTAAATGGCTGACCTTTGTATTATGTCACAAGCTCCTTGTGAGGACACCAAACTTCCTCCTAACATTCTTGCAAGTGCTCACTTGTACTGTAACAAAAGGCAAACACTGCTCTGATAGTTTCCTTAATATAGATGCGCTAACAAAACGCTAAATAATAGCATAAAAGCACTTCACCCCCTGCTTCCTCCAAGCAAACAAACTTCAGAGTATGTATAACAGTAATTTGACCTTCCTGGTATTTTTCCATTTCTTTTCACTGTATAACTCAAATGCATTTCAAAAGGAAAACAGGTATTTTGAACGTATACCTTCAAGCAAGTCTTGCAATTATTTTCAGAAAGCCTGGTAATAGCTCGGGGGGGGGGGGGGGGGTCTTATTTGGCAAAACCCAAGTTTGAGCTTATTTCCTTCTTTTTTTTTTTTATTCATTAACAGCTGTTGCACTGCTTTGCCTTTGGAAGACAATGCCATTTTGGTAGCACTGCTTTCCTCTCATGCACACGCAGCATTTTGACATCTTCTGGTTACAACCAAACACCCCTTTTTGGAAGACCATATAGATGTTTCTGGGAAGAGCCTGATTAACACTTTCACTAGTTCTCTCTCTAAGAAGGAGTACCTTTCACTGAGCTCTGCTCCATCAGCACTGGAACCACTAACTGCACTGGAAGGGGATGAGACAAAAGTTAAAAAAAAAACAACAGAGAAAAAGCAAAAGGCCAGTCTCTGTTCACATGGATAACAATAGGAACTGAGAAAGCCGGCGACTTTTTTTACGCCTCCCAATTAACCAAACTGCTCAAAGCTCAAAAGAATAACAAGCATACGAAAGCGATCCTGGCATGTTCTTCTGCTTTCATGATCACCAAAGCCATATACTTTATCTCCAAACACTCCCTCACAGAAGGTTTCACCTACAGGGTCTCCCTGGGCTTTCACTTTGTGGCACCTGCGTTTTTCTTCCCCGACAGTCCCGGGCAAAGCTTGCAGGCAGCAGTGGATGTGCATACCTGGGAGACGGAGAACCTCCCTTCCACTTTGTCACCAACTTGCAATTACAGTTACTTGCTGAAAGCCACAGCACCTCACGTAAGCTAAAAATAGCAGCACTTAGTTGCTTTGGTAAAGCACTGCTTTTTAAGGGGCTATTATAATAGCAGAACAATTAGAGCTTACTTTTAAACATTTAAACCTATAGTTCCCAGGGAATTTGCTCAGTAGTCTATTCAATTCTTTAATAATCTGAAGAGAACAATCCAATTTAAAATTCTTTAAATCTCTCTTCCCGTTTCAGTGTCCCCAATGATGTAACAACCTTTTAAATAAAGCCAGCGATTGCTCATTAACAACGTGAAGCCTTCACTGGAGTTTTTCCAGTACCTTTGTTGGGGATTCATGGATGCCTGAAGAGACAGTGCTCTACAGCAAAACAGCGTGTAACTTGGAAGAGCTCATTTAGCGTAACTTCTGTAATCTGTGAGTTGGTAGCAACATGGATGGCCAGAAACGTTCGAGGCTTTGAGACAGCAGCAGAGAGAAACCAAATACCGATTCCTGCTCCCAGTATCAACAAAGAAAAAAAACTGTGTGTACTGATACAGGAATGAAGCGCAAGGACATGCCTTGCCTCCACAGCTACTCCCACCGCCAGCAGGATGAAGGTCTGCATCCAAACGAACGCTGCCCTTTGCCTAGCTGGTATTTAAGGTGCTGCGCGCAATCATTTAGTTTGCTTGGGCTCAAGGCTACAACCAGGTCCCGAGCAGGCACCCTCTAAAGTAAATACCGTGACATGAGTGTGTCAGGACAACAAACTGCTGGGAAAGCCCAGATTAGGGGTTGGCCAGTGGATTTTTCTTTCCGTCTGGACCTCATGTTCCTCAGGCATCCCCCCCAAACTGGAAAGCGCTTGGGCGGTAAGCAGCCGGCCGCCATCAGCGAGCGTGAGGGCTGCCAGGTCCGCAGGAAGGTGCCCCAAACGCCACACTTTTCACCACTTCTGGACAGCGGGAAGCACTTACACACGCACAAACCGACGCCGGGTTCCTATCAACAGCCCTTTTCATTCCCGGGTCCGCAACGGAGACAGTTGTTCACCGGCGGAGTCTCGTCTCCATCCTCGGCCCCTGCGCCCCTGGAGCCGCCAGGGCGGGCGGAGGAGCCCCGGCATCGCCGCCCCTTTGCCACCCTTCGCCCGCACCGGCTACCCGGCCGCTTCCGCGGGCACTTGACCGTTTGCATCCTCGGCCTCCCAAAAACGACCCACTCAGGGGCAAAGCTACGGCCGGGCCGGGCACACAGCGCCGCGGATGCCTCCCCCCCCTCCCGCCCCGACACACACACACCCCCTCCCTCGCCGCTTCCCCGGCTCTCGCCGCCCGCGGCGCCGCGCAGGCCCGGGACGGCGCCTCCGGCAACACCGGCACCCGCCGCGGGGGGGGTCAACCCGGCATCGCCGCCGGTGCGCCCGGGAGCGGGGTCAGCCCGGCGGGGCGGGCGGGCCCGGCCGCCCTCCACCTGCCCGCCGCGGCCGGCGTCCGTACTCACTCGGCGTAGCCCGTGGTCCAGGGCAGGCGGCGGGTCTCCTTGCTGAGGATGAGGATGGGGCGGGCGATGTGGTCGGCGGAGCACTCCACCTCGTCCGGCGACAGTCCCAGGAACTCGGGTCTCCCGTAAGGGAAGCGGAGGGGCAAGTCCGCGCCGCTGCCGTGGTCGGCGCCCGCGCTGCCAGCCATGATGCCGCCCATGAAATTGGCCACGGCGGACTTCACCCGCGTGAGCATAGTACCCCCGCCGGCGGCGGCGGCGGCAGCGGCGGCAGCAGCGCCGGTACCGCCGCGCAGGGCGGGGAGCGGGGCGCCCCGGCGGGCAGCGCTGCTGCGGCGGCGGCGGCGGCGGCTCCGTCAGCCCCCGCCGCGCTTCCGCAACGGGGGTCGCCGGGCCGCGCGGAGCCGGGCGGGGGAACGGCGGGCTCAGGGGCAGCCGCAGGGCCGCGGGCTCATCGCAGCGGCGGCGGCGGGCGGCGGCAGCGGCAGGTTTCCCCCTCCCGGCGCGGCGCTGGGTGAACTCAGCCCGGCGGCGGCGGCGGCGGCTGCTGAGTCATGTGATAGCGAGGCTGGATTTGCCCGGGCGCTTCCTGCTCCTCCTGCGGCACCGGCGGGGCTCCTGGCACACGCCGGGCACGGACGGCCGCCGCCCCCGCCCACCTCCCGCGCCGGGGAAAGGGGGGGGGGGGGGGGGTGACGGGGGACGGAGGGCCGGCGGCAGGTGCGCGGCGGGCGGGGCCTTGGCGGGGCCGCCCCCGGCTGCCTGCAGCGGTGCGGCGGGGGAGCGGGAGCGGCGGGCGGTGCTGGCCGCGGCCGCCTGCGGGAGGAGTTGCCCGGGCGATGTTTCACGCGGAGTGGCTCGGGGGGGGGGGGGGGTTCCGTTACCGGCGGGCGGGAGGTGACCGCCGGCGGTGCCCCCGTCCCTGCCGCCCCCCGAGCGGGACGCTCCGTCCCCAGCCCCTGGCAGAGCCCCCTGGTGCGGTGGGACACGGCTCCCGCTTGAAGGGGTTCGCCATCCTTCTCCCCCTTAAACATGTCGAAGGTTTGGGGTTTTTTTCATACAAAATCATTTGCTATTAAAAAAAAAAAAAAAAAAAAAAAAAGAATTAGAAGTACTGTCGCCGTGAGGGTGGGCGAGCGGCGGTGGCCTACAACGAGCCCCGGGGGTCGTGCCTGCTGGCGAGCCAGCGGAGGTGCCGGGGCAGCCCCCCGGGTGCCTCGGCGCACAGCCGGGCATGGAGGATGCTGTCGTGGAGCGAGAGGGACGGGACAAGCCAGAATGCCTTTAAATTTGAGGCCATAGATGTTTTAACCCCTCCTTGCCTGGCTGTGTTGCGTTGACTGTGTCATACCCTTGCACGACAGAACTCGGCAGGTCTGCTGCAAGTGGTGGTCCCCCAAAGGTACGGAAAGGTTGCGGGTTTGGGTGCGCCGAGCTTTGGGAAAACGGGTGAGGGGAAGGTAGCCGGAGTAGATGGGAGTCTGTGCTCTATAGCAAGGCTGTTCTGGAGCCCCGTGATGCTGCAGTACTCCGGAGAGCTGTAAGCCTCACCGAAAGGCAGCGTGACCTGCGGAACAGAGCAGGTAGCCAGGAGAGGAGCACAGTACTGGGACTTCGCAGGGAAAAGCTGGTTAGTCATCGTGCATGGCTAGTGGGGATGATCGGCTGTCATCTCGCTGGCTCATACTGGAAACCAGCTGGCGTACCACTGAACACACGGTTACAGCTTTGGAGACTAAGCCCTGTGAGCACGTTCAGTTTCTGATTATTAGCTAACATCCTGATAGCCGAGTTCCATCAATGCCTGTGTTTGCTCCAGGTTCGTTGTGTACAGATGTGAGAAATGTAAAGATGAAGTGACACTTACTAGTTTTTATGATAAAGCTGTCTATTAATAACATTTACAGAGCCAAAAGTAGATTAGTGAACAGGGATGCTAAGAGAGTGTGTTAAGTGCTGCTTGAAGTAGAGTTGGAAAAATATCCACCCCAAATTAAACATTATAGATATGCCTCCTTTGGGAGGAGGTGGTTATTTTTCCTCTCTCTTGTTTAGTCGTTTCCAGGACTGATATTATAGATATTTTGAGGAACAGTAAACGTCTCTTAGATCAAAAAATACTTGACATAAATAACTCACCGTTTGATTACAATATAATGGAAACCTTGT
The DNA here is from genome assembly GCA_017639485.1 of Pluvialis apricaria. Lineage (NCBI taxonomy): Eukaryota > Metazoa > Chordata > Aves > Charadriiformes > Charadriidae > Pluvialis > Pluvialis apricaria. The sequence goes on along the minus strand of CM030007.1, from coordinate 185,173,904 downwards.
AGTTCTTCCTTTCATGCACTTCTGTTTACTTGGTTTCCTGGTTATGCTGCAGAGGTTGTTACTTTAAAAAAAAATGCTAAGAAATAAAAAGAAACAAAAGACTTTAAGTTCAGGTTTTCTTTTTCACAGGCCCTGTGTCTGGGTGCCGTAACAGGGAGCCATTCATCCACATTCACGTGTTACAGGGGAAGGCAAGCCTGAGGTGGTGGGATTCCCAAAGCCCCTTGGCTACTCTGTTCGGTGGCCTGGACCGTATTTGATTTCTCCGTTCCCAGTTTATTCCCAGCCTCTTCCACCCAAGGACAATCTCTTTATACTATCTTTTGTCTGCTAGATGGACAGTGTTTTTTCATCAGACAGGCACTCCAGCACCCGTTTCCCTCACTACTACTTTAATGGACCCGCACTCTGGAGAAGACAGGAGCGAGAAGAGGGTCATGAGCAGAGCTTGATGTGTATCCTGGAGAGGCTCATTTTTTCTGTAAAAGTAGAGCCCCTCACAGGTTATCAAATATACTCCTGGAGAGGCTTCACCAGCAGACTAAACTTTGCATTTTACTTGACCCAAAGACTTTGAAAAATACCATTGACTAAAACTCAACCGGAGAGGATGCAGTGTTTGTCCTCCTGCCCCACCTGCGGTCACTGCTTGGCACAAAATGTGGGGGAGAAACGTAAGGGAGTGTATATTGGCTTGTTAGAGTTTAAATGATTATCTCTGCAAGATGACAAGGAAAAGCTCAGATGAGACATATGGGGAGACAGCTTAACGGCTCACCACTCAAAACAAATCTGTGTGCTGCTTGAAATTTTGTGGATGCTTGCCTCTGGCACAAGAATGCTGTAAGGATACAACAGGTATGATATGGCCTCTTCATACTGAAAAGTATAGAGATGCTTTGATTTCAGTTCTCTTTCGGAAAGATCTTTTTCGGATCATGTTGTTGACTTTTGAGTCAAAGGTGAAGCTCACTTCTCAAAGGAAGTAATGGTCAGGCCTGGCAGATCTCAGCAAGTTCCTCAAATCTCCCAGCCTGCGGTCCATCTGGTCCAAGCCAGACATTTTTCTTTGGTGGTGGGTAAACCTCCAAAGCTTTGGATGTTGACTTCAAATAAAATTTTGAGGCTGAATTCTCTATGCAAATGTTTGAAAATTGACTCTGTGTCCTTCTGTAATCCCATGACTAATGCAAAGGAAAGATGACAAGTTGGATTTTTTAAAAATGCAAACTTATTTGTGATATTGGGATAAATATACTTTTCTCTCTGAATGGCTAACCACGCCGTGGAGCTAGTGAAGCTGCGTGTGGGCCAGAAACACATTCATATGAGCTCTTTGAAGCATCTGATTTATGTTATGCTGCCTTGCCATGCATCATATTCAGCATTCAGGAAATTCAAGTGTATTTTAATCATGATGAAAACAGATTTACACAGAGAATACTCTAAACTTTTATACAATGGTAGAATAATTCTGATTGATTGGAGATGACTTCTGAAGATCATGTGCTCCAACTTCTTTGTTAAAGCAGGACCAACTTTAAAATTATATTACATTGTCCAGAATCTTGTCCAGTCAAGTTTTCAATATTTCCAAGGATGGAGATACCACAGCCTCTCTGGGCACCAGTTCCAATATTCAACCAATGACCCATGAAAATTTTTTTCCTGATACCCATTTGGGATTCCTGTTGTTGCAGTTTGTGTCTGTTGCCTCTCATCACCATTCACCTCCAAGAAGAATATGACTCTTTCCTCTCTCTACCCTTTTATTAGGTAATTGAAGACAGCAGTAAGGTTTCTCCCCTTTAGTCTTGCCTTCTAAAGGCTGAACAAATCCATTCCTCTCAGCATCTTGCGACAGTTGTGGTGGCCCACTGCTGGTCTCACTCCAGTAGGTCAGCTGGGGAGCCCCAAACTGGACACGATACTCTCACAAGTGCCATTTAGAGGGCTATGATCACTTCCCTTGACTGTTCCTAATACACCCCAATGTGTGGTTAGCCTTCACCACTGCAAAGGCACGCTGGTGGCTCATACTCATTTTGTTGTCTACCAGGTCCCTCAGGCCCTTCCCTGCAAACATGTTTTCTTGACGGCCAGCCCTCAGCATGGGTTCACTCCACCCCAGCTACAGGACTCTGCATATGTTCTTGGTGAACTTTAGGAGGTTCCTGTCAGCCCATTTCTCCAGCCTGCTGACATCTCTTGGAGTGGCAGCCCTGCACTCCGGCTATCAACTTGTCCCCCACAACCTGGGGAGAAGGAGACAGATACCTACAGTCGATGAAAAACTCATGGCTATCAGAGGTTTGCTCTCTTTCTCTCTCTCTAATAATAAAAATATATAAATATGCTATTTAATATAAACATATAAATATACTATGTATGTATTTCTGTATTTCCAGCCACTTTTTAAAGAAGCATAGCAAAATTTACTTTAAAAAAAAAAGGAAAAGCTTGCAAGACAAAATATCTACTTGTCTGTGAGGACTCTGGTTCTGGCTCTCGAGTATACAGAGTATTTGAGCAGAGGGTATATTATGTTGAGTGGTTGGAAGTGTCTCCAATAAGAGTACATTGACTCAACATGTTTAATGTTTTCTGATCATGAAAATTAATTCTGGTACAGGCCCTTTTATGTTTCTTCTACAGAACGTGGAAATACTTGGGACTCTGCCTCAGACGAATATGGATTTTATTCCAGCAGTGTGACTCTGACTTGCTTGTACTTTGTTTATACCTTACATTGCTTGCTTGCTTTGTTTCCTGTGCTTTTCATGCTCTGAAGAAAAGCAATGGGAAAACTCCTAAAGACGTCAGCGAGAGCAGAAGTAGGTCTAACGTGAGATGAATGCACCATTTGTGCCGGCATGAACTTATGTGTCATATTATCACAGAAACGCAGAATATCCACAGGTGTGAACTCTGCTGCTGAATTAATTCAGGGAGTATGTCAGAATAGGTGTCTGACATTATGGTGATGAGACTGTGTCTGCAGGGGAAAAAAACCCCCAGTTTTGAAGGAAGAATTGGTTGGGTTTTTCTGATAATGCCCCAAACAAAAAATACTTAGAGCCTTATTTTTGCACATGATTCCGCTTAGGAAGATCACCATGTCATGTGGCAATCAATGAAGTTATTCTTACCTTTTCAAAAGTACTGTGCGACCTTTAATAAGCATGAGGAAGCTCTCTATCTCCGGAGAAAGGCCCTTCAGAAGTACAGTGCCTGAGGCATCATAGCGATGTGGAGGAGAAAATGCCACTTATTAAGGCATCAGTCCTGCTTCCCGCAATACCAGATCTCCCGTCCGTGCCTGCAGCAGCCCCCAGTATTTCTAGGCTGATGAGAGCTGACGAGATCGAAGCCATTGGTGCTCTTGCCAGTTTGTGAGCAAGAGCACCAAGTAAATTTAAAAATAAATAAGTACTAGCAATACTTGGAGTGATATGCTTCCTCTGCTATAGCTGATATCTACTGCACCACCCTCTAGTCAATATTAATTTCACACACAGGATTTCCTTTTGAGAGACTTATGGGAATCAAATTCAGAGAGAGCACCTCCAGCAGAACAGTCCCAAGGCTTTGGAGCCCAATCCAGTCCTCCACGGAGCGTGAGTGGGGTGGTCGCACTGAAGGCTGCAGGCTACCCACAGAGGCCAAATCCATAAAATGGTGTCAGGGCCAAACCCCTGTATATTTCATTCTCAAGCACAAAATTTAGGTCATTACTGTTCTAACCAAGAGGTGACCAAAACCCATCAGTATTTTTGCTTTGACAGGCTGCAGGGGCTGTAGCTAGATTCACCTTTCATGCCTTTCATCTGCGGGTCCTTCTCTGAGCGTTGCCTGTATCAGAGACCTGGACAGTGCAGGCTGAGGGTATGGGAAGGGCAAGCAAACATCCAAGGTTTCTTTTAGATTAAGGTGAAACTAGGGATAAAACTGTTGTATGCATGGGTTTCATGCTGATAGGTAACATGGATGTGCCAGGAGCCCTGGGGTGGCAGGTAGGAATTGGAGACAGAAGATGTCTACCTGCCTCCTTAATTCAATGTACGTAGAGAACTACCTTCATTCTTGGTCATGCTGAATGGCTAAAAACCTATGCTTTTAGGGATCCAAAAGCTAGAGATTCCTCTCACCAGCAGGACTAGAAGGTATTTTTGGAGCACAACTACTGTACTGAATCATGATGGGATTTAACAAAGCAGGAGCTGGAACCCAGGTGTCCCATTCCCCGGCAGAGGCTCTCCCTCTTGCTTTTGCAGACTCATTCTTTCTGCCCCTTGCCAGAAATATTTAGGAGGTGATGTAAAGCAGACCCCCATCACAGTCCTGTCCTTACTCAAAAATACTCTGTACAGCTGAGTGGTGAAAGCATTCATGCCAGAAAAGTGGGTTCATATCCCTTGTAACGATTTAATAAATGCAACATCCTGAGCTGGGGAACAGCAAGCGCGGTTTAGGTACCCAAGCAGAAAAAAGGCTCTAAAGAGGGATCTTAATTGGCTGGCAATCACAGTAAAAGTTGTAGCTGCTTGCACTCTGTATAAATATAAGCGTATATAAACATAACGTAAGCTGCCGATAAGCCTGTAAGAATTTAATGTTTGCCAAAAATTACAGAATTACTTTTTCTACAAGAATCTACCTGCAAGTATCCTGAAAATAAACATCTAGTTTCACGATAAACATCATCATCATTATGATTTTGCTTCTATAGCCTCTTCTTACTTTCCATTATCTGCTCCTTTTTAATGCCTGTAGCTAAATCTGCTAATAATGGGATGGAATAGGGATTAGCTTGTTTATGTGCTCCCGTTGGCGGCTTTTCATAGGGGAGGTGGAGCAAAATGATTATATTCTCTCTGGGGCTCCTATGCCCTGGCTCCTGCGAAAGAACATCTCGCCCTGATGATGCTTCAAAATGTCAGCGACGGGAACGCTTTTGCTGGCAGTCTTAGCAAAAAAAAACACCCTGAAAGCAATCAAATCGGTTGCAATACTGAGACAACAGGAAAATGAGCAGGTAAAAGGACGTGTGGGTATTTGCAGGTGCTTGGAGTTACGGGGCAGCGCTAAAAGCTCGGCTGAGCCCAGGCACATGTGTTTTAACTGCCTCAACATTTCGGATCGAGTGGGAGCATGTTTCAGAATATAAAAGGGTCTTGACTCGTGCCTGAGTTAAGTATGGGTTAAGCACACAGGGAAGTGTTTTGTACATACCCAGCGGTGGGGAATTTTTGAGTAACCTGCTAGCTGCCTTCGCTGCAGGCGCTCCGTAAATGGGGCTGTTTCAAGAGTAAGCGGAATGGGTGGGCGAGGGGCTTCTTGTCTGCCGACAGCGGCTCAGGAGTGGATGGTGAACACCAGGAAGGATCCTCTCTGTACGTCTGGGCTGCAGCGTCTGCTGGACAAGCTTTCCTGCAGCTCAGGCCAGCCAGGCACCGGCTTTCCACTGCGTGTCGGCCGGGGTCGTGTCTGCAGCACGGTTGAGCCTTAACCATCATGCCTTGCTTAAAGTTTGACAGTACTTCTTTTTTTTTTTTTTTTTTTTTTAATATTAATTAAGTGAACAGTTCCGGCAAAACTTCAAGGTTTGAACGTCAGCCTGGGCATACGAAACCCCAGGTGCCTTACGTGGCATTCGTTCTCAGCCAGCCTTGCCGAGGAAGGAAGTGGGATTTTGGAGCAAGTTGTCAAAACCTCGGGCTCCTAGACTTCAGGCTGAGTTTACCAGATGTTTTACGCTGTCAGAAGTCACAGTCCTGGCTATACTGAATGATGGCAGAGAAAGTTAAAGAAATTATGCTACTTTTGTATTTAGCTCTTGGATTTCTGCTCATCATCTTCTGTAAGCAGGAATATGGAAGCTGTTTTTCCCATTCATTTTTTTCTTTCCAGCACTGCTCGTGAGCTGCCTGTGGCCCTGCATAGTCAGCCTGGCTATCTGCTTTCCCAAATATGTGGCATTCTAGTATTAACATGCTATCATTCAGAATGCATTCAATAATATGCAGAATCTTGTCAACAGCCAACGAAACAAGAAAAAAACAAGGCAAAAGCAAGTATTTAGAATTTATTGGCACTTCCAAAAGTCTTATGAAGAGGTAAAAGTGTGTATATAAATATTTATTATGTTGTGTTAGAGTAAAAAAAAGAGCTCTCCTGGTTTAGTTGTGTAGTAAGATACTATAAATTTTGTCCTTTCTTCTACAGCATCCTTCAAAGGTCTCCTGTTATAGTATCTGCTGCCTTTTTTGCAAAGACCTGTGTCAGTAGTGTGGGACCTAAACCATTTTTAGCTTGGACAAGTGCATTGCTTTTTTCCTCCCCCATACTTGTTTTACAACTTGACTGCTCTTTTTTATGAATGTTCATTACAGTTTTATTTAAATGGATTCTTCCTCAACTTGTTTTATTTATTGGGGTTTTTTTGGCTTGATTTTGTCTTTGGTTTTTACTTCCTTTTTTATGGACTAGAAGCTATGGCTTTTGACAGTTGCAGAGTAGATTTAATAATAAGAAGAATAAAAATAATAATAATAGAATAGAAATAATTTTTTTCATGCTTCTTCCTAAAGTAGCTTGCCCAAGGCACGAAAATGTGACAATTATATCTGCTTCATTTCTCCTCATTTGAACTGAATCAGTGACTAAAACCCAGAACTTCATTCAGTACTGCAGTGCTGCCCGCCAAGGGACAGACACATAAGAAAGCATTAGCAATTTACCAGTTATGGCCATCCTGCATATAGCGACACTGAGGAGTTTCAGTGGTTGGGAACTGAGCCCATTTCAGTTGTGTTGCAATACACCCGTTGGACAAACTTAAAGGCCCTTCTGAGATCACAGAAACCGCGGCTTCTTCAGATGTTCTCAAAAAAAAAAAAAAAAAGAAAAAAAAAAAGAATAAACTGGAGGCCTAAAGTCAGACTAAAAGGTTGCATCAGGGAGAAGTCTGTTTGGCTCTGGAGCGGGCTGATGGGGAAAAAGTGCAAACAGGATTGTCCAGGCATCTCTGCTTCCGCAGCGGAGGCAGCCGCGGGAAATGCCCTAAGCAAACACGTTGCCACAACAATAGGCAATCTGCACGACCTTCTGCTTGCTCCAGCTGATGTATCTGAAAATCAAATTAACCTCTGACTTTTATGGGTCATGGCCTTTCAACTATTGTGTGCAACAACCTAAGAAACTGGATAGAAAAGATGCTTTTTAACAGATTTAAAGCAATAAAGCAAGCATCATAATTTTCCACCAAATAGCTGACACAGAATAAATATGTTGAACTTCTGGAAATATAATTATTTGTGATTGAAAATCTGTGTTTACCTTTTTTTTTTTTAATATAGAGTGTTTTTAAAAAAAGTCTTCAATTATTTCTATGGAGCTGTAGCCCCTTTTGAGAATGATACATGCATCTCAAATACATTTAGGTAACGAGAGTAAATAGTGTGCTATAACCTAATGCTGGCTATTGCCAATTGTTTCTCACCTTAGCCACTGAAAACAAATCTCACTGTGGTGCAGGGGAGTTCCCTTTGCCCCGTGTTTTCAGGCTCCTTTCCCCTCCAGTTGAGCCCTTGCCTGAAGCCCTGCCTGAAGCGGGGAGGTGCCGAGGGCTTGCTGCCCACGGCCGGCACGGCAGCCCTCTGCAAACCCCACGGCCTCTGAGGCTGCGGTGCAGTTGTGGTACCCCATGGTTGGTCCAAAACTTGTCACCAGACTAGGTAAAAACGAATTTGGTCTCCCTGAAGATGAGAGTAAAATAACTCTGCTGCTGCTGCTGCTGTTTGCTGCCTATCCCCAACGGGCACAGTGTGGGGCTGACAGTGAAGGTGGTGGAGCAGTTTTTGGGGCTGCTCAGCCCAGTCTTGGTGCCTCCAGCCCTCAGACAACCGTCTACCTGTGCCAAAACTCAGAAACTGTGGTTTCAGCCACACTCACTTCTCCTTTGTCACTTGTACCTGCGCTTTGCTCTCCCAACCCAAAAAGCGCTTCCCAATGCGGATTTCAGAATATCAAAGGCTGTGATATCTCCATTTGCACCTTTATAACGCCATTAAAAGACCCCTGGTTAATAAAAGTCTGGAAATGTATGATCTATATTTAGGCATTATTTAATAATCAAAGATTTAGGCGGGTGGGGAGCACTGTAAGATACTGACAGTTTGCTTGAAACAGCCCAGCTCTGCGCAGAACCCCCCTTTCAGCAGTAGTTAGTGGGAGATGCAGGTCTGGAAGTCAGGGTCAAAAAGCTTTCTGGTGTGATAGCAGGGAGAGAGTCTGCAGCTCAAGAGAAGACCGAAGAAAAGCGTTGACACCACAAAGACAGCTACGGTGCTCCATTAAATCTGATGAAGCCTGAAATTCAAAGCTGGTAAGGAAAAGCTTGTACAAACTGCATAGGAAGCATTTAAAAATGCTGATAAGCAGGTATCTTTCTGACCCTCTTGGCAGCTACATCGACGCAGCGGGTTTTCAAGGATGAAGCGCTTTGAGAGAAGTTTCTCAGGAAGGTTTGGCCTGCCAGTGCTTTCAGTCAAAACCAGCCACTCCCTGACATTTAAGCAAACATATTTAAGGAAAACAGTGCAAGCACTGTGCCGCTCTGTTCCCCGGGTTGTTTTCATGTGCTCCTCACGGGGGATTTTGTGACATGGGATTATAGCTCACATGTACAATTATCGTTTTATTCTAGATACCCTACAGCCATTCGGTGAGCCTCTACATTCAGGCTTTTTTTCACGAGGGACTGAAACAGGTCTTTGGCACCGCGGTTTGCTGAGCTTGCTGCCCCTCTCTGGGAGCACACAGGGGGCTCACCCAAGCGGAGCAGTGACCGTGCCCCAGGATTTTCATGTGGTACCTCTGCCTGGAGGGGTTTGTCCCAAGGTGGGGTCTTCCCTGAGCATAAACTTGCAAATGACCAGAAACCCTCTAAAAGATGGAAAGGGGGAACAGTGCCCCTCTGGGGTCACAAGTCCCTACCCCTTCTGGGAAAGGAACAAGATGTTCAAGACACGGTGAGAAGTGGTTTGTGGATGGTACCAGCTACCCCATAGGGAAAAATGGTTGAGATGGGGCAGCGGAGAGTTGAAGCAAGGCAGGAATAAAACAGGCGTGTGGGTGAGGTGGGAAAAGGCATCCAGGAATCATAAAGACATTAATTCAGTAATATAGATTATGATAGTTTTGGACTATTATCATAATAATACCATTATTCATTCCACAATAATTTTTCAGCAAAGACTCTGGTCCTTGGTGAAAATCAAGTTTGGAAACTACTCATTTAATGAATAAAGGGTAATTTGGTAGGTCTTAGTAAATGCTATTGATGTAAGCAACATTGTCTGTAATTTTATAGCCATATATTAAACATTCTTGTGGAGACCTAGCTGCAGGAAATTCATCGCCATTTAAGCTACCTTGATGTTGTTATTCTCCACAACACAGCCATGAGATCTTCATGGAAACTACAGGGGTAGAACTCGTTTCCAACTGCTTCTGATGCTGCCAAGGAAAGCAAACCTGATTTTTAGAAAGTTCTTCCACTTGGCTTCTGTTGTAGCCACCTTTTAGCTTCAGCAAAATTAGTGTGTGCTTAGGAGCTCTGAGAAGCTGTGTGTTTTCCATCAGGTGCCCAAAGCTGTATTTAGGATCTGGAGTTGAGCACTTGGCTTTGATGTTCCGACTAAATAGTAATTCTTATAAAAAGTCCTGGTGACTGTAATTCATCAAAATAGGGGCTCGTATTGCTGCCTTCAACACTCACATTTTCTTGTTGTTTCCTAACGCACACATCATCAATTCTATCTTGAACACTGATTTGGAAAAATAAACTTACTGTATCATAGTAGTAATACTGCAAGAATGCATAAACCCAGCTACGTTTTTATATGACAGTTTGCCAGAATTGCCCACCCATGTAAAATTAGAGATGTGCCAACATTGGCAGGGTTAGGACATAATCATATTTTCTGTTCTTATTTTTGTTATAATCACTATACCAAAGATAGCAGTGAAGGAGAGTTGCAGTGCATGTAGTTTTAGTTTTGATAGCTTGGGTAACAGCAATGGTCATAGTCAAATGAATAATGCAGGTGTCAGCATGACAGAGATGCCAGAGGAAATATCCAGCATTATTCTTGATAATTTCCCAACAACCTGTGCTGAAGCCCAGGCCGTTGCTTCTCCCCAGTTAAACTGAAGCACTCTCAGCTGGGGCTGCCCTGATGAAATCATCCTGCCCAGATGCAGAGCGAGCACAGCCTTTCTGTGACACAGAACATGAGACCCCAGCAGCGTGTGCTCCTCGGGCTCGTGGACAGTTACCTTTTGTAGAAATACAATGCTGAATACATTTTTGTATGAGTCATATGTGTTCTGCCTCTTCAATCTCTTCCAAATAAGTTCTCAGTATGACTGCCTATCACTTCTAGCCCACCATTAACAGAGTAGTTCCTCATCTTGTAGAATGAAAAGTGCATATGAGCTCAGAATTCTCTTAATAAAACATAAATTAATTCCATAACAAAAACAAAATCTATGCGGAACACTGTTGAGAGAAACTTCATGTGAGAATCTCCTTCAGGGTGGTGCAATGATCTTTTGATATTTTTTCATGTAAATGTCTTCAGACTGTTTTTTCTTTTACTTTAGCAGAAATAAAATAAAAATTTAAAAATAGCCAGGAGGCAAAATATTACCACATTTTAAGTTTGAACAAGTTCTTCTGGTTTCTTTCATAAATGCCATTAATACCAAAAGGGGATTCTGCACTTACATACTGAAGCATCAATGTGATCATATGATTCACACTAAAATTCAATCTGAATAGCAATGTTTTAATGTGGTATAAGAAAAAAAAAAAGCTGCCCCAAGGCCGGCAGCTTCTTCTTATCCAGTACAGGGAAAGAATTCTCACTGTAGGAAATTTAAAATAGCTGTATTATGCACAAGCATTAGTGTGCCAGCATACATACTTCGTATAAAACACCTTAAGCTTTTGCAGATGACATATGGCACTATAACATACATGGGTGCAAATGGAAGAAGGAGGTTTTTTTAGTCTGGGCGGTATGACTGAGTCTGTCTCGGTCTGAAAGAGTCATCCCTGCGTGCAGGCATCCCACCCCTGCACTGACACAGCCACCCTCCAGGCAGCCGGCGGCCCCTCACCGCTGTGCTGCGCTGCCCCTTGCCCGCCGGCACGGAGGTGTCCGTTCAGTGCCTAGGTAACTGGACCAGTCCAGGCACTGTTCTGGTGTACACATTGTCTTGCGGAGAGCTTGGTCTTGAGTAAGCGGCCTGATTCGCCTCTCACTGGACGTGGTTTGCATCCAGCAATGCAAGTGGATTGATGCGTGGGTGCACCAATAGAAAGCGGGGGGGGGGTGGGGTGGTTAATGAGGATGTATTGGATAGCGTGGGACCTGAGCATGATGTAAATGGTATGGAATAAGGGATGGAGTATGTCATGGTTTCAGCTGGGATGGAGTTAATTTTTTTTTTGCTAGGAGCTGGTGTAATGCCATGTTTTGGATTTGGGATGGGAATAGTGTGATGGCACACTGGTGGTTTCAGTTGTTGCTAAGCAGTCAAGGCCTTTTCTGCTCCTCACACTGCCCCACCAGCACGTGGGCTGGGAGTGCACAAGAATTTGGGAGGAGATACAGCTGGGACAGCTGACCCCAACTGACCAAAGGGATATCCCATACCATGAGATGTCATGCTCAGCATATAAAGCTGGGGAAAGGAGAAGAAAGTGAGGGATGTTCAGAGTTAAGGTATTTGTCTTCCCAAGTAACCATTACGCATGATGGAGCCCTGCTTTCCTGGAGATGGCTGAACACCTGCCTGCCAATGCGAAGTGGTGAATGAATTCCTTGTTTTGCTTTGCTTGCGTGCACGGCTTTTGCTTTACTTATTAAACTGTCCTTATTTCAACATATGAGTTTTGTCACTTTTACTCTTCTGATTCTCTCCTCCATTGCAACTGGGGGGACTGAGCAAGTGGCTGCGTGATTCTAGCTGCTGGCTGGGGTTAAACCACAACAGCAGGTCATAATCAGGCACGGTGTTTTGATTTCCCCTGGTGTCCTTGCTAGCGAAGCGGTATGATTCACAGGGGAAGTTACCACAAGTGTGGGCTGTCATGAAAATCACAGCTGTTGCATTGTGGAAAAGATTGGGTTCACTCCCAGCTCCTTGTAGCCCCTATCCATCTTCTTCCTTTGTGATTCAAAGTTACAGGTACAGCATCCCCCAGAGCGGAAAGGAGATGACTCAGCTGTGATTACAAAGGAGACTTTTGAGATCAAAAGATGTCAACAGTTTCTTGTAGCTGTGTGTAGCCCTCGAATTCCTCAGCCAGCTGAATGCTAAACCATGCCCTGCTGGGATGCAAATAACTTGAAAGGTGAAGAGCGGAGGTCAGGGTACTGCCTCCTTGAGTGCTGGCCAAGATTTTGGTGTACAGAGTGAGCCGTATCGTCTCATGACATGGCACAAGGCTCAGCACAACCATCTCTCACGTAGCTGGCCCAAACCAGGAGCACCCATCACACCAGCCCCCGGGATGAATCCTGATGCCCACAGTCTGCCTGGGAGCAGCCCATGCGGAAGGGAGGACCTCTGGCAGAGGCAGGGCAAAGGAGCTGCTGTTTCCCATCCCACACGCCTGAGCTGTGGCCCTGTCCCCTGCAGGGCTCGCTGAAGGTGCTCCCATGTGTGAGAACGCCAGCCCCGGTTTCACAAGGTGCTGGCATTGATATGCCCGCTCACGCTTAAATATTTTACAAATGTGTGTCTCAGCCCTCCACTGAGGTTTTAAAGAGCATTGTTAACTCCATATGCGTCTTTTGGCTCCCTGCTTTTTATTTCCATGTTTTATCTGCTGGCATCCTCAGGGTGTTAAAAGTTGCATTTAACCTTGTCAAAGAAGTTCTGTTTCTATTTTAAATTGAAGCATTTTGCGCACGAGTCGTATTTTGCTTGCAACACTTCTGTATGGCTAAATATTTGTGTTGGAATTCCTAAATGATAATACAAAAACAGTCGAACGAGCTGAGGAAGAGCAACTTCTGTTCTGGAAGGGAGTTTAATGATATCCTCGACATCTTGTAAGTGAAACTATTTTATAGCCAAGGCAATAGAAGGAATAGCAGCAATATGTACTTTGTGAGAGATTTAGCCTTTCTTTTTTTTTACCAGATTTTATGAGCATACAATGATTTCCTCAAATTCGTTTGGTGAAATCTCTTGGATTGTTTTATTGTGCAAATTGCCTTATCCCATAGAGTGAATGACAAGACTTCCTAGGCTGAAACATCAACTTCTCACTCTGCTGAGTGGCTGCCATTGCTGAGGCGAGTCCCACACTATTCCTTGCCTGGGCAAGTGCATACTTAACCTGTTTGGGTTCATTTAAAACTTCATTTTCTGTGAATATGTCAGTGTGCAGCTCTAGGATCCTCTTGCTTCTAGGCCTGATTAGGGATTTTCCCAGAAAAAAACAGCTTTTTAACCATTAATTAAGTCCTGCAAAATGGCAAATTTTCATGAGCAAATGTTACATTTGCAAACTTCTTGCACCGAGAGAACTGAAATAAAATAGGTTGGTTTGGGTTTGCTTAATCTGAACTACAACCGCAGTGCTTCAGGTCCTTGGGATAAATTTCCTTGTTATCATGCGCCAGGGCATCCCTTCTGCAGAGTCCCATGACAAATCCTGGCTGTGACATGACTGCACACCCAGCAAACACCTCTGCGCTTCTCAGCTGAAATTCTTCACGTGTTTTCTTCCCATAAAAAATTGGTTTCAATCTGATTTGGGACAAAATACGAGAATACCTGAATCCCCCTGGAATGAAAATGCTGTTTGCTCAGCTCTCCTTCCTGCAAATATCTACACAATGAAACTGTAAATAAAATTAGTGGAAAGAGAAATAGCAGCAGGACAAGCAGGACTTAGCAGATTGAAGAGAACGTCAGTGTCCATTTACAATATTTTTCAACATTTGTCCCTAAATCTGTTTCAACTTCTGCTGGGAACTGCTATGTTAATATAAAATGATTATAAAAGTGGCCTGAAGTGATCTTTGCCCTGCAAACTTGACCTTGAATTGAATGCAGCCTGGTAAAATCTGGCCATCACCTGTCAGTGATTATTAGGAATGAAAATACATTTTAACAAAGTGCTTCAAATATAGTCTTTTTGGTCATCAGGATATGTTAGTAAATGCTACCGTCAAATGAACATTTCAAACCAAAATAGAAGCTTTTGCAATGTTATCTATAAAAACTACTAGAAACTATTGTCTTTGCCTAAATAGGGTGGTAACAAAGGAAACAAGAATGCAAAGGAAACTTTGGTGCCAACTAATTTTTATCCCTTCAAAACAAACAACTACTTAATGGGATAGCTGCTCTTTTATATATCTCCCTTTTGAATAGAGACACTGAATGCATCCCCATTATCTGTTCTTTCAATACTTATCCTGAGAGGGAATATACATGACAGGTGGGTATAATACATGAGAGAGAGATATTATTGCATGGTTGTAATCCAGCACACCAAGGTCCTTACTTCAGCTGGGACTTGATAATGGAGATACAATAAATGATAAAGAAAAGAACAGTCCTTTTTCATGAATATCTCTGTGAAAAAAATCCTGTATATTGCCACAGAGATAGCAAAATAGCTGCATTATTTTTTTTCTGCAGAAAAACTCTGTGTAAACAGCAGCCATTAATAAAACAAGCCATTTTCCCCTAGACTGAAAAAGATATTACAAGGCCAAGATCGTTCAACTGATGAACCTGCTTCTGTAATCTGTTTCGGATAACAATGTTATAACACTGCTGAGCGTATGCCTATATGAAAGATATTAATGATTTCTTCTGAAGCAAAATATGAAGTAAAAGAACAGCTGTCTGAAAAGAGTATAATTGATCTTGTGTTACACAGGAATTAAAGGCAGTGATAGAGGTGTTACAAAAGTTTTATTACATTACAATGAAAACTGATTATTATGGGATGAGCGGAACTGAATTTTGTACTGAAAACATCATGCATTTATCTGCTTATTAAACCTGTGCTTTTCAGATGCCTTTATTAGGACTGTCTAAGCCTTTCATATTACCTCCTCTTTCAATTGCTTTCCTTTGAGAAACTTCAACAGATTCAGCCATACTTTCTATCTGATTTTTACCTCACACTGAATTTTAATGTCAAGTGTGATTTCAAGAAGTTCAGATGTAATGGAAAGGAATGCTAGGAATAGGAGGCAGATTTCACAACACCTAATTTTTTTCCACTATAAAGTACGTGTAGCAACCCTCCAGTTCGGAGGAGGAATATGAGATTTGGCAAGGGACTCGGTCCTAGATTCACTAAGCTTCTGTTATTTCTTCTGGGAAAACCTACCTGTATTAAAAACCCCAGCAAATCTCAAGCTCTACAGGTTTTCCTGCACTTGTTCAATGCAGATGGAAATCACAGCAGCCTTAAAGTTACTTTGCATTTAGGCTGTGAGAGTGGATCTGCTTGCAGACATCCAACAAAGCAGGAAAGGGTAAGGCTAAGCATAGCTGTTTCACATACGAATGACTCTGTGTGGCATTCCCAGCGCTCCCTGTTCCGCATCATGCATTTAGTTATATATTTTGTAGCTATTGTATGTATTGCTCCAGCACAGTCCTACACAAGGACTGCAAGCCAAATTGGCTGTTTTGCTGTTATGGCGACGGAGGTCATTCACTCGCTTTTGCATTATTTGACAGTGATAAATCTTTCACTCCATATGCAAGTAAACTGCACTTGCTGCCAGAAGAATGAGAATGCATTAAAAAAAACCCCTTGATAAGCATAATGATTAATGAACACTTGGAATAGTGCAGTTAAAGACTTAACTCAAATTTGTTATAATTCTGATTGCCGTGCAGAGTGCTTACATGCTGCCATAATCCATGACTGTAACCAAACTATTAGAAACACTGAGAATTAGCACAATGAAGCAGCAAATGGGTGTCTGGATCACACTGACAGCACATCATATCGTGGTCATAATTTTTCTTTCCCTAATATCACTAAAATGATGGTAACTGTAGGATCAAATGGGTCAAAATAATGAAGCAAGATGGGTTTGAAAGAATCTGCATTTCTTATGTCACACCAAATGGCTGACTTTTGGAGTGTGCTATTTAACCATCTTGTCTCTCTTCCCAGGTTTTAAACAGTTTCTAAATAGTTCTGCAAAAGCTTGGGATCGAACCTTTCCAAAAATCATGAATCTAAGGAGCAAGACTTATGGGCAAGGTGTGTGAAAAGACCAAAATTAAGATAAAATTAAGACCAGAAGACAAAAACAGATTAAAGAAAAAAAAGTACCACATTTTAAAAAGTAGCAGCACTAAAGAAATCTAGTCTATCCACCTCTGAAAGTGACCTAGCTGAGCTTAAAATAGAAGACTATGGAGGGAAACAAGCGCTTGATTTTGCCTCTCTTCAGTTTCAAGAGAGGATCTGAAGCCTTTCATCCTGCGTGTGCCTCATGCTTGCAGTCAGGGTGGAGCCCACGAGAAGGAGAAGGCCTCTTGGGATGACCAGTGTGCATGGGAGGTGGGGGCTCGGCCTTGGAAAGGCAATGGTACAGAGCAGAACAGACACAAACGAGAATTCTTGTCTGACTTTGTGAGAACTGATCTTTCTCTGCCACCTCAGTTACCAGTTTTTCTCAACAGCATCTTCAAACAGTGTCTCAGCTGGAAATTAAATGCCAAAGATGCCTACTGAGGATGGCTGAAGAGCGTTGCCAGATGCAGTGTGGCAGCTGGATCAAACCCTGCTCTCAGAGCCTGGGAGTGAGACGGGTGCTGCAGGTTACACCACTCTGCCACTGCTTCAGCCACACGTCAGGCTGCGTCCTGCTCAGAGGACCGACCCCCAGATGCTGAAAAGATCCCACCAGTTGCTCACGGTCAGCAATCTGCTGAACCCGGTGCATGGGTCAAAGCTGGCATGGTTTTCCACATCATTCTGTTAATTCCCTGGAGATTTGCAAAGCGTCGTGAAAAATGCGTTGTTTTCACAGCGGCCGTCTGTTATAAGCACATAAGATCGCTTGTGCTGGTGACCAGTGGGTCAGTTGCAGAGTGGGATTTCTCAGCCTGCCCCATCAGAGGTGGGAGCAATCACTGCACAGAGTTAAGAAGCAGAGGTTCCTCTCAGATCACATCCAGATGTTCATTGCAGGCAAGGAAATACAGACCACATGCTGGTGGCTCTTCCAACTATCACACTTGACCAGACCTTGCTCAAGTGTTGCATGAGATGTTTGAGTGGGAAGCAGCAGCCGCAACCTCTCCCGGCTCTCTGTGTGGGAGCTTTTCAGGAGACGTGACACAGGCACCTCCATCCACTGGCAGAAGGGTGCAGCCAAAGCTCCGAGCTGCCATTGTGGCTGCTGTTGCCTCACACACACATCACTTTGAAGCCTGCATTTGTGCTTCTGGTTCAGGATGCCAGACGTGGGCCAGCTCTGAACGAGCAGGGGAGGATGGCTTGAGGACTTGCAGCTTGTCTTGCATGGATGAGAAGGGGCAGGGTCCTGGTTGGTGGAAATGCAGGTAAAGGAGGAGGAATGAAAGAATGCAGAGTTCAGATGGGGGCATTCAGGTGCAAGACATTGCAAAGAGTGGGGGAAATAGATAGAGATGTGGGGCTGGGTCCTGATGAGACAAAATATATCGCCATGTAAGCAGTCAGGGAAGCTGACATGGACAAATTTAATTTGGGAAGCTTTTGTAGGCACTTGCAACAGAAAGTTGCCTTGCAGGGTGATAAGCATACTTGGAAGATATGTTGTAGAAAACTCAGGCTGCTTAACTGTCCTGTCAGTAACATATCTGAGCAAAAATACATACATACGGCAGCATAAGGTAGACAGGAAGTCTTGTACATCCGTTTTAAATCAGGTGATAACCAGAGGTCAAGTTTCTCTGGCAATAGCAAGATTGTCATGAATAGAGAAAAACTTGCTGCTAAAAGAGTTCACATAAAGAATGCAGAGCAGAAGGAAAGAGAAAGATCCAGTCTTCCCTCTCCTCCCATGCTGGCCTAAAGAACACTTCAGATGTGACCAGCGCTAAAGTATCAGTGTGATGCTTTCAAGAAAATACCTGAGCTCTGGAAGTCGGGATGCTTTTTTGCAAACCAGGATGATCTGCTCTGACATCCCAGGCTTGAGAAGCAGGCGCCTGTCCAGCAGACTTCCCAGCCCCCTCTGTACTCCTGGCCTTGTAGACAGAACATGACCTTCATGTGGTGACCCTAGTACATTTTATTTCTTGATTTCTTGCAGGAGCGAAAGAAGGGACAGTCTGTTTATTCCTACAGTCTCTGGTATCCTGGATCACTGGCCTCTTGTGATCATAACACAAATAATGAGAATAACTTCAGGTGCCTATGATTTCAGTCAACCTGGAGTTCTTCTGGAATACCTAGGTGGAGACTTACACCCAAGCACTATAGGAGAGTGAGTAATATGCCATTCAGCGTCACTCAGGTAGCTACAGCGTTCCCATCTGGGTAGTCTTGGTGTTAATGATGAAAGGAAATTAGAAAAGCCTCTGGTGGGCCTTTGTAGTTGCTGTTATTCCCTAGAGACAGGACTTCGTCCATACAAGAACCACATGGGCAAGACTGCAAAGAGAGGATATTTTACTGCAACAGAAATCCTTCTGTAAGTTATTCTTTCAACAATTATTAGCCAACCTTTTCTCCTGGTGTTTTGTCTGAGTCCCCTGTATCCATGGAAGAGGTTTTGCCAAGTGTCAAATGACTGTTTCTAAGGCTCTGAAGACCTGCTACATTTGGAATAAACCTAAGAATTGCTTCACCTCATTTTTTTCCTGTGCCCTAAGGCCTCAAAGCTGCTGGAGGCATGATGTTAAATGCCTTGCCAGGAGCATGTACATACTGGGGAGCCATGGAAGGAGATGAGGCTCCCAGTGGCATTTTGGGGAAAAGCATATGTGCTTTGGCGTTTCAGTGACATCTATTGGAAGGCGCTGTTGGATTGGTTCCCAGCATTAATTTGCAATAATCACAATAATTTACATTCAGGCTTTAATTAATGAAGATCTGGATATTTATGGGATGGGGGAATCTTAAAAGGATAGGGTGTACTTTCTGGTCTATTTCTGCCCCTTTTCATTCCAGTGAAACTCTACTCATGACTCACTGCTCATTACCGTCTCCTGGCAATGTATGAAGAGAAAGATGTACAGCAGAACAAAACGTTTTTTAGCCTGATTATTTGCTTCTTTTCAACAGCCCAATACCTCCTTTACCACAGCCTGATAAATGGCTTCCTTATAATTTAAAATCCTCAAAATGGTTTACGTAAGGAAACACTTGAACATATGACTACCTCAAGGTTCTCATATATCAGTTTATCATCTAGGTGCTGGCTGGTGGGGGCGGGCAGGGGAAGAGTGGAAAATCCCTTTCTGTGAGATGTGCAGACAGGAAAGGTTTAGGTTTGGAGCCTCCAGCAACAACATGGGGTTGTCTCTGGGCCACAGAGGCACCTACCTCATGGTGACAGGTGCTGAGGGAAATTGCTAAGAGAAAGAATGCTATGAGGTAAAGAGGTTTCTGTTTTATATATAGTAAGGTATTTAACTTACTAATCAGTACCCACGTTAAAGCGCTGCTGGGTTTGTGGCGTGTTCAGGTGCTATCTGCTCCTCCTCAGTGCCCAACCTGGTTGCTGGAGCTCTTTGAAATCTCTGATTTGGTAACTTCTGAAGCACACCGTCATCTCTGGGAGCTATCTTCTATGGATGCTGCTTCTAAGTGTAGGACAGCTGCATCGGCTGTGTCCCTCCTACTGTATGGGGTGCTCCTCAGTGCAGTACTGAGGTGCACATATGGATGACACCTGGCCTGTATGGTGGCAATGGACAACATCTGGCCTATATGGTGGCATCCTGCGTTGGTGTGCACCATCCCCTCTGTGCACAGCAGTTGCTTTTGGAAAGAAATCTAGTTACTCCAGCAAGGAGGAAGGCATGATGGATGGCAGTAGGTCCTCTGGTCCATACAGTGCAGACATGGCTATTTGGAATGAAGACCATTGAGTTGTGACTTCAGTTTCCCTTCACTTGGAGGTATAACCCTCACAGAGCTCTCTTCCTTTGGAAGAATCAACCATTTATCTTGCATCCATGCAAAATTTTATAAAAGGATTTATTACTGGTATTTGATTGGAAAGTAGCCAGGGATCTTTTTTTACTTGGTTTTGATGCATTTGATGTTGTTTTGGAGAAATTACTTTAGGTGAAATCTTATTAGTCAGGAGCAAAGTCCACTGCAAAAATGATGTCTTATGCTTTGGGAATGAAAAGTAGATGTTAGCTCTCTTTTTTTTCAAAGATTTGGAACCAGAGTTGGAGTCCTAATGACCTCTTTAGCTCTGTTTTGTGGTCCAGTCAAACAGCACAGCACGCTGAAGGCTCCTCAGCGGCACAGGCACAAGGGAGGAGTGGTGATCTGAACATGGGCCAAGGCACTTCCCAGGGGAGAAGGATGGATGAGCCTATGGATAAACCTCACGTGGAAGGTGAACCGGGCTAGGGGGAAGAGCCTTTGGGAGATAGATTTGGTGCCACTAAAGAGATGAAAGGAATGGGGGCAGCAGCTACACCAACACCTCTCCACCCTGTCCACCCCTCTCTCAGCAGTAGAAGCCAGATGAGCTTTCCAGAACTGTAGCTTCACCAGACAGTGAAGAGAGGACAAGGCTCTTTGGCCACTCCCTAACATGTTGATCCCCTCTGCAAATTCCTACTTTTTTGATGCATAAATCCAGTGCGGGGAGGTAGCTAGGTATGTCTGGAATCTGGCCTGAATAATAGAAACGCACTGAAACAATCCCAGGGAAGAAGTGTCTTGAGTTACCCGTTTACAGCCTGCACACATTTCATATCTGACAGTAGGACAAAGCATTGTAAAAATACCCTTAACAATGTGAATCTCTGCTCTGATTTGCACTTAAAAGGCAACATCTGATTAGCGTCTCTGTTTTATTAACAGAAGACTGGGAGGATGAAAGCTTCTCAGATATTACCTTTGTTGTACCAGATATTTTTGATAGTATATTGTGGAAGAAAATGCCACATTTCATTAAAGTCTATCATACGTGTACCACAAAGGATCTGGCAGCAGTTTATAAACCTAGTGGGAATTTTCAACATTGCCCATTTTTCAGTCTCTGAAGATTCTTTAAAAAAATGCTTCTGATGACTTCTTGAATCAACTGGTGTTCACTGGTCTGTGTGGGGATGTGTGCTGTTGTACACCAGCTGTGGGGCTGCCTTTGGTATAAGCCGCTCAATTGCTGTGTCAGCAGTTATCACAGTGTTTAATTTTAATACACTTGGTTACACAACACATTCTCAGACCTTCCAGCTGTGCCTAATGAAAATGCATACTGACACTCATCAACCACTTTGCTCTGGTGTTACCTTATTATTTTTTTATTATTCTACTTACAGCGAAACTCAGTGCTCCAGATATATGAAATGCCATATATGTTGAGGATAACTTCCCATCACTGCAAGTTTTCTCCTCTGCTAGTTCTCTCTGCGTGCTTCATTTCATCTGTTTGCCACCCATTAGAAAGGGTAGTGAAACATTTGGTTCTTGAAGGGTTGAGTGCTTCATTTTATGTGATGTAACTGTATCAGCAGAGCGGTAATTTACAATGAATAACTTGTTTGGCAGTCTTGGGCTTTTTTCATGGATTGTCTTTGAACAGATTGTAATTTTCTTGAATTTATTAATTATTCAAAATGTTAATGACTTTGGGGGATTGATTATGAGCAATTTTATGTGAGTATTTGGTATGCAGTACTCCACTTCTAGGGCCATTACTTTGTTGTGTAGGTAGATAAAGGCGCATCATGTTTTCTCTGTTCTATTGACAGAAGATGCTGAAAAATGTCATGACAATTTTGCTCAGAGGGTAAGAGTTTAGGGAGAGACTGAAAAAAAAGAGCAGAACATTTTCCCCTAAAATGCTAGCTAGATAAAAGAGCTTTTCTAAGAACAATTTCTGAAATAAAGAAGATTATTGTCAGATTTCTTTTATTTACTTACCAAATTTTAATTTCTTACAATAACTTACACACAAGGTAACTGGGTGCATGCATGTAGTCCCGGTGAGGGTGTCCTACACCTTAGGTCATGATTGCCTTGGGCTTTGGTGAAAGGTATGTTTCTTCATACAAAATATTCTGAAAGTACACTTGTGACCAGTTTGCAAATTTCCCTCAAGGTTATGGTGAAGGTGAAGGTGACTGCAGGCAGTTTCCAGTCCTGAAGAGTGCTGTCAATGGCTTGTGATATTTGCTGGTCTCCTAACGCTTGCTTTTTATTTCTGTTGAAGCATGAAAGGTTTTAATTCACTTCAAATGAACATTTGGTGAGATAAAAACCTGATTTCTTGAACAGCAAGTGGCTTAAAGTACATGTTAATCAAATTAACTTTTAAAGATATTTGAATACTTGATTAGGAAATATTTTGTAATGCTTCCTTTGATCTGCTCTTGGCTACTTTTGCTTTAAGAGGGAGAGGAGAGAGGAAAGGTGCTGTGAGGTAGAGGTACATACTGCTTGTGTCACTTATTTAAATCTGAATTATACCGAATTATCCAAATGATAAGTATCATGAATTGAAAATTCACACTTTAATGACAATACTCTTGCCATTTTGGCAAATCTGAGAAATGGTTGTGTGACTGGCTGCTGCTAGCCAAAGCTTTCGCTCCTGTGCCTGACTTGAAATTCTATAGGCACTATACATCCACAATGTACCTTTTTCATGGCTTTGATGAGCAGGACTATTTATGGAGTTCTTAAAAAAGCTGATGGCTGCCCAGACCTTAGAGTATTAGAGTAACATACTGTGTGCTGAGGCCCTCTGTAGCTGCTCAGGTGAATAAAGAGCACTTTCCTCCTGTGGCTCTGCACATGTTCAGCCATAAGTAACGGCGATCGCAGGCCCTGCAGAGGACTGTCAGCTCAGCACAGGAATGGATCATGCTGCAGCCTGCATGAGCATGTGAGAGCTCCTGCCGGCCGTTCTTTCCCAGTCACTTTCAGGAATTGTTTTCCACTAAAGGTCCACTTTTTGCTTTACTTCTTTTCCCACAACCTTCTACTACCCGGCTTCTGTTTAAAAGACACAGCTTAGTTCAGTGCACTGGATTTCAGCAATGCAGGCTGCAGCTAGCTTCTGCTCTCCAGGAACTGGTAGTGCATTATGTGTAAGCTCTCAGAGAAAGATAAGGGTTAGTTGGGTAGAAAATGAACAGAGGAGCAAAAGCTATACACCTTAAAGTTCCCACAAGCTGTAGAAATTAATCCATTTTAAACTCCTTACATCATTTAAGCTTCTTGGGGCAGGGATTTGTCTCTAAGTCCCTGTAAAATATCATGTCATATCCATTCTATTCTATAAAATGAGTAAAAACCATTATCCACAAAGCTCAGCAGTCACGGCAGAAATCTGTGTGGCACCTACATTTGGTTTGCATTGAAACCTCAGTAAGCCCAATCTAGTTCTGCACAGTAGGCACTGAAATGAAAACTCATCATTAGTTAACAGTGCTCTGGCATTTCCCTGGCTACACTTCAGAAACAGGCTGAGCTGGGTATGGTTTATTGCAATAAACCATGGAATTCATCTAGTTTTGTTCAAACTTACGACTTTCAAATTTAAGCATCCGCATGTAAGCTGAGGGCCTGATGCTTGACTACATGTTTCTGGAACAACCAGAGTTGCTCATGTCCTGAGCTGTGGTTGTCTGAGCCGCCCACACGTGTGGGCTGGGCAGCTGTGACCCGTGGGATCCCCATGTCCCGCTGGAGTGGCAAGGGGAAGGCAGGTGGGATAACCTGGTGCATCTCTCATGAGTTGCAGTTGATGCCTGTATTTAAGCAACTGGATCAACCTGTAGGTATTTAAGTTCCCATTGAAGTCAGTGGACATTTATTCAGTACAGAGGAGAGAAGGCCTAGAAAGCAATTCAGTAACCCTAAAGTGGACACCTAGGTGCTTGGATCATTTTTTCTCGTCTCAACATCAGCCTCTTTAAAAGCTGGACAGAACCTCTCCCTCGAATGTCAGAGCTGGGCTGCATCTGGCCAGAGGGTAACGAGGCAGTCTGGGAGGTGCAGAGCACATCTCCAGCTCCCTCAGGTCTGCTGCCTTCACCAAGCCTTCACAGCTTTCTAGCCACATGCCACAGAGTGGTTACTAGACCACAGATTTTACTCTTCCACACATCGCTATTGCAACACACAGCTTATTATGTGTGTCGTTCCCTTTCCACACAAAGAATAAGTGAGCAAGAATGTGAAGTATACAAGTATAAGCATGTACATGTGATTATGGCATCCAAAGACTGTACGCCTGTTGTCATTAAAACTGTCTAATAATTTCCATTTCCTTTCTATAAATGCCTCTAGAACTGAAGTTTATATGAGTTAAATCTTTGTTTGCTAACTCTGAAACAGTCTCTCTATTGATTCAACTTCCTCCGCTGTAAAAACCTGCTTCTTCTGGGCACATACGTCTGGGCCAACTGGAGGTCAACAGATATTTCCTAAGAACGAACTGGATGGCTTTTCTTTTCTTCACTTGAAATACACAGCGAAGTTCTCTCACTGAGCCTTACAGAAAAGTGCAGTGATGGGAAAGCTACAGGGAAAATAGACCCATAAATTTAAAGATAGAAGTCAGGAATAATCTCTCTCTGTTTCTGGTATGGGGTACGCACAACTGGCCAACAGAGTGAGTTTCTGGAATGCATTGAAGTATCAGCAGAGGCTTATTCTTTGTCTCCCACTTTTAACTTGACAAGATCCTCAAATGTATTTTTATAGTTTCCTTCCTGGTGTGCTCCCAGAGATAAGTACTTTCTTAAAGTAAATGTCAGGCGAGAACTAGCTGGAAGAAAGCTTCTGCTGCCATTGTGTGAAGAAGCTATAGAATTTGTTCCTGATTCCTTTGTTGATCCACCACAGCTCATAAAAAAGCAAAAGGATAACACATTTCTACCTGACGTGCTCCTGGTTACCCTGCAAATGGTATGAAGAAATTTAAAAGCTCATATGCAGAGTAATACTCAGTCATGCACTTGATCATGGACTTTAGTAAAGAGAGGAGGATTATAAACTGTGAAAGAATTATTCTTTGTTTCACACGAGAAAATATATTTTTTTTTCACACGAGAAAATATTTTTGTTTCATTTATTATATTGTGTTTTCCTGTGTGAATATTCCTAATACAGTCTGCTGTGTTCCTGAGTTCTCATTCATATTCACATCATTAAAAATACAGACTTTTTTTGGATCCCAACCCTTCTGATACAATTTAAAAATTATTCTTGCAACAGCAATACTAGTGGAACTACTTTTTAAAGTACTTTGCTATTTTATTTATCTTTGGGAATGGTGAATAATACATAACAATTAGTGTTTGAGAAACAGCAGCAAACAGTAGATCCTACAAGCTCACCATACTTCTACAGCTGCATTCAGTGCTCATACACCCTTTGGTGCCATTCTGCTTCTCCTTCCACTACACATAGACCATATGGTGCGTGAATGACATTGAAGGTCAATAACTGAATTTGTGGCTTTGATGGGGCGAATGTCTATCAGTAAGGTAAGTTCTGCTGGAGCTTGGGGAGGGAGCAGTGGCGAGGGACTGCTCCTCTGTCGTGGGGCAGACAGACTCCAACAGCCCGGTGGGATGCGGCTTCTGGATCACCTGGACTCTCTAGGTCTTTGACACCATAGTAAGCAAATAATAGGGATGAGTTGCTGATACAAACTCATTCATTTCATGGGTTTTTAAGCACTAAATTACTTGAGTCATTAGCCAAGGGGGACAAAGACCACTGACATCAATGGGAAGACTCGCTGACTTTAGCAGGCTTTGGATAAGGCTCTAAAAGAAGAGGGATGTTGGATCACTGGATCATTAAGAGAAAGTAAGACAAAAACTGTTTTAAAGGAGACCTTACTTTGTAGTTTACACCTCTACTGAAGAAAGTTATCTTACCAAAAGCATCATCAGCTGAAAGCTACCATGAAGACTATTTCCTATGGAGTCACGCAGTAATGTTTTCTTAGGAAAATAAGAGATAAGCTGGAAAAGATACTCCACCTAGAATTAGAGGAAGGTAAATGGAGCAAGTCCCTGCAAATGAGAAAGTTTAGAACATCCTGGTTACGCTGAAAGTGAAAATCAGGCAACTTCCCACTTCTCAGGGGAGGTACGACATATGCATTTGGAAACATCCACGTAGCACAATCTCCCTCATTAAAAACAACTAAACTGCTGCCATCTTCCTGAATCAATACAGAACTATTTTACCTCTTCTAGTGTGACCTTCAATATCATCTGATACAGCATAATTAAATGCAAATGAAATTGTTGTTAGGGAGAACACCCTGTTGTTTCTGGTAATGATCAGTTAGAAGGTGTGCTTGTGTGGAGAAGCCAGAAGGCTGTTAATTACATCTCTGTATGAATGAAATGCACCTTGTAAAAGTTAAGGGAGCCCAAAGACAAGCAGATTCCTGCTGTTTGCCTTGTCAAGACAGCAGCTGTGGAATATATAACCAGGGAGAAAGTCATCAGAGATCAATTTGCAAAAATGCTAACAAGGTATTAAGAACCTCCTGAAATCTGTAGAAGTGCCTTAAAAAAACAGAGATCTGAAAAACTTTTATAGAAGATGTTTAACAGTTTCAGCATAGGAAGTGAGTATCTTTATGTATAATGACACCTAAGGTCATGGGGTTTAGGAACTGAGAACTGGCTTCTATTTTCAGACCTTCCTTGTACTTTGCAATGATCTTAAAACCCCCGGTTTAGTAGGTTGATCCTAACTTAGCTAGTGAAAGTCAAAAGGCCAGGCCAGGACCTTTGCACATCTGAAGTGCTCCTTGGCTGTTATTTAGAAAGCACGAGTGAAAATTAAGAGGTACATAGACTTTACATTACACTCTTGCACAGAATGAAGTCCATGAAATACTTTGCTGTCGCCAAGCAGAAATCACTACAAGAAGGATCATCTTTTAACTGCAACTCATTCAGGCTTCTTTATCAGCCAGGGGAGCCCATTCATTATACGGTTTAGGTTATAATTTGAACTACCAGAAAAGGCTGAGGTGTGTTTCTGTGTGTGTGGCACGCTGGTGAAACTGAAGCATTTGGAAAAGCTTTGGATTGAGGGAGATCCCACCCAGCCCTTCACAGAGCCCCTCCAAAGAGAAACAGTTCCTGCAGAAATAATCTACTGCCCTGACAGCATCGCAGGTCATGCGGCTGTATGCTTGGAGACGTTAGTAGTCAGGGCTGTGAAGAAGTCCTTTAAACAGTACCTGAGCCCTGCCTCTGTAGCGTTTTGACCACCACACAGATTTTATCAAGCCAATCCAGCCAGGGAAAATCAAGGAGTCCAAATTAGCTGTATGTCCTCTTCTGAGCAAATACATATTATGGCTTATTTCATCAACTGCGTGTGATGACTGTCTAAACCAACCGTTTCTGTAGAGGAATGTCATTATAGCAGGAAGAGATGAAATCCAGCTCCCCTGACTTCAGTCATCTAAAAGCTAGGCACCAGGTATAAAGGAGTTAGACAGGCATTCTTTAAAATCAAAGCACAGAGATGTAAGCCTGAGTGATCACACACGACTGACTGATTCATCCCGGTCTAAAGGAGGCATCTGAGACAAATCAAATGAGTTGCCCCCTGCAGAGGCCTCTGTCTCTCCACTGATAATAGAGGGAGCCTGGACAACAAGCACAGACAAGATGCTAAACTCTGTGAGGCTAAAATTAAGTGACAGAATTCCTACCTTTCATGAACAAAGATTGTGTTTTAGTGGAAATCATTTAAGACATAACATAGACATAAAGGAAAGATATAAAGTATAAATAAGGAGAAATCAAGGATCTTTGCCAGAAAAACAAGTATTAAGAAGTAATGTACTTAACCATCTGTTAATGAAAATCTTGAGCATACAGCTCATTAAGTCAATAAAGAGTGAAGCATGCAAATAAGGAGTAAAGAGTACATACATGTTCACTATTCACCTACACTGTTTTATAGTATGATAGAAAAACGCCTTACTTCCCATGGACTCTGCTTTCTTAGTTTCCTCGGTCGGTGGCTGGAAGCCGCCCACCCTGGGCATCATTGTGGAGGATGCTGTGGTGCTCCCGCTGTGCAGCGCCTCTCCCTGCTCCCCGCCTCCAGGGGAGCGTCTCAACCAGGGTCTCATGACACTTCTGCCACTGCCCCAGCCCATACACCCCCAGCAGTTTACCTGGACTGTTAATTTGTGATCAGGCTACTTCTAGCCAGGCTTTGTAGAGGAAAGTCTCTTCATACCTATTGTCTCTGACATTATTTGCCACTTACAGTTTCACTTTACTCAAGTTCCTATTAGCACGATTTTTATCAGCCTTGGCTGTTACATCACATAACCTCTGATGGTGACACCATCTCTGTGGAGACCTATATAGCTCAATGCAATGTAGAGACTATCAGCTATCCACAGATTAAATAAATATTTACTATATTTATATCACCTATGTATAGCTCTCTTAAAGAACTAATTTTAAAAAAATTCTGTAAAATTGCAAATAAAGCTACAGGTACTGCATTAGCATTTCATTAGAATTCTTCTTCTCTCCTATGTGGGCAAACTCATTACGAAAAAGGGGTAAAATGTTAACATGCTCATTCAGAGGAAAATTTTCAGATGGTACATAGGTGATTTGATGTTGAATACTTGTTATTGTTAATGTGAATGACTGGTTTAATTCCCTTGCTATCATACTACAAAGTTACCCTTGACATGACCTTCTGTAATGTGCTGAGCATTATTTTACAGACTGTATTTCTAATGAATTTTGTCTGATGACACAGATAGTGGGAAAAAAAAAGTAAGCACCTCTTTCCCATGCATGATTCCTTCTGCATTTTCTTCTTGAGGTAATGTCTGGATTGTGATTTCTTTGTTGCTAGTTCAGTACATTAAAAATCAGCTAATGCAGCATTAACTAAACACTAATAGGCCATTAAAGACAAGCTTTCATTCTGGAGAAAACAAAAATGTTTCAAATGTAAATATAAGTCAATTTTATATGCACGAATTTTTGCTATCTGATGCCATTTGTATCAATAATTAATATATGTGTTTCATCAGGATATTATCAGCCTCAATAGATATCCAAACTTTCTTGGCTTAGTATTACTTCTTTTCCTTGCAAGCGGTGCAAGGGGCCAAGATAACGTTGGCCATTTCTTTATGCTCCCCTACTGACTACCTGGCAAGAGGACGAACCCAACCGAGCAATGATCCCGGCAGCACCAGAGGTGATCCAGAAACAAACAGTCGTCAACATGTGTCCTGCTGTCCGAAGCCCTTAGAATTTACATGACAGTCAGGAAATGTTTTCTCATATTTAAGGGCACAGAGTAATCACCCCCTTGCATTTATTTAAAGTGCAGATATATGTACAGCCACCTTGGGAATTTGATAACCTTGTTAAGCACACACAAACACAACCCTTTGCAAGTGCAAAGATAATGTCCTTTGTGGATCTGGTTCAAATGATGCTTCTTACTCCAGTATTCATCACAAAATGACAGAAATATAGGCTGGAAAGATGCTGGGTGTCACATAGCCACCCCTCACTTGAGGCAGCACTCCCACACCAAGGTGGCCAGGTCAGCTGTGGGTCTGCAGAGGGCCTCCTGGGACGGAGGGTCTCAGCCCCCCAGGCAGCCAGCCCCATGTTACACTGCCCGCCCTGTGCCCCCTAACCTCTGCTGCCTTCCCAAGAGGCTGCCAACATCTCCTCCACGTCTGAGAAATGAAGGTTATTCTGTGAGGTTGCCCCAAGCCAGGCATCAAGGTGCGAGTCTGTGTTATATATGGACACCTACATTTTTTTGAGTTTGAGAGCGGTTTGCTGGGAATAATTTCCCAATGAGAGTTTTAGAAAAAAACAATTAGTCTCCTCTTAATGGGGGACTCTTGTCAGGTTACTCACATGTGTATATTATAAATAATGTGCATGGCTATAGCTAGTGCTTCCTGGCCCTTTGCTAGCCTTTGATCATCTCTTTTCCCAGGGAATATGCAACGCAATAAAAGGCTAACTTGTTGTTTATGACCTTTTGGGAAGAAAAGACCTTATTCTCCTTTCCAGTAAGGATGAGAACGACTGTAAGGCTCTAATCGTACCAGGAGTTGTGTTACACTTATCCTTATATACCAGACAGGGCACTGAAATCAACGGGAATACTTGCTGTGCCTAAGCTTACAAATGCACAGTGCTTTTATCGGATCTGGACTTGTAGCAGATATAGTTTAAGAGATTATCTTTGAAGTTATCCATCTACACAGCTGACAAGTGGAAAAGAGAATGAGAATAAATGGTGAAGATGATGGCTTTCATCTCCTAAAAGAACTCTCCAGATAATTTCCTAATGAGAAATTCTGTTTGAGTTGTTGCAACTACATAAGCTATTGCATTTTGCTTTGGTATAGATAATCATGATAATAATATTTGCCTGTAGCAAAATGCCATAGTAAGGCAGGGACATGATTTCCATCTGCTTTTCTCAGCTTGTTTTTACAAAAAAAAAATCCCTTCTTTCAGATAGGAGCCACTCACACATGATTGAAGTCCAAGACATGTTTTCAGCTTTAGTCTACTGATTTTGATCATTCAGTCACTTGCCTTCCCTACACTCAGGTGGATCATTATTACAGAGAGTTATCAAAATATTTTGTGTAAGCGTTTAAGTGCCAATATGTGCATATGTACCACATAACAGGAAAGAGGCAGAGGGGTTTGTTGTTGGGGTTTTTTTCACATAGAGAGTAAACAGTACATCAGAAAAAAATCCTTGCTCCAGTCAATTTTCACTGCGAGAGTCAAATATTTCGGTCAAAATCAAAGCACAAAACCAACTACATCATGTCTAGTATATGCCCACCACCATCCCGTCTGATCCTGAACAGGAGACAGGCCTGGCTCAGCGCTCGGTGGCAGCACTGTTTTCATGTGGTTTTGATGCACCAGAATCGGGATCCCCACTTTCAGGTCCCCACGGACCTAAAAGCCTGATTGAACAGATGCTTTGATTATTGTCTTTTCTAGTTATTGCCTATATTTAATTGGAATGAACCCTGATGAGCCAATACTTTCATTTTAAAAGGGTGTTCTGAAAAAATGTTTTCTCATCTTTGAAATATCAGGATAGCAGACGTATTGTTTGTCGCTGAAATAGGCCATTTTTACACATGTCACATTTGGAAAATAAATCTGCTCCTATGCCCCCTCAAGGCTGCATTAGATGATGTTAAGTGCTCTCCTTTTTCTGGTCCTTAAGATATTTTTAACTGGATGAGTCATTAGGTATTCTGGTCACTCCTCTTACAGATGCAGTTATGATTTTAACAGGGAAAATGTCAATTCTGTGAAATCTCTCTGTGACAAGCATTCTCATTGCGGGGAATGTTTAAGTAGCTGCAGAAATATGGAAAACAGCCATGTCAGGGTATTTGGGAGGTCATGTAATCCACTCCCTGCCCAAGGCAGGCTCAGCTCTAACAGGTCATCCCTGGCCAAGGTTGGTCTAACCTGCCTCTGAGATCCTCCCATGCCTGTGCCTGTGCCCAGGACTCGCAGCTCCCCTGGCAGGCAGACAGCCCTCGTGCTAAGTTATTTGAAACCTGTGTTGTTTAACTTAAATCCTCCATATGGCACCTTTTAAGGCCATTTGTTCTCATCCCGTGATCCATGGTACGCAGAAAAATTTTACAATCGTCGAAGCTGTTATCGTATTTCTCCTCAGCTTTCTCTCATCTAAGCAGCCTCAGTGCTCCCAGTCTCGCCTCTGAGATCATGGACTCTCGGCCTTTAATCTTGTGGCTTCTGCCCTGGTTTCTCTCAAACTGACCCCATTTTTCTTAAATTAGAGCAGAGATGTTACCAGTGACAAACAAGGCAGAATGTATCTTCCGCACAGCTCCTTTGTTTGTGTATCCTGCTGTGAAGTTATATTTTCACAGCAGCACAACATCACTGACCCAGGTCATATGCATCCACGTGCTGTTGTGCGCCCCAGAGCCTTTACTAAAAAGCAGTTGCTTAGTCCACCATTTCCAATTTTGCACTCATACTGTGAATTTTACTACCCAAACTATTTATTTCAGACCACTTCAATTTTTCAAAATAATTTTGAATTCCAGTGGAGTCCTCCAGCTTGTGTCCTGTACAAGAGGACTACGTTGTCTAGTGTTCAAACCATTAAATATTGAATAATACCACACCCAGGAGAAATCCTAGCACAGATTTACTTCTCCTTTTCTCTAGAAGTATGGTTTTCCAGCCAGTTGTACAACAATTTCACAGTGGTTTCAATAAAACTGTTTCCTTAACTTACTTATGAGAGTCCCCTGGGAAGCAAAGTCAAAAGCAGTGCTACGGCCAATATAAAGAAACCTACTGCTTCTTCCCTCGTTTTCTATCTATATAAGATATTAACCTTTTTTTGCCCTTAGCAGCGAATCACTTTTTTCCTTGCCTTCATGTCTTTCAAGATACTTTTTCTGTTCTTTTTTCTTGTTACCTCCTGTGTTAATTCTATTTTGTTATATGCCTTGGCCTTTCTGATTTTGTCCTTGTAGGTTTGCGCTAGTCTTACATATATCTTCTTAGTAAGTTGACCTACTTTCCATGCTGAATAATTTTCAGGTCACCAAAAAACTCTTGAGTTAGCAAAAGTGGTTTCTTACTAAACTTCCTGTATCTCCTTCATATGAAAAAATCTGTGCATGTCTTTTTGAGGCTGCCTTTTTAAGAATTTCCTTTAAACTCCCTTTTTCCTCCTGCCTTGCTTCTCTCTCAATTCTCCAAATTGAGTGATGCTCCCTCATTAAATCTTTTTTTTTTTTTTTTATTGCTTTCCTTTCTTCCCTTGCTAGATGTCAGGAATACCATTCTTGATGATCACTGTCACAGTGTTTGCCTTCTCCCTTCACCCTCTGGATCAACTCCTCTTCGCTCAGCAGAATCAAGATCCAAAGGAGCCTTTCCCTCTCTGAGAACCCGATAATAACCTCCATTGCAGCAGGGCTGCTTCCCCTCCTCTTTTATGCTCAAAGACTTTCAACACCTCTGTTGCCTCCAACTGCTGGTGTTCACAGCAGGCAGATGCAACAACCATGCATACTTTGGAAACATGCCTCTTCATCTCCCCCAAAATCATAAATGTATCATGTCCATTAACCTATCAAATCAGCCAAGTAATAATCCCGGTTGTGAATTAATTTCTTCCAATTTGTTTTTCATGTTTCTTATATGAGCATATAGACTTCCAAGGTCGTCATCCCACTATTTTCTTTCTTGTCCCTTTTCGTTCCAGTGGGGGGCTTTAGTGCCCTGTGTTTCAGGACGTGCATTATCCACCTCTTTACTAGTTTGCTCAGTCTGTGCTTGATAACATTCTCACTTCTCTGCATGAGACGGACTCTTTCTTCAGGTATGATGTCCTCCTCACTGAGAAACTGAACTTGTTGCTGAATCCTGTCTCATGGCCACCCTATCCTCTCCAGGATGCTGATGCCTGCCCCAGCCTTCGCCTTCAGCTGAGTGGCTGGGTAGGGCCATCCTCACGCCTCCTCCCCGAGTACCGCACTGAACTGCTCACTCTCAGCTTTCCCAGGGGCTCGTTTAATGGGAGAGGTTTTCTAACAGTTCCGATCCAGGCTCTCGACAGGCACTGTACCTTCTGGGCTGTCGGGTTAGATCTGCAAACAGACATCTCTGTCACCTTCAGCCTCTTTCCTCAGCAGACTGCCAGTTTTACACATCTTAGACTAATGAAGTATGACCGTCCTGAAACCTTACTAGTGACGATTCCTCACTTGGTACCAAGGCAGAGCCTGGATAACTATGTACATTGTGCAGAAGAATCTTATTAAAATACAACAATGCAATAACACCATAACCACACCATACTCTACCAGCTTTCATCACCACAAGAGTGGTTTCTTGCCAACAGCCATGTCACTTTAGCATTTTAATAACAGGGGACACTTTTATGTCCCTGATTCAGCAGGATGTCTAACTCTAAACACAAATCATCCCAGCTGAGCTACCAAAGCCAAAAATGAATGCCTAAACAATGAACTTATGCCTCCTGTTCATCTGAGTCTAGACAAATGGCAATATGTAGAATTACTTTTATTAAAAAAAAATCTGTGCTACTAAATACCCTGAAAGTCACAGGTGAGAACAAAACTGTTCCTATTACTAAGTCTGAATTTCCTTCCAACTTGCAAAGTATTTGTCTTGGTTTCAGCTGGGATGGAGTTGAGTTTCTCGCTAGCAGTGGGTTTAGTGCTGGGTTGTGTTTGGGATGCGAATACTGTTGATTGATAGCACACTAATGTTTTTGGTTGTTGCTAAGCAGTCAAGGCCTTTTCTGCTCCTCACACCACCCCACCAACGAGTAGGCTGGGAGGGCACAAGAAGTTGGGAGGAGACACAGCTGGGACAGCTGTCCCCAAATGACCAAAGGGATATCCCGTACCACGTGACATCATGCTCAGCATATAAAGCTGGGGGAAGAAGGAAGGGGGGAATGTTCAGAGTGATGGCGTTTCGTCTTCCCAAGTAATCTTTACATGTGATGGAGCCCTGCTTTCCTGGAGATGGCCCTAAACACCTGCCTGCTGATGGGAAGTTATGAATGAATTCCTTGTCTTTTATTCTACCTATTATACTGTTATTATCTTAACCCATGAGGCTTTTTCTCACTTTTACCCTTCTGATTCTCTCCCCCATCCCACAGCAGGGGAGTAAGTGAGCAGCTGCATGGTCCTAGTTGCTGGCTGGGGTTAAACTACAACAATATTGAGCAGTTTTTCTCTTTGACCCTGTTTCTGAAAATCTCAGATTATGTGAGAATCCAAAATTTCATCAAAAGCTGAGTAATTCCTGATGATTGCAGAGAGAAACTTGGAAAAGTGCACCCTCATAGTTCAGCAGCAAAACAGAAAATTGAAACGTTTTTTTTTTCTTTATTATACTTTTTTAATCCTGTTATTTGAAAGTGAGTTCTGTGAGTAATGATTTTGAACTGTTTGGACTTGCCACAGTGCCAAGTACATGTGGCAAATGTTTGCAGGATAGAGACCATCAGCTGAAGTGGTTCATTCTGTCTTATTTTCTTACCTGCCTGAGACAAATAGAGAAATAAAATAAGAGAAATGAATAATCTAGGCAAATGTCAGCATTGTGAAGTCAAATTCATGTTGGTCGACGCTTACTGGACAGCTGGCTGTGAAAGCAGAATCCCTCAGCGGGGGTTTAATGTAATGTTATGAGCAGAAGTAATTCAGGTTAGTCATGGTGCTGAATTGCGGCCATCATTAAACAATATATGCTGCAGAAAAGCATTTCTTATCATTATCCATCGTCATCCTCATTCTCACTTGGAAAGCATTAAGCTACTGTATTAAGTTATTTAGATTGTTAGTCAAATAAAAAGGAGGCATTTTTATTGCTGCCTTGGCCACTGGTATTTTATCAGCCAGTAGCAGTCTTCTTAATCAAACCAAAGGCCATACTCAGGGGAAATCCACTATATTGAAGTGAAAGAAGATAACCCTGCTATGTTCCTAAATTTCCCCAAGTCCTAGAAAACTCCAAAGGGAAGGGCTATTACACCAAAATATTACTCTAATATTTCAAAATGAGGATGATCTAACTACAGTTTAAAAATGAATTTTAATTATTTTTTATTTTGTTCTTTGCTTCAGTATAATAAAATAACTACTGGAGATGTTCATTTGCTTTTCCCTCTGCATGAGGAAAGGTTTTGGGGCAATGAGGAGGCGTACAATAATTTAAATTAGGTTTCATTTTCTGAGGACAGAAGAGGAACCAGTTAATAGGCAGGGGGGCTTACTTTTTGTTTCAGTGATAAAAGACATGAACCTCACAAGCAAATGGACAATCCATGAACTCGATATGGAGCTCTAAGGCCTGGGTGCCTGCAAGATAAATACTAACACCACCTATTAATTGCAGAGGACTGTGGATGGAGAAGGTGGCTCTACTTGTTCATGTTTTCATGGGTTGCCTCTTGTTCCCAGTGGAAAAGAGCATGACAAAGGAAGAGGAACTGGCCAGTCTTTTCCATTTTCACCCTGCTTGGCTGGAAGAAGAAGGCCATGTAGCATGAGGAGGAGCCCGGTCCCTCCTAATGAACAGAGCAGAGCAGATCGCAAAGAGCAGCCCTGGGAGAAATTGCTTGTTCCAAGTGGATGGAGCTGAGGGTTCCCTCGGGTGCCCCGGCACATGGCAGTGCTGCTCAGAGCTGGGCACAGCTAGCATATAAAATCATAAAAGTCTCTGCAGCAGCTGCAGCAGTTGTTTACGTGGGATACTAATATTAGAAAGTCCTCACAATGAAGTTTTACTTTTTACTGTGACTTAGCAGCTCAATACAAGGAGAAGCACCAGCCTGGTGTGATAACCAGCTCTCCCAAGAACAACAGCTCTGTATTGTAAAAATTGTATTTGGAGTAATAGCCCAGATTTCTCATGGCCTGGGATTCCTCTTATGAGGAAAGGGTCCTAATTCTTACCTTTTGACTGGTTTTAAACTGGTCTGTCCCCACTGACAGTGGAGTTGTTTCTTACAGATTTTGACACTAACGTCCAGGTTTGGGTACAGCATCCGCTCCGGCAACAGCCAAATCTCACCACTACCGGTGCAAGTAAGAAGGTCACAAAACTGCCTCCTGCTACTGGCTGATTCTTGTTTGGGCCGAAGCAAACTGTGACCAAAGGACAGGCCCAAACAACTCAGGATATTCACCAAAAATTGAGATTTGCCATATAACCTGCCTCTTCGTCATCTGCCATGCTTTTTTTTTTTTGTTATTTATATGGGCAAGGTCTGTTTAAGGCACTGAGCTGACAGCCCCTTGTGTCTGTGCTAAGCAGCTGGGATCATTGTGGGTACCAAAAACTGATGTTAAGATTGCCAAGTATATATGTGTAGGAGAGAACTGTGCTAGCTTCTTTTTTTTTTTTGCAAAGATACAGAGGCAAAACGTTGGAAGTCAAAACTGTTACCCCCTGGTAAACTGAGCTCAAGCCTCTGAACAGCCGCACAGGCTGCTACTGCGCACTGCAAAACAGTAAATATCAACTCAGATTTTAATTCTTGTTTCAAAAGACTGTTAGCATACAACATTCAGAAACACTGGTTCATATATTGTGGTGACTAGCAAACTCCTACTGGGTTAGGGTTTGGTATTTAACCTTCTAAATGGTTGCATTAAGTACAGAAAAGCAGCTGGAGATATTTTCTTACACAGGGGAAGATGCTTTTTCCATATATTAATGAGAAAATAGGATTCTCACTACAGTATCACTGTTGCCTCAACATGCCGTGGTTGAACTCTCATGCCCAAGGCCACAAAAATTAAGTAGTTTCTTTTGTCCACTTCAAGTTAGAGCTGAAACAGGAACACCTTTCTCCATCCTCATTTACCATGACGGCAGGGATATCGGAGTGACCACGGCAGGGAGCGGGTGGCAGCACACCGCCTGCCGCGGGCACAGCTGGTGTAGGCGAGCGCGACATGGATGCTGTAACTTAGCACCACTGACCTCCTCGTCTTACCTGCCTCAGCAGCACCTGCGGAGGCAGAGAGGTAAAGCTGCCGCACCCAGATGCAAACAAGCACAAAAGTCTGTGGGGAAAAAGACAAATCCCTTCTGGATCCTAAATTTAGTGTTTCTAAATAAAAAGGATCTATACTGCGGTGCCTTTTTTTCCCTCTAAGATGTAGCTCTTAACAGATGGTGATGAACAGTTTGGAATTAAACTGTATCCTGCTGCATTTCTAGATGCCTTTTTACGGCGCTATGCTCAGGGCCGCATCCTCACCGTTCACAATGACTGGGAGGTAATTTTTAGCTGCTCAAGTCATCATTGCCAAAATGTGATTTCAGCAATAGACGCTGTTTCTTCCAAACTGTCAGATGTCTGCATTTCCACAAGACTGCCCCTTGGCGAGAAGTGAGTGACTAGAACTCAGAAGTGTCACACCAGGTTCAAGTTTGCCATTTACCTATGGAGACTGAAAAAGTGTTTCAAGAGTGGCATGCCTGGCAAACATTTCATTAGCAGAATTGATAAAACACTTGAAAAGTCACTGCAGTAAGTAAAATGCCTACGAGAGGCTAACCCCTCCTGAGGCTGCGCACGGTGAGCCCATGTTATGAGCTAGGAGGCCAAAACTTGCCTTTTCCGTGAGCAGCTGTTGCCACCAGAAGGACTCAGACTTCCTCAGGAAGAGGAATCATTTATGAGCATCTTCCATTTGCTGTCTTGTGCCCTTACTGATAAACTGGAAGAATTTATATACCCATACAATTTTTCGTGTTGAAATAATACCTCTGCTATCTTATTAGTGTAAGTAAGTAGATAATAAATTTCTTCCTTTTGATTGTGAAAACAAGAAACAGTGCTTGGTTACCCTTTGAATGGCACCTTGCATTCTGATGACATATAAATTAGAGCTCCTGCTTGGGTGTAAGGATGCTTTCATTTTACATTTAACATAATATGACTTTTCTAGCCACTCAGTGGCTCCCAATTGATTACTGTAGTATTTTAGGCAGCCAGTTTGTCATGGGTGCCTGCTTACAGGTGTCAGAGCCGACTGGTTCCACGCAGAGTGGAAGGGTCCCCTTGGTCAGGCTGCAGAGGCATGTGCTTTTGGAGGTAGAGTAGGCATGTTCCTGCTTACTGTCACTGTGATCTGTGTGACAACTGGTTTGCTCCCTGGGACTAGATAGCTTTCAAATAGCTCTTGTTGGCCATAAGTATTTGAAGATTTGCCAGGAGACCAGCTATGGGCTGGCTATGGAGAGCTTGTTGGCCTACGGTAAGGGGAGTCCGAGGGATGAGTCATGGCTGTGTCTGCCTAAGATGCAGCTCGCACGAGGCCAAGCCTGACCCACTTCTCACTCGCATGATTTGTGTGCAACCATGCGCTCCAGGGCATGCTACAGCTGAGCTTGGGGACATTGTCCATGGGGAGAACAGATGAGTGCTTGGCACCGCTGGGCAGACCCCAGTCCCTCCAGTGCCGCTGGAAACAGGTGCTTCCACAGCCACCAGACAGGCTGAACCCAGACCATGGCCATGAGATTTTGACCCCGGCCTTCAGCTGTAGCGCTGGATGCTGCAACAGTCACGCAATCGGCTTTGATGCACATGGCCTTGCTTTCAAACCTGCTCTTAATTTTGCAGATGAGGTTTGTTCCCTGACCTGGCCTGTTCCCAGAGAGTGCAACTTGGTCCTCACCCTGCCTTGGGCAGGCTGAAAAGCTCAGACTTCATCTTTAATACTTTACACTGAAATGAGCTATGTTTTCTATGATAGTCCTCTAAAAACTGAGGAGAAAGGCCTCAGGCATTTCTTCTGCCCAAACTAGCAAAAACTTCTTGTGTTAATTGATAGATTTTGCTTAACAGCCAAAGGAGAAATGCTAATGACTCTGTATGTCAAGTTAAGTGGAACAAATCAGGGAGGTTTGGGCCAGACAGTAATTCTTCTCAGGGAAGAAGCAGCAACCAAAAGTATCCAATTTAGGGAAGAAAAGAGACTGAATACAGAAAAGCAAATTCACTCCCTCTCCTTCATAACAAAGCCCTGGAGACAGAGAAGGGATTTCTGCCAGATATATATAACAGGATCTGTGCAATGCTGTAATTCGCAGGTTCTTTACACAAAATATTTCGCTCTTGTGTCTTTAGTTACAACGAGACTCAGACACATCAAATGACACTAAAGATTTATTCCTTTTGTTGTTTTTTTTTTTCTTTTTTTGCATTGCTTTATGATAGTGATTGATGAATAATGAGGAAGATTATTGTGGGCCAAGAATTAAACAAATACAAGTAAGTTGAATTTTCAAGAGACAGGACGATGATAAGAGATAAATCAGCTGGAGCACTTGAGAAAAAAAAAATAGAGCAAGTGAGTGGTAACACTTCTTAAATGCAGCCAGAGATGCATCAGGGAAAACCTAAAGATCAAAAGAAATACCATTTATAAGGAAAATATGTATCTTATGAGGATGGATCAGCACCTCCAAATTTGAAATTTCAGATTATGAAATGTTGGCAATTAAAGCTACATTTTCCCCACCAGGATGTCAAATGCCGCTCCTCAGAGGCCTGACTCATGAGATAATTATTTGAGCCAGTCAGTTTCAGCAAAATTGCGAGCACGAAATAAGCTTGGAGCTCAGCAGAGACATTAGCTGTTATTGGAGTATGACTTTTGGTTTGATTTCTCAGTAGCTCACTGAATGCAATAAGAAATTGGTGGCCTCCTTCTTTGCAGCTTTTATTATGCTCCCAGTTGGCACCAAGTAATAAGTGATTATGAATATGCCTTCTGATCTCTTCAAACTCCCTTTATTGGTTATAAGCGTGCTGGAAGCCTGTCTGTGGGCAACCCAAACCAACAGCAAGGAAGCTGAGCAGTGACACGCTGCCAGCTCTAACATGCTTTCATTGCTGATGTTATTTACAGGTTGTTATCATTTGATCGCACGGAATAAAAATAATGTGCATATTAAGGGGCTACAACAGGGAAAACATTTTATGTGACAAAAGGAGGAACAGTTGTCCATCTGAACTGTCTTGCCAGTTCTTATTATGCCAATGCTGATTTATAAGTTACCTTCCAAACGAGGCCAAGAGTTCTTCTGCCTCAGCAGCCAGCTTGGACTTGTTGCTAACATTGCATCACAGGGGACCTGCATTGTTACAAAGGTGCAGCAACACTCTAGAAAATCTCCAACAAATACTCCAAATCCACCATTCAAAAGAGATAGGCTTCAACACTTTGGATATTTCTACAAAAACAGGTTCCTTAACTTCTGAATGTTTATGCTCCCTACATGTATGTTTAGGGATGGGTGGTGTGGGCTAAGCAGGGTAAGAATTTAGCCCAGCTATCTCCTGACCTTTGATGCTCTAAGCCTGCAAATGCTTAATTGCAGACACAACTTCTATCTGAGCATGTTAGGTACCTGCAAACACAATAACCGTAGAGACAAAGCCTATGAACTGTTTGGTTACCAGTTTCAGGGTATCTGTACAAATAACTTGCAAAAGTCTCTCTGCATCAGCCTTGTAGGTGGCACATGACGCTCTCCTAAAATCCAGGGGGCAAACTGTGCTGTCTAATGGCTTCGTTCACAGATCCCTCCCATCCCACGTGGAAGGTGTGCTGGCTGCATCTGTCTGCACCCTTGCCGCCTTCTGGGTCCACTTAGTACATGTGGATGGGCAAAATATGCCCCCCTCCCCCAAATGAATAATCTCTGAAACGTCTGGACTGCCTGTAACTTTGAGAAAACACAGCAGACACTCTTCCTCTTCTACCCAGCCTGCAGGAATGTACTGAACGGCTCTGAAAACAAGACCAAGCTATGGATGTTTATTCTGCTCCCTCTTCCCTCCCTTCCTGGAAAGCACACTGAAAGAAGGACATTCAAAAA
The DNA here is from genome assembly GCA_017639485.1 of Pluvialis apricaria. Lineage (NCBI taxonomy): Eukaryota > Metazoa > Chordata > Aves > Charadriiformes > Charadriidae > Pluvialis > Pluvialis apricaria. The sequence continues at coordinate 185,132,177 of CM030007.1, read as the reverse complement.
TAAGGGTTGAAGGAAGTTAAAAAAAAAGTTGCACTGAATTAAACAGCTCTGTGTGATATTTAAGAAACTGGAAATAGCAAAAAACAATGGTTAGCCACACACAGACACAAGTGCACATGCGGAGACACATATATATATACATATATAGCAGTTTTAAAATTCAGTAAGACCCTTTCCCCAGTGTTATCCTACAGTATGTTGAAAACAGCGTGATGTTATCGCTGCTTAGAAGCTGGAGAGCAGGCAGATTGTCTTCCTGTTAGGGCCAGTTGCACCAGCTGTGCAAGTGGGCTTTCTGTAATCCCGCATCAAGATAATGCACTTCTAATCTTACCCTTTAAATGTGACTCCTGAAAAAGGACATTACATCCCCTCTCTGTCATTGCGTTTTCTGCAAACAACTGTGTTCTTCCTTTCGTGCTTCAAAATCACTGTGCTGTCCTGAAAGAGCCTTGTGTTCAGATGATCTTAATTTTCTCATAGAAATTATCATTATTTTTCAGCTGCAGTCAAACAATCACTTTACATGTATAATAGACTTACCTAAACACAAAAATATCCCTCCAAACTGAAAATCAATTATAATTGCTTCTTCAAAATGCTTGAAACACTCTCCCTTGTGACCTGGTACTAGGATCATTTTGCTCCCGTTAAATTAGGATTTTCTCAGAAGAGATTAAGTCCCAAACCTGGTCTGTGGTCCTTAATCACAGGATTAGTCACACTGATTTAATGAATTTCTTACCTGTGTAATGACAGCAAGATCAAGCTACTAATTTGTTTTTTATTTCGAAGGGACAGCAGCAATATCTTGGGTATTCCAAAATCCCTTTTACCTTCATATCTATGCATCTGTGTATCTGAATCTGTGTATCTATGGATGTGTGCATTGGAGATTCCCGCACCCTCACTGAACTGCATGCACAGGGAAAAGTTGCAGTCAAGACCAACAATTACTGCCAATAGCCTTGGGTGCATTATGAACCTAGGACCCCCGCATGGCCTGGATTACTCCTATCCAGCTTAATCCCTGTTAATAACAGGAGTCACCCCAACATCTTTGATGGTCTGAGACTCCAAGCAATACATAAGTGGGGAAGAGTAGTAAAGTATTTTCAGTCTCAAAAACTCTTTGAAACACCTCCTAACCCCTTGTGAGGTGGGCACCCAAACACCCTTGTTTCAGTTTTAAAAATGAAAATGTGGAAAGGGGTTTTTACTAAAATTTACACAAGTCCAGTCAGGTTTGAAAATAAAAGTTCCTCATTCCACTCTTGTGATGGATTGTATCTAAAACGGTATTTTCCTTTACCAAAACTTGAAGCTCAGTTAAATAAAGAAAAAGCATGTGATATGAAATTATAACGTGTAGAACTCCAGAAGTGAACACTGCACCAACCAAGCAGACTCGGGATTATGTTTCCTCAACATTTTCTGTTGTCAAAATAGGCAGGCAAGGCAGCTGTTTGTACAGGGCACCATTGCCAGTATACTGGCACCATTGCTATGTTCACCTGTTTTCCCATGTTGGGGACTTCCCAAAGCACACTCTAAAATATAAGGTAATATTGATTCTGGAAACCAGTAGCATGGTGGCAGGTATCAGGAACAACAGTGGTGCCAGCAGAAATTGTAATTAAAGGCCTATCACACAAACTTTTGTCTAGAGAGGCTGAAAATCACTCCCAGCCTTTTTCAAGGCTGCAAATTCGTTACACAGAACCTGGCACAAGAGGATCCCGTACAAAACAAGGTACAGATGTTCCCCAGTTGATGTGTACAAATGATGGAAGCCCCTGGTCCCATGGACAGTTTATCCTGGGCAGCAGAGAGCTTTGTCTGGACTGGGGGCAGCACAGGGAACACAGTGGTCGGCGCCGCAGCGAGGGGAGCCGATCACTGCCGTGCCGAGGGTTCAGTGGGAGGAAGCCGCAGTTACTCAGAAAACCCAGTTAATTCCTTGAACTGGTTTATTTACACAACCTCCAGATGAGTACACATAACATTGCCTTTGGAAATGATCCAGCTCCTCACTTGGAGCTGAAGGAGAAGCGCAAGACTCCTTTCGGAGGCCATCGTCACCTGTTAATTTGCTGCCAGCTCTGCAGGGGATGACGGCCTCGTGACGGCACAGGGCCTGCCCGCAGAGTCTGCCATGCCGACCCGATGTGCGGTGATGTCCTCTCAGTCCTGGGCGGGAGCACCGGTGCCTCGAGTCTCCTGCAGATGCGAGTGCTTGTGCCTGAGCTGGCTCTGCAGAGGAGCCCTCGGTGTTTTCTGTGTGGTTTGTATGTCTACCGGGGAGTGAATGGGCCATTCAGTAAGTGCTATTCTTCCCCCTGAACTGGTGAGGAAACATGGAGGAATGCTGGAGGAGAGTCCAGCGAGCTCCAGCCGGAAACGCAGGAGCCAGAGGCCCCTTCAGGGTTGCAGGAAAATGGAAATTCAGCAATAAAAGGGACGCAGGATCCTGCACAAGGAACCAGAGCTGCTGCTGGGTAGCGATGGACACGTGTGCGCACACGGACACGCAGGCACACTGCTCCTCCAGTCCCCAGGTTTTCCTCAGCGGGATCCTTCATCCAGCCGGAGCAACCAGAACAAGCACTGCCAGTGAGCCCACTGCCTGGGCTGGCCTGGCCCAAGGCCAGCAATAATAAACAGGAGTCAGCGGGGTCCCCGCTGAGCTGACTGGGACACTGGTGCTTTTTGCAGGCTCTTCATCGGGGACGTAACTACAGTCACTGTCTTCCCGGGCCTTGAGTAAATTCGCAAAAGCAGGGGCAGCCGAAGGGATTAAAAATGCAGGCAATGGGAGAACTTCTCTGGGTGCTTGTCGGGGAAAAAAAGTGCTAATGGAGAGAGCAGGGAGAGAAGAGGTATGTGGGGTCTGAGGCAGACCAAACAGAGACATGGTGACTGAGCAAGGGAGCAGAGGTAAAACATTGTAAAGGAGACAGAAGGACTGTGAAGGCCTTAGAGAAAGGGGATAATGAGGAATAGGAGGGAAGCGCAGGGAGCCCCAAGCAAAGCGATCTCTGGTCCTTTCCCTATAAGGCTGTTCAACAGTGCATGGAGTCCAAGGCCATCTGTAAAGTCTTAAAAGAGGGGCAGGGAAGGAAAACGCATTCCTCCTTCTTCACACAGAATTGGTCTAGAGAAGGTAGAAAAGGAAAAATTAGACGAGGGAAAAGCTCTATCAGCAGAATGAACAGTCTTGATAAAGGCTGATATTTTGAAGGTTGACTGAGGGATTTGTGTTTGCAGGATTTTCATGATGCAAAAACAATGGGAGTGAAAAAGGGAAGGAATTAAATAAATGGGGGGACACAACACAAGGGCGGGTATTTTAAAGTTAGTACGTTATGGTACTTACATATATAAGGGAGGGTCATTCCTAAACCTTGCTGTATTTCCAAGGCAGAATGGGACAGAGCAGCTGCAGTCCTGGAGCAGCAGGAACATTTGTGAGTCAGCTGTAACACTTACATGTCAGGAGAAAATGCATTGTTTTTTCCATCCCAGTATGAATCTTAGAGAAGGAATAAGAGAGGATGAAATGTCTTATGCCCTGGTGTCTAGGAGAAGAAATCAAGGGATTAATGGATGATGAGGACTTGCAATATGTGGGCCAGATTTTAGGTATGAGGGCCTAGTGTGGGACACCTCATAAATAAGCACGATGGATGCCGGGGCTCAGATGCTTTGCCTTTCTCAGTCAGCCATACCGGTAGACTGCTTTAGGCCTCCTGGGTAGGATTTTCAACATCCTAAAAGCAAAAACATAAGAAAATGGCTATTGACAGCTGTTCCTTCAGAAAGCAAAAGCATGGTCTGCAAGTGAGGCTCTCTGCAGTCCCGCAGGTGTTGGCTCCCCTCTGCCTGTGAGGATTAGGTATAGGTCCATCACAGCAGCTCCTCCTCACAGAGACTGGGCACAGACTGCCGCTTCCACAAAAGCACAGCAGGGCTGGTCTATCAGTTGCCTCTCAGGGGACTTGGGGGGCCAGTGGCATACACCAGTGGCTGCAAAATCACTGACGCAGTAGGAAAAAATCACACTGCATTGGTAGCAGTTATCAAATGAACAGATGGGTTCTTTGGCTAAATGTTGGATTAGCTGTGGTCATGGTGACTGCCATGTCCAGAGGGACATATCTACCTGCTACCTCTCCATGTTCTGCATAGGCAGAAGGGTTTCTGAGGTATTGAAGTTGTACCTGAGTATATTAGAATATCCCCCTCAGTGTTCAGCTGCTTTTCACAAAATTTGGTCTAGAAATATCGTTTAGGTGGGCTACAATTGGGCAGGGACCATGAAGAAGGAGAGGTTTATCAGTGTGAGTGAGGCAAGTAGGGAAGGAGTAGGGGAAGGCCATTGTAGACAAAGCAAAAGGAGAAAAAGTATTTTAAACTGTTAACAAACAGCATGCTGGCAAGTGCAGGGGGGTCTAAATACCTGGACTAACTGCTTTAGGTTGCCATTTGGTACAGATCTCAATTTGGTGTAGGTTTCTAGATCATAAGGCTTCTCTGGATTATGCAGTGGCTACTTTGGTCAAGAGGCTTTCCAGTGCTAGAAGAAACAACATATGGGTTCATGAGGTTGGAAAGTTTCTTGAATACAGGCAGTTTCTTCAGCGAAGTGGAGTGAGAGAGCACCAGTGACTGCTAGGAAGCTTCTTCTGATAAAAGTTGGCGTTTCAATGGAACGGGTCCAGACTGCTAAATTTCTCTTTGTGGAAAACAAATCTAAGTTTACAATGGAAGGGTGGAGAACCTTTATTTATGGAAATTTTTAGGAACAGATGAGACACATGTCTGTTAGCAGTTATTTAGCAGAGCTGATTTTGCTTTGGGCTGGTCTTGTGAGAAGATCTCTCAAGGTACCTTCCTAAATGCGAAGTATCACATTGCATAATTCATTTTCACTTAACGTCAAGAATTACATTTCTCCCCCCCCCCCCAATATTTCAAATAGAATGCAAGAACTTTATGGTTACAGATTAATTTCTTTTTTATGATCTGCAGTAGTAGGACTGCAATTAATCTGTGAGAATAGCTAGTGTTTTCCTTGTATCAGCCGCAAACTCCGTATCTCCACTCATTTCATGCTTAGCAAAACCCCAGGCATTCTAATGAAAAGAGTTTATTATGGGCTTCTCAAATGCATCCAGGGTGCAGATAACTCCTAAGTGATTTTGTCATTTTTTCTCTGCTATTCTGCTTCTGTCCTCATTCATTATCTGTGTTATGGAGATAAAAATCAGCATCTCAGTTTCAGCAGCTGGAAAAAAGGTGCTGGAGGACCACATGACTGTTGTCTTTCCATGTATCACCCAAGACACTGATATTACAGAATTTTCCATCACACTGTTTGAAAACCAATGTTTTTTTAAAAACAAATGGCAGACCTCAAGCAGTACGCATTGTTCATATTTCAGTACTAGTTAGACGATGAACAGTAGCTGAGAAAGCTGTGAAGACTTTAATTACTGACTGAACATACTCATAGTACTTTGAATGTTAATAGTACCCAACACACCAAGTATATGAAAGAAAGGAAAACCTGGGCAACACGAGAACGTGGCTTCATGAGTTCAGCATATAGACCTGTACCTCTGAAAAGAAACAGAAAGAAAGCAAATCAGATCATGCTTAACTCATGCCATCTGCAAGCTCTGGCAGAGGATTTGTGCTACAGAAAGCCAAAAATTCTTAAGATTCAAGACAGGTTATTTAATGTGTGTGAAGCAAGAGACTGACTTTGGTGATCCAATTGAGGACAAAATAAACATGAAGAGGAGATTTATCTGTACTTACAGACGTGCTAATGCCTATAACACTGCTATTACTAAGGGTCTGTCAGTACTACCGTTTAAGCCTCTGAGGTACATAACTGGCATGACACAAGCGATGCTCAGCAGTTATATTATGTTTACAGCTCCAGAGAATATCAGAGCATGCCCTGAACTCGGTCTTATCACTGCAGTATTACACATAAGGGAGAGTGGGAAAGATTAAATGGCTGACCAAAAGTTATGTACTAAACCAAAGCCGAATAGAATTAATTTTTATTGCCTGCATAATCTTAGTCCACTGATTCACTCAGCCTCTCCACAGCTGTAGAGTTTTAGGAATCATACACTGGAAATTGCTTCTCAAGACTTTCTCTCCTAGACCAAAGACTCGTTATTGCTTGGAGAAAAATGTTTACAGTTGCCCTTTCCACTCTGTAGGCAGTAAGGGATGCACAAGCTGATAGCCAGTTGCAGTCCACATGTAGCGCAGTCAGGTTAAAATATGTCCAGAGCTGACCTGGATGCAACTTGGACATGTCTGTCTGAGAAGGCTGCTGTGATTACAACCAGTTCGTGGGCTGTCTCTTTAGTCATCCCTCTCTCAGTGTATCCAGGCTGTTGCTGTCTCCTCCGTCTCTACCTTCAGGCAGTCCTAATACATGGTGCAGACCAGAGAATACAGAGATGGGGAATCCTCTCAGCTCATGATCCTCTTCTAGCTCTCTGGAAAAGGGTTGGTCCATCTTTGGGGAACTGCGGCCACGCTGGACGCACGGCTGTCCTTTCCTCAACCCCTCACAAGTCCAAGCTGGATTTCGTAGACTCTGTCAAGGGCTGGCTAGTAGCAAAGACCTTTGACAGAGCTATGTCCTTCAGGATCATCTAGAAAGCTTGCCAAACTTAGACACACCCCAAATCTTTCTAAAAGACACCAAGGAATGCTATGGCCATGTAGAATAACTCCAAAACAGGAGGGCACAGAAGACATGGTTAAAGACTCAGGACTGCAAGCACCTCATGAAAGTAGAGAGCAAGTCTCTCAGCGCACACATCTGGGACTGACAGGAGCTTTTAGAAGCCTCTGGCCATGACTTCATAAACCCTTTCTCAGATGAGCAGGGCTTAGTCAGGCAAATAATTGCTTTTAAATCAATAGGAAGGCTGGTATGAATAGTAGCTTTCAGCTCTTGCTGCTAAGGTCTGCTCACAATGCTTTACGCTGTATTGTGGGACTTCTTATGCCCCAGCACAGTGAGAGCTGGACACAAGCAATGCCTGGGGAATCATGTCTGCTGCTCATCCCCAGCAGAAAGTTTCTCTCTGCAGGGCCACCAGACTGCCTCATGTCACAGCACTGGGAGAAGGGCTGGGCAGTTTGCAGAGGAATGTCGGAAGTGGTTTGCGTTGTGCCCATGCAGTCCCAGTGCATGAGAGCATGGTGCAGGGACCAAATCGTTATTTTGAATCTACAATGTCTCTCTTGCATAGGCTCAGATCAATATGCATTGTTTCAAATATGACCTTCACGGTGGATACTGCAGCATGAAAAGCACATGATAGCTCTTACATCAATTAAAAAATGTTTAAATAGCAGCTTTTAGCTGCAGACATCAGTTCATATCATGGGGTTTTTCCTGAGGCTGTTTGTGTTGTTATCCAATCTTCCTTATTAGCCACATAGCAACTTCCTACTTAGTTGATGAAGTTTCTTAAAATATCTACTCTAAGTGATGAAAACAGAGCTGAGGATGTGTTTATCTTCTAGCCTTTTAATGTGATGTGCTATGTTCTAAACCAAAACAGATTAAATTTTTGCTTGTCTCTTGTTATTTTTCTGTCTCTTTCCACCTAGTCTCTACTTTTCCTTTTTTATCCACAGTTTGACCCAGATAGCACATAGCTCAAAAGTCATGTCTGACTTGAGTTCTGAACCTGTATTATTCAAGTGACTTTGTTGTTCCCATTAAATAAAATGATTTAGTTCCAGAGCTCTTGATTAGACAAAAAGAAATATCAAATCATTTGTCATTGAGTTAGGATGATGGTAAGAGCTATGATACTTAAGGAGGAGAATTATTGAAATGTCACATACACCAAGCTGTTTATTATTTTGACAGTCTTGCAGCATTCTTCTCTATTAGCACAGAATGATGCATTATTTACAAAGAAAAAAAAAACACTGAAATTAAAGAAAGTTATTGAACAGTCAAGATGCATAAATCAGACTGCTCCTGAATCTGGTCAGAAGAGCATGAAGTTCAGCTTCTACTTTGGAAGAACAAAATCTGTTAGCACGTTGTCCTTGAGGGACAGAGGCTGCGCAGTAACTCTGCAAGATCAGCAACCCCATTCTCTAATCTTTGCACAGCCTGCCATTGCAGGGCTGTGGAAGCCCCTACCCTCCCTCCGACTTCCCCAGAGGTGATGGCAAAGTCTTTCCTTATCAAACCAATGCCACAGTTGCCGACACAGTGGCGTGTCTCCTCAGAAGGAAGAACCCCCTGCTGACACACATTTTGTTTCGAAGCAGAAGACTATTTCTGGATGCCACAGAGCTGACTCACCAGCCTGAGTTCAAATCCCCAACCACAGGATTCAGTTCCTTTTACTTTACTGCTTCAGTTTTATTTCTTCAGAATAAAAGAAGAAGCTTCTGAACACATGCTGAACATATCCTCAATGTCTTTCCCTTCTGTGCTGAGCAGAAGCCTTGCTCTGTGTCTATCCGCTTTTGGAGTTTAGAGAAGGCTGGTCCCGTTATTTTGCCCCTTCATCCCAGGACCACAGTTTTCAACTCAAATGTCTGAAAGCCATAAATAAAGGGGGTTCTTCACCCATCCAAGGTCCATATTCCTTGTTGACATAAAGCTTGCATGATCTACACGCTGTCACCTCTTATTGTCTTGCATGCAGGCCTTGGCAATCACCTGTCAGTCAGTGGCTGGAAGCCTTAATTTCATCAGTGTGATGGATTCCCATGAAATGCCGAGTGAGCACACACGGCAGAATTGGACCCCATGGAGCTATTCTTTGAAGACCTATTTGTAAAGCAGTTTTAAAGGGGTCTGGCTAGCTAATCATCCTACAGGCCTGCTGGATCACCAATTCCAGTCCTCTGCTGTCATGGGCAATCATGTCTTGTCGTTGCTTTAGTTAACAAAGATCTACATTTAAATTAATCATTTGTTGCCCATGAGAAATGGAGGCATTTGAGAGACCTGGAAATCTTTTCCTGAGTTCCGGCCTAAATTTTATTTGCAAGCAATTTATACCCATCTGTTTTTGTGCCAACTATATCCTTCATCCTGAATAGCTTGTCTCCCTCCTCTACACTCACTCCTCAGTGTATTTATAGTCAACTGTCATAACTATCCCCAGCCTTTATTTTGCCGGGCTAGACAAGCTGTGCTGGTTTAGCTTATCTGTTTTTCTGTTGATCGTCACTCTGGCCCTGTCTATATCCATTTGTCTTTTGGGTGGTCTTCCTTGCCTGGAAGTCAGACTGTCGACACAGGACTGCAGGCAACTCTAGAAGTTTCATCTTGGCCTTGTACCATGTTATAAGCACTTTTTCACTAAGGATATCCCATTCAGGTTGGCTTTTGTCTTTTTGACAGGGACATCACATTGGCAACCTAAGAGTCTTCCTGTAACTCATTAAGAGACCTGTGTCTGTCTCCTCTCCTGGCACGTTCCCATAATGAGAGTGAATCTGCACATCAGGGGATGTGCTTCGCCAAACTGGTGCTCGTATTCCTTCTGTTTTAAATATTTGCGGAGTTAGGCATCAATGTCAAGGTTTATGCATGGCAGTAACATGGCAGCCTGGCACAGCAAGACATAAGGTTGAGAGGGATGTTCTTGCATGGAGCAGGGAGATGCTTCCAGGCTGCAGCTTAGCACCTGGGCACCCAGGAACAGTAAAATAAGAAGTGCTATTATAGAATATTTGAGCGATCTTTAGAGGCAGCATACACAAGTTAGCTTCAGATAGGCTAACAGAAAATTAGACATCAGAAAAACATTGGAGGGTGAAGGTTCAGGAGAGAAATGACCCCAAGTTTTTCTCTGGCAGGGGTCAGAAAGCGAGCTTAGTTTTAGCTGGTCAACAGATACATTATTTAACTTGCATCGATTAGGATCAGACATTATTAAATTATGTGCAGTTACCTTACTTAGATTAAGATAATTTCCTGTTAGTGGCAGTAGTATAAGAGGAATAATATAATTTTCTTGTCCCCTAGTACGTGTGTGGAAGTCAGTATTTCCTTGCACCTTTTTCACTGCAGCTGGGCTGCTGTGGAGCAGGAGAGATGAATTCCTGAGCTGAGAGGGCAGCAGTATACAAGAATGTAACTTTGCAGCATAATGTAGTTGTGCACTCACATATGAGAAAAGCATTCTCCAGTTCCAGCCTCCTGCTCCCTGGATTGATTCTGCATCTTGTATTGGGCAGCCATCTGTTTAAATCTTTGTTTAAGTGATTGAAATAAGGCTTACAAAGGGAACAACAAATTCTGAAGGATGTTGACAAATTTTCAGCTGTGCTCACTTTCAGCTGAAAACTAAAATTTTACTCTTAAAATTTCTATTCCAGGAGTATTTCACCCAGCCTTTAACTCTAAAGCTTCAGAAATGCCATCATTATTTTTATCTTTCCCTTGTTTCTAAATCTTTTCAATAATTGAATTCAGCAAACTGATGAATAACCTGGGATTTACTGACCTCTAATGGCTAAATTAAAATCTTCCACCTTTTGTTTAAATGTCCCACTAAAATGAAAAAAAAAACGTTCTGCTGCTTTTTTGAGTCAAGACACTCCAACTTCAAAAACATGTCTCCTCCTTCTGGTAGAGAAAGAATCACTTATTCTTTCAGCTGGTGTGGAATAATTACTAAAATGTTCAAAAATACAGCATTGTTCGCACATTAAGGAAAGGTATAAAATCAAAAGGTTTCTAGGGTAGAACACAGCCGCAGCTGGTATGCAAAGAATCCACTACATCTGCGATTCCCTGTACAAGATTGCTTGCAAAGCAACACGGGGGTGGAGTGGGGTGGAGATTCCACGGCCAAGTCTGGTGATAATACAGCAGATACGGGCATGTCGTGGTCCTATGGAACTGATAAGCTGCATCCTTACTACCCTTAGCCAACAGTTTGTCAAATTTTGACGAAGTGCTGTCCTTTGTGTGAACTTTGCTCATTATAATGTCATTATAATACCTAAACACACCTCCATCCCAAAGGTTACCCAATTCCAAGGTGCGACCACTCCTCCTTGAGTCTGCACCCTGAATTTTTCGTAAACTATACCTTTAAATGTGAGGCAAGAGAATTTTACGCCAATCATAATAAAGGTATTTATAACTAGAGTCACTCAAAGTCCACCTTGAAGGTAAAAAATAGCATAAAAATAGCCCAAGAAAGGGGGAATGTTGGGGAAGACACCATCGTGAATAAGTCAAGGAGGACTCCATCAAAGACTGCCTTTGACTTCCAGGACCAGTCGACGGGCTGAGCCTTTCTTCTCCCCCATAGGGATGCCTTTGGGTAAGACTTATACTATACCAAGTGCTTCCTCAAGAAACTTAGAAATCTCTCTGGAGAGTCTTTTTCCTACATGTATAGCCAGGCTGGATTGTTTATAACTTTGTCGCGAGTTTTGTATAATTAACAATACTCTTATTTGCACGTGCTTTGCAGACAGTGTATTTATCAACGGCAACCCATAAGAACCTATATATCTGTTGCTAAAATAAACTGCGCTGTTTAAGTAGCTAGTCATTTCGTTTTCTCATTGAACGTGACCAAAGAGTGGCCGTGCTAGTTCATGAGCACAACTAGACTGAAGGTGAAGTCCACTGCTAGTGTATCCGGAATCGTAACAGTTTAATATATTAAAGGCGACTGGACTGATAGTGGTGAATTGGGCATCACTCAGAATTTAAACCTAGCCGCACCTAGCCTCCCACCTTGGTGAGGAGTGTTGGAACACAAGGGGGTTTACTTTCTGCCAAAACTACTTTGTCTCTTAACACAACAGCTGGGCTGAATAATAGTTTTTGGATGATGTGAGTAAATTACCAGTCACTTTCCTGGTGTCACTGTAATTAGCATGATAAAGGGAAGACAAGAAGCTGGAGTGACTGACTTAGTGGTTTTTAATCAGTTTTGCATGCCCTACTAATGGGAAAGAAGTAGTTCCCCTCAGCAATTTTAAACTGTTTACCTATGGACAGATTAGGTTTACTGTATAAGCACATTACCTGGGCAGTTTCACAAAATATTCATATGGGAAATCTGGACTGGAAGAGGTGAGTTTTGCATCACGAGCAGGATTTATGAAGGCTCTGGTTTATTCTGACCTCTGGTGACCAAAAATGCAAAACTGAATCCCAGACAGCTCAGTGCTGCACCTTGTCAGCCCCTGCATCCTGCTGACCCCTGGCTGCAGGCAAAGGAGGCAGCTAGTGGGAGACTGGAGCCATTTTAACCGGCTTGGATTAAAATAGATTAAAAATAAGGCTTGATATCTTTATAGGATCTAGCTAGCCTCGAGTATTTTGAGTGCAAGCTGCATTTTCCACATCAGGGTCAGGCAAAGGGCAGGTCAGCCCTTGTCTACCATTTCTACCTCTGTTAAAAAATAGCCACAAATGGGACATCCATTCATCTGCTGCCTAATGCCCTTTAGCCCAAAGAATCAGAAGTTATAATCTGTGTTTATGGTGATGGCTTATAAGGTATTATACTGTCCCCAAGGAAGCAGGCAGAAAATATTACAAAATAGATAGATAAATATTATTGAAAATGGGATAACAAATTATGCACCATAGCTGGATGCCTTCTGATGTGAACCATCTTTTTTCAAGAAAAGTATTGTGTTTCATCTTGGAGATTTAACTGCATAATCAAAATGAGCCAATCAATCATAGGTTACCCTCAGCTATGGATGCGCTTTTACTGTTTTTATGACAAAGCCCTTCAAAGCATTAACAATGTTTTTTCCATTTTTTCTATGTAATGTAGGTGTGCCTTATTATATCAGTATATTAACAAGTTAGAGTGGCAAAAATTGTGATCATATGATAAAGTATTTTAGGATAGGGATTAACATCCACTGCTTTTATCAAAATATCATCATACATCCAAGTTATCAGTTCTTTTATTTCAGACTGCTTTCTACAGTCAGCAACATGCTGGGAACATAGTTGTGGAGATCCTGCGTCATCCTCAAGGAAAGAAGGGGAACAAAAGATCACGTTTTGAATTTTGCCCGTCTCTGAGCATCAGTTTTTCACAGATGGGTGGTTTCACACAGCTCTGCTTACCCACGTCAGATCCCACGGGTAAACTAATACCTGTTCATTAGCAAAGGTCCTTAAGGCCATTCATTGAACTATAATTTCCTTGTGAATATACGGTGATGGTCGTACAGAACTTGTAGAGACCTACAGGACAGAACTCTTCAAATGAATGGGTCCTTAGAAATTTTTTGCAGTCAGTAAAGATGTTTTAAGGGTGCAGGTTTCTCACCTTTTTGGGACACCTGCTTTAGGATGCACAGACTAAATAACCTCCTCAGCTTTGCTCTGTAAATGTCTACTTTTAGTCTCCAGCATTTGGAGGTGGCAAAGGACCAGCCATGCATGCTGCGAGTGCTGAAACTTTGCTACGTCCATACTGGTGTGTGATATTGGCAGCAGTGGAATAGGCTTATTTCCACATCCCCATGCCATATAGGGACAAGTTGAATGTCCTTTTGATATTGCAATGTGTTCTCAAACTCCAGCTGGGTCACTGCGTTTTTAAAACTGTGCTAGAGCAGTGCCTCCCCTGGTGCAAAACTGTGCTACCACAGGGCCTGGCATCAGTTCAGCCAACCATCAAGGCCTCTGAAGACGGATGGGAAAGAGGTCTTCTTTCTGGCAAGAAAATATAGCTGATTTTCTTGACCTTTCTAACTTCTGGTTAACAGGGTGGAAGTTTGCCTGTGATTTCTAAAAACACTCTTCAAATTGTTGAAGAGAAACAACTTCTCCTGGAGATGCCCATTTCAGTGCTTCATGTTTTCAGTATCACCAATTTTCCCTGTATGATATTGTCAATAAGATGTGACCGGAGCCACAGGAGTAAAGTTTATGGAGCCATCATTTGCCACCTATGCTGTGTTTCTCTCTTCTTACAGTTACCGTGCTGGGAATGCAGACTGGATGGAGCAAGATGATAAGCTGGTCAGCAGCAAGATGTGCAGCAGCACGGGTTTTCAAGCACAGCAAAACCCACTGCACTTCCTCACTCTGCTCTTTTCTCCTCAGTTTGGTCCCAGTCTTCTGCATGAGGAAAAGCAAAAGACCAGCACCTGGAGACCAGCACCAGTACAATAGTACAGAAACAATGGTTTTCTGTAGCTCTTGGTACAGTTTTAACACTTCTAAACAATGACCAACTCTGGTTACCTGTGTTCATGGCATGTTCACTAAGCCTCTGCATGTTGGAGATTGCCTATTACAAACTCTCCACAGTTACTGTATTTAAAAGCAGAGTCTGCAGAATTCACCTTGTGCTCTCATGAGGTACTTGCATTCAGGCAAACATGTACATGAAGGGATACTGGTAAAAGTCAAACAGTAGATTCATTATATCAATCAAAAAAGAATTCAGGCTAGGTCATCCCTTCTCCTCTAGTTCAGCCATGTTTCAGTGCCTACATCACCAAGAAGAAAATGTTTTGGGTTTTTTTTTGGTTATGATTCTCAGATTTTTGTTGCCTAGGTCGACTTCTAAAAGGTCTATTTTTACTGCCTACAAAACCACCCAGTTCCAAGCTAATTTCTCAGGAAAAGAGATGTAACCCTAAAAAGAACTTCTTTGGGGTTTGTTGTATGTAGCTGTAATGCTTATTTATTGTATTTCTGCTTTGCACTGTGTCTAAGATGCATCTTCAGTCAAAATATAACAGCTCTTCTTTTACCAGACATGTCCTGTTAGTCCTGTTGGTTTTTCATTGGTTTACCATCAGATTACTTACTGATTTCACAGTCTGCTTCATTCACATTCAAAGTCCTGAGCCAGGGCTGCAGAGCCATTTCCAGCTAATGTGCTCTTTGGTTATGTTCCTGAGGGCAGTGCATCAAGGTCCGAAGCAGCAGGATACCATGTTTGCTTTACCTCAGTTATTAACTCAGGTCAGTTGGAGACAGAGGCATGTGGCAACTCTGCACTCGGAATTAAGTTATGAAATTCACTGCCCAGTCTGTATCTTGGCACTTAAAAGAAGACTAAAGAAATGCTGGTTTCCTGCAGAGTAAGTGCTGATAATTTTATTTTATAGTTATTGGTTCAGCACTCTGAGACCCGGCCATGAAGGATACTACATAAATGTAAACAGCTGGAGTACCTTCCCTCAAGCAATGTCTGGTCTTATTTAAAATACCTTAAATTATAAAATTTACACTGCTTCCTTTGAGAGGCTGTATCACAGTCTAATATATCCCTGTGCCAGGCAGTTCCTGATATAGCCAGGCACATTTTCATGTGTGCACTTTGCCCTGTAGCTCCGGCAATTTGCCACTCACCTTGATGTTTACAGCCTGCAGATATTATACACTTCAGAGATGCAGCAAAGTAAAAAATAATAATTATGAAAGTCTAATGGGAAGATCACCGACAGGTTACAGAAGATGGTGAGAGAAGTGGCTGACTGCAGTGGTGGTGGTTATGTAAACCGTTTCCATCCAGGAAAAAAATCATCTGTCTATGAAGTGCAATGCTTTAAAAATAGTTCTTTGTAAATGAATCCCTGCAGCCCCTTAATCCCTGTTGCTCTTTCCATTACTTTCAGGGTACTTACATCTTTCTTCTACTTAAGTGGTTAGGACTATAAGCAGCTTTTAAGGGCAATCTCAAGAGGAAGAGCAGGAGTCTATTCCCTGCCGACTGACGCAATTATTCCCGACCACAATCTTAGATTCTGTTTGCTCTTTAAGCAGCAAAAAAATTTTGGCACGAGGATTGTCTGTGTAAGGAAGAAAAGGGAATTTACAAACAAAACCATCAAGTAATATTATTTCAAATATTATTAAATCGGGATCACTTAGTTAACAAGAAATGGTGGGGAGTCTTTTTTCCTTTTGTCAAGCTAGGTATGTGACCTCCGTTATTTAATCATGGCATCCTTACTATGCCAAGACCTTGACAAAATTACAGTGTGAGAACAATACTTGCTGTTATTGACTATTACTCTTTTATGATTTTTTAAAAAACTGAGTAAAAATGAATACAAGCAAGCAGTAAAGAACTGCTATTTCAGCCAGTTTCTTGGCACCACTCTTTTCTGATCTCCCATATCAACTGTGAGCCTTATGTCTGTGTGTCACAGAAAAGTAAAGCAATTTATAGATTAACAAAGAAATATCACCTAAAACTTTATTGATCTTGCTTGTGATAAATATTTTACACAGAGACAGAAATAAAAGATTATTACCAAGCCATATGAAACAAATGACAGTATTTAATTGGAAAGAAGCAATTCAGTAAGCAGCCTGGAGACAGGCAAACTATAATTCTTTAACTAAATACCACTATTTCTTTCTGCTCATCGTAGTTTGCATATAATTCTTCTCTGTAGCTCCCTCAGAAAAGCTGAATGTTTTCAGCATTTTGCTTCAGCAATAACAATTATTTGGAGAGTTTGGAAGTGGAAAAAGAACATGAAGATGAATCAGTGCATGTCTTCCCTGTACTTCACCATAACCCACAGACTCCTTTGGGAGCGGGACTTTGGTGGAGCAGCTTTCTATCAATATCATTGTAATGAGCTTTAATATTTAAATCCTGTTACAAGGGCTCTAAATGAACAATTACAAGATGAGAGCTTTTCCTCATTATGTTATGAAGCCTTTTCCTCCTTCTCCTTCCTCCTTGTTTTCTTCCTGCTACTGTTTGTTTATTAGTCCGTGGGAGTGTTGCCTGGCAGGGGCAGCGAGCTGAAATGAGCCAGGTGCACTGAATGAACATAACCACATTAGCAAGAGACAACAAGTGTAAGCTAGAAGATAAATCATTATAATAAGACCAAGTGAAGAGGCCTATGAGCTACAGGCTGGGGGAAGCTGTGGGATTGCACTGAGAAGAGATTGCTACATTTTTGCCTGCTCTTCTGATTTATCCCTAGTCATCTACCATTGCTATTGCTCAGAACAGGGTGCTGGAGTAGATGGGACCCAGGTATGTTTAGTTCTATGCTTGTATGACATGAGTGAGCATGAGAGCACTCAAGAGGAGAGCAAGTTTTACTTGGTCTTGTTTAACCTACTTTCTAAACCCACTTACTTTCACAGAGTTAGCTTTCATTTTTAAAGCAGTCTAGATGCTTTCAGTGCCCGTGCAAAAAAAATCTTTAGCAGTTGAAAAAAATCTTTGTGACTCATTCAAATTTGCAAAGAGAGCCTCTAACTGTAAGGAATCATCAAGAAAGGAAAAGCACCGTGCTAGGACATTTCTGCATGTTTTCCCTCTGAACTTGCTCAGAAATTGCTCAAATATCAAGAATTCATTCCTCAGTTTATACTTCATAAATTGATAAAATAATTAGCTATTTGGCAGTGCTCACACATTTATCAACATACCTTGAGATGTCCTTTTACATTAGTTGCACTTCCATCTCCCCAGTTGTAAAATACAGAGATATCAGATTGATTGGTGAATCAGATGTTACTGACCTGGGGGGCATTGTTGTACTACAGTGCATTATTTAAATCAATATTTGGATAATATCAAGAGTAAATGGGAACTATGGGAAATAATAGAATATCAGTCATATAGAACATATATCAATCAATAAAACATCTATTCCACCAGAAAGCAGTATAGCATATATGAACATTAAGTGTTTGACGTACCTGTGGTTTCACAGAAAGGCTCCTGCAGCATGTGGCAAGATCAGTCACTGGAAAACAATGTTTAAAAAAGCCCCTGTGAATCACAATTAGTTACAATATGTGATCTGAAACAGACAGTTACAATTTTTCTAAATTACCATCAGCCAGCCAGTGTTTAATTACAATAGACTGGTATTTCTTAAACTGTCAAGCGTTTTCAGCAAGGAGTAACTAATTTTAATAATTTTTAGTGAAATAAGAAAAGACTTTGATCTTAAAAGGTCAGGCTTTGGCATGAAGGAGCCTATCACTCTCTCTTGTAAAGGTAGTGCCAAAAACAGAAATCTAAGGAAGACAAGGCTTAGACAGAAAGGAAATTTATAAACAGCTCATGCTTGATTTCTTGTTTGGTGGTAGTGGGCAGAATGTCATCTATATGCTCTTTACACATGCTATTCGTGAGATGCATAAAGACGACAGGGAGTGGACAGTTATTACATGGCCAGCCAATGTCATGGTCCAGTGCATGTCTGGATATGGTACTGAGTGAGCAGGTGCCATGTGGCAGAAGAATTAGGGATCATTATGGAAATGCTAGGGATGGTAAGCAGCTCTCTTTGTTTGTTGGGAAGATCTTTGTTTGGAAAGTCAGCTGCCCTCATGCCTTTAGAACAGTACTCCTGGAAACTTCTGGCTCTGGGTTTTGCTCCTTTCCTCTTCTCCTGCAGCGGCCACTGAGCCAGCTCTCATTTGCCAGCCCCACAGAGACAGTTGGGAAGGTGCCTGTTGGCCCTCCACTGCCTTGGGAGTGCTTTCCTGGGGAGAGGGGAAACCTGACGGGGACCCATCGGCTCTAAACATGGGTAGGTGAAATGTTTAGACCTTGATGGGATTTGATCGGTCATCTGCTTCTTCTCTCCTATTTTTATTTCATCTTACCTATATCATGCTGTGGTCAAAAATGTTGTATTGTGACAATTTACACTGCAGAATAAAGAACAATATCTTACAAAAGAAGTTTATAAAAATCAGCATTATTAGTGCTCAATCAGAGGGCTGGAGCACCTCTCCTCTATGAAGACAGGCTGGGAGAGTTGAAGTTGTTCAGCCTGGAGAAGACAAGGCTCAAGAGGCACCTGATAGCAGCCTTCCAGTACTTAAAGGGGGCCTACAGAAAAGGTGGAGAGGGACTCTTTATCAGGGAGTGTAGTGATAGGACAAGGCATAATGGTTTTTACCTGAAAGAGGGTAGATTTAGATTAGATATCAGGAAGAAATTGTTTACTGTGAGGGTGGTGAGACACTGGCACAGGCTGCCCAGGGAAGTTGTGGGTGCCCCATCCCTGGAGGTGTTCAAGGCCAGGTTGGATGGGGCTTTGAGCAACCTGGTCTAGTGGGAGATGTCCCTGCCCATGGCAGGGGGATTGGAACTACATGATCTTTAAGGTCCCTTCCAACTCTAACCATTCTATGATTCTAATGTTCTTTAAATACTAATACAAGCTAACAACACAACCTTGTTAGTCTGATGTCTGAATGCATATTTATATTCCCAAATAAGTGCTCAAGTTTTTTAGAGATCCTGAATTTTGTTGGTTGTGGTGAGTCAACATGTGTGAAAATCAGACCAATGTGCTCAGGTTGCTGCAGGTTCAGATGCAGATGCTGAAGGCCCTGGCTGACACCCAGCTCTATGGGCACTGATGGAGAGACTGAGGCCAGCACGACCCGGCTGCACCTTACTCAGCCTCATTAGCCTGGGAGGAAGGCAAATCAAAATCAGGTGCTAATGCACACTCAGACCTCCCTTCCCACAGCGCACCGTGCAAAATAAGTAAAGCATTAAAGAACTAAGGCCTACCAGCACCTACCTCCATTTTGTTTCTAGGAAGGGATCGTATATACTGATCCAGGAGAGCAAAATATTCAAACCTGCAAAACAGCTAGCACTCTGCATAGGTCCCAAATAAGTCTTGATGGCAAATATTTGCCCAGTCAAAAATGGGAGCGTGCTCTGCGACAGCAACTTTCAGTTTCACGATAGAACTTCTTAACACATTTTAACATTTCAAAGTCAGTGAAGCTACGCTACAGAAAAACGTATCCTGCTGAATTTAGTTGTTTACTGTCTTGCCCTAAACCCTGTATTTATACTGGAAAAGGTGAGGAAGATCTTTGCAGGTACACTTCCAGAAGTCCCTGTGTTGTGCCATAGTCTGGATGAGAGGGTGAACTTGTGTCGGCGTGGGTGTTGACTGATATGAAGTGAAGATGCTTTCACCAGCGGCAGTGACTGATGTGTGCTGCCACAGAAGAGAGGTGAGAGGAGGTAACACAGGGCACCAGCACCCAGCCTGGCCCAGTGTGGGACAGCTGCCACTGCTGCCGCCGAGTCCCAGGGTCATAGTGTGAGGCCCTGCTCTTGGCGAGGTGCCAACCCAGGATCCTCCACCTGGGGAGAGAAAGAAGCACTTAATTTTTCATGGAGCTGACTCACCCTCTTCAGAGTCCACCTCCTTCTCAGCTGAATCTGCGGGGATGGAGGGCGCTGACAGGGTGCCGCCAGCCTCCTGCCCCCCTCCCAGGCCCAGCGCCTAAAACATCACTTAGCCACTGCCTGTCACAGGCAGGTCAGGTGGCAGCTTCAAGCTGACATTTCTGATTACTTTATCCCATAGGATAAATATGTTTTTTAAACATGTTTTACCCCTGAGGGTAAAACATGTTTAAAAAGCACAAGTGCTTTTGCAGTGGTAGGAAATGTCCACAGTGTGGTGCCAGTGTAATGGCGATCTGGGCCTCCTCCTCGCAGCAGTGGTGACAGCTTCTGAGGGGAGCCAGTGCCTGATGGGGTTTTTTAAACACTGAGGCAAACATAGTCTTCCTCTTCAGGATGTCCAAATACTGACACAGCTCAAGGTGTTGCTCCTTCAGTTCCACTTGTCCCTGCTCTCCCAGCGTTGCGTGGTCCTAAACCAGTGTGGCTCAACCTCTTCCACTGGGTACCAGTCCTTTAGCAGGGTCAGCACCCATGGAAAGCTGGAATCCAAGACCCATAAATGATGAAGGACACTCGGGCCTCCCCCAACACTGCTACCATCCCCTGGGATGCCCAGTCCCACTGGTAACTGCAGGAGAACCGGAGAAGAGTGAGTTGTGGGTTTTCAGATTCTTTCTGGTGGCAAAATGGGTTTCTAAATACTTTCACCCCAAGTTTCAGCTTTCTGCGGAAAACCACAATTTTGTCTAAAAGGAAAGTCTGTTTCTCAGGACCCTATGAGGTGGACAGGTGGGTTATCCAAACACAGCTGTGGTTTGAGGAGCATCCTACCAGTGACAGACCTTTTACCTAAAGACACTTTGGGCTCAGGTCTACAGGGGAAAACAGGCAGTGACATGCCTGGGAGTCCCACAACCTCTTCATTTTTTGCTAAAGGAAAGTTGTTCTTAATGGTGCAGAAAGCCGTCTGCAAAAGCAAAGCCATGACAATAGAGCCTGGATGGAATGACACAACCTGCTTAAGTGTCCTGCAAGGCACAGGCAGCTACGTTGAGGATTAGAACAAACTACAAGTAAATGACTCACTAGTATTTCTTGTTCAAGATCTCTTCAGGTCTGAATGAGCTTTTCTGGAGGCTCCTTGACAGCGAGTTAAACAGGTAAAGTGTGTTAAACCCTTGACAGGGATTTTAACAGACATAGAGGAAAGAGGCCCAGCTTGGTTTTCCTGGGCCAATATAATACTCTGCAGACAGTATCTTAAGCAATGTTAATGAATGCTATTTGTCTTTAGGAACTTGTTGCCTCTGTAACTAGTAAAGGCTGACTTGCACCTCTGTCTCCCAGACCTTCACTTTACAGTGTTAATCATTGCCTACAAGAGAGACTATAAAAGTTGTATGAAGGGTGTCCCTACCCCAGGATTATGTAGCTTTGGGCCACCACCAGTATGAGCCATAACATTCCCCACCTCACACACCGACGTGTATTTGGAAAGTTTATTTGTAATTACTACAGCTGTCAGTTACACTATATACTCCATCTGCTTGGCCCCAAACTACCCAGTACGTGGCATTTCCCTATTAGATTTAATGTAAGGGTCTGTAAAAGCCTCATGATTTTTAATAAGTGTAACCCAGAAGACTGATAACCCCCTCAGTACAGTGTGAAGAATGAATGCTTTGTGAAATAGACTGCAACACATTTCTAAACTAAAGAGCTGTTTATGAAAATAAAAATAAAAATTGGAAGGTAATGAGGAATTCATGCAACCTGTAACATAATAAAAGGTGTCTGTAGTGATACATCATCACTTGAAGACATCTACTGTATGGCTATTTATATTTTTGTTACTGGGATAGCTACATGAAGGTTTTCTGTAGAAACAATGAATGTCTGAGCATTTAAAGCCTGACAGAAATGAGTTTGTATCATTCACAACTCAGCTCTGATAATATATTTTGGATCAAGGCCCTTAAATATGTGAAAAATACAGGTACAGTAGTGCAAAGTTGTGTAAACTATGAAGGCGCATGAGGTAAACACCGAAATCTGCATGCAGCCCTAATAAAAGGTGTGGATGGATGTTAGCTACAGGAAAAGGTGAAGACGAATTTTGTAACAACAAAGCAGTGTGCATAACATGAAGGAATTTCAGCACAAAAAGGACTTTGCAGAAGTAAGAACTGACATGTTTGTAGAAGAACTCTGATATAAATTAAAATTCTGTGTTTGAGAATAAACAGCTGTGAGCTTATGAGACACAGGGGACTCAAATTAATGCTTTTGGCAATGTAAAAAGATCTCATCAATCACCAATCTAAATTGTCATTTTTCTTTGTCTGACAAGGCCTTGAATTCTCTTCCAGGGCTGGTGAGGAAGTGTCCTGCATCTGTTACAGAAACCAAACAGGGATCTTCTCTGGTGTGTCTTCTGCTGACTGGAAAGGTAAAACCAGTTGTCACAGCCATTGCATGGCATATTAGGATGCTCACAGGATCTTCGTGGTGTAATCACAAAGCATTCCCCACTAGGTAAGTAGCAGGGGTGATCAGGGAGCAGCTGCAAGACTGCCAGCTGCCAGCACTTTACCACTAACATTTTGACATAGAGTGTGTTGTTGACAACACTGGCTGTTTTCCTTTGCCAGTGGTTCAGGACACCTGTGACTTCAAGCACCTCAATTTTCCTTTCTTATAGAAAGATTCAGGCTCTCATGATGACAGTGAAAATCCAGTCTCACAACAGCTGAATGAAACATGAGGCTAATTTCCAAAAACTGTATTTTCATGTTTGCTCTTAGAAGTTGTAAGAAAGGAAACTTGTGGTTTGAAAGGAAAAGGTTGTATGCTGGTGTAAGAGTGGTGTTGGACGAATGTTCATTTCATTATCATATTGCAAAATGGTTCTTTTTCACATTGCATACAGCGGGAGGGATGATGTGATCTATAAAGTTAAGGTTTAATTTAACTGCAACACAATAAAAACATAAAAACATCATAATTTAAACATTTTTTTTCATCTAAAAGGTCCATGGACAGAGTGGGAATTACCAACATGAAGCAAATATAAATTATTTTATAACTGTAAATGAGCATGCCCACATTTTTCTGTTTCAGCCATATGCCTTTTAATAACTAGGGTCTGTGTCTTGCTTACAGAATTGTCTGTATCACGATGAAAGCCAGTGATCTTTTGTAAATCATCCAGGACAGATAAATTTCTTCATAAGAGACTTTGCAAGAAACACCACTTGCAATTGTGTTTTTAAACTGTCAAGCATTGTGATGCTACTTGAAAAATTACGGTAAATGAACCTGATATGGGTAACATTTCTTATGTTTATTAGAAAGAGACTTAAATAGGAGAAGGAACACCAGAAGGAAGGCTACTAAGAGGTAAAATGCATGAAATGTGTATGGGTGCTTCAATAGAGGAGAAAAGAAGACAACGACATGCATTTCTGTAAAGATGTAAACATTGATGGTACATTTTGTTCAAATGTTTTTACATTCCCATTTCTGTTGAGGACTGGGTGATGAATAATATGAGGGGTAGCAAAGGTTTTCTTTCCAGTTGGAAAGTTTATAATACTCTATTCTATATGTTTTTTTATTTGTGGTCTACTTATACACAGCAAGATAATCACTGCAGTTCTGGCAACACTGGAGTCCACTGAGCTTTACTATGTTCATGTTTCTTGTGTAAACATATGCACACCCACAGCCTACACTCACACAGCACACACACATGCCCAAGAACAGATAAGAGAAGGAAAAACACCACTAAAACCTTTAATTTTGCTCCTACACAAAGTCTGGAAGTTCTCCTGGAAATCTTTGCAGAAGCTCCCATCCACAGGTGCACCAATAGGCAAGGTGATTGGGAAGGTGGCAGTAGCCAGCCATGAGAGCATCCACAGCTTGATTTCAGAAGCCATGAGTAAGAAACAGAGTCGTAATAACTCATAAACTGCAAGAAAGAATGCTATGTGCTGCATGTTAGAAGGTGCAGAGATGCTTTGTCATTATTTTTGCAAAACATGAAAACTGTCATCCATAGTTGTCAAATGCTGTCCTTAATGTATCAACACTTGTGCATCCCACAAGAAGAAGTTTTTTATGCTGGTCAAAAGAAATGCATGTAAAATTGGAAAATGTTTGTCTTCTCCAGGTGGAAAAAAATTCTTAAGCAGTCTTGCTTATGTGACAGGTGGGATGTCTAAATAATTCAGGGTTTGACAGAGGATAACTTTTGTCAAGGAAATGAGAAGTTTTCAAAAAATTCTGAGTAAAACCTGTTGACTGAGAGTCTTGGAAAGCAAATCATTTGTAGGTTAAAAAGGTAAAAGTACAGAATTGGCTACCAGTGGTAATGACTGTCCTGTGTGATGTGAGAATGTCTCCCAGCTCCCAGGTGTGGGTACTCAACACAGCTGTGTCTTGATGGTTCCTTGGGGAAATGCACATCACCCTTTCTCACTGCCTCCCATTTCCTTTAGAAATTGAGAAAGAAGGAAATCTGGTTGCATAAGAAAATGTGATGATCAGACCTAAACAAGATCCTGTTGATTTGTTGTATCAGTGTTTACAGTTTAGTGCTCAGGTAGATCGGAACACATCATCTTCATGTATCCCAAACCCTTTTAATTCTCTGCACAGTTAATATTTTTCTGGAGTTCTGGATCTGAAAAAGTTGCTTGGAGAGAGAGGTTTGAGTTTATCCAGACATGATACAGTTGTAGTCTGTTTACAGATTCAAGTACTATTTCTGTTTGAGTGCAAGATGGACTAGCTTCAACTGCTGCAGAAATGTCCTACTTGTAGACTGCATTGTTGATCTACAAGCATGTAAGTGCAGCTTAGGCAGCTGATGAACTTGGGTTCAGAAACCCGTATTTGGTCAAAAATGACAACTATGAGAGAAACTGATGTAAATAGTATTAAGATTTTCTCTGTGCATGACCACCTTTGTTTTTCATTCCAAATTAAAGATCCTAAAGCATTACAGTATCACAGTATCGTCAGGGTTGGAAGGGATCTCTGGAGATCATCCAAGTCCAACCCCCCTGCCACAGCAGTGACACCTACAGCACATTGCACAGGACGGCGTCCAGGCGGGTTTTGAATGTCTCCAGTGTGGGAGACTCCACAACCTCTCTGGGCAGCCTGTTCCAGTGCTCTGTCACCCTCAGAGTAAAGAAGTTCCTCCTCATGTTGAGATGGAACTTCCTGTGCCCGTTTGTGCCCGTTACCTCTTGTCCTATCACTGGGCACCACTGAAAAAAAGACTGTTCCCATTTACCTGGCACCCTCCCCTTAAGTATTTATAAGTATTGATAAGACCCCCCCAAGTCTTCTTTTTTCTAGACTAAAAAGCCCCAAGTCCCTGAGCCTTTCCTCATAAGAAAGATGCTCCAGTCCCCTAATCATCTTTGTAGCTCTTTGCTGGACCCTCTCCAGCAATTCCCTGTCCTTCTTGAACCGGGGAGCCCAGAACTGGACACAATACTCCAGATGCAGCCTCACCAGGGCAGAGTAGAGGGGGAGGATGACCTCCCATGACCTGCTGGCCACACTCTTCTTGATACACCCCAGGATGCCATTGGCCTTCTTGGCCACCAGGGCACAATGCTGGCTCATGGTCATCCTGTTGTCCACCAGGACTCCCAGGTCCCTTTCCACAGAGCTGCTCTCCAGGAGGTCAGCCCCCAACCTATACTGATGCATGGGGTTATTCCTCCCCAGATGCAGTACTCTACACTTGCCTTTATTGAACCTCATCAGGTTTTTTTCTGCCCAACTCTCCAGCCTGTCCAGGTCACGTTGTGTGGCAGCACAGCCTTCTGGCGTGTCAGCCACCCCTCCCAGTTTTGTATCATCAGCAAACTTGCTGATGGTACACTCTATCCCTTCATCCAGGTCATTGATGAATATATTGAACAGGACTGGACCCAGTACTGACCCCTGAGGGACACCACTAGTTACTGGCCTCCAACTGGACTCTGCACCACTAACCACAACCCTCAGCTCTATCTGTCAGCCACTGTTCAATCCACCCCACTGTCCATTCATCTAACCCACACTTCCTAAGCTTGCCTGCGAGGATGATGTGGGAGACAGCGTCGAAAGCCTTGCTGAAGTCAAGGTAGACAACATCCACTGCCCTCCCTTCATCCACCCATCCAGTCACGCCATCATAGAAGGCTATCAGATTAGTCAGACATGACTTTCCCTTGGTGAATCCATGTTGACTACTTCTGATAACCTTCTTTTCCTCCAGATGCTTGGAGATGACGCCCAGAACAAGCTGTTCCATCATCTTTCCAGGGATGGAGGTGAGGCTGACCGGCCTGTAGTTTCCCGGGTCATCCTTCTTGCCCTTTTTGAAGACTGGAGTGACATTGGCTTTCCTCCAGTCCTCAAGCACCTCCCCTGTTCTCCAGGACCTTTCAAAGATGATGGAGAGCGGCCCAGCAATGTCTTCTGATAGCTCCCTCAGCACTCGCGGGTGCATCCCATCAGGCGCCATGGACTTGTGGGTATCCAGTTTACTTAATTGTTCTTTAACTTGTTCCTCTTCAGCCAAGGGAAAGTTTTGCTTCCTCCAGACTTTCTCTGTTACTTGCAAAGTCTGGGACTCCCGAGAGCTGGCCCGAGCAGTGAAGACAGAAGCAAAGAAGGCATTCAGCAACTCTGCCTTCTCTGCATCATCCATCACCACAGCACCCATCTCGTTCAAGAGCGGGCCCACATTTTCCCTGATTCTCCTTTTTTTCTCCTATATACTTAAAGAAACCCTTCCTATTGGTCTTGACATCCCTCGCCAGGTTCAATTCCAAAGCTGCCTTGGCTTTTCTCGGTTCTTCCCTGCATACCCTGACAGCATTCTTATACTCATCCCAAGTCATCAGCCCCCTTTTCCACATCCTGTAAACTCCCTTCTTCCACCTGAGTTTTTTCTGAAGATCCCTGCTCAACCATGCAGGTCTCCTTCCCTTGCCCGATTTCTTGCTCTTTGGGATGCACCTAACCTGAGCTTGGAGGAGCTGGTGCTTGAATATCAGCCAGCTCTCTTGAGCCCCCTTACCCTCTAGAGCCCTCTCCCATTTGATTTCTTCTATCAGTTTCTTGAAGAGAACAAAGTTAGCCCTCCTGAAGTCTAACATTTCAACCCTACTTGTCATTTTGTTTATACTGCACTTAATGCTGAACTCTATCTTCTCATGATCACTACAGCCAAGTCTGCCCCCGACCTTAACATCCTCCACCAGTCCCTCTTTGTTTGTCAATACTAGGTCCAGTAGCACGCCTCTTCTTGTGGGCTCTTCCACCACCTGAGTCAAGAAGTTATCATCAATGCACTGGAGGAACCTCCTGGACTGTGCGTTCCTAGCTGTGCAGCCTTCCCAACAGATATCAGGGAAGTTGAAGTCCCCCACGAGAACCAAGGCCTGCAATTGTGAGGCGGTTCTCACCTGTCTGTAGAAGGCCTCATCAACTTCCCCATCCTGATCAGGTGGCCTGTAATAAACACCCATGACAGTATCTCTCATGTTACCCTGCCCCTTAATCCTTACCCACAAGCTCTCAACTTGCTCATCATCAGCCCCCAGGGACAGCTCGATACATTCCAGTTGCTTTTTCACAGTTGCCCTCCCTTCATCCACCCATCCAGTCACGCCATCATAGAAGGCTATCAGATTAGTCAGTCTCCTCAGCGAATCTTGCCGCGCTCCTTCACAGCTCTTTTTGAGCTGCCGCGCGTGCTGCGGGCTCCGCCCCTGCCGCCTCAGCAGCCCTCCCTCACGCTGCCAGTTCCAGCAGGAGTACGAGGATGAGCTGGTCGCTTTCTCCGGCTTCGAAAGCCCCCAAAGACAGCCCCTTGCCGGCCCTTTTCGCCTCCGATCCCTTTTTTCCCGCCTCCGATCCCTTTCCCCAGTGCGGACCTACCCCCACTGGAGCTGGTCTCCTCAGCAAGTCAGTAATTACAGTACAATCTTTACAATTAATTGACGCAAAAAGAACAACGTGTCCATCTTATTTATTTGTTTTGCTATGAGCCTAAAATGCAACAAAATCAGAAGCATAAAGAATCTTGGGAATTTAAGGGCAAAGAGTATTTGTTCAGTTTTGTTAAGACATTTAGGGACAGAGTTCTGCAGTAAAACTCTCATAGTGTACAATTTCAGATACTATTGGCTATTCTGTGTTGGCCATCTCTTAATGGAAATAGCAGGTGTAGGATTCAATATTTGTTAGGAAGACGGAAAACATAAAAGTGATGATTTTTTTGTCTTTGAAATGGTCGTTTGGTTAGTGCTATCTGCCTTGTATTAAAAACTTTACCTGATGAAGAAACTGGTATTATGATTTTACACAACCATATATTTTTTAAAGAAAACCAAGGAAAACAATATTGGAAACTTAGAAATTTGTTTTCCTCCCAATTTACTTGGGGACTGCCTGAGCAAAAACGTGCTCTTAATGGGGTCCCTTATTTCACATTTGGCATTTTTAATGGAAACCTATTTTCCCACTTCACCACAGCGTGGGACAACAAAGCAGAAGGAGACATGTAACTACAACCACAGAAAACTAGTCTGGGAACCTGGATTAGCAGAGTTTATAGTGAAATGATTTAGATTGTTTAAAATCTACACCTACTGGCATTTTGAAGAGAAAATATAAAAATACACTTTTCAGAGAACAAAAATTACATCTCTACCAGACGCATGAAGCTTGAAGACACTTGTTTTGCTTCCCAAAGAAAAAGCAAGACAGTGTTAGGACCTTCTGTCAGGAAGAGAGTGCATTCCCACAGCTGTGAGAGCAGGGTAAATTCACAGTGTGTTTAATTGCTAAAATACTTTCAAATTCTTTGTGAGCTAAGTTATACCAAAGTACAAGCTTTATTAAGCACAAGTACTGAAAGGAGACTTGAACAACCCTTTCAAGACTTGTTTTCCCCAGGTTGTGAGCTTTCAGTATGCAACTTTACTGATGGTAGCAGCCTGCGTGTCTTGAAAGCCTGCCAAAGACTATTATATATACTCAGGCATTACAAAAATTTTAATAGTCTGTTTCACCATTGCTAAGGCTTGCTTGGCGATACACAGATTGCTGCGCAGGTTGTGAGATGCTTGCCTGGACCACACCACTGCGTTACATCCCAGAGTTTATGTCAGCAGGTCTAAAAACAGACAGATGTGTGCTGTCAGGAGGAATGGCCTCCACAAATTCAAGAGGAATATCCTGAAAATAGCCAACTGTTGGGAAAAGAACCGACCCAGGTTCTAGTCTGTTGCACAGGTCCTATAGGTGGTATGTCCATACTAATAATTCAGTTCGTCAGGCACTGAGGCTGGGGAATAGGAAAAGACCCAGCTCCTAAAACTGCAGAAAAACAGGCATTGGAATGCATTACCCAGGGCAGTGGTGGAGTCCCCATCCCTGGAGGTATTTAAGGGTCGTGTAGATATACTGTTTAGGGACATGGTTTAGTGGTGGGTTTGTCAGTGTTAGGTTAATGATTGGACTAGATGATCTTACAGGTCTTTTCCAATCTAGGAGATTCTGTGATTCTGTGAAAACAGGGGTTGGGAGGGACTCCTGGAGGGCACCTCATCCAAACCCCTGCTCAACGTTGGGCCGTTCAAAGCTGCAGCAATGCTGGCAATGTGCCTC
Organism: Pluvialis apricaria; assembly: GCA_017639485.1. Lineage (NCBI taxonomy): Eukaryota > Metazoa > Chordata > Aves > Charadriiformes > Charadriidae > Pluvialis > Pluvialis apricaria. Next base: position 185,102,304 of record CM030007.1, on the reverse strand, counting down.
TACCAGCAAAGAGGGCAGCTGCCTGCAGCTGGGCATGGTGCTTGCCAAAGCGTGCCTGAAGTCTGTGTGAGGCCATGTTAGCTGCAACAGGGCACAGTGAGATCTGGGAACCTTCCAGCGTAGATCACCAGATCCCACTGCATGGCAACGCTCCCAGGCAAGCCTAAGCTTGAACCCTAGAAGGAGTAACCCTGCAAAGTCACGTATATGGCTTCCTTCATTGTTAGGGACGACAGTGACTGTTTTCTCAGGATTTTGTTTATACAAGTGAGTGTTCAATCATTGCCCCTAAAACTTTGGAAAATCAATAGCGGTAGGAACTGCACTTTTCTGTAATTCTCAAAGGGTCTAGCAACAGCAAGAGAAGCAACTTCATTTTGAAAAGAAAACCAAAAGGAATATTCTGTACTATTGAACAACTGAAACCATGATCAATGTGCAGTGATGAAGTTGGTGTCAACCTCTGCATAAAGAATTTCTTGGTAATTCCCAGTTTTGTGGTAGGTTTACCTATTACCCATACTGATGGAGAACTGATTTTAATCAATAGAATAATTTGTGCAGTTACAGCTTAGTTGATGGATTTTGCTTTTGAAAGGAATTATATTGAGAAAGCCTTTGCTAAGTCTATGTACCATAAGGACAGGAATATCGTGTGTATCCTGTTAGGATAAAAAGGCCAGTATGTAAAACTCAGAGCATATTGTTCTGCTTTAAAACACTTGGAATACAGTGCAGTTTGCACACTTGATAAGATTAATATATACAGGCAGCATCTTGCTTTCTATGTGGGTGCTACCATGATGTATTATGAATCTCAGTGTAGGACCGAAATGCTCCACAGCAGATGCTTTTTGATTAAGCACAGGGCTTTTTTTTTCTGCATTGGGCTGCAGTACATATTTAGGAAAAACGCAAGTGACAATTGTATAATGAGAAGATGTAGCAGCAGACCCTTTTTAAAGACTTTGAAAGAAAACACAAGCAGCTAAAGTGAAGAGGAAAATGACCTCTTAAAAGTGCCCTGTCCCGTACTCCCTGCAACTGAAGAAAGCTGTGCTGTGTTCTGCTTCACATGATTTAGCAGAAGCCATTTCAGAAATAGTCTCAATACCTTAAAAGGAAATATCCTTTAAACTAATTGCAAATTGGAGTCCTGAAAAAGTGGCATAATTCATAGAAAGTCTGAGTAGAACATAAACGTTTTTAAAAGAGAGAAACAGCTAGTAAAAGCGTCTGAGGAGAATTACTGGACCAGCTAGCTATTACTCTGATCACTGGGTTTTGGCTAAGTAGTAACTGAATTTGGATTTGAAAAAACAAAAAAGTACTGGTGCTGAATCATCAAATGGAGCATGAAAAGCCCTTCTCCAGAGAAGGAAAATGTTAGACCCACAGAGATTTCCCTGTTTGCTGCTGAGGCGTAGGAGGCTCTGCAAGAGCCAAATGAAAGAAATTCAACAGCTACATTTTATTCCCCATGCCTCAAAATTATCTGACATGTATAAAGTAGGGTGATAAAGGAAAATTAACTCTTTCTTTCTAAAGAAACAGACTTTGTGACTGTCGTAACGTCAGCTTCCCAAGGAGTATAGCTTTGCTTTGCTTTGTTATTTGGAAATCCTGAGTGGTAGCATGCAGTTAGATGGGTCTGCATAGACATCTTTCTTCTCAGGATGACAGCAGGAATCTCCCTTTAGAAAGGATTGGTTATTAATATTCCTAATGATGCATTACTTCATCTGAGGGGCCCTTCGGAGTCAGTTTTCTTATCTTCCAGAAATTATGACCCTCCTGCTCCAAATTGCTACTTGGAGTTAGTTTCATGAAACAGGCAGAAAAAATGAATGGTGACCTACTCAGTATATTCACCATTTGGTACTTTTCTAGTTGTAAGTATACCTGTAAATAGGAATTTCTCTGTCCTGTGAAAAAAATCTCCCTAGGTGTCTTGCAACTGACTAAAAATGGAGGCCAGCAGATAATTTGCCAGTTTATCTATCTATGTGTCTATCTATTTTTCTAATCTTACAACAAACATGCAGTGACACGCAATTAAGATCCAGATAGTCTATGCCATTCCCATTGCATAAAAATCCTGAGAGGTTTGTTTCATACCAATAAAGAAGGGAATTTTTCATATGTCAACTTTTCTCAAGGCCAGACTATGCCAGCATAGTTAAAAACAAATCTAAATGAGATTTTATGTCTTGTCTTTGATGAAAACCCCCATGTTGATTAAAGTATGTCCCTTTTATTAGCAGGAAAACATTCTGTCTTTCCTCTCGACTCCTCTTGAACTTTCTCGTATAGAAAATCCAATGTCTCATGACCTTTTTTTTTCTGTTGCAACATGATATATTTATAGCCAGAATCTTTGAAAAGTACCTACAGAAGTCTCATCCAGTAGAGGAAAGATTTGAGAGAGGTGACAGTAAGTCTGGATATCACTGACCCATCACTAACTCCAATGAATGTATATTCCTCACTACGGACCAAAACTTTTCACCATGCGAGAGATTTTTTATCTGCACCTGGCTGTGCAGCTTGTAGCTCAAAATGCTCAGCAGTGTCTCCAGATGCTCAGAATCACCTTGTCCTGTAACGGACCATGCTCTGCCTTGATCTTCAGACCCATCTCCAAGAACTGAACATCTGAATCTGCAGACTGGCTTATACCTACGAGTCTCTATGAGCAACCTGGTCTAGTGGGAGATGTCCCTGCCCATGGCAGGGGGATTGGAACTAGGTGATCTTTAAGGTGCCTTCCAACCTAAACCATTCTATGATTCTATGATCTCCAAACACAGGCTGGGCAGAAGCTGTGATCCACAACGTGTCCCTAAGCACCACATTTTCAGACACGATATTTTCTTTGCAGGTTATCCTAGAAAGTGAACCGAACACCCAGGCTCTTTGTAGGACAGTGCAGAAATCTGTTCCCCCCCTTCATGTTACACACATCTCAGAAATGTACAAGAGCTTGAGACTTTCTGGAGTGGTGCTGATGCCTGAACAATCATTAAGCTATTTTCTGGGCAAAGTCTGTTCGCAACCAAATTAAACGTCTCACCCCATCGCTGCTAGTGAAGACCTAGAGTTCTGCAATCAGTCCTCTGTACTGGGATCTGTGCTCTAAGGCAGGCTGTGACACCCCACCTGTGTGGGAAACACAATGCTCGACTTCAGGTGGACTGCATCCCTGGTAACAGCTGGGTCAGTGCAGGGGACATGAGTGATTACACAGGACAAATCATATCCTGTCACTTCCACTGAATTTTACACTGTGGCCCTAGGACAAAGACCAGGATCTCAATGCAGCCTTTTAGGTGGAGTGGTTGGAGCCATGGAAGGACCTGTGGATCAAAGAATTGGGTTAAATCCCTTAGGTTACTCTAGAGATGATCATGAGTGTGTGATGGTTCACAACCTTTCATGGAGTATTCTTTCTACATTGGCATAATCTTTGCCAAAACAGAATTACAAGTCTGAGAAAACCTTTTTTCCATAGCCTTTTCTATGAATTAAACAAAAACTTGTTTAGGATTATGCTTCACTGTCAAGAGGACAGCATAATAGTGGGCCTGAAACATTGACAGATTTCCCTGTCTGAGAAAATCAGCTCATCTAGCTCAGCAGACACAATCTTATCTCAAATAGTACATCAATATAACAGCATGATCATATTATGCCAAATTGAGGGATTAGCAGAACTATTCAGGGGAATGTCTATGATCCTGAAAATCATTGTAGATCGCGAGAGGGGTGGAATTGATTCTGAGAGGGTGCAGCTCACATGCCAGCACCTCTGAGCGTTCCTAGAAACTGTGGGGTACCTATAGCCTTGATAGCCAACTGGCTGGTGGAGTGCTGAGGATGACTTGATGCGGATTATCTGATGTACCTCACCTACAAAGGGCTCCACTGAATACCAGTTTGTGGTCCTTGGGCAGGTGACAGTATGTAAGGAGAAATTCCAAGTCCCAGGTCAAAATAGGATTTACAAGCCCTTGTAGCTAGGGAGGACTTCACAGCAGGAGACTTTGGTTGCTGTAGTCATTGATAAAATAATTATTCTACTGGCTTTCATACAGTAGGACTAAGTCCTGGCTTTTCTTTATGTGAAAAATACTACTTATGCTTTTTTCCTTGCTCCTTTCTAACATTCCCACTGACTAGGATAGATAAAAATGTAGCTCTTAGATAAGCTGTAAGTCTCCTGGATTCTCAAACACCAAATTTAACTGTTTCATTCTCCTTCATGGGAAAAAAAAAAAAAAGGATGCATGACTTCTCATTGAAAAGCTGATGATTTGCAGAGTTGTCATCAAGAGTAAAAGTAAAGAAAACCAACCCAGATGCCAAATGTTGTCTGTTTGCTTCTCCTTTGGATTGGAACATTGATTTCATAGATTGTACATTTATTTGTTGGGTTTTTTTCCAAGGGAATAGAAATCTGTTTATAGAACAGATTAGCTGTCTGCTGAGAACCGTACTCATAAGTCAGAGATGAATTGTCCCTAGGGTGAAGAGCAGAGGGAGAGCTCATGGTGAGAGTTTACAAAGTTCATGTTTGTGTTGTAGACTTCTTCCTATTACCAGTCATGACCTAAGAAATTAGGGAAAGTCAGTTAATTTAATACTTACATTAAAAGCCAAACCCAACCGAAAAAAAAATAATAAATACAGCACTGAGCTAAAAAGATCAGGGCTTTTAGGTTTGCTTAGATTTCCAGCTTCAAAAGGAAATGAATTCCTCTTGAAGTCTCACACTGATTTGGATGGGCTTATTCCCTCAAGGCTCTTCACTCATGTATGGACCCTGAAAAGAATATTATCTCATAGCCCAAAGGCTGCTTCTGTTAACCAGGGACCATGTAAGCTTCACTTCCCTCCGCAGTGAGCCAGCAGCCACACAACCTGCTGTTGCAAAGCACTGGCATGTGGAATTTCCCTCCTTTCACACCTGTACATATCTCCAGCCCTTAACCATTTGATGCACCCACAGTTGGTGTGCCAATAGTGGTCAGAGCAGGTAATTCTCAGAAGACCTTCACTGCTTCCCAGTGACCTGCTCCATGACAACTGTATCCCGAGTCATTCGCTGGTGAATGCCATCCCCGTCTTGCTGATCAGACCCAGTTTTACTGAGGAAAACCCAAAGAGGACATAGCCATCCGTCTCCCACTAGCCCCTTGCCTCAACTCTTTTGGTACTGAACCAGGATCCAGCATCATAGGAGGCAGTAAGAGGCAGAAGCTAGTGGACAAATGAAGTCTTACACTAGGACTAGTGCTGGCAGAGGCATCCCCAGAGCCTGAGATCCTCTAGAGGCAGCGGGTCAGTCCCTACCCACCCTAGTCCCAGTAGCAGGCTGTGTCTTATGTTACACAACATTACCTACCATGTGGTCCTCAGCTCAGTGCCGTACAGCACCAAGAAATTGCACTGATTTCTGTAACATGCCCTTAAAACACATTTAACAGACTCTATTCCTTTCCAAGTATGGTGTAAAAACGTGCGCTGTCATGCTGACCCTGTGCCCTGCGTAGTGCTGCACTCAGTGGGTACAAGCTCAGTTCACCCCGATATTTGGCACACCTGGCCCAGGGGCCATCAGCACCCTTTCAAGGCTGCATCCTTCTACTGCTGCCCTTCCCTTTGCCTGTACCGCTGCAGTAACAAATGTCTTTCTTCCCTTCCTTCCGCTTTCCATTTCCATGGCACTAGATGCGGAAGACAGAAGGAGGGAACCTGACCACTGAGCTTTTCTTTCCTCCTGCACTACCTATCTTAAAGTAAAGGACCGACCTCTGAATCAAGCGCTTAGCTGTTAAATATTTAAATCCTTGTACGTCTAAAGGTTTTACACTAAGTATAGCAGTTTTCCCATGTACGCGAATGTCTTCCTCGGAGCCTTCCCAGTGTGTCTAAAACTTTTCGGATATTGCAAGACAGATGGATCCCTGGTTCCTACTGCCACTAGACACTACAAACAACACAGGGAGTATCTATTTATCCTTGTTAACAAGAACAGCGTGAGAACATAGATGTCACTAAATTCAATGTTTTATGGTGTTTTCTGTACCAGCAGTTAAGTGACTTGCAGCCCATTTCCCACTTGCATCTCTCCCAGGCAGATATCTGTAGGCCATAAATTTCCACCCCCACCCCCACCTCCCATGACTGACTTATTTTAACTAAAAGATATTAACTCTTAATAGCAAAACTCCCTAAAGGTTCACACACATTCCTTTCCTGTTTTTTGACAAGGGCCATAAGAGCACTTACCTCATTCTTTATTTTGTCTTACCTTGGTCAAGTCATGAAGTGGACAGAGCGTTCTTTTAAAAAATGGGAAAACATTTGGGGTCAGCTAAAAATTTCTACTGACTTTCAGTTCTTGGGCACTTGTTTATCATTTGCCATTTATATCTTCTTTTTGTGTATGCGTTTTTTATTTCTAGCTATAAATATCCTTACGGCAGGGAGGAGAGGGGAGTTCCCTGGTGGATTATGACTTGCTTACACGGCATTTGTAATTTGTCAAACCATGCTGGTTCAACTGGGATTACTGGATTGCTATTTCTGAAGAGAACTCACTTTTTAAAAATATAAGGAAAGAAAATCTACCCTTAGATTAGTGCATACAAAAACTGGATTAAATTCACCAATTTTTACCCCAGTTTTTACACCTTAAACTAAAGAGAAAAATGGAGGAGAAGAGACCACTGAATTTATTGATATTGCAAATATAACAGTGTTACTGGGAGCCATAATTTGGCCCAGAGGTAGAAGGGCTGAGAGGTTTTATGAAAACAGTATTCAAAATAGTCTTCACTCTCTAAATTATCCCCACTGAAAAGAGAATTGGTTATGAAGGAGCCACAGCCAGAGGAAAACAGCCCCTATGCCTTCCACTGGCAGATCCTTTTAATACTCCAGGAAGTTATGGGAGTCACACGCCTCATCATAGAAACTGAAAAACTCATTCATAACACTTTGGTGCATGATGTTTATTGCAGTCCATGCTAAGAATAAAAAGTTAAATACTATATATTCTGAAACGTTTATAGACCTCTTCTACAGTCTGTGAAGAAAGAAACATTATTTGAATCTTTCGTGTTCTGAAATGTGCAGGATCAGATATGCAAAACTCTGTCTCTTCACCTAAAGAATACTGCAACGAACAGCATGCAATGAACTGTACTCAGAAAAAGTTACGCAGCACTCCATCTCTGCCATCAATTTAAAAGAGGCATTGACCTCTGGATGTGGAAAAATACTCAAGAGTAAGGGTTTGATCGTATTCCAGCAAACTTTTTAACAGAAAAATTGCTTTTAGTGCACTCATGAGAGGGAATTTTTAAAGCAACCAAGAAGATTTGGGAAGTAGGCATCTCCAAATCTACTGTCCTAGGATTTCCCAAGAGCCCAAAAACTAAATGTCATCAATTTGAAAAGAGAAACACATAATAATAATCCACAAAGAAATATTACAATGGCAAAAAAAAATCCCTTTAAAAGTCATATCATATACACTAGAAAGAACATTATGATTTCTCTGACTTCGGCCGTGCACAAGAGTTGTTGAGACAGAGGCTGCAGGACTGCATTCACAGCAGAGTAACTGCAGCTTTGGCAAGCTAACACTGTTTCTTACCACTTTCTCAGAGAGCTCCCCAGAGCAACCCAGTACTGGAAGAAGACAAGAATGGCCTGTCAAGAGTCCAGTAGTCTCTGACCAGGTTCTTTTAGATATTCCACATGTGGAGGGTGTAATGTTTAATATCACATTTACTTATTTAAAGACAGTTGATGTTACATAGGATTTCTGATTTAGCAGAGTGATACAAAATACATTGAAATCACAGTACCAGTGTAAGTTACACTTAACAAAACATATGTAGCAATTGCAACAAACAGTTTAACAACAATACCAATGTGATTCCCAGTCCCCGTAATATGCTCACCGTCATGACCCTAGGCATCCCCATTCGCCGAGAAGAAATACATGGGTCGAAGCCAGCTCAAGCCCGTTGCCCTCTTCAAAATAATTTTGCTAGTTGCCTAGTTTTTATACTCTATGTTGGGCTGAGCCACATATTTGCTCGCCCCATGCTGGTCTGGCTAACTCAGGGAGACATTCACACTCTTTTAATTAACTCAGGAGAAATATTTATACTACCCGTTGATCCACTCAACTGTTGATAGCTGTTTATCTAAAACAAAGGCCACCTTCCTTTGCAAAGGAGTCCTGTTGCAAAGAAGTCAGCTGCTTTGCAACAGCTCTGATCAGTCATATCCTACATTATTCCCTGAGCTTCATAGCTACATCATCCTTGTCCGTCTCCTCTGAGCCTTCTTCCACTGTAAGGGTTTATTGGTCAGTCACATGGCCCCAAATAGTCTTGCTCCATCTATTTCTTGTCCCCAGATTCTTCCCTTTTCCGTAACTTTAATTCCACAATTGACGTCATTTAAAAGACTGCCTGCTAATTCCAGTTCGATTATAAATTAAGAGAAGCCTAAAATTTGGAGCTGAGGGACCAAAATCATTCCAGGTTTCAGCAAAATTAGAACACATATAGCCAAAATCGGAATTTGGCCTGTGCCTCAGTCGGATTGAATTAAATTTGACACAGGACAGTTGCAAGTTACTGGAAAGGCTGATGACAACGCATCTTTGTTATTTCTCAATTCCAAAATGGTTTTGTTCCTGGGTTTTGTGGAAGATTGGGTACGGTGTATCTGTTCCTGTTTTGACATTAGTATGCTTTCATTACCCTTAATATTCAGTGAGAGAGCACAAAATTCAGATACTGTCCAAAAGTCTTTTAAACCTTATTTCAAATATTTCAGATCACAGGTACCAAATTCAGTGAGATATAGTGTCCAGACCCTTGAGGTGACACCTGTTGACTTGCTACACCTTGACCTGTGATGTAGGCCCAGAGAGAGACCCTTCTGAAAGCAGGCTTACTGCGTCATTGAGGGCTTTGCTGTGCTTTTTCCTCCTGCATCTCAGCAAGGCCAATTTGTAGCAAATTACTCTAACACTAATTCACTTAAGAGATCTTATGGGGAGGGAAAGGTGATTTTCACTTACAAAATCTCCAAGATGTTTTTTATCCATTCATGTGATCACACCCGTGTGCTCAGAAGCACTGAGACATATATATCCAGAGCTAGCAATGAGGAACTGATGTGGGTTTGCTTTTGTGCCCCGTAGAAGCGGATGCTGTTTGGGATCTTTTGCCTCGGTATGTCAACTAAGCCCTCATAAGTCTTGCTTTCCTTATCTGGTTATTTTATGGCTCCAGTCCTGTTCTTCATCTTCTTGTCACCTTATCTAAAGGTCAGTTTGTTCCTCCTCTTCCTTTGAATGAAATCATACACATAAAGCTATTAATCTTACCTCCCCTTCCAAACTTTGTTCTACCGTTTCATCTGCAGCCTTCATACAAACATTTTAATTCATAATTAACTCATACCAATCTTAATATTTCTGTTACAAACGTCTACAAATCTGCTTGGTTGCAGTACAACAGTAATGCTGCTATGCCCCATCCAGGACTGCAGCCTGCTGCTGGTTGCAGTGTGTCACCCCATCGCCTCATGCCAATGTGACCTGATGGCCTCTGGCTGGTGAAGGGACTGCACGATACATCTCTACGTGGCCACAAATTTCACTCCAGAAGAGATATCCTCAGCAAACTTCTGGACACTCATCAATAGGAAGCGAGGAGCATTTTCACGATCCTTGAATGTCTCATATTATCTCTTTTCTTTAATCCCCAATTGATTTAATATATAAATATAGAAAACTGAGTGAGACTGATTTGCCATTTTTGGAACATCCTTCAGGAAGAGACCTATCTACAGGATATAGGCCTGACTGTGTTACCCAGGGCAGTGGTGGAATCCCCATCCCTGGAGGTATTTAAGGGTCGTGTAGACATAGTGTTTAGGGACATGGTTTAGTGGTAAACTTGTCAGTGTTAGGTTAATGATTGGACTAGATGATCTTACAGGTCTTTTCCAATCTAGCAGATTCTGTGATTCTGTGACATAAAGGATTTAGGTAGGGACATGACCCCATTAAATGCAAGGTAAGCAAAAGGTCATATAAAACCACACCTGGATTCAAATAGCTGAGAAAAACACTGAAATTCGGTGATTAATTCACAGCTGCAGCTGAGCAAAGACTCATAAAAATGCCTCATGTTGGAACCAATAAGTGAAATGCTGCATTTGGCCATATACTCTTACCCAGTTCTTAAGCCAAACCTGGCTAAAAGAATAAGTACAATAAAAAATAACATACCAAAGAACATTCTTTAAAAGATTTTTTAAAACGTCTTTAAAAGGTAGCACTGAGGCAATCAAACTGGAAATGGAGAAGTCCCTATCAGGAAGGCTGTGCTTTGTACCACTGCCACAGCTTTATCACTAGTGTCAGGGATCAGTGGGCAAGCATGAATTTTCATGCTGTCCTCACTGTAGGTACACAACAGACTGGAAAGCCCTTTGGCCTGCTGGTTATATATTTACCTACTGCATCTCTTCAAATGACACTCATTCGAGAACAACTCTGAGAAGAAACAAAACGACCGCACATATCGCATCCCTTTAATTCTTTGTCAGGTTGTCAAAACTGGACGTTTACTTACCCCTGAGAATGCACACCACAGAAGAAAGATAATTTTGTCCTCAAAGTGCCAGCATTTTACGAAAAATAAAGTTCCCAGCCTCTGGGGAAAAACATCAAGAATACCCTTCAGTGCTTATTCATAGCTTCTCATACATTTTCTCTCCCGACAATAGGTCAGCTCTCTGGAGAGGAGATCATCTAATGGTTTAAAGCACTGTACTGGGAATTAGACGCTTTGGTTTGATTTCCAGCACAGCCGCAGACTCCCTGCACATCTCTGGCAAGGACTTACTTTCCCTCCCAGTGCTGCAACACTCTTTTACATGCCCCAGCTGTTCACGTTTAGCTCCCCTTAGTGGGGCAGGGGCAAGGGGAGAGTCTGGACTGAGCACTGACTTGGATTTGCCCCCCTCATTCTCACTTGCCAGTACCCACAAGCACTCCCATGCCCCCACCATCTCTACCAGCACCCATGGGCACCCCCAACCTGGCAGGAGCCCAGCAGGGGTTCCTGGGAGCTAGAGCTCAGCTCATCCCCCCGGGCACATCCCTATCAGCCATGCCTTTTGAAGTACCATATACTTGCTTTGTGGCCATAGACAAAACGCTTCAGAGGCTGCCCAGCACAAAACACCTTTGCTCTTCACACAGAAGCCATGGGTGAGGAGTAGGGCCACCCAAACACCCCATGGAGAGCAGCGGGTGCCTGTGCTGGGGTATCCCACCAGCTAACCCATACACTCTGCCTGCAGGCAGAGAGAGACAGGCACGTACGGAGGTCCTGTCCCAGTGTCAGTGCTGTGGCACAGCCCAGCTGTGTCCAAGGAGGATGGGAGACAAGCAGGTCTGCAGAGAGGCATCGTCTGCCCTTGTCAACTGTCCTGTGCCAGGATGCTAGCATGGACACACCGTTACCTGTGCCAGGAAATTGGTGCCATTGACCTTGACACAACTGTGGTCTATGGTAACCCAAATAAGAACTCAGGGACCGTCAAGAGTCAGAGACCAGAAGCACACTGGATTTTTGGAGGGAAAGCAAATTTACGTGTATGAACTTCACCAAGCCTCAGGGCTTAGGGCTGGAGAGAGATACATGGTCTGTTGGTTTTTTACTGACACAAAGGAAGACAGAAAAACAGATCACCTGCTTGCAAAACCTCTGTCTTTCCTGGCAGTCCCAGCAACCTCATTACTTATACCCTGACCTGCAAATGCTGAAGGCACCAAGTAGAAACAGAGCTGAGCAGCAGCACTTTCATTGTGAAAGTCTGCCTGAGACAACCTTTCACACGCTGCTTGTCCCATCACCCCAAACTATAGCATGGCCATGAGTGCTGCTGTGAGGGCAGCATTTTACCCTTCCCCCTGCCTCCAAGCAGGACAGGTGACAATGCTGTGGGAGAGCATGGATGTCCCAGCGTGGGGGACAGGACAGAGATGGGCTGAGGAAGCCCCCAATGTGACTGTGGAGCAGACAAAGGTCCTTGGTGTGAGAGTGGTGTTGATGGGGACACCTTCGGCTGTGGTTGTGGGACATGTGGCTGTGCTCCAGTCTCTGGGAAATGCCATCACGGCTACCTAAACCTGCTGGGGAAGGGGGCTGCCATGAGCCTGGCAGGGAGAAGGCAAGCGCAAGAGGGAGAGGTGCAGAATACTGCCTGGGGTGGTCAGCCCTGCCAAAAGGACACCTGTGCCTACATGGGCTGCCCGGGCCAACACGAGCCAAGAGCGAACAAGCAGAACAAGCAGGAATTGGGAACTGGGCTACATTAGAAAGAGTGGTCTGCAGATCAAGCTCTGCTTGCTGCCAGTTGGGCCACAGCTGGAATGGTGTCCCATTTTGGACCCCCTGCTCAAGAAGGACACGGAGGAACTGGAGAAGGTTTGGTGGCAGGCTGCCAAGGTACTCAGTGGTGTGAGGAAAGGCTATAGCAGTGGGTCTGTTTCTTCTGGCAAAGAGTAGCCACAGGGTGTTCCAGATGGCTCCTGCCATTCTTGAAAGGGCAGTTGCAGAGAGACTGAAAGCCAACTCACCTCAGGACTGCCACACTCCCAGCAGAGGAGCAACAGCCACGAACTGTGCTGGGACAGCCCGCCCAGAGATGAGGCAGATGCCCATCCTGGGAGCCTAAGGCGCTGCTATGCAAAGCCATGGCTTTAGTGGGTTAGTATTGCTCTCCAGAGGTGTACAAGCTGCCTGAAACCCAAATAGCATAGACTGAGAAGCCAGCAGCACTAAGGCTGGCTCCTTGGACGCAGCCTGCTGCAAAAAGGAGCTGTGTTCTGGCCTTCTCTAGTCTTTGGGGTCACACAGAAGTATCAGAGCTGGTGTTATTTCTGTCTCACATGTTTCTTCTCCCACTATTAAAGCAACAGAATTGCAGCCATTTCCTTTTGTGACAAGAGTGTTTGTGATTTCTCATCCTTTCACTGCTGTTGCCTCATTGCACATAACATTGAGACAAGCAATGAAGGCAGACAAGGCTGCCTACGAGAGACGGCAGAGCTGGGTCTCTCATGAGCGAGCTTCCTTCTTTGTGCAAATGCTTTCACTGAAAAGTGCTGAAATGAAGAGATGAAATCTTTCTGAAGACAAACATAGTTACACAAAAGATCAAAGGTAAATTAATTGAAGGCTTGCTTGTACAGCTTAATTCTTACAATTGGTATCTCTAATACACACAGGATTCTGTAATTTACAGGACAGATAAGCATAAAGATCATTGTGTTATGCTTGGAAAATATTTCTGTAATATGATGGAAGTATTCTGTCATGCTTAGTACACGTTTGCAAGACAGAAAAGAAATCCAAGTTAAGAAGATTAGTAAAAAGACAAAGAATAAGCAGTCTCAAATGCTCTGCATTTCAGATTAATTCAATTTTGAAAAATGAGTACCCTCTTTCTGGGGTGTAATACCTATAAATCAGAGTCTGAAGAAAGTGCATTTTAAAATATTTATGTTTTATAACTGATTCATCCAAATGTTTAGCATATGTTATCACAGTGTTTCTGCTAATTAGCAATATGTTGGTTTGCTCTGGCTTTTTCACTGAAATGAAAACAGGCGTCTGAGCTTGAGGACTCGTACCAGCTAAAGCACCATCTACTTTATCTTGCAGTTTTTTCAGAGAAATATTTCCAAATCTGCTGGAAACTATACTCCCAGATCAGGTTGCAGAGATCTACATAAAGGAAAAAGCAATCACACTGCTAAGACGTGGTTAGTCATAAATCACTAACATTAAAGGGGAATATTAATAAATAAATGGTTTATATTTTTGTCTTAACAAATTATTCTATGATAGACCTCTATCATCGGAAAACGATGCTTTAAAATATTACATCGAAATTGTCATGATTAGATCTGGTAAAAAAAAGGGTTAAAGTCAAAATATGTGTAGATATATTGATTCATTTTTAGTCAGCTCTTAATGTGAGAAATTGGTGTCGTATCATAGTGCCAGGTCAAGCGTAGAGCTCAGCAAGACTGAAATGTGTTAGTGCTATTTTTTGAACCAGAAAAATTGTTATTCTCCCATAAAATCCCAGACATCAAGAGACAGACCTACTGCAGCTGTATTTCCCAGCTCCTGCTAACAAGCTCACTGAAAGGAGTCTCAGCTACCACACGCGCTATAAAAAGAAAACAACAACAACAACAACAAAAAAAAACAACAGAAAGAAACTCCTGTTAGTTTCTCATCTCATCTCCAAGACATTTTTCTTCTTGGTACACCTATCCCTCCAATGGCTTCTCATTGCTGAGGAAGGTCAGGCCCCATTTTTGGAAATGTTCCCATGTTCCCATCCCAGCTAGCAGTGTGTGGAAAGGTTTTTAACCATTTGTCTCCCAAAAGAGACCCAGATTCCCTCCAGGCCCATGCAGAAGCAAGGGAGGATGGGTATCTACATTGGTGGTCTGAAAGACCTCATTTGAAAGTGCTCCAGCATATTCCCAGGGTGGGGAGACAGCCTGTCTGGTTGCGTACCCAGAGCCTGCCAACCTGGAGCTGGAGGAGGACAGGAAAGCACAGATCCTATGCCCTGCTGCTAGCCCAGCAGTAGTGCAGGTAACCCCTGCTCATACCCTCCTCCTGGGTCCATGGGGAAGGATGCCGAGTACTCTGCAGGCGTCCCAGTGAGCCTCTGCACTCCCTTGTATTCTTGCCTTCAGGAAGATTTAAAAATTGTAATGGAAAGATATACTCAGAAACTCAATTATATGGGTACAGGCAGAATTAATACTGTCAAACCAGAGTGTCTTCCCAGCAGGGGCTGGAATGTGCTGGGGAGGCTTCTGGGGCTCGTACATGCTGCCTGTCTTCCCCGCACTGGGGAAATGCACCCGGGAAACCAGAGACACCCCTGGCCTCCCCACACAGACCACAGGCTACACGGACCTGGAGGCACACAAAGTTTGTTTCTTTATTTTACATGAACCTGACATATTCTGTGGAAAAAGGACACTTTTGACCAAAGAGGACAAATCCGTTTTTTCCATTAAACCATTACATCTCTTTCACTTTTCATTTAAACACTCATGAGGGAAGGTTGTTGACCAGAATCGTTGCTTCCTTTTTTCTTACACTTCTGCTCATGTTGAAAACAGTCATTGATGGCATCAGGTGCAAATCATTTTACACTTGTTATATTCACAAAGTTTTTGTAATTGTGCAGTTTCTTAGGAAAGCAGGACTTCCCATGCTGTACATGGCAGAGATACCTAACATGCCACTCTTGCTTTCTTTATTATTGCTTTTTTCTCCACACAATATTACCAAGAATTTTAGATGTTATCCGTGCGTTTTTTCTCCAGTCCTAATTCTCTGTGTAATAGGATATATCTTTCTATGCTGTACATTGACCCTTAGGATTGTATTATCTGACTATCTCGAGAGTTCTGCCTAATTAAGGATTTTCTCACAAATCCCGCTTTAAGCACAAAGGAGATGAAACCTGAAAAGGTTCAGCATGCACAGATGGGACACGTGGAGAGATTAGATGTAGAGATCATTCCCTCTTTGTAAGGCCAGAGATGTCACCTGGGTGTGAGGAGGTAAATTGATCTCTAGGATCATTTTGGTTTTGGTCTTCCTTGTGACATGACTAACAAAGGCACCCAGGTGGCAGAACCTTTGCAATATCAGCCACCTTTTGTTAGCTATCGGGATAGCATCATCAGCTCCATTCAAATTAATATGATGCTATTAGATGGTAACATTTTGTAGTTGCCCTGAAAGAAAGTAAAATCCTGAACTAGGAACGTGGAGGTCTCTGCTGAGATCTGACAATAAAACCAATAGCACCTGGAGACAGCTATCTGCAGTAAAAGTGTACCAATTTGAGGCAGTTGTCTACCTGCCATTACAATCAACAAATAGTCTTCTGGTCCATATATCAATGGAGATAAGGGCGGCATTCTTTTGATCAGATGTTGACATCTTCCATATGATAACTCCATGATAAGTCCAAAAACCTAGCTCTGCCTTAGCTACAAAAATAATCACTCTTGCTCAGATGGACACACCTGCACTGTAGGTACATTCACACAGATGAATTCCACCTTTGTGTCCTCCAGCTTTAAGTGCCTATATTGAGGCACTTGGGTCATAAATTTGGGAAGAAATAAGAAGCTGTTTCTTAATTACACTACGCCTCACACTGTGATCTCTGTGAGACAGAGGAGCAAGTGTTAATGATAAATCTTATGTTGAAAGAGCAAGTCAAGCTGGAATTCTTCATGGTGCTTTGGATCATCTCATCTCCAGTACGGCATATTTAAAATACAGCTTTTCAGGGGAATTGCTGTAATAGATGCAAAAAAACCAAGAAAGAGAACAAAGGCAGATCTCTCTCCTCATTTTCCCAGCTTCTATTTAATGTAATGACATGTTGCTAACTGATAAGCTTCAAACCTATCAATTTAATAAAGCACATCTATAACTGTGTATCAGAATTTAGGATTCTTAAGCCTCTGAACATCAGCTTCATGGTGAACTAGGTTATCAGAGATATATAACTTAATCCCTGCTCATTTCTTTTGAAAAAGACAAGTACAATTTAGTTTGGGAAATGAGATTATGTATAGAAACACAAATGAATCTTTTCCTTTTATTTATTAATTACGGCATATAATTCTTTATTGCCCTGACTGCCCTCACAGCGTTTGGTGTACTCGAGGTAATGGGACTCCAGAAGGACTGAAATCCACACGAATGCCCAAGTGTTTTACTGAACTCAATCCTTAGCTCTAATGTCTCATATAACACTTGGAAGCCCTCCTTTGCTCCCGTGGAAACACTGAAATGTCTCATGTTTAGAAAATAGTACGGTGACTATTTAATAATGTTTAGTCCTTCTCTGGAAGAGAATTATTTAGATTAAGTGTGTAGCAAATTAGTCTGAAGGGTTGATCTCCTTGTTTTTCTGATCTCAGGCAATAGCGTGAATCGTTTTCAGTGGTTTCCTCTGAGGTGACCAACACCTGCAGTATTTCAGAGGATGCATTTGCCTGTGACTAGCCCAGTTTGCAGATGTCTACTGCATAACTCTGCTTGTTTTATAGTGAGCCAGGGGAGAGCATTTGCTATCCAACTTTTTGTTACTTTTGACACTACTTTGTATAGTTAGTACTCTTACTTCGAAAAACATTTGAGCAGTGCCTAAGCAAGTTTCTCCTTTTGATAAGAATGCTACAAATTAAATGCCTCCTAATCCTTTAGGTTCTTCATCTGCTCCTCACTTCCACAACATCTTCAACAAAAAGCTTTCTAAAATAGTGGGAAGACTGTTGCCTTTTAGCTTGAAGATTTAGGCATCTATTATGACATTTAGCCTGAATTTAGCACCTCTTTCAAAAAGGGGATTGGTATTTAGGCTTCTTCCTTTCTCCTCCCTGAAAACTATGTGGCTGCTCACATTTCCCACAGGACATGTCTGTATTGTGGGGGCCAAGACCCTACTGGTCACATGTTGAGTGCTTAATTGGAAGAGATTGTTGTCCTTTTTTAGACATAGCCTTGTAGCTAGCCACCTCAGCAGAGATACTAGATTTGTAAGGAGCTTCATGTCGTTACAGATCCAGGAGATGAAGGGCTCCTATTCTAAATATATAAAATATACCTTACAATTGCAAAATGCAAAGCACCTTGATACTTTTAAATCCTCTTTGAGCTAAGACATGTTTTATTTGCTCTCTGAGTCACCAGTTCATCTCTTTCCCAATATTCACTGAGGGGTTTTTATTTGATAGGATCCACATTCCTCCCTCCAAAAGGGGTTTGAAATGAGTGTGTTTTAATAAAAACCCTGTCTACCGCTGCTCCTGTGGTCCCTGTCCCCATTCTTGCTGCAACCATCGTTACCAGGGACAGGAGAGACTCTGGGAGGAGCAATCACAGCAATAGCAGTGGAAGAGGCCTGGGCAGCCACTGTGCCAGGCTCTGGTTGCCTATTCCTTATCTTCCAGAATGGGCTTCGTGCTCTGGAGAGCCAAGTGGTTTGTGATGCCAGTTTTGTCATGTTTTGCTTCAAAGGTGTGAAAGCTGGTGAGCCACCTACAGCCTGCACTGCCAGTGCTTTGCTGGAAAAGGAATATTGAACTCATACGTAGCGCTTCTTATCCATGTGTCTTATAAGAGGAAGATAAGCATCATTGCCCTGAACTACAGATGGATGACTCAGGCACCAGTAAATTAACTTGATCAGTACTGGATGTGCAGCTATTGCCACTTGGAGGTACAATCCAGACCTCGCAGTGTCCTGCCAATGCCTGAGCCCTCGTAAGAGGGAACAGACAACGGTGAACGTGGGTCAGCAGTGGCTCCCTACCTGCGCCTGCCAGCTGAGCTGGAGAGGAATGAAACAGGTGAACACAAGGAACAGCAAGGGCAGGATGGCTTCTGCAGTAAACTTTTGTCCATACGATGTCATTGCCCAGGATACTCGTGCCCTGCGGGAGTAATCTTTCCTAGCCTGGTTCTAAGGATCAGTGACTGGGGTTTATTTTTCCTGACTTAAACTGAAAATTCCTTGGTTCAAGGGTCACACCCTGGAATGATTCACGTAAAACGGGACAACACAGAAGTTGTCCTGGCAAGTCATGCATAAGTCAAAATGGTATCCAAATCGTGGGGGTTCTTTTTATTAAGTTCTGGTAAGGCTGGTTTTTTTTACCACTGGCAGAAGTAAAGCTCATAAATCTGGTTAAGCAGGTCTCACAGGCCTACCACATTTTAGCAGGAAAAATAAAATGTTATAGTTCTAAGTATATAAAATGCTGCCATGGAAGGAGGACTGTGATTTCAATAGCACTTTGTCCTATTGCAGAGTAGGAGCACAATCAGTTTAACAATAGGCAGACATGAAATAGTAGTCCTTATTTCTTCAATCAGACACCTTCTGATTAAAGGTCTTAATTCCTTAAATCTTAATTCCTGCTTATGCAATTGTTAATAGCGTTAGCACTTTATAGAAACCCATAATGAATCACAGCAGTTCAAAACTGTTCTTGGGAATGACTTAATTTGGCATGAAATGGAAGGGAAGGGACTCTTGCATTTACTTCATCAATATAAGGAAAAAGCCTAAGCCAATGAAAAGGTGGGAAATTTGTATAAGACCTTTTCCTGATCCTGACAATTTTTTCTGAAAACCGTCGTTTCCTTGCAGAGCACTGAGAAAGTGCAACATCTGTAATCGTCCCTTCCTACCCACCCCCCTGAAACAAAAAAAAATATTGGAAATGTGCAAAATATTTGAAATGTGCAAAAGATTCTTCTAATCTTCTCTGATTAGAAGAAAGTTCACCTGTACCCAACAACATCTTGGTTCACCTGGAACTACAGAGACTTGCCAGTCTCCTCACCATACCGCTGGGAAGAGAGCTTTGCCCTCCCAATGCTGCCTCACAGCCTTGCTTTTCGGAAACTGAGTAACCCAATGGACTGTGTCAGGAATTCAGCTAAAAATGTCCTTATGAAGACCTAAGGCTAATTTGCATGTAAACTGTTACTCCAAGCAAGTTTATACTAAGACATGAACATTACCTGTTCAGTAATTTCTGAGTGGTTGTACCAAAACAGCGATACAGCATTAATCCATTAATACAGTACCGATCCAGGACTTTCTGCAGGACCAGTCCTGGGAGAGACAGACCCATGCTGGCTGGCTCTAACGAAACTCAGCAGGGACTAGTCGTGATCGTTGTTTGCTTGCTTTTTACATACCTGCACAAACCATTCTGCGTGACTTACATGACCGTCGACAGTTCCCTGCCTTTTTCCAGACTAGTTGGACCTACTCTAGTGTGAGCGACTGTTACCTGAACCAGCTAGGACTGCTCTGTGTGGAGCAGCTGTGATCTATTCCTGGACCTTGAAACCTGTCCATTGATATACCCTGTAATTCCTTTACCCAAGTAGCAAGTGCTACATTTTCCAGTAAAGCCTACTCCTAAAGAAAAACACGGAAAACTGCCTTGTAACAATAACTAAACCTCCAAACTAGTGTTTCAGCATGTTAACCCCTTTCTGCCTCCTCAGTCTTCCAATATCCTGTACAGAAGGGACTGTACAATTAAAACTCATGCAGACACCTTTTAGAAGAGGACATTGTATTTAATTAGTCCTTTAATTAGGTGGGGAACTCAGTCTAGGGCAACTCTGTTAGAACTTCCCCTACACAGCAAGCAACTCTGTATTTCAGCAATAGCTCTGCTTTAAGATCTAGGTTGGCTTCCCAAAGCTGGTCACCGGTACATGCCCTGGGATGACACCCAGCTGTGCAGCTCCTTTCCTTCTGCCCTGGTGTCCGTGTGCATGAATTGGAAAGGAGCACGCGTGCACTTCAATAAAGTCCTTCAATCTGGACAATTTGGAACTGGCCATAAGATTTGCTACAGACAAAACCTTTCTCTTTGCAGGATTGGGCACACAGGAAATTGTGTGTTCTTGTAGACTTTGGTCTTGATACCGTAATATAGAAAAAAACAACCCTTCTTTTTTTTCTGAGCCAATGGAATGTTTACCTACAAATTTTAAAATAAATGAATGGAAAAAAAAAAATTTTTGGAAACTTTTGTTTCTTATTTAAAAGAATAAAATTCTTTCCATCTTCTGTATCACCATGTGCTTCACTTCTGCCATCTAATTGTCTTTAAAATGCTGCAATTCCAGTAATGCCAGCACCAACAACAGAGTGCCAGCTCATCCATTCAATTGTTTTACATTAGAAGCTAAACATTTTGTTCCCCCAAATTAAAACAAAAATAGAACGTGAATAAGTGCTATATGTTTTAACAATACTAGCAGCATATAGTTCCCTCTTTGCACGTTTCCTTCATGCACTATGTGTAACAGAAAAATATTTTAGTTTTATTCACTCCTTAAAGCTTTTCATGGAAACAACTCATAAATATTAATGAAGAAATTTTACATTTTGTAACATATATTAAATATCACCAAATATGTTTCTGGCCCTGCAAAATCTAGTCAAGCGAAAGAAACAAAATGCTTCTCATTAAACAAATTTACAGGTTTATTAGAGCAAGTTTCCATGTTTTAAAAGTGCAATGGTTTCACAACTTCTTCTTTCCTTCTGTTTTCATTACTGTGCCCTCACGATAACCCAAAGCAACTGTTAAAAAAACCCCACATCTCCACAGATGAACAATTAAAAAATATGGGCTGTATCTTCCAATGTTACAATTATGTGAAAAAGCAAAACTCGTTATTTACAAAAAATGCCTGGAATCCAAATACTGCTAAATAGTGTTATCAATTTAATTACAGAAGCTGTAGAACACTCACAGTGTACATTTATGCTGACAAGCCCCAAGTGTAAGCCTAGATTTTGTAACATCTTTGGAAGAAACTGAAAATTATAATTTTGAGTCTGTTTACTTTTTTTTATATATTGGTCATTACCCAGCTTAATTTTATAACCTACATTATTCTACATTTGTTTTTTCGTCGTCTTCTCTGTTTGAATATAAAGTGTAATAGAAAAATAACTCAATTCCACAGGCACGAAAATTCTGTTAGTACAGCTAATTGCTTTTTAATATATATTTTATGTACAAAGAAAGTAGTAACACAAATAGAAAACTAGGCAGAGGACAGTGTGCTCAACTTGAAACATTTGCAATTTCAGTAATTGGGAATTACCTACTTGCGAAATATATGCAGTACATATAATGTGCACAAATACACACACACACCCAGCACCACGGCATGCATTTTTTTGGACTAAAATAGAACTTCAGGTTCACAAACTTTCACCCATAACTGGTGAGAGCTGTAGTCACCTCTGTGTACTAAAGGTGGTCAAAAAGACAATCTGTTAAATATAAGCCATTCCACCATGCTGTCCTTTGGGTTCTAGTGTTTTGGACAACAACAACAAAACATTAGACCAGATTGCTCTCCTGAAGAGCAGAAAATGATAAGACGAAATGTAGAGAGAAGACCTAAGATTTTCTTTAGTGACAACAAAACCCAAATGGGTTTGGGTTTTTTTGAGATATATTCTTCCCAATTCTTTGTCTGGAATAGCCAGTGATATGTCTGGGAGCTCCTTAGAGCCAGGTTGAATATGGTCTCATCTGGCATTGAGCTCTATTAATTTCTGCTACCATTATTGCGAGAGGCATGCAGCCGGCACCATCCTCAGTGAAAGCCACAGTTGTGACCCTATTTATTATTTTTTTTCTCCTCAAGCAATTAGGAAAGCGATCATCCTGTTTGAATGGTTTTGGTGGGGGGGAAAAAAAAAAAAAAAAAAAAGAAACCTGCTGCTGAGATTCCTCCTTGCAAAGAAGGACGCACGTTACGCAGCCATGCACGTGTCCCACTGCTCCAGAGAGCCAGCTGGGACTGCACCGGACGTTCCGGCACAGTGCCAGGGGAACGCCTGGATTTCAGGACCCAGAGAGCTCAGGAGCAGGTAGGTAACTGTGCTTCTTGAAGAGATCCTCAGGACTTTAAAACCACAGGAAAACTTATTCAAGGAGCTTCAAAACCCAATCTGCAGGTAAAAGGCAGACTCCACGGAAAGACGTAACAGGATTATTTGCAAGCTGCAGGAACTACGTTTGACTCGGCATGCATTGTAGTGAAAACAAGCACACCTTGAATGCTTTATAATTAGTAACTGTGTTGTGATGACTTTTTATTGCAGTTTACTGCCAATTTCAAAGCCTATATTGCCACGGTCTGTCAAAAAATAAATAAATAAACCCGACAACAAAATCCAACAACAACATTGACAATTTTTATATGTTCCCAGAAGACTTGTAAGTTTGATTCTCAGATCTGTGTCTCAGAATATACTGATTCGTCAGCTCTTACCAAACGGCCACATTCTCCTGAATTTATGGGGCTATTTGCCTGACAACCAAATGTGGCTTAATCCTAGCTGTTTTAGTGAAGAAAAAAGAAAAGGTGCAATTCTTACCCATAAAGCAAGTGGTTCTGGTAGTCGCGATGAGTTTTCTTGGTGTATCTGTTTGAAACAGTGCGGAGCTAGTCATAGCTTATCATACTTATTTATCAAGATATTTTTAAAAATTAGTTTAAAAAAATCAAGGTAGGTGAAACAGCACTGAAAAAAAAAAAAAAAAAAAGCTCTGTAACTTCCATCAATATGAAGGGAAGAGGAAATGTCACCCTAAAAATGAAACCCCACAATGCATGTACAGAAAAGAAGGATTTGCCTTCACAAGTGCTCTTAAATTTCATTAATTGAGAATTGCTAGACCTTTACAAGATAAAGCAATATAATCGATTAAATTCCCCAATAACTCAGAGCCTATCTAACCGTGTTCCTTACTTGGACAGTCAGGACTCTCCCCCAACTCTTTTCTTTTTGTGCCTAAGACTAAACTGTGATCTTGCTTTTATCATCATTCTTTCCCTGTGGCTTCATCGAGCAAACATGAGAAGTTTTAGGCATTAACACTAGAGAGTGGAGTTACCCCAACATGTGCAACTCCACTATTTTTACTGCTCTAAACAACAAGCAAACAATGCACTTTATATTTTCAAAACAAACAAACAAACAAAGTTAAAATAATAAATTCTATTTAGAAAAATAATTGTTTTATTGTTGTCATGCCTTCCTGATCAGTTGCCTGAGTCCTGAATACCTCTCATAAAATAATTTACATGCCGCAGAATAGCAGCAACGCGACACGTTTTGGCTCATGGCCATCTTAGTCGTTCCTTGTTACTGTGGCTGGTGCCTCTGACCAGCGTAAAGTGCTCTGCCGTAACCTTCCCAAGCACTGTGAGGGGGCCGCCAGCCCTGCCTGCCCCAGGGCCAGTCTCAGGTTGGGATGGGGATGAAGTTGGTCGATTTGGAGTGGGGCGACTCTCTCCAGGTGTTCAAGCTGTGGGTCGGGCTCCTGTTGTTGGTAAAAGAAGTCTGTCGCCTGCTGTTGCTGTTTGAATCTTCTTTACTCAGCGTTTGCTTTATTTTTTGGCAGCAAGGGAAGCTCTGTACGCAGTCTTGCAGGAGGTGCCCGCTGAAGAACATGTAGATCCACGGATTACAGCAACTATTCAGACTGGCCAACAGAGCCGTGACGGTAGTCGCAGTGTTTTCAGAATCTGAGGAGGGGGGAAGAAAGTGGTTTAATCATCAAAAGAACATTTGCACCGTTCAGACAATTGCTGCATTAACTGTTGGGTTTATTATTATTTTTTTCCCATTACTGAATAATTCTAGTTTTTAAAGTTGAGCAGCGGCATTTGAAAAGAATAATGAGGACATAATCAGGAAAGCTCTTACATGTGCAAGGCTGCCATGGAAGTCAATGGGAACTTGTCTGAATAGACTTCAAAAAGCTGTGACAGAAGTTGTGGAGCAACCCATCCAAAATAATTATTTAGTCCCATTTCCACTCGTGTTTATCCATGTGTTGATAAGCTCATGCTTTAAATACTGAACAGTTTTTATTCAGACTTTTGTTTGAAAAATCGGTTTCCCTGGGAAAATGCCCACTGATTTCCCACTGCTTTCAATAATACTGAATTTTGCTTTATACCTTTCTGTGCTGAAAAGTGTTGAATGCTCAAGTAACTACTGGCTTGTGAATCAAATCTGGATTTCAGAGGTTGAGCAAATTTTACTTAAGGAAAAAATGGAAGTTAGCACTATGCCATAAAACAGTTATGGTCTTCTACCTTCAATATCTAGTTAAATTTACCTTTATATTTAGTCTAATCAATTATTAGTGAGCTTTCTTTGTAAATATTGCATCTCCAAAGAGGTCTAATTGCTGTGTTACACAGTTCCATAAGATTTAAAGAATCTCTTCAAACAAACTTACCAAATAGCCATTTGTTCAACTAGGTTTGCATTTCTTTTGAAGTTAAAAAAAAAAAAAAAAAAAAAAAAGTTATTTGTTCCCTGCAAGCCTCTATTCCTCTGTAGGGACCTGCATTTTAAGCTTGACTATAGTCCCATATTTGGGGCAAGCAATGATCTCACTACAATAAGTGATAATTTGGGGATATTAAAAAAAAAATAATCAAGAAATAATGAATTCCAGCATACTGACTTGCTGCTTTCTCATTATGAGGAAACAGAGTGTATGTTACTATGTTGCTTGTGATTCCCTATGTAACAACTTTGAAACTCACCAATTATTTTCAGCCAGATTTAACAGAGGGACAGGTATGTCCAAGACACTAAATTCCCACTGTGTCATGAGAAATGGCGGCTGAAAAACGGAGCGACGCAGAGGTGACTGCCCTGTTGAGAGGAAGGGTTCAGGGTGCACTCAGCCCCATTATCAGAGAGCAGGGAATGCACACGCAAGGCAGTTACAGGAAAATAGGCTTAGTAAGTTCCCTGCTTGTATAACTGCTTGTGACATATAATGTGTGTATGCTTCATAACACAAAAGGTTTCTAAAGTTGTATTAATCCAATGGAAGAAAATGCTGCTGGTGAGGGGTCTAGAGCACAAGGCTTATGAGGAGCGGTTGAGGGAACTGGGGGTTTAGCCTGGAGAAAGGGAGGCTGAGGGGAGACCTTACCACTTGCTACCTGAAAGGAGGTTGTAGCGAGGTGGGAGTCGGTCTCTTCTCCCAAGTAACAAGTGATAGGACGAGAGGAAACAGCTTCAAGTTGCGCCAGGGGAGGTTTCAGTTGGGTATTAGGAAAAATTTCTTCATCGAAAGGGTTGTCAAACATTGGAACAGGCTGCCCAGGGAAGTGGTGGAGTCCTCATCCCAGGATGTATTTAAAAGACGGGTAGACGTGGTGCTGAGGGACATGGTTTAGTGGTGGTTTTGGCAGTGTTAGGTTAACGGTCGGACCTGATGATCTTAAAGATTCCTTCCAACCAAGACGATCCTATGATTCTATGGTTCAAACGATCTCAGCAAACATTTCAGTTCCTATCGCCTAATTCTGCTCTGGAGGAGAACGCAGCGGCTGCTGCTCCTTTCCGGGGGCTCAGCTGCCACCAGCAGCCGCTCCGCTCTGCTCCGCTCCGCTCCGCCTGCTCCCGGTACCGATCGAGCCGAGCGCCGCTGCTTCCCGCGCCGCAGCTCCCCGGCCCGGGGCCGCCCCGTCGGGGACTGCGAGCGGAGCCGGCGGGGCGGCCCCGAGGGCGGCGGCGGAGGCCTCAGGGCTTGCTCACCTCGGTGCACAACGGCGCCTGAGGGACGGAGGGCTTTTTTTCTTTAGCCGCTGTTTCTTTCCCGGGGGGGAGAGAGGGGCTCGTTCGGCGATACGGCGCGGGGAGGGCGAGCCCCGGTACCGCTCTCGGCTCCCCATCTCCCCCAAGCTCGGCTCAGGGCTGCGCACCGCCCCGGGAAAGGCGGCTGCGTCCCCAGAGGAAAAAACCGAGTGCCGGTGCGGCCGGGGGGAAAGCGGCGGCATCCCCCTCCCGGTGCCCGCCGGGTGTCCCCCCCAACCCCCGGCCCGTCACCTACCGACCCAGGGGAAGCGCTGGTCCCAGACGGACCACATCTGGATGGTGAAGAAGGGCGCCCAGCAGACGACGTACGCCGAGACGATGACGAAGGTCATCTTGACGGTGCGGATCTTGGCGCGGGAGATGGTCTTGACGCTGCTGACACAGGGGGCGAGCAGCAGCCCCCGCCGCCCGCCGCCGCCGCCGCCCGCCCGCCGCCCGCCGCCCGCCGCCACCGCCGCCGCCTCCCCCGGGCGCGTCTTGCCCCGGACGTTGCGCCAGATGTGGTAGCAGATGAAGCCGTAGCAGGTGACGAGGATGAGGACGGGGGCGACGAAGATGCCGCCGGTGATCCAGGTGATGTAGGCGCGGGGCCCCCAGGGCATGATGAAGTGCGCCCAGCAGTCGTAGACCTGCGAGCCGCGCTCCACCTCGCTGAGGGAGAAGATGAAGTACTGCGGGGTGCTGAGCAGCAGGCTGAGCGCCCAGGCCGCCGCGATCATCCCGTAGGAGCGCTTGGTGGGCTGCTGCAGCGTCTTCAGCGGGTGGCAGACGGCGATGTAGCGGTCGGCGGTCATGGCCACCAGCATGTACGCCGAGGCGAACATGCCGAAGACCTGCAGGTGCTTGACGACGCGGCAGAGCCCGTCGGGGCCGTGGAAGCGGTGGGTCACCTCCCAGCAGAGCTGGGGCAGCACCTGGAAGAAGGCCACCACCAGGTCGGCCAGGCTGAGGTGGCGGATGAAGAGGTGCATGCGGGACGCCTTGCGGGGCGTGCGCCGCAGGGCCAGCAGCACGCTGCCGTTGCCCACCACCGCCACGGCGAAGGTGACGGCCAGCACGGCGATCTCCAGCTTCGCCAGCTCCTCGTCCCGCCCGAAGGGGTCCCAGCCGCCCAGGCTGCCGTTGGGCGACCCCGACCACGCCTCGGGGCTGGGGCTGCTGCCGCCACCGCCGCCGGGCTCCGCCGCCCGCCACCGGCTGCCGTTCCCGGGCGAGGGCGCCGCCCGGGGGGAGCCGGCGCCGCCGGCGAGGCGCATGGAGGGGGCTGCGCGGCGGAGCGGAGCCGAGCCCGGCCCGGCCCGGCCCCCGCACACACACACCCTCTCGGCCGCCGCCGCTGCCCACCGCCTGCCCGCTCCGGCGGCGCGGAGCGGCGGGGCCGGGTGCCTTTATCCCCCGCCGCGGGAGGCGAGGCGAGGCGAGGCGAAGGGGGGAGCTCCGTGCCAGTGGCTGCCCGGCGCCTGACGCCAGCCCCCTCCTTCCCCGGCTGCCGCCGCCGCCCCGTCCGCGCCCCGCGCCCGCCTCCCCCCCGCCCCCGCCGGGCCCGCCGGAAAAGTGTTGCTCCGAGGGAGAACGGGGCTGGGGGGGGACGGGACACCCCTTCCCTGCCACCGCGGAGCCCCGCGGGTCGGGGAAGGGACGCGGGGCCGCTGGATCCGCTGTCCTGGCCGCAGCGTTGCGCCTGGGAGAGGTCCCTCACGGCCGCTTGGAGCAGCTCTTAAAAAGTTTAATCGAGAATAAAAGTTAATTGAGAATTAAAGTTTTTCACTGTGAGGGTGGTGAGGCACTGGCACAGGTTGCCCAGAGAGGTTGTTGAGGCCCCATCCCTGGAGGTGTCCAAGGCCAGGCTGGATGGGGCTTTGAGCAACCTGGGCTGGTGGGAGGTGTCCCTGCCTGTGGCAGGGGGGTTGGAACTCGATGGTCTTCAAGGTCCCTTCCAACCTAAACCATTCTATGATTCTATAAAGACGTTGCTGTAACCACGCAGAGCGGATGGAGCTCTGTCAGTGTGGGTCTACCCGGCGCCGAGCCCACTTCCACCCGCGGCCAAGGGGCTGGAGGGTAAGAAGCGCAGCTTTGGCTCTAAGAGGAATCTCATGGGGGCCTTCGGCATTTCACCGCCATGCTGGGGTAGCCACCAGCAAAGTGAATTCTTCTTTGAAGAATTGCAGGGACTTTGAAAGCAACCCACTAAACCTAATGTTTTTAAAGGTTTCAGGGTTTCTGCTGACATAATAAATATCATCCAGACGTTAGCACATAGGTCTAAAAATCACGTTTCTGCCGGTACAATCCAAATGTCTTCATTTCCTTGAGAGTTCCTGGCAGTGGGTCAATTAAATCTCCGTTTTAAACATGTTTGAACTGCAGAGTTTTCTTCCTCTTGGTAGAGAGGAAATTCTGGTGCCATTGCCAGGAGTGTGGATTTACACCCTGATTTCACCAGAACCTGAATTTGACCCTTTGTTTAGAAACAGTTTCCTTCAGTCAAACAAAAATGAGTAAGATTACAGCAAAGAAAAATTACATTAGATGCCAACCCTACTTTGTTTTTAGTAAAACTCTCTGGGTCTGCTCATATGTGATCACAGGTAAATTTAGTTGCAAATAAAAAAAAAAAAGATGTGGGTTTTTTCCTACTGGTTTTACAGGGAGAAGGGAAAAGGGTAAACAGTTAAAGATTCATCCATACTACTTCGATTAAAAAGAAGTTTCTGAAAGTTTTGACTCCAGAAGATTCTTCCAGCTTAAAATACAAGATTATATGCTTCCAAACATGCTAGAATTGTGCGAGGCTGGGTCCCAGGCTTTTTGCCCTTTTCTGGGCTCGTTAGCCTGTGAGAGGGTACGTACAGCCCCGCCAGCCTGTCACTGCCCTTCCTGTGCTTGGCAGTCAGTGGCAGTATTCTAGGAGAACACCTGCTGCAACAGTGCAAATAATTGACATGAGCTTTTCTGTAAAAAGCTGCAAAAAAAAAAAACCATCCCAAAACCTGGAATATAGAAAAAAAAAAATGTGGCTGTGCTAAGTTTCCAGTAAACTTCTTTCTTTAAAGGTGCCTTTGTTCCAAAGCCTGATTTCTGTGAAGAGTTCAGCGCATTATTCACAGCTTAGTGCCTGTTCCGTCTGATGTTGCGAACTTTGCTGAAGGGATTGGTAAGAAATGAACACTTTACGGAGTCAAAAACTCTGTAAGTCAAACTCCCATTCTCACACACACACACACACATGCACAGGGTGCCCCAACTTTTCAACAACAGAGCCATAACCTTAACTACACATTGTATTAGACTTAGGAAACCGTATGAACCACACAACACGCCAGTGTGTGTGATGATAGGTTTCAGGTCAAATACAGAGGGAAATTAAAGCCATGTATCACAAACCTCAGCCTATCGCACAGCTATCAAGGCTTCTCTCACATCCAAAGCATCATACCCAGCCATGAGAAGAATTCCTTGCCTATGTCCCTGACATGCTTTACAGGAGCTGAACGCTGCATAAATGAATGGTGTTACTCAGGAAACTCTGCTAACAGGTTCTCTGCTGTGCAAAGCATGTAAGGATCATAAAGCTCTATTCACTACCGGGTATGTCATCCGTTAATAGAAGAGGTGAAACTTCAGGTGTGACAAACACATATTTATAACAGCCAGACAGTAAGGTAAGGGTGATTGTGCTAGCTCAGAGTACTGAGAGTTTGTCAAGCCCACATCATATCAGATATAACCTTCACAACCCATACTCGGTTCCTCTGAATAGTGTTTGTAAGAACATTTCCAGAACAAAGAGCTGGAAACTTGCCTCAGCATCATTGCACAAGGCTGCACCTAGTGATTACACGCGATGTTAAGCATGAAATTGATACTGATTTTTGCTGCATTGTACTCCGTCAGACAGAAGTAACCTAGGGCTAGTTTTTATGCCTTTTTTTCCCATCCCTGAATTAGTCAATACATATGTTTTTATAGATAAAGTATCTAACCAGACTGTTGCAAATTTGTTTCTTTCTCTAGGTAATTCAGTGGAGAATTTTACTTGTATCTAGTACTTCAAAAGTGTCCTCCTGCTCTCGATATTAAGTAAATTCAGGGGTCTTGAGGTTTCTAAACTTGTTTAATCAGGATCTAGTCTGGTCTTGTTTACTCCATTCTAACAGTATTGGTGTGTATACAGGGCAAGCCTTAGATAAAATGGTGTTGTTCAAATTAATCAGCATATTTTTCAGTTTTCCAAGTAGGTGTGCTTCATCAAGCTGACCAAGTAATGTTCTCCTTTCTGACCAGACACGAAGAGGGTTCCTCTGCCCACAGAAAGGAGTAACACGGAGAGCAACTCGGGGAAAAAAGCAGTTAACAGAAAACTTGCAGAATGCCCTTCTAAAGGGAAAAAAAAATGCCACTGGGAAGGCTGCTAGAGAAAATGAGCATCTTTGCTGTGTGATTCACCTGGAGCTCAGCTTGGAGCTGAAGTCTTGGTAAAGAAAATTGAGGTTGCTGTCACAAGAAGCCTTTATTTGTTCTCGCTGGGCATGCAGCTTCCTGTAAAAACGTCTAAGGATGGCAAGGGTTTCTAGCGTATTCTCTGCTCACATACGGGTTTCTGTAAAAGTGGTTAAGGGTTGCCAGATATCTTTCTGTAGGTTGAATTCATTGATGACTGAATGGCTTCTGTAAAATACTCAAAAACCTAATCAGAACATGACCTGGTTTGTTGCCAAATGCAGCTGTTTGCCATTCATCCTTTGCTGTTGTGGTGGTGACTTTTGCTGCCTTTAGACAGTCTTAGTCTCTTCTTTTTTGGCTAAAGAAATGCTTTGAGCAAGTCACAGGCTCAGGATTTTAATCCTGGGAAATTGATGATGATTTGTATTCTGCAAGATAACTTTTCACCAAAATGTAGAGGGCTTTCAGCATAATCTTCTTCAGGAAAACTGACAGTTTGGGATTGTAGCTACTCATAGTCAAAACATGATTGTCTGCCAGCTTTCGTAAAGAGTTGCTCTAGTCATTAGAGTTGCAAAACAGCAATATAAGCAAAAAAAGAAGGTCAAGCATTTTTATCAAATAAATTCCTCATGCAGGATCAGGGTTAAAGCACTGCTAAAAATGGAGGCCTGTTTATTTGTAGAGGATTCAGCTGTCTTGTTAAATAGCACATAAACCATCTACATAGATACTAACAGTTGTCTCTTGTGATCTGTTTCCAAGTTCAAAGCATCTGTACTGCTCCCTTCCGCAGACACTATTTAGTACGTAAGGGTGAG
The DNA here is from genome assembly GCA_017639485.1 of Pluvialis apricaria. Lineage (NCBI taxonomy): Eukaryota > Metazoa > Chordata > Aves > Charadriiformes > Charadriidae > Pluvialis > Pluvialis apricaria. Next base: position 185,070,673 of record CM030007.1, on the reverse strand, counting down.
TTCGATAGCCCTTCCCAGAGAGCCACAAGACTTAGGTCCCAACCTTTGAAATCACAGCTATGGGAACCAAGCATGGGAGAAAACCTGAGTGCTGAAAGCAGGGGACGCCAGGGAGGCAAGCAGATATCCCATCCATTTACCATCCCCGGGAAGGAATTGTCACCTGAAGGCAGAGAGGAGGACATCTGGGATTTGACGCAGCCTCCTGAAAAAAAAGCCTTGTTAACAACCTGTGTTGGTCTAGCTTTTTGGCTACCAGAGCAAAACTAGGAGGAGAATTGCCCCCAAACCACACTCAAAAAAGTCTGAATTCAGGATTCTGAAAAGGCTGTAGTACAAGACCAAGAAAGGAGTAAGATTAAGGACAAACTCCCAGTCTTGGACAACATGAAATTAAGAAATCTGCCACAGGGGACAAGTCTTCAGGATTAGCTCTCAGGATTCGGTTTGCAAAAGCCCACTTCGTTGTCTGCAAATGTCTAAAAGTAGCCAGGAAACCCAGAGCCTTAAGGTTATGCTCCAAGTTTTCCTTTGCTTGTTAACTGAACCCACATCCAGATCCAGATTCTAGTGTTTTCACACGTAGGAAATTGTACCTGACCACCCTGCATTTCTCTCTTTCTGTAACTGGAAATTGAATGTGATATTTAAAGCAGTACCACAGAGCAGCCTATACGGCTAAATGTCACCAGAAGAAGAGGCATGTTGCCCTTCTTCTCCTTCCTTGCAGCCTTGCTGACCTGGCTGATAGCGATCAGGGCCTTTGGGAGTCAGAGAGTTCAACCACTCTCTTGCAGAAATGTTAACACAGCAGCTTCCCAGCCTGTCCGGATTTCAAGGTAGTGAAGGAAACAGGCATTTGGAGGGATGAAGGGCCTTTGCACATTTATAACCTTATGGAAGGAATGTACCAAAAACTACGGTGAAAGCTCCTGCCTTTCCCCATTGCAACACGTTGTTCAGACTTTCAGCACATCCAAGGCACAGTAAAATCTGTCTGAGACAGTTTGACTAGAGCCTCAGCCAGCAACCTCTCATTTAATCTGAAGGATTAAATTAATTGCTGCATAAATGCATGGATTCATTCAGTGCTGACACTGACAGAAAATGAAAAATTTAGAACTGAGCTTCCTCATGTTGCATCGACCTTGTGAAAAGCAATAACCTGAGACTTTCCCGACCTGAAAGAGGCTTAATGTGCATTTTACACTTCTACAGATACAGCATCATGTTTTTGCTTTAAGCACATAATCAGTAGTTGTATCTCTCAGTTCATTTATTTCAGAGAACTTAAAGGCTCTCATTTGATGATCTTTAGTATGCCTTGAGCCAGTTTTTAAATTACTCCTATCTGAGTTTCGTTCCGTATGTAACCTGCTGCTTATATCACTGTGTTAACACCTACCTTATGCTTCCTTATGCCTTTTAGGAGTTTTGATTCATCTAGGGGCAATTTAATAATGATTTTTATGTTCTCTCCCAGTTAACATACACTAAGCCAAACCAAAGGAAAATTTGTGGCAAGTTTGGTGGCAAGAGCAATCAGTAAAAATGAAGTGAAATGAACACTTACGGTTATTCATGTGATTTCGTCTTAGAAAACACTTGACATAGTGAGATGTGACTCTCTTACAAAAAATACTTCATTCTAGTAAAAATTCTCTTCAGGCATTGAAAGCAGTCGGAAGGAATACAGACAATCTATCCATGACAAAAATTTTCCGAGGGATTTAACTGCAACTGAGAATGACACTATCAACTGATTCTAGGAAATGGTCCAAAATATTTGTGTAAAAGCTAGTCACTGTACAAAATTGCCATGTTTAACCCGGACCTATGCCAAGAACTGAAAGCATACTGTATTTGAGAATATGCTGGCAGACTGTTACTACTTCATCATTCTAATTGAAAGACAGAGCTGCTTAACATTTACAGAATAAAGGGAATAATGCTTCTGATTATGACAGAATTTATTTTGGTAGCTATCCTTAAGTAACACACTCTAAAGCACTTTAAAATTAGCTGGTTTTGAAACAGTGTATGTCAGTATTCTCGTGGTGACTGTTTTGAAGACTCTGCTGATATGGAATATGGGCAATTGATACAGAATACTGATGCAAGCATTAATGTAAAGAAAATGCCATGCAAACAATCTGTTCTGAAAATACCATGGCAGCTGCATTCTCACAAGCTTGGTAGTTCAGGGTGCTAACACCACAGTCATTTTACTGCTGCTTTACTGAGAAATAGGATCCAGTCTTTCTAACAGACTGGAGGAGGTCCAAATGCCAGCTAGTTTTATGGATGTTTATGGGACATTCATTATTCCAATTTTTATGGGACTGTGCTCTGAGAGACTGTCCTCTCAGTCTAAAGCCCAATCCTCTCTGGAACAGAGCTAGCTAAAAAAGTTTTAATCAAAACACGTTTTCATTAGAATGCCACTTTGTCAAAACTGCAGTTTTTCATAGGCATCTCTGTAATGGCTTTGGGAAAAACCTTTTTTTCATTCCAACACATATTGCTGGTCACAATTGAAAAGGTTGAGGGAGGTGGAAAGAGGTCTTGATATGCCCAAGGGTAATTTTTTTATCATTTCCATATTGTAGGTGGAATTTTCTGATGCTACTTTATTGGCGTGGTGCTTTGTGTCGCTGCCTGAGGAAACCTCTAGGGAGGAACAGGGTGTGCAGTCCAACTGGCTCAATAGAGCTCACACTTGATGTTATCCAGGTTTTGCTCACAGTGATCACTGTGCCTCCTGGTGGGTCTCCAAAAGAAAAGGGTTCCATCCATGATGACCACAGCTCTCCGCAAAACTTTTGTAATTGTAAGGACTGGCACAGGCTTCTCCAAATCCAAATATAATGTGCAATGCATAAGCTGTTCTAGTCCTTACAGCTGTGCGATAAATTCCTTGAATGGATGAGACCTGGCAATACAAAGTGTATTTTGTCGCTGCCTTAACACACAAGTTTAGGATCCTGAAGGCTGCAGACGCATTGCACTCTTTAACCCAAGCTGTGGCATGCAGCATGTTCAACATGCAGAAGAAGCAAAGAGCACGTTCCCTACCTGCTTCCAGTGTGTCTTCTCTTATCACAGCTGCTCTCCCCATCCGAGCCAGCAACAAGCTGGCAATGCAGACAGCACAGGCTCTCCTCTGCTCAGCCCCCTCCAGAGATCAAACAAAATAAATAGCGGTATTGAGGAAGACAGAGAAGGATCAGGCATTGAAAGAGAGAAGAAGGCTGAAGTAGAGGGCAGGGAGGTAGACGGATCTCAGAGCAGAGTCTGTAGCATAACACGTGAGAATGTGAAAGGAGAATCCAAACAGGGTGATGAGAGGCAGCCCCGTGTCTCAGGCACGGGCACAGCAGCGATACCCTGGTGCCTGGAGCTTAGTTTTGCACACTGCTGAAGAAGATTTGGGGGTTGAAGAAGACCAGAAGCAGAGAGGAAGAGGGGGAATGATTAACGGTATTGAGATGGTGCATTGGGTATCTCGGCTGCTGATTTCCTTGTGTTTTTTAAATGCATGTGAGTGGAGAATGGTACTTAAGAGTCCTAGGTCAAATATGGCAAGACTTTTGTGTAGGTATGCAAATCGCTGTGAGTTAAATTGTATCACGGCAACTACTTAGATGGGAAGAGCTTCCTGGTGTTAATTACTGCAGCTTCAGGGCCCTTTGAGGTGTTCTTGCTTTATACTTTGAACTAGTACAGTTTATCATTTCCACTCCAAACAAGTTGTCCACCTGACAGTTTTAAGCAGTCTCTCTTTGCACTTCCCTCATCATCATATTTAGCAGCTCTATATCATAGAACATTTTATTTGTTCCTTTTATGACTAGAGGAAAATTTGCGTGCTTCTAGGATAAAGAAGGATAATAAAGCAATAAATTTTAAGGGATAGGAGGTACTAATGAACCGACTAGCGTGGCAAGAGAGGAAAAGCACTCCCATGAGATATAGCCAAGCTGTAAGCCAAAGCATATAATTTTATGTCCAGTGAATAAACATTTTTTAATGGTTTCTTGGTAAGTTTTGCCATTACATTGCTTACGCTTAATTTGCCAATAGCCTGCTAGTTAGTAAACCATGTGAAATGTCTTGTTTGGACTACAGAAAATAGGTTTTATGATTTTATTTTTCTGCCAGCTGTACAGGGAGGAATACAGGTGATAGTAGTAGTGTAGCTAGATCCAGATCGCGTACAGATAGGGCAGAGGAGTAAAGAGAATTTGAAACAGAATTCTGGAGTTAGAAGCCAGCACATGGAGATTTCCTGAAATTTTCCTGGGCCTCTAGGAGAATTTATATATGAATCTTTTATAAAGGAAAGAAAAAACTTTTATTTGCAGTCGTCCAAAACTAAAAATGAAATCTTCCTAGAACTGATCCTTATGGAAGGCTTCCACCCGTGTTTGCTCCCAGTGGCCTCTCGTGAATGCCTGTATCATCTATTGAAGAGTAAATTGCACTATTTCATACTGGTTGTGATTTTCTCTGAACCTTTTCTAACTGATATGGAAATCACTGTGTTACATACTTCATCTAGGGAAGCCCTGGGAATTACCAGGAGAGTATGTATAAGGAAGAGTGTAGTTCATGTACAAATATAATGGCAATATCATCCAGAACAAGCCTTCAAACATTGCACTAGTTAATTTCAAGACATTACAGCTGCAGGAATGGCAGTAGAATATGTGCTCTAAACCCATACTTGTGCTCAAGTTCTTTGAGAGGTCAGAGCTTGAATAAATTGGATATGCCATATGAAAGAAAAAACTTTAACATTATGGACTTCATGTTTAAATCAGCTGCTGTTGCTTTATTTCAGTCCTTCCTGTCTTCTGTCTACAAAGTTGCAATAGAGCCTTGTATTTGATTTTTAACACTTATGCCCCTACTTGTGAGAATCCTGATTTTCTCTACTTCGTTCACCCTGAATAATATGGGTCATCACTATCTTATTATCTCAAGTGAGTTCAAGGAAATGCTTGTCCCTGTTTTGAACAAGTCAGCATCCTTCATCTCTCTCTGCCACCGTCACCACCACCATTATGAGATGAGATCCAGCCAAGGAGACATGATCTGATCTTCCCTGGGAGGCTGAGTCTGTTATTTTGAGGGGCAAATGCATCCCTACAGCTGCCACAGAACACACCTATTCTCTTGCCTACTGGTAGTAAAGTAATTAAACTGCTTATTAAATTAGGATTTTCAATCAATATTTATAATGTATTTCTGGTTAAAATTCACATTGATTTGTACTAATGTTACTTATTGATTCCTTGAATTGATTAAGATGAGCAGAGTGTCATTTTCGGTTCCTGGACATGGTACAGTGTCTTCAGCCCTTGTAAGAACACAGCTCCTGCTGGAGTGTGCCTTAGTGCAGCACCCTGCTAATACAGTCTCCTCTTCTGCTGTTTCATTATTACCTTGCGCATAACAAACATTTCTGAATTATGGAACCAGCAGGCACCTTACCAGCAGAAATAAGAAGCTTTGTAGAGAAGTCTTCCAGCCCACTCACTATGGAAACTCTAAACTTTCAGGGTAGCTCCAGAAGATAAGGAAATCAGCAACCAGAAAGGAAAAGTTCCTTAAAAAGAGTTTTCAAGGAATTTAGAGCTGTCAAGCTGCCACCTTACGGACTGAAGCAATAAGCTAATCATGGCCCAAATGAATTTTGGGTTAGTATAACCAAGGAACCTCGCACAACAAGTAATTAAATAATTTAAATTTATATTCTGTTGGCTTAATGATCAGTGAAGGGGCTTTAGAAGATTTTTTTTTCCAAACTGTAAGTTGTTTCATCTTTCAGGTTCTCAGAAGGAAGCCTTGAATAATGCTTTGAAATTAGCAGATCTAAATCCGGCAAACTAAAGAACTAAGAGCTGGTAATGCAAGAGGTACACATGATTTTACGTGGCAATTCTAGAAAAAGGTTTGATCAGCCAACTCACAAGTTATTTGGTATATGCAACAGATTTAGGAAAAAAAAAAGACAAGTTTAGGAAGCCTTCCAAGGCTTATGTGACAGTGTAGTGCTGTCTCAGTCACCAACGAGACCCTAAAATATTAACTGAAGTCCTTGGAAAATATTTTTTTACCTCTGCCAGCACTTTTGGAATAGCATCATAATAGAATAGTAAAAAACATTAAGGTAATGTGGTACAGTTGTGAAAGAATTCTGATTTCCTGAAACAATAGGCTGAAAGATGATCCAGGCAGCTGCTTCTAGTCCCATAGACTGTGTCCCCAACACACCTTATGTTGATAGCTCTAAAATGTATTTAAACGTGAAGATGCTGCTTAGGCTTAATGGATTTGGATACTATCCATAGTATTAAACTAGTCCAGATTAGAAATTCTAGGAATTAACGTACGTAGCTGTCAGTGGTTGCTAGAGATGTGACTGGCAAGTGAAATGTATGAATCATGTAAAGAAATTAATCACCAGTGAGTGATTCTGGACAAAACACCGATCACATATTTTGGATACAAGAAATCCTGGAAGAGACTACCTGAAATATCAAGAAATCTTCATCTCAGTTCCTCCTTATCTTGAAGGACTGGCCACAATCAATCTTAAAATATGACACAGTTTTTCATGGTCCATCGTGCCATCTACTCCTCATCCTCATATGACATTTGATAATCAAGAGAACTCAAGCTTTATAGCACCCTGCCCACATTGGCACCCAAATTGTTTGGAATTTGGGTGTTGCCTATAGCAAATTCATGTTTCTCATGATTACATTGCAAGATAGAGATTTAAGTAGCTACATCAGCTATGTGCAGCACTAAAGAGTACTGCTGAACTTCTGAAAAGGAGTATATAGTAAAGTTTGGGAAAATCTCTCTTTAGCAAGGAACCGGGACCTTTTTGTTACAGTATTGTGTGGTTTGTTATCAGACTCATTTACTCGGAAATGTAAGCTCTTGGCATTCTCCCAGTTCGACATTTCTACTGTCTTGTACTAAAATATTCTGATGCTTGGACATTATAATTTGCATTTGCATGATTTTTGATTACTTAGTCTATTCCTATTAATTAAAAAAAGTTTTATCTTTGTATTATACTAGGACAGGCTACATATTGGGAAGGCAACTTTTCATTTTCCCATAAAACCACTGATATATAAAGACTTGAAAATTTTTCTTTTATGACACATTTTGCTACTTCTTTCCATATCACACTCTTTTATGATTTATTTAGAAAATATATTAGTGGAGAACATTTGCTTTATAAAAATATGTGAGAGATTGTAATTTGTAAATTGAATGCAACCTGCAAATATGCTGTAAATCAGTTACTTTTGTTCTTGAGGCATATCTTGCTCTTTTTCTGTTTTTTTTTCCTAGTTTGGTGGGGGTTTTTTTAAGATAATATCAGCTTCTTATGTCAAGAAAATATGATGGGGAATGGAAAGACTTTTTTAGGAAAGTCTTTAGATTTTATAAGACTATGGGAAAAAGTTTTTACCAAACTCAAAGACATGAGACCCAGAGCCACATTTTTAAAGGCTTTAAAAATTTGGAGCAACTACTCAAGTTTAAAACTCTGAGATCTTGATTACTAATGAAAGGTTATTGTGAAGCTGCTGTACTTTCTGAAGAATCTAGAAGTGTTTGGATGTACTTGAATCAGAATTTTAAGATTCAATAATTTCCAGAAGAACTGTAGAAGACTGGAATAGGGAAAATGCTAGGCTTAAAACATCCTAAGAATTTCCTGTTGCAAGGATAAAGGCAGTATAACCATTAACTTGAGGGAAAATTACAAGTCTGGTGAATATATAGCAACAGACTGCATATTCATGAGCTTCCCATGGAAGTATTGAACTACAGAAAGAAGGACAAAAAGGACAAAAAGGGACTTTTTAAATTCAAGCCAAGCTATATGAACAATATAAGCTTTCAATTCCCAAAATACTGTGAGAAGAAAAGGTACAGAGACTCCAGAGCTAAAAAAGTGATTCTTCATTAACTTTTCTCCTCTTTACTCAACCTGTTTCTACAAGGAAGGCAGGAAAAGAGGGGACAACTATAGAACATCAAGATGAGACAAATACCTAAGCTGGCACTATTTCTTCAGCTCCAAGGTATCAGTTAGACTGCAACGTCCCAGATGAGTTTGCCAAAACACAGTACAGCAATGAAGTTAAAGAACTCCCTTTAATGATTGCAGCATGATGTAAAAGATGCCACTTTAATTTAAGCATGAATAGCAATGCCCATTAACAAAATTATATTTCGAAAGGTGACATGACCTAACCTCAGCAGAAATTCTTAGCAACAACTAATTTGCTGAATAAGCTCTTTGAATGTCTCCTTTGTAGTGACTGCCTTGCACAGTTCTGTAGGTGCTCTGGAGAACACCAGTTATAACTAGCAAAGTGACAGACGTGCCTGAATAGGCATTCAGAGAGGTCATTAAGATTTGGTCTGCTCTTTCTTGTTTCTCTGGATGCTGCTCCTGCATGTGCTTTGAATAGAATTACTCTGGACTGCATTAACACATCCTCACCTACCTGGCAGCCTTAATACAATTCCTATTGAAATCAGCAGAGAAGAACTCCAGGTACATTGAGAATGTGCAGTAAGGACTGGTTTAGTCTTCATAAATTTTAGCTTCTTTGATTGCACCATAGATGTTCTTTCAAGATGAGAGATAGCCAAATAAATATTGGCTTGTAGATTAATTAAGCAACACAGTCCTTCACGGCATTATTATGCATTTTTCTTTTATGCAGTTGAGTTCATCAATATGCAAGAAGTTTGATTTTGAAGTGCATCATGCAAAAACATTGCCTGATTGCTCCGCATGAAGAGGAAAATTCTCTCTTAGGTGTCCATTACCAGGTTCGCTTAGTAACAAAAGCATTTTTCTGAAAGGATTTGGTTTATCTGCAGAATGAGGCTATTTCTTCTGTAGTAAGAGTAAACATAGACAAAAATTATGTTGGACCATACAGATCTCTCTAGACTTTCTGGAACCAAATGATAAGACAGTCTCCAAGGAACTGTTGTGCATATTGCACATTGCAGTGAAATAAGCAGATACACTGGGCAATAGGAAGAAACAGAATGGTTTTAAATATCAGTTAAAGTCTTGGTGGTTTTGTTTCACTTCTTAGAATGTGAATTGAATTTTTTTGTGAGTGCGTTGGGATCTATGGATACAAAGTGAGCATTTGCATAATGGGTGATTGCACAAGATACAAAGCTAGGCAGAATGAGGGATCCCATGTATGTGCTATCTAACATTTGCTAAGGAACATTGCAGATTTTCTTGTGATAGAGTGACCACATGCAAATGTTTTGTGTGAGAAATCTCAAGGAAATTAATTTCCTCAAACAAAATTAATAAATGTGTACAACTATTCAAAAATATAAAATGCATGCAGCATTTTCCTTTTGCTTCTCTTGCATAGATTTTCTGCCTTTTTGGTTTTATAAAAAAAACATACAAGGACTTGGAGCAATTTGTACGTGCATTGCAAATGCCACAGGAACAGCCTCCCTGTGTGCCTGCATTTTGCAGGAAAATGTGTAGAATAGACCAAGAGTTTTGAATTGTTATCTGTTGTTCACCATCTGTGCCCTGATTCAAGAAGGCAGTGGCACAGGTTTCTAAACATTCCTGTGGAACAGAGATGCTTCCCCAAGTTAGGAACTCTGATAACCAACCCGTACAGAAGTGCTGTTTGTTTTCTGAACTGACACCATGCAGTAGATAGATAAGGAGCATCGGAGAGATGAAATACACTTACAGAGATGTGAACTATTTGCCAGAATGACACACGCCTAGCATTTTGGGGACTGAAACAAATTTAGAAATATAATGTCCTAATTCCTTTCTTGTGCCTTGTTAACTCAAATGCCACTTATATAAGCGTGTGAAATCTGTCCTTCTTGTACTGCACGGTTCGCAGAATTCAAGGTTTGACTTACAAATAAAAAATTCATAGATTTAATTCATAGGTATGAGAATATATTCTATTAAGGCATGGGACTTACCTAATAAACGGAGTCTGGAGACAGTGTATAACAGTGGATTTGGGAGAAGAGAGTTTCTCTTTAAAGACTCCAAATCTGAAGCCCAATTATGACATTAAGGGGCAATATGCAAGTATTTCACTGTTGATCACTTTAATAAGGGATAACAAGCAGTTTCTGGTGAAATCCATTTTAGAGAGGGAATGAACAGTGCTGCAGCAAAGGAAATGCAGGAGTGACAGGAGAGGAGACAAGAAACAGGCAAGAGGGAGGCAAAGAGAATAGGGGAAATGAGGGAAGATCAAACACAAATAGAGGACATTGCCCATAATGATGACATTGTTGCGGTTTTGTAGCTTTAATGGCTAAAGGATAGAGAAGAGGCAAGATTTGGAGGTGACATCATTACTAATGATTTATATAAGTTGGCTTAATAAATTATATTACCTGCCTACCAATGTGGCTTCTTGTACCGACAACAACCAGAGGTAGCGGAAAGTTTTCTGTCAGAAAGTTTGGCTGGCTTGGGTTTTTGTCTGTTTGCTTTTGTTTATTGAGAGTATATTATGGAAATGTTAATCTCAATTTCTTTTTATGATTTTGTGAAAATCCTTAAACTTAAACCCCTCAAACTTTTCATTTTCCCGTGAAAAACTCAATGCTGATAGCAGCAAAAAATCACTGAAAATTAACACCCCCTTTTGCTGAATAATTTTAATGCATATAATTTTCCATTGAGTGTCATTGAACATGACAATATTTATCAAGTAAAAAGTTTAAAATACCAGCAACTAACTTCACTGAATCAATGGAGGTCCTTGTCTACCCAAAAGAACTACCCTGGCTCACAACTTCTCTTCTTATTGCCCAACTGCTGTACTAATTTGTGACTATTTCCTGCCACCACCTTAGAAGATAAAAGGGTGTAGAGAAAGCGGAATCACACTACGCATATCCTGAGAGCTGTGTGATGGGGGTTCTGCTGACAGGAGCAGCACTGCAGCCTTATAAAGCCTCTTAGAGCAACTCCAGCAGATGAAACAACTGCTGGAAAGTATTTCAAACAGCAACCAGATACGCCACCAAGATGCTGTCCCCAGTGCATATAGGGAGCAGGCAGAGATGGGTGCATTCATCTCCCAAACAAGACTGATCCCATCAGGCTCCCCTACTTTGCTCAGGGTTACCCCAAAGGCAGGAGGTTTCTTAGCACGTCTTCTCCAGTTGTGGCTGTGGATCTTCTAAGCTCCAGCTATCCTCTAATGTTACTCAGAGTTAGAGTCAGCTTTATCTGGGCTTTGTGGAGCCTCTGATGCCCTGGCACACCAAAGAGGGAATGTCTGCACATGATCTGGCATCCTGGAACAAGACATGAATGATGTGGCAGGCTCAGGGTCCAGAGAAGAAAAGGCCCAGAAGTGGGCTTCCCTGAACCCCTATATTTCCACTGGGCATTTTGGTGCCCTTTTGCCTTGGAATATTAAAAGTAAATAAAGGTTTTGCATGCTATCCTGTGGGCCTCCAGACACTCTCTTGGAGAGATATGTCACCTCTGATACATGTGCTTACAAGAACCCTCCAAAAAAAGGAGCTTGTGGAAAGTCACAGCATAATTAGATAGAGGCTTTCCTGGTGAGACATTGCAGAGGGCAAGAAGGTGACAGCCCCATGCTGGTTCATCCTCCAGGCACACTTTTCCTGAGCAGAGGTTACCGGGCTGTATCTCAGGCATGTGGGGCTGCCCACACAGCAGCTCTCCAGCAAGACAAGGAGCATAGCTGGGAAGGAAAGAGGGCCAGGAACTTCTTAGGGAGCTCTTTGGATGTCCTTTTCTGCTTGGCCATTTCCACCTATCAGAGGAAGGGTGTCCCCACAGCATCAGGTGGTTAAACCCTCCTACCAGCCCGCAGGCCAGCACCCTTGCCCTCACATGCCTTGTCCAACAAGGGAGAGGGACCCACTGACCAAGACAGGTCCCCACCCTTCTTTTTGGGGGGTTGAAGTTAGTCCAGAGTACTTTGTTCTTGTTTTGCTGCCCTTCTCCTCCACCCCTTTCCCTCAGCTGAAACTCCTGTGCAGAGAACATGCAAAATTGTTGATTGCTGTGGCAGAGCCTTTGAGGTAGGAGAAGCTGCAGAGGTGGCCACAATTGTAATCAGGAGATGCAACGCAGGGATGACAGAGGTGCAGAGTTCAAAGGATCATGGGGGGCCATCAAGGCACAAAGTAACTCAGCAAGCTGGTGATGACAGTAGCCCAAGCAAATCATGTCTTGCATGGAGGGGAGAGGAAATATTTTGTGGGTTTGCTTTTGCTGTGTAGTTCAGAAAGGCATCACAGAAAGTGCAGGAAGAGAGCAAATAGTAGGGGGGAGAAATCGCTGGAAGCAGGTGGGGAGTTAAAAGTGAGGAGTCTGGTGGGAAAGGAGGGAACATGGTGGGTAGCAAGAAACTGCCTGTCAAAAGTGCAGCAGAATAGGACACAGCGGGGTGAGGAGAGGTTGGTGTTGCATACATCAGGAATACAGACCAAGGGAAAGAAAATAGAACTGTTCCCTGCCCGCTCATAAGGTAAGGCATAAAGGATATTGTGGCCTCAGTTGCAGTGTTTACTAGGGCTGTGATGGCAACAGGTGGCTTCATGGACTTCTTGGTGGTGTCTGTTGCTGAGACAAGGGAGGAAAGTGAGGCCAGAGTAGGTGTGCAGGGCCTGGAACGCATTAGCTATGTGTCCCAGTTTCAGCTGGGATATAGTTAATTTTCTTTTCAGGGTGAGTTGAGCCAGTTTGCAGAGGTGAAAGCCATCCAGCTGGTTTTAGATATTGCTGAACAAGAAAAATGGCCAGTACATCATACTGATTCATGGATGATGGCAAATGCTCTGTGGGGATGGTTACAGCAGAGCAACTGGCAGTGCAGAAGCAAACCCATCTGGGCTGCCCCATTGTGGCAAGATATTGCAGCCCAGATAGAGAATTTGCTTGTAAAAGTATGTCACACACCCAAGAATTGGGCCACTGAAGGACATCAAAACAACCAGCAGGTGGATCAAGCTGCTAAGACTGGGGTGGCTCAGGTGGATCTGGACTGGCAACATAAGGGTGAATTATTCATAGGCTGGTGGGCCCATGACACCTTAGGCCATCAAGGAAGAAATGCAACATATAGATGGACTCATGATCGAGGGGTGGACTTGACCATGGACACTGTCACACAAGCTATTCATAAATGTGAAACGTGCACTGCAATGAAGCAAGCCAAGCGGTTAAAACTGTTTTGGTATGGAGGACAATGGCTGAAATATAAATATGGGGAGGTCTGGCAAACTGATTACATTACACTCCCACAAACCCAGTAAGGCAAGCGTCGTGTGCTTACAATGGCAGAAGCAACCACCAGATGGCTGGAAAGATATCCTGTGCTGCATGCCACCACCCAGAACACTATCCTGGGCCTCAAAAAGTAAGTCTTATGGCAACATGGCACCCCAGAAAGAACTGGGTCAGACAACTGGACTCATTTCTAAAACAACTTCATGGACATCTGGGCCAAAGAGCATGGCATTGAGTGGGTATATCATATCCCCTATCATGCACCAGCCTCTGGGAAGATCAAATGATACAATGGACTGCTAAAAACTACACTGAGAGCAATGGATGGTGGGACCTTCAAACACTGGGATACACATTTAGCAAAGGCCACCTGGTTAATTAACACTAGAGGATGTGCCAATCAAGGTGGCCCTGCCCAATCAGAACTTTTACGTACTGTGGAATGGGATAAAGTGCCCCTAGTGCACATGAAAAATATGTTAGGGTAAACACTCTGGGTTATTCCTGCCATGGGCAGAAGCAAACCCATCCATGGTTTGCTTTTGCTCAAGGACCTAGGTGCACTTGGAGAGTGATGCAAAAGGACAGGGAAATCTGATATGTACCTCTAAGGCATTTGATTTTGCGTGAGAACAGCCAATGAATTAAAGTGTATGATGTTAATTGCTAAATTATGTCATCACTACTATGGTTGTTATATGCCATATCAATAGTATTACAGTAAGAATCAGCCAAATTAATGAAGAATGAACTTTGATGAACTGAGTGATGTGCAGCGGTGATTAGAACCAGAATTAGCTTCAGCAACTGGCGCCTGGCAACTTTCTCGAGGTCAACATCCTCAACCCACAGACCGTGGGCATGGACTGTGCCAGGTAACACCAGCTGCGAGCTCCAGATGCAGCATACCACAGTGCAACATCACACACACCCCATCGCTCCTGGTCTGAAAGACTGTTATGACAGATGGAGCCCAAAGTTATGGACTAAATGAACTCAATGGGCATTTTAGAGGGATGGCCCATAGACTAAGGGAATGATATCTCTGTGTGTATAAATATATATATATCTCAATGACAGGAAAAGTGGTGGTGACTCACTGAAAAGTGTAAGACTTGGGCATGATGTGAATGGTATGGAATAAAGGGTGGATACTGTCCTGGTTTCAGCTGGGATAGAGTTAATTTTCTTTCTAGTGGCTGCTACCTTTCACATTTGGTATGAAAGGAATGTCAATAATGCATATTGTTTTTGTTGTTGCTAAGTGATATTTATAGTATTCAAGGACTTTTTTCAGATTCCCATAGAAGCTGAGAAGGAGCAGAGACAACAGTGGAATGGCCAACGGAATATTCCATACCATAGGTGTCATGCTTAGTATATAAATAGGGTTTGGACAAGGGTAGGAATTCATAGTCACTGCTACAGACAGTGCGAATTCACCAGGTGGTGAGAGTGACTTGTGTTATTATTATTATTGTTATTATTGCTATTTTCCTTTTCTGATATTGTTCTATTAAACTGCCTTTATCTCAACCCACAAGTTGTTCTTTTTCCCTTTCCTTTCCCCTCATTTTCTCCCTCTTCTTCCTGCCCTTCTCAGGGGAAAGGTGGAGAACTGTGTGAGCGGCTGTGTGGTCCTAGCTGCTGGATGGAGTTAAACCATGACACTATGCTTCTACTGTGAGGTGCTTGCCCAGGTTGTTCGGGCATTAGCAGTAGCCTGCGCAGTGACCATGGTATGTCTATTCCCCAGTGCCTGTGCCCAGCTGTCCAAATCTTCATTCCACTGAGACCCTGCAGGATGCAGCATCCAATTTCATTGTGAGTGTGGCCTGGGCTCAGAAGTTTGTAGGACTCTTGGCAGGGTCACTGCAAAGTAAACATGTAGTTTGAGTGCAGCCACCTTCATTTGGGGGCAGCAGTTTTCAGTACATAGGTATAGGCTAAGCTTCTGCTCTTGGCCATATGGTCAGAAATCACTGTCAGGCTCCTTCTGGTTACTGTTATGGTTATAGACATGGTTCCCTTGCAGGCCACTGAGTTTATTTGGGAAAGAATCACCCTCCACTCCACCACCTGGCTGATATTAGCTCCTCTCAGCAGATCCCTGCATCAATCCACCTGTATATGGGCCTCCAAGCTCATTCTGCTGGCTCACAACTTCTGTCACCACTTATGAAAAAGTGTGGCCTTGAACTTCTCATCCTCTTTGCCCCTTCTTCAGGAGTTGCAAAGGGGTTAAAATAGCTTAGTGACCGTGAATTCTGCTCTGTATCCTGTTTGTGTCAGTGTAGAGTTTGGAGACAAGGTGACAGCAATGTATGTACACACAGTGTTGCACTACTATAGCAGCAATTGACGCAGAAAGCATTGCCTTACTCCGGATCACCCTTTCAGATCCTATGAAAAGCAAGGAAGAAGAGGGGGGGAAAAAGGAGATACTTTGCGAATGGCAGGTGAAGGTCAAGTGCACATGCACACAACACTCACCCACACACTTTCTTTCAAGTTCTTGTCTCTTCTCTTCTGCCTGACACATTGATCATGGAAATGTGTGCAGGACAGCTCACAGGGAGCAGCTCTGCTGGATCAGAGAGAAAATACTTATGCCAAGACACGACATTTCATCTCCTTCCTTTGCTGTTCTAGTAGGATTATGATAGCTTCTCAGTTAGCATTGAAATAAGCTGAAATACTTCAAGCCAGTGCTACTTAAATTAAAATTATTATTACCCTCCTGCACTGTGAAATAAAACAAGCATTTGTCAGTTCTCTAGGTAGAGAAGAGCTAAGATCAAATATGCTCTTTGTGTGTAGAAACCCCTTTCAACATCTATAAACGTAGAAAAGTCAATGCTTGCCATGTCCCAAATTCTTGCCCAGATTTCTTCTTTCAATTTCAACAGACTCACTGACACCCAAATGCTTTGTTATAAAGATTGATAACTGCCACAGTAATGGGAGGCATATCCATT
Source organism: Pluvialis apricaria (assembly GCA_017639485.1). Taxonomy (NCBI): domain Eukaryota; kingdom Metazoa; phylum Chordata; class Aves; order Charadriiformes; family Charadriidae; genus Pluvialis; species Pluvialis apricaria. The sequence goes on along the minus strand of CM030007.1, from coordinate 185,054,350 downwards.
CATTATTCAAATAACTTTGCAGACAAGCACTAAGTAATCTTTTAATTCGCTTATCAGTATTCCTGGTCAACTTTTAGTTCTGCATAAGCACCCCCAACCCGGGTTCCTATTGTTTGAGACACACCTGCAGTTTGTAGACTACTAACACTCACATGCATTACTTACAAGATTTTAAGTAAAATTTCATATTAATAACACCAGAAACATAATGGTTTGTTACTGAAATGCAGATTGTTCACATAAAAATTCTTACATTTTCTTACTCTAAAATAGTCTTCCTCACTTCTCCTTCACTACCAGAAATGAGATAACCTTCAGTTTTCTGCTATTAGTACGTATTGGAAAAATTAAGGTCTCCCTCCTTGTATTTCCTTGGCCTATAACTCCTGGTTAAGCCACCCATTCCCCTCTTCTGCCTCTTCTTCTGCCAGGTAGTAGTAATGGTTTTCCTGAACTGTTTGCTGGGACCCAGGAAACAAATGATAAACAGAAGCTTAAAACCATCACTTGTGTATTTGGAGATAGCATGCATAAGGGCTGGCTTAGAAGAAATCTCCCAGCTTCAAATTTTAGGCACAAGACATGTTTAAATCACAGAGCACAGAAAATCTGCTGGAGGTCTCAGTAAAGAGCATCTCACAAAACATCAGGACTCCTACGAGCCTGGAGGTGGAGATTTTTGCACCCCCAGGAGCACCACCAAAGGTGTGAAGTCTCTGTGCTGTGTTGAGGGGAAAGAGCTGGGTGATGTTTCTCCCCAGACAGTGTACAGCACCAGGAGATCCTTCAGAGAAACTGCTCATGGGGTGGAAGGGCAATGGAGAAGAGTAAAAGGAGCAGTAAACCCACATGTTCTTTCAAGCACTCCTAACTTCTGTCTTGCAGAAACAATTGGGACGTGGATGCAATGACACTCCTTCATGTCACATGGGACTCTGCCTGTGGCCAGCCAAGGATTCAGCAAATGTGTTACCCGTTTGCCATCAGGGCTGACATGGAAGAAATCTTTTCAGCTGATTTGGTTGGAGCCCGGGGTTCAGCTCTTGCTCGTGCCTCTCACTTCCTTTGGTGAAATCCAGGTTTCACAGGTAGATTTATCATCTGTAGCTCCAGAACCAACCTAGTCCAGTGAATGGGACTGTGTTCTCCCCTTTCCCCTCGCACATCTCCTCTTCTGCTTTCGGCGGATCTTGCACTAAATTTTCCCTGTGTGATCAAAGGTGATAGAAGCAAGTTTCCCAAGCTTTAAAAGAAACTCTAGAAACACTGGACCGTTCCTGTCCTCATTCATCCAAGATTTTGTTAAAATATTCAGTTCACACCATGTTCAGTATTGGTGCCTGTCAGACCTGAAGGTTCTGCTTGTTTATCCAGACATCAGAAGAAAAAATTAGAACAGCGTGGACACTTGTACTATACTGCTGCCTTGCAGTACTTCTAGTTTCCTTTGGCTTATGTAGGAAACTTGTTTGAATTTTATGTACCCTTTCCACTTCATAACACCATGAACTGGCAAAGGTCTCCTGTACCCTTCAGTAAGCCTGCACCATCCTTTCAAACTCTGCAGTAGATTACAATTAATTTTCATATTTGCATCAGAATATTTGAGAACAGGGTACTTGCAGCTTCTGAGAAATAAGTGAGGCACTAAACCCACTTTGCTTCCACATGACCTTCAAACCGAAGGACAATACATATTCTAAACACTTTCTTTGCAGACGGTAAATTTGATAGCACATTTCTGGCATGTAGGATAATTTTTGTGTCTAAAGTAAAACATTGCTGAATGCTCTAAATTTTGCCAGTATAGAATGACTCAAGAGAAAAGTATATTGTTGTTCCAAAGCTGAGGGTGCTGATGTGGGAGTTCAGAAAGGTGGCTGAGAAAATTATGAGAACTGGTCATTAGAAGAAACAATTATATCTTTCTTCCCAGAGACTTTCCTGCTTGAATTTGACCTGACATTTCAGAGGAACGGACCTGCCCGGGTACCTGGCTGTACTGAGCTGGCAGTGGCAGAAACAAAACCAGCACATCACAGCTGAATTTCTCAAGCTGTATATGTGTGTTATAGAGTGGTTTAAAATGTTCACAAGACAGCACTTTTCTATCATCAGTTCAAATGTGCACAACACACCACATATTACAGTAGATTCCTGCACTCAGGGTGAAATAGGAAGACCATTTTGCCATGATATGACATAATGTGAGCCTAAGCAAGAAGTTACATTATTGTGCCAGGTAACACTGCCTTGACTTTGCTGGAGGTACAATCATACGCATGATCTTCTGTTACTGAGACAAGGAAACTAAGCAAGCAAGATAAGTGTTTCTATCATTACTCACTTCTGATACAGCTGTCACTTTTCTGTACATTGTTTTCAGCGGGGAAGGAAACCAAAACCAAGCATGATTTACTAACTTGATATTTTTCTGGGGGAAAGAAACTTCCTGCTGAAAATATCATCTCTCTCTCTCTCTCTCTCAGTCTCCAGACAAATGAATGATTCAAGAGAAGTTTGGAAATGAGGTGGTAAGCTATGTACCTGGCATAATAACTCGGAGAGCCTTTTCTCCAGATCACCTGCTCCCTGTGCTGTCTGCCAGCAGAGCAGTTACCTGTTGACTTATTGCAGGAGGACGCATGCAAAAGCTAAATATAGCTCAGTCATAAGTGTTTATATTTGAAACACCTGCACAACTGGATACAAAACAAATGCACTGCAGCAAAACACACACAAAACACAGAGAAACCCGTGACATGGCACCATGAGCTGCAATATGGGGGGGGTTCTGAACACAAGAAAACACTTTTTACTGTACGTGCGCTCAAGCAGGTTACCCAGAGAGGTTGTGGAGTCACCATGCTTGAAGAGGTTCAAAACCTGACAGGACACAGTCCTGAACAACTTGCTCTAGATGACCCTGCTTCACCAGGTAGGTTGGACCAGATTAACCCCAAAGGTCTCTTTCAACCTAAAGGCTTCTAATTCATTTGTATGAGTACTACTACAGGCAGCTTGTTTAGAGGGACAGTAGGTTCACGTGTCACGTCAAGTCAAGCTTACCCACATTTAACTTCCTCTCTCGTGTATGAAAGCACAACAGGAGCTCATGCAGATCAACAGGCTATGAGTCCCAGGTAGCCATCTGCACAGATTATAAGGCATATTATGAAAATAGGCTAAAATAGCTCAGCCTTCTGCCTTGCTCTGTGTATTTATCTTACCAAGTTTTTCCCCTAGTTGCTCATTGTGAAAATCCTCTGTATTAAAGGCGATGCAACATCATTGTTTCCTTACTGCAAATACTTCATGTGAGGGGTGCGTGCAGCTGCAGTACTGTGTGGGATAGGAGGCAGCATGCTTATGTATGCTCTGGGTCAAAAAAGAAAGCAGAAATAATGATCAGCTTGCTAAGTTCTTCCATTTGCTGCTGCTGCTATGTTGGACAGGCCAGCTGCAATTTCTCTTTACTTACAATGACCATGTCACAAGTTTTCTCAGGTGCTCTCACCAGGTTAGACACAGAAGCAGCACACAGATGAAGGCTGGAAGAAGCATTAATTACCACACCTAATGTCAGGCCTTTTTCCAAAAATCTGGAAGCCTCAATTCCAATACTGACAAGAGATTTTCTAATAGTAATTTAGTGGCAGAGGGACTGACTCTTCTCTTATCCTTCAGGTTTGCCAGCCTTTGCTCCTGTTTTCAGGTTCCCTTTGCTACTTGGAAGGCTGGGTAGCATTTGGCTAGAAGCACATTCTGTAATGATCTTTTCCCCAGTAACTATTTGTCATTTCCATTGTACGTGACTCAGCCCTTCAAGAATTTTAAGCAAAGCTTGCAAGCACCTTAAACAGAAAATGATTTTTAAAATTCCTCTTCATGGCACTTGTAATGATAAATGGCCTGATGATAGTCATAAAACACCTTGTCTTCTGCACAAGCAGCTTATGAAGTGGAGACTTCTATGGTGCTAAAAAAAATAGACTGCTGCTATGACTGAAGCACCATATGTTTCATATAAGCTTGGAAAGAGATCAAAGAGTCATTCTAGTTAAAGGAGATATTTTCTAACTGCTTGCTCTATTTTACCTTTTTTATTTTTTAATGTGTGATTATTCTGTGAAAAGATGGGAATTATCTTTCCATTTTCATTCCAGATCAATCTCTCCTACACTGGATGTCCAAAGGGCCTCTACTGATTCCTCAGAGAAGCCATTTCTCCAAGCCAGATGACCAGTTTCCTTTCTGGTTGCTTGTCCTGCACCCCAGTGGACCAGATCCTCTCTGTTTGCTTCTCTCACAGCCCCACTTTGCACAAAGCTAATGTCAGGATGGCTCTGCTGGTCAGAGCAAGGGGCCATCTAGGTCCATCCCCTATCACTGCTAGTTGCCAACAGTCAAAGAAGAGAAAAAGCCTATAATTGTACTTTCCAAACATTTTCCCACCCTCCAGCAGTTTGAGGAATAGGACTTGCTGGTCCAGAGGGGATGAACATATTTAACGGCTGTCAGTGGTTCTTCTTTCATAAGTTTTGTCCAGTTACCATTTGAACTTCATAAACTTCTAGGATGGCCAAACATCTGCTACTTGCTTATGTGGGAAGAGCACACCTGGGACTCTACTTTGTATTGAACGTACCACTGACTAGTTTCTCTCAGTGCCTTTCATTTTCATATTAAAACAGACATTGAGGAAAGTTTCTCCAATGCTGCTCATGATTTCAGAAACTTTTGTAATAGAATCATGGAATGGTTAGAGTTGGAAGGCACCTTAAAGATCATCTAGTTCCACCCCCTCTGCCATGGGCAGGGACACCTCCCACCAGATCAGATTACTCAAAGCCCCATCCAACCTGGCCTTGAATGCTTTCAGGGATGGGGCCTTCAGAACTTCTCTGGGTGATCTGTTTCAGTGTCTCACCACCCTCACAGTAAAGAATTTCTTCCTAATATCTAATCTAAATTTACCATCTTTCAGTTTAAAACCATTACCCCTCATTCTATCACTACGCTCCCTGATAAAGAGTCCTTCCCCATCTTTTCTGTAGGTCCCCTTTAAGTACTGGAAGGCTGCTGTCGGGTGCCTCTTGAGCCTCCAGGCTGAACAACCCCAACTCTCTCAGCCTGTCTGCATAGGAGAGGTGCTTCTGCCCTCTGATCATCTTCGTGGCCCTCTTCTGGACCCTCTCCAACAGGTCCATGTCCTTCTTATGTCGGGGTCCCCAGAGCTGGATGCAGTACTCCAGGTGGGGTCTCACCAGAGCGGAGTAGAGGGGCAGAATCACCTCCCTTGCCCTACTGGCCATGCTGCTTTTGATGCAGCCCAGGATACGATTGGCTTTCTGGGCTGCGAGTGCACATCGCTGGCTCATGTTGAGGTTCTCATCAACCAACACCCCCAAGTCCTTTTCCTCAGAGTTGGTCTCAATCCATTCTCTGCTCAGCCTGTGTTTGTGCGTGGGATTGCCCAGGTCCACGTGCAGGACCTTGCACTTGGTCTTGTTGAACTTCATGAGGTTCGCACAGGCCCACATCTCAAGCCTGCCCAGGTGCCTCTCATGAGAATGAATATCTCACCCCCTCGATTGCTCTTTTCCAGTCAATTTGGTCATTCCTTGTACAAAATAAGTTCCATATTCTTGATCATTCTTGTGGCCTATCTCTATATCTTTTCCATTTGTATCACCCGTTTTAAAATGGAAGAATGGAAACATAACATAGCATTTCAGATAAAAGCATACCATCAATTTATAGTGGAGTAGCTGTTTTGTTCTGTTCCTTTTCTAGTCACCCCTAACATTCAGGTGTTTTTTGACTCATCTTAATAGCTAATAGTTAAGCTAATAGTTTTTCTAGAATCATTGTGAGGCCAAAACCCTGTTCCAGTTCATGGCCCAGCACCATGTGTGCAAATTCATGACTATTTTTTTCCATGTGCATCTATATTGAATTTCATCTGCCTTTTTATCACTCAGTCATTCAATCTCACAATGTTCTTCTGGAATTCCTCACATTTAGTCCATGTCTCTGTAATGGCTGTCCTGTATAATGTCTTCAGAGGCCTTTGCCACCTCACTACTTACACTTTTTTCCAGATCACTGTAAATATCTGAGACAATAAAGGTATCAATGGGGCTGTAATAATAACTAACTGTGAAAATTGACCACTTATTCCAACCCTCTGTTTCTTACTTTTAACCAACCACTTATCCATGTGAGAACCTTCCCTTTTATTCCTCAGAGTCTTAGATTTAAATCCTTTTGGAAGCACAACTTGACACTGAGTTCTTGCCAGACTGCAGAAGACAATAGGGTCCTTCAACAGAAACAGAAAAGGATATTTTTCCCTCTGTATTTAATTTTAGCCCAATCAATTGCATGTTGATTTGTGCTGGACACATGCAGCTGGGTCAGGAACAGAACCTTCCCCATGTTGCTTTGAAATTACTCAAAGCCCATAGACATTTAAACTGGAATTTATGGAATTAGACAAAACTATGTATAAACTTGGTGACTAGCAAGGGAACAACGTGTTCAGAGCAACAGATAGCAAATTCATGACATTCAAATACAACCAGTGTAGGATACGAGAACTGGGACTAGGTAAGCAATGCCAGGATATCATCAAGTATCTCCATCTCCAACCACCACCTCTGTGTCTGGAGGGTGGCTTGCTGCAGGGCAAGTGAGAAGGTCAGGGAGGTTCTTGGGATCTCTCCCTGTTTATGAAGGAACTTAGCCCCTTCCAGGTCAGCTCAGGGATCCAAGAGCCCAGTACGCATCAGATCAGAAACTCATCACTGGGGTGTGGAAAGACCTCATGTCCTCAAGATCTCAGTAGGAGGCACAAGGCCTGCAGTTTGTGGCAAGAGAGACATTGTAGGCCACAGTCACCATTGTGTGAGAGGGAGGCAGAGCAGCCTGTGTTGATGGGGACCTGGCCATTGAGAATGGACACTGCATTTGTCAAGCTCTCTGTGGTGGTTGGGCCAGATCCCTCCTGCCACATGGCAGGTGAATTGAAGTAAAAGGCAGAGAATATAGAGTGGTCATCTTTTCTGAACTTTGTTCTGAGCTTTGTTTGAGCTTTCCCTCCAGGCATCTGCAGACCATACATCAGTAGCCTGGGTAAGTGCCCAGCATGCAAAAAGTCTTCAAAGTTCTGTGAGCACCTGGACCCAGCAGACTATCTCACATAGGGTCCTACCTTCACTGCTGCAATGCCTTGTCGTAGTAGGTTTGGCCTCTGAGGATACCCCCAGTAAGTAGAACCTTTTGGCCACTAGATCTCCCCGGGACAAGATGTTCCCCACAAGCTCTTTCCTGTTCCCCTTAGCTAGTTCCGTCTTTAACATCTGTTCTAATCTAATCCCATGAATTAATGTGCTCTCCTATTATACCCCCTTCTATCCTCATTAGCTGGGGGCCTCCCCAAAAGCCTGTGGGAAGCTGCTCGGAGTGGGAGGAAAATCCTGAAGTTTCCAATGAAGATACAGAAATCACAGAGGAAAAAAAATCACTGAATCCAGAGCACACAATCCTTGTCCTGCAACTGCTTATGCATAGCAGTACCCAAATGACCAAAATAAAGAGAAGTATAAGCTCAGACATGAGTCATGCAGTTTATCAACAGTTTATCAGTCACTCCTGAACTGGTGCTGCATAGGTCAGTGCTGGAATAGGTGTGTGGAGGACTGGAAAGAACAGAAGCATTCCTTTGGAATACTCTTATGTCAACTGCCTTATCTTCTGTCCAATTGTTGCACCATTCGCCATTTCAGTAAAGTCAATGTCATTTTTGCATTTAGTTTGTTGTTCATGGCAGTTTTTCCTCCTGCCTCCACTCACTAGACACAGATTTTTGATGTACTGATAGCACTTATGTACATAAGTGACATGTTCTACCTAAAGCCATTCTTGAGAAAAGGTCTATTTTATTATGATACGAAGAGGACATTTGTGATGGGAAGTAATGGAGGTGAGAGCTACAGATACAGTAAGCTTCCCACTGAAATGCTTCAATTATTTCAATCACTAAAAAGAATGTTCAGAAAGGACGATCAGCCTAAAACATGAATAAATTGGAGCGGGGGGGAATGCTTTCAGTGGTTTTGGCTGAAAGGGTACTGAATTAAAAAAAGGCACACAAAAGCCTCAAAAAAGATTGACAGAAACATAGCATTGAAAAAAACCCTATTTAATTTATGACAAAAAAACTTTGGCGAAAATTTGTCGTTTGATGTTTTTTATTCTAATCACCAATTAGCTAAAATTTTTGTAAGAGCTACAGAAGCTTTGCTAACTTTATTGTGAAGCAGTTGCTAGGTTTTAGGGCTGCAACATTAAAAACATTAAAAATGTGTGAACCTTTCCCAGTGGACACGGGCCCTATCTTCATTGAAGGGCCTAGGAAATATATGCAACTATGGTGACCACAGGCAGACACACAGATCTGATTTAGGCTTGCAAATATAACCTTAACATCCTGCAGGACTCCATCCCAGAAAGGCACAAGGCCTCAGCTGCATGTGTGGAAGATGCAAAGGGCAGGATTAGTCATGTTGGTTGTAACAATCTTTCAGTAACCACACCATAATGTCCTGCTTGGTGAAGTGGTGACCACTCTGGTGCTAACTTGAACTCCACTGTTGGAGGTGGTGGTAGTAGGGTTGACAATGTCAGTTAACACACTCCCAAACCTATGCCTTCACCCATAAACATGGATCTCCCTATACCTCTGCTCTGATATAAACATAAACCAAGGTCCAGAACAAGGGGAGGAAATGTGAAAGGGAAAGCTTGAGCCATGATGTATCGCATGAGCTCTCTTTCACATATTCTGGACAGGTCAGGCATGGTCAGGACATAGCATGCCACAGCTCTGTAATGGACTGAGCTTTGAGTTCCCCCTGCACTAATGACCACTGGTGTGAACAGAAAACTGACCACACTGGAGGGAATATACCCCCTTCCCAGCACATTTTGTACCCCATGTGCAAGTTCAGAGACCTGTGTACCTTCCTTGACACAAGGCAGAACCATGTCAGATATCCTTAGGAGTCCTCTGTGTAAAGATGGGAAGCACAGTACATGCATGAGTGCTAAGCACGTAGTCAACAAGCACCTTTCACTCTTAATGATGCCTAATGCTCCAGAACATTTAGTACCCTCTCCATTTACTTTTCCCTTTTTATCTGTCTGTGGCACAGGTTTACTGGTGAATGCCACTGCTTCTGACGGGTCAGTAAAGGGTTATTGTAAGAAGGCATTTAAATCAAACCCCACTCCCCAAATAAGGTACCAGGAAAAACAGTCAGTTCTATGGCCCGTTGTTAAAAACACTTTTGATGCTCTCCTCAGCCATACTTGGAATTGCTGTCTGTCTGCTGACCTTGAACAGCCAGACATATTATTCCACTTTACTCTCTGACTAGCCAGTGATTCTTTCCTTTCGCACTTCAGCAGCATTTTGTCATATCAAGCATGCAGTAGTAGCACTAAGTCTTATCTTGTTGAGATCCAGCCAAGCCATGAGGCACTGCAGGAGTACTTTTGGTCCCCCAGTGCTATGTATGGGTATCATCTCTCACTGGCAGGTGAGTTTTGCTGTTTGGACTTTTGCTTTCAACAATCAGATTCACTGTAACGGCTTTGGCATTGTCCTGCTCCTGTATTCTGGAAAAATCTTGCCTCCAAGGGTAGGCACGTTCTCTCAACAACCAAGATCAAAGCAGGTGAAACATCTGTAGTGATCCCCCAGTGTTCAGGTAATCTAGTCCTAGCTGAATCAGCCACTATGTCTTCACCCAGGCGGCATTTGCTTAGCTTCAGCTCCAGGCTCAGCCATTCGCTTCCAGATCTGAGAACCAAATAAATCCTAGTCCCATAGAGTTGCTCCAGAGCCTATATTTGTCAGACTTCAATATGTAATCAGAAGCAATCATCAAGACTAAGTGTATTAATGATAAAACAGGAACTATTCAGGAGGGACTCAACGAACCTGAAAGATAAAAGGCAAGTTCTCAAAAAAAACCAGTGTACAAGTATTTTCCTTGCTGTTCAAGTGACACGTACAAGGCCTTCTTTGGCCTCATCTGTCAATGAAGGAATGTGGACCTCTTTACCTGTCCATGCATTCCCCTGCCTACTCTGGGAAAAATATGATGCCAGGACAGGTCATGTTACTGTGATAATGACTGCAGACGTAGCCTGAGTGCTGAAGGAGGATACTCCTGAAAATCTGTTGGCTGGTTCATGGAGAAAAGAGAAGGATGGGACAGTGTGCAAAGGATGCTACACCAGGAGGAAGAGTCCTACAAGGATGAGGCAGGGCTATTACAGAAGAGTGCAGTGAGTGCGAGGTATTTTCTCTTTCCCACCTTGCTGGAAGCAACTGGTCAAGAGTGGATTTGGGTGAACTCAGGATGTGCTAAGGGAGAGGGAACTAGGAGGATCCAAAGGAAAATGTCCCAAACTCTCCGGAGGCAGTTCAACTGTGGCTGTTGAAGCAGCCTCTCAAAATTCAAATAGCAGCAGGAGCTGAAAAATGCATCAATGTTACAAAAAGCAGAGAAAGGGGGCTGCTGGTGTGTAGGCTTCCTTCTAGGAGCCATTTAAAGAAGTTGCTGTGATTTAACAAAGGAAAAAGGATATTCCTAGCTTAGTCAGCCATATCAAGGAGTCAGGTTCTGGGTTACAGAAAGAAAATTGAATGGTGAGTACAAAGATCACCATAATCGTGGGCAGGCCAAAGCATTATAAAGAAACTTTTCTCTCTTGGTGGGAATCTGGCAAGATATGTTTAAAAGCAGTGAGATTAATTCTTTCTTGCAACAGTTGGGTCAGAAAGTCTACGTAACAAACAAGCAAATAGCTACATCCCTCTAAGCCCCCAGGTTAGGAGTTCTGTACATCATTGGCTATGATGCAATACAGAGGCTGGTAGCCTAGGCATAATGAGCTTGACAAAGCATGGCCATGAAGGACAGGGTACATTTGGTAGAAGTCTACTGTAGATGGCATGGCTAAAGGTGTCTGTAGCAAAAAATGGAATCCAGTAACTGACTGGGAGACCTTGAATTTGGAGACATGTCCCTTTGGAGAACACACCCATCTTTTCCCTTTTTAATCTAACACAGTTCCTAACTAAACCAAAGCAAGAAAGTTTCATAACACTGCAATTCTAGGTTGTGTGAATGCATATACCAGCTATATTGCTACAACTACGTTACTGTGAATTAAAGCTAAGACCTGTCATTTAACCCAGCAGCTCTAGCGTATACTATCTTTCACTTGGGAATCAGCACCAATTTAAAGCTGGCTCTCTATTGAAAAATATTCTCTCACTCAGCAACTTACACTCCTAAAAAGGGTCTTTTGATTGTTCCTCCCACCACTGTTGTATTTTTCCATTTTCAACTATTGATAGTTGCCTATCAGTGAATCATTCAATCCATTCTCTTGATACGCGCTCAGGAAAGGAATTTAAGTGAACTCGAGCCTAAATAATCCTTGTTGCACCAGGTACTAATGTTTTTGCAGCACTGAAATTCCATAATATATTGTCAAGAGCGCACATCCTAGTGTACTAGGTCAATTATGGGCTCAGCTTAAGAGGCCCCTACTTTGTAAAGCCAAAATTCATACAGGTGTAAAACTACAGCTCATTATGTGTGTGTGCTGTAAAACATAAACTATTCATAATAAAAAAGTAGTGTTATTTCATGCTGTGTGTCAGAAAAGTAGGCATACCATGGACAATGTGTACTTATTTATTATGTGAGAGAAAGAAGATGCATAGGATGAGTAAAAGAGATGGCTCATCATCCCAATACCCTGTAATTCAGATAAAGTGCATAGTGCCAGCAAAATACATCTTGGCATATATTTGGACTGCCGTAGTCTTAGAAGCCCATCCATATAACAGACAGTTTATAAGCTATGGTGGCTATCAGAAGATGCACAAACTCGATTTTCTGGAAGTTAAGAATGGCACCCAGAGGAGGACAGACTCAACGTGCATACTTCTATGCTGCCTTTCAGGCTGAATACACAATATATTTTCTCTGGTTCATAACCTTCTTGCTGATTTCCCTGTCCACTCCAGTGTCTGGCAAATAATTTTTAGCCATTGGCAATGCATGTAAGAACTGCTCCTCCAGTCACCTGTGCACAGAGCCAGCAGCCATGGGTTCCCACAGCTCAAGGACATCATTATGGCCCAGCATTTGAGTCTTCCAGATAACTGTGGCAGTCTACAGAGGAAGAAAACTATGGGACATTAGAAATAATCTTGGTTGTTCAACTGTGTGCACCTCTGTGAATACGCTTAAAGCAAGCTTTATAAACAACCATACGATCTCTAAATTAAGGCATGACTGGAAACAGAACACAGGCATTCCCTGTTTTCTTTATTTGTTAGATTCTTGGGACTATGGGTGAGCAGACATGTAGACTGAAAAATGAGATGTGTGCAGAAAACCCTCAGTTCTTCATTAGCAGAAAAATGCTGAATTATGAGGAAAATACCCTTCACCTAGAAGGGTATTTCAGGCTTGTATTTATTGTCCCTTTGCGTACACCTTACTTACTGCTGATCAAGTAGTCACGTTTCTTTGTGTACACTTTCTTTACTTACTCCTGACTAACCAGCTTGGAACCAGCAACTTCTCTTAATGCTTGCTTTATTGAAATGCTTGGAGTTAAATTAGCAAGACCTCCATGAAAAAAGATTAATGACAATTAACTCTTCTTCCTCCTCCCAAACCTAACTTCCTACTATAATAGGGAATTTATTTATAATTGGGCTTTGCCCTCATAGCAAGGCTTTAGCCTGGGTTTGGGACAACTCAGTGAAATCAGCTCCTGTTTAATGCAGAAGGTGTTCTGCAGCAGCATGACAGGATGGCTCCAGATGACCCATATCGCATTTGTTGGAGATGCTATTTTATCCTACAAGGAGGAAGACTGAAAGCATTCAGTCAGATTTCACATCAGTCTGGTTAAAAAGCTTCAGGTTGAAAATGAGTCACCAGAAATTTAATCATGCCTTATAAAATATAAAAACTTCCCTCTTCAAATCAAGTTTTTGTAATAGCTAACATATAACTTTGCTCTCCTATTCTAGCTGTGGCTCTAGTCAGTTCTTTCAGAAAAACAGTGGGAAATCAACACAGTTTGGGTAAAAATAAAAGGTATACAAACTCAATATACAAAATATATTTACAAGAATAACTCTCTTAAGAAAGTAAAAAAAGGCAATCATGTAAGCCTTCATCTGTAAGCAGGGTAGACAAGCATTAAGTACTTTTGTCTCTGTTAGTCCAAAAATAAGCATTTGCAAACAGAAAGTTTAGACTACCCTGTTTTGCCTTTCAGCTACACTTCCAGAATTTTAAATTCTGAAGTGCAAAATATTGATATATTTAAAAAAAAAAAGGGACTTACATTGAATTGACACATAAAATCATAGAATTATTTAGGTTGGAAAAGACCTTTAAGGTCATTGAGTCCAACTGTTAACCTAACACTGTCAAAACCACCACTAAACCATGTCCCTCAGCACCACATCTACCCACCTCTTAAATACCTCCAGGGATGGGGACTCCACCACTTCCCTGGGCAGCTTGTTCCAATGTTTGGCAACTCTTTCAATGAAGAAATGTTTCCTAATATCCAATCCAATCCTTCTCTGGTGCAACTTGAGGCCATTTCCCCTTGTCCTTGTTACTTGGGAGAAGAGACCGACCCCCACCTCACTACAACCTCCTTTCAGGTAGCTGTAGAGAGCGATAAGGTCTCCCCTCAGCCTCCTTTTCTCCAGCCTAAACTACCCCAGTTCCCTCAGCCGCTCCTCATGTAACGAATGATTATTGATTTGTTACATTGATCAAATGTAAGAAGTCCATATGATCACACAGCCTGTTCTCATCACATAGCATAAGGTTTTTCATGCACAAGATAGAAGTAAAAGCTGTTCTCAGAGGGAGAACAGAGAATGGTTAAAGACTATTAAGTGACACGACTAGTGCACCTAATTGCACAGGAACTCCATCACATGTGATAAATAGTAGACAGGTAGAGGAATGCTTGCACCATGAAGAATTTTAATCAGACAAGAACCTGTGGTACACAGATGAAGGCAGAAAACTATCAAACTATTACCTCTAACATGCTGATTATAATAAAATGATATTCTACCTGAACTTCTGGAAGAGAAAAAGAACAGGAAAAATTGTGCACATTATTTTTATGTCTGTAGAGTACAATGTCAAAGAAATCCTCCCATGGTTTGACTGTGAATGATGGGATAAATGAAGCCAAAGAAGGTAAGTCTGCTCTTCTCGTCTGTGCTGTTAAGCTTAGGGAAATGATGAAACAGTACCCTGCCTTGAACCAGTCTGCCATCAAAAGGGGCAGCTTCACCCTCCCCAGCCCTTCTAGCGAAGGATCTCCCACTTAAGTTAGCAAAGCAGTCTTTCATTAAGTTAGGCCAGTTATAAAACTGCATCCTCAAAAGTGGCTTCTTAAATGTGTTCCTTTTGGGCAAATCCAGTAACTTGACAAACTGTGTATAAATCACCTGGGTAACATGGGAATTCCTGCAGCTAACACCACCAAAGTGTTTCTGAACGGGGCAGATAGCTGCAGAATGCTGCTTTCCTGAAAAATGTGTAAGAAATGCATTTTAAAAATAGATGTCATTGCGCAGTCATCACACGGCATGTAGAAGTTCACACAATCATAGCGGCAGTGAACACATCCCTAAATCATTGAAGAAATATTGAAGTTGATTCAAGGGAGAAAGGAGTGTCCTCATAAAGCTGCCAGTAATGGAACCAGGGCATGAAGTTATGCTGAGATATTTATGAGTTCGGTATTGTAATACAGAGTAGAAGTTCTCATTTTGAAGGGAGATAATTACTCCAGTGCATTTCATACCAAAATAGGTACTAAGCATCCTCCTCCTTCTCTGACTCGACCTCCCTCAGCTAGTCGTGAGTCTCCCTGCCAGCTTCCTTCCCTGAATGCTGCTATCATTTCTCACGCACAACTTTGGGCTACATACACAGTCTTTTCTTTGTGTTCACCACAACTGACCATCTCTTCACTTGCTTTCCAACTACTCGGCTCAATCATCTCAGCACCAAAGAGTTTAATTTAATCAAACCCAATAACAACATGGCACTGTCAATTAGCCAAATGCCTTCTCAGAGATCATCTTTCTCAGATAGTGCCTCCAGCATTCCCAACTACATCTAGGAGTGATGGGCCTAGTCAGACTTTAAGGTAAGGCTCTACTTACTATACTACTTCAGTGCAAATGGAGACCTCCCTATAGAGGTTTATGAACTAGACCAAGCTGTGGCTAGTGCCCTGAGGGCATGACCAAGAGCAGCAAGGTGTCCTGTGGCTGCCACAAAGAGCTCAGTCACATCCTCAGCCAAGACATAGGTGTGCGACAAACAACAGACACTCTGTGGGGCATCTGGGAAATCCCTCTGTCCATGGACAATACAAAGGGACAGAAGGAAAGTGAGAATGGAGACCACTGGGAGAGAGGAGGGCTTCTGAGAGTAAAACTCTCAATGGAAAAAACCCTAAGAAGATATCCAGGGTCACAAAACCAAGTGGGCTGTCACCATCCAAGTAAAGAGGCTCATTTGGCTGCTTGCTGTTTTGCAGCAGCAGCTGTAAGAAGGCATGTGCAGAGACAATGAACCAGTCATGTTTTATTCTGAAAAGAGTTTCATGTAGTGAATTGAAACTAGACAGGGCCCTTGTCCTTCCCCCCAGCTACTCCTGTCTCCATCCTCAATCATGCAGCAAGAGTTGTAATGCTGAATTGCAGTCTGAGATAGTGAAGAATCATAGAATCATAGAAATATCCGCTGATCACTTTCTGGGACTGCACTACACTGATACAGTCTAGGCTGCCTCTCATCTCCAAGAATTCATCACCTCTCTGGTTTTTCTGTGGAGGGAGTATCTTTGGTCTGGGTGAAGAGCAGCTTTTGCTGACCTGCACTGTCATGGACTGTGTGTAATACCACTTTGCAGGCATAACAGGTTACCTAGGCACAGATAAGACTGAAAGGAGTCACGTCAGAAGGATGAAGAACTGGGACAGGTCCCTGTGAACATGTGGAGGAATTGCTGTTGATCCCAGGGCACACAGCAGAGAAATGCAGAGGACCACTTTAAGGGGGCCATCTCTGAGTGCCTAAGTTAGAGCAGATGAATCCCAACCAGAAATCATTGGGAAACCCTATGGATTAGTTGTTAACTTTGTCAAGAGTCAGGACTTGGACTGTGGTTGTACTGCTGAAGTGACAATCCCACTAACATCTGTTTCTTGAGAATCACCAGGAAGAAAGCACCCACTGCAAGGTGCTGTGATGTTCTCAGCTGCTGGAGCTAGCCCTGACTGCCTTGCCTGCACTGAGCTTGGGTTTTGGCCATGGAGGCAAGTACACCAGTGCATGCACTCCTCCAGGTCTGCCACAACTTGCAGAAACATGATGTAATGTCAGCTCCTGAAGCATCCACTGGATTCAAGTGGAAGAAACAAACTATTTTTGCTCTTGTTGTCTCCCTTGTCCATTAAACTTCTAAGCAGCTTTTGGGAGATGGGAGACAAGCAGAACATTGAAATCTGAAATGCTGATGGGTGCTCCAAGGAAACAACAGGGACTATTCACCTACCCCCCTCATCCCTTCTGCCATTCCTTTAGCAACAGTCCTATGGGCTGCACCACACCAGTTACTATCCTGTAAACCAGCGCATAGGGAAGAGCTGGTCCCATGGTCCCATCTCCTGCTGGTCATGCTGCACCCCTGGTAGATACCCGAGCCAGCCTCAGGACTCCTCTCACCTGCTACAGGGCCCCAGAATTATTCCAACTCCAAGACTTCCTCAGTATCCCCCAGGCATCTTTCTCTCCTCAGCCCAGACAAAAACAGCTAGTCACCCAGAACCATAAAAAGTGGAAATTAAAGGTTTTATTAGAAGCAATAAAAAGATGGTGGTATTTATCTTACAAGAAGCTACCAAGTAAGCAAATACAGCTGAGTTATAACAGCCTACAATTAGCTTAAAGTTAATACAGTGTAAGCATCAAATTTAAGTCATTATATGAGAGAAAGTTAATAAGAACATAAAAGTTTGTCTAGACATTGTCAGATGTCAGACTATGGAGATACAAATCTATTTTTTCATAGTATCACAGAATATATTAATACTGAATCAGACTTTATTAAACCACAAACCATGTTAAAAGCCAAAAATCTTCATTTCATTTTACAGGTAAAACCTACCTCCCATCTGTATGGGACTGTATGTTACAGACTTTAGAAAGTTTTAAAAAATCTCTTATACACAGCAAATGAAGTTGTTACAGCTCCATACTGAATATGCACAACATATTACTGTTAAGTCCTAAGTCATTAAGTGCATTAACAATCCATTTGGCAAGACCTGTGATGTAAGAACTTCATTTGCTAAGCCAGAGTTGACGTGTTCCTCTGTATTTCAGACAACAGATGCCAGTGCCAATGGACCATCTACACTAATTTCACACTCTCTTGAATGAAGCCTGGGAAATCTTCTATAGCATGGTTGATTTCAGGATTGCCAGGCAAGATTTTGGATCCCTTTTTAGTCAATAGAGCAAAATAAGCATTTTGTAAGGTGTGATCCATCTCTTTGAAGATTTAGGAATCAGCTGTATAGATCCTTCTTCTTTCATGCAGGCTTCTATGCTTGAGAGAGTCCTAGCTTGAACATTCCCCTAGAGTCCTGAGTGAAAGAATGTGCATTGAGGACATATATTTTTCTTAAAGCACTTTTTTTGGCTTTGTCTTTGGCAGGACTGTGAATTTGTCTTTTTTTGGTTTTGCTTGCACATGCTTACTGGAGAGGTTCACTAGTATTTTCAGACTTTGGCAAGAAGAAACAAGAGATTTGGATGATGAGGGACAGGAGGGCCAAGGGAAGAGCTCAGAGAAGAAACAGCACTTTTGAGATATTATACGTGTGGACAAAATACATAGATGCACATCACACACCTGTCTCCCTTCTCATCACAAAACTCAGCATTGCCACCATAAAAGTCAACCTCTGGGCAGGCATTCCTGCACTTTCTGAACCTCTTCCTCTTCTCTCTCTCTTTCATGCCTGTAACACAGACCCACGAGTTTCCTATGAGAGTGCTCAACAAACAGTCCCATCTAAACCCACAGTTTCTCGCAGACAGGATCCTGACCATCAGACAGGATCCTGATCATCAGGCAGGAGCATGCATAGGTGACATCACCAGGTGTCAGGTCCACACAACTAGCACAGTGTCACACTGCAGGCACCTTAATGAGAAGTGAGTAGTAGTAGAAGTAGTGAGTAGAAGTGAGTCATTTCAAAATACTGGCGATTATCATGAAGACACCTACACAAGTACAAAGTGTCTTCTTCTGACAGAGCAATGCAAAATGGCTTCCAGGCAACCAGGTTAATATGGAGGCAAGGGGAAGCCTAAGAAGGGCCAGATTGCCAGCCAGGGTACATCGTCTCATGAGCAGGGCAGTGACAAGGGACAGGACTGGCATGGGGGGAGCACGCGACAGAGAGAGAATGAGCAGAAATGGCCACCCTTAGGGATGGGGCAATAAATCCAGTGAGAAATTGTCAAATTCAGACATGTGTGACACTTTTAACAGGCTTCCAGGGCATCTCTGACAACTCTCTGTACTGAGCTATTCTGATAGCATCTGCTGTGGACTAATCCCACCTAAAATTCTCTCAGAAAAAAATTAATTCTTCATTTTTTCACTCCATTAGACTTCCCGTTCAAAAATCCACTCTTCCCCATACCTATACATTTCTATAGTTAACGGCTATGTTACTGAAGTAAAATTTGTATAATCTCGGTCAGTAATTCCAGGGTTTTCAACCAAAGGAACTATAATCATAACTTTTAACATAGAAATGCTGTCCGCAAAAGGCTTCTACATTGTGAGGGTTATACTAAGCAGTCTTGTCTATATAATTTAATGATTCACAGCTACATGAAGGGCCATACACAACAGGCTGAGTTTTTTTATTCTTTTGGAATAAACAATGATTCAGCTAACCATTTTTGTTGAAAAAATTACATAGCATATTACAGTTGAACTGAAAACTTATAAATGTAAGACTAAGAAACCTTTATATTGTTTATTACTTGCCTTTACAGTGTGCTGAAGTACAGAAATTGTTTAATTACCAGTAAAGCCACCATACAATATTTCTCTACAATTCTTATCCTGCAGTTGCAGTCATTGCAGCTTTCTCTAACTCAAGATGAATTTGTTGCTATAGTTGCAGCAGCTTTAGTTTGCAAGTTTCCATAAAACAACAGCAGTTATTTTGGTAACAGGAATGGACTCATTCAGCACTATAGCTTCAGAAAAGTTCTTAAAATGCACTTCTCCATCCAGAAGTTTCAGCTTCACTGTGAGTTATCCCATGTACATACGATGGCATCTGTTGTCCTGTCTACATCCAAAACTTCCCCATGGAGGGACCTGTAAGAAGAGTGACCATCGTCAACACAAAGTCCTTGGGCTAACCAGTATTCACCTCACCCACTGCCTACCTAACCCCCAACAGCCCCTGGGGCCTTCGACCTCCAGCACACAGCACCTGAGTGCCCCCACCCTGGTGGAGGGCATTTGCATTGGACAATTGGCTGGAGCATCCTACACAGAACCTCCACTAGGCAGGCCTGCAGGGCAGACAGGCTAGTACAGCAGAATGAAAGTGCAGCACATCTCATTGTCCACAAATGGAGTCTGTAACAGGTTGTAGGTTTGCAGAGGGAAGTGTGAGGCCAGCAAAATACAGGAGTAGGAGCCTGCCAGCTGACACTGACAACCAAAATGCTACCAGATACCCACTTCACAGCAGCGTCAAGTGAAGGCTCTAGGGAAAAACAGAAAGCAAACAGCAAAAAGGATCAGGTTGAACCATTTGCCTTGTTCCAAAAACCAGAAGCAGCTCCCAAAGTGTAATTGAACAAATGCAATTTTTCCATCAGCAAACATCAATTCAGCCAGCATAAAATTGTGCAGGTACTAAACATACATATTGAGGGAATGGGAGTAAAGTATTTTAACATATGATGTTTCAGTTCACACAGAATTGAATTTTAAATTGTTTTGAACTTTGTGTATTGAATTTTATGCTGTGCCTCAGTAGAGTCCTCTAGCAAAGTCATTTCTTCTGATATGAATCCCAACACTATCGGGATTTTGGATTTGGTAGCTTTCTGTACACAATTGCAGGAAGCTTGACACTTTGATGCGAAACTAATTTATAAACATATTTTGTGTGCATGTCTTTTGATTGAAATACATTATTAATGTGTTTTGCAAGTTGATGGAGAAACCTTGTATTACCAGACTAATTGTTGCAAGCAGCAAGTTAAACAAAGTAGGGACATAAACTGATTGGCCTACATTTGAGGCATAGGAATATCTCTTTTTATTCCTTTTACACTGCATGGATGTTTCATAAATATAGCCAAAATTGTAAAATGCTTTGAAGGAACTGTGATCTTCCATTTTTAAGACATTAACTTTCAAAACACGTTGCTTTAACTGTACCCTTTTCTATATTATTCTCGGAGGATGCAATTCATTTTTAGAGGCAAAGTTTGAACATCCTTTTTAAGACCATAGTTGAGGGCAACCACAATATATTCCTTTATAGTGGCCAAAACATAGCCTATACATCCTGAGCAGAAAATGATTTTAATCCCAGTAAATCCTATTTTAGGTAAAAGACCATTAACATTATTAAATCAGTATGCCATTAGGGAAAACAACAGCAGCAAAGGAACAGTGGTGACATTATTCATTAGTTGGTCCCAAAATGAAAACACAACCACGATGTCTCTATTCCCTGGTCTCCCATATTGCTTAATGGGGCGCCATCAAGCTCCAGGAATTGATTTTCAAGTAGGAGCAGTTCCCCTGTGCAGCTCTGAGACAAACAATGGTATTTGCCCCAGCAACGTGCTTAGGAAACAGCGGGACATGTCCCTGGAAAGTCTGCCTCAACCTTTCTCCTTGATTTTCCGGCTCTACTCCCTTCCGCTTGGGAAAATGACTCTTCAAGGAATACCATCTAAAAGCAGATGGCTTATCTTGCTAGGGAGTCCAGGGATGCAGCCAGCTCTCTGCAGAAGTGAAGTGAAATGCTTGGCATGCTCCGTCCCCTGAGGAGCAGCCTCCCAGATAAACTCGAAGCTCCCTGGCTGCCCCGTGCCAGTTAGGCTGCTGGCCTTTCATCCCATGTCCCCACGCACATCATATGGTAGCTAAGAGTGCTTTATCTGGTTCCCTGTGATCTAGAGGTCTCAGACCAGACCTTGTACAGTTTATACTAGAAAAGAGCTTTCTGTGAGGTAGGTAATATCCAAATCAGTGTCTGGAAGCCAGCCAGAGCAGCTTTGGCTTCCCACAGATCAAGCACTGAACACCTCTGCAATCTCTAAACAACCAGCTACACCTTCTACAGACGTTTCTGCTAAATTTGGGTGGTGCATGCAGGAACACTTCCACACTGCTGAGTGAAACAGCACCAGGCTGTTCTTTGGAGCACAAAACCCCAGTTACACACACTGCAGAATTGCTGGTTTAGTCTCAGCTTTTGCTACGGGCCCACTCGCTGGGACAGTGCCCCAGCAGGTCCCATGCCCCTACTCTGCCCCAAGACATGTCACCTGTCCCTGTGCACCAGAAGTGGGGGCACATGGCTCCAGCTGAGTCCCTCATGCCAACCCAGCTAGGAGCAGTACGTGTCCACATTCACAGAGCTTTGGATGCACTCGCCACCGCCACCTTGATGTGGCCAGACACTTTCAGTCCAGCCCAGCCCACAGAGGGGCCTCGCTGGCAACTCAGCTCATGGTCCCCATCACCACTGCAGCCGGATAGACCAGGGGCAGCTTGCCTCCAGCCAGTTACCCACCATGTGGCCCTCACAGGACACTTTCTTCTCACCCACTCTCTTTCTGCTTCCCCATGATGCTTGAGTGGTGGTGGTGGCACAAGGTGGGCTGCAAGGAGAAGCTCAGCCAGCCATGGGCAGCAGGCAGCCCAGCTGGCACAAAGCACTGGGGGGTAGCCACCTGCCTGGGGGCCCCACACATGTGCGAGTACGTCCTGGCCCACTATTGTGGGCAGGCTGGGGAGAAACATGGCCTCCCAGGCTTCTTCTCGCAGGAAAAGAGAGAGATATCAGGGGTTCAAAGGCAGTCACGGGCATTCTTTAGCCAGGGAACGGTAAATGGCTCCAAGGGCACTAGGAGGAGAACAACGTGCCTTAAAGACATTATTACTGTTATTAACAAACTATCAGCTCTCCCCTTGGCAATCCCAGCAGGTGCTGCAGCCTCTCATACCAACATCTGTCACATACACACACTCAAACCGTGCGGGTCACGCTGTGTGCACGTGCGTTGCCACACTGTGAAAATACTGCTCCGAAGGGTGCAAAGCAGTCCTCCTGTTATTTGTGTGGATTTCAGGGTTAGCAACAGAAACCCTGTCCAAAGGATGCTGTAGGGATGTGTGATGCTCCAAAGAGACAGGTGCTTTATTGGGATATAGAGGACATGGCCCAGAAACAGGACATTCCTCCTGGATCCTCTCTACCAGAAGATCATGTTCTAGGAAGTAGATCCAGGCCATGCCCCAACCACTGTGCAGGAGCACATTTCAAAAGTTTAAGTGAGTATGAGTACGTTGAGCTGCCCTCAATGGTTGACTTGTGCAGCGGTATCACTGCTCTGCCTGTCTCCCCATGACCTAGGGGCAGCCATACTGCCAGATCACCTTTGCAAAATCACCACATCCCAATCTGGGATAGCTGAAGAGGACTCAGGAAGGAGTTGCAAACCACTATTGAGGCTGTCTCTTAGCCCCACCTGAACTGGGAGCAGAATGGCTATGCTGCTCCTATGATCCGTCATTGCCTTCAATCCACTTTGTTTAAGCTCCCTATGTTGCATTTATGACCAGAGTCCTATAACTTTTTTCTCCAGAAAGCACGATCCTAAATAACCATCAGAAGCTGAGGAAGTCAGGTCAGACTGATCCAATTGTACACATAAAGTCACCCTGTCTCCCATCTATTCACAGGAGAGGTCACTTCTCTTTCTGAAGATGGAGGATGTTTTAGGAGCTGCATGCTGACTAACTAAATGGAGTGGCAGAGGAGAGAGAGCAGCATGAGGGCAGTCCCTTGAGCAAGAAGTTCACAGGGGACTCCGGGGTCCAGTTGATACCATCTTCTTCCAAGTTGTGTAATGGCTCTAAGATCTTTCCTGCACAGTAAGAATATCTGATCCTATGACACTGATCATCTTCAAACTGCTCTTAGTCACCTGGAATGTGTTGCAGACAACACAGAGCTGCCACTGTCTCTTTGAAGAGGCAATACCATAAAGGTTAGAGCATATGTAGGATCCTAGAGGGTTTTCTGTCATATATTGTCCATAATACAAAAATAAAAGCTGATTGGGATATACATCTGAGCTTCTTATATGTCTCCTGTTGATAAGAGCCCCTATTAAATGGGGAAGTGGCAAAAATAAAATTTATCTTGTTAATTAAATCTACAGTTTTCCATCATTAACTTACTGTCTGCTACAGTATCCTCAGAAGAGACGTATGGGAGGGATTTTGGTAGTTAATCAAATTACATCCAGAAGGGTTGATTTGGTAATAGACTTCTCTTTGAGGACTAATCTTAAATTTGTTTGATGTTTGTTAATATGCAGATTGCTAATGAAAAAAAAAGAGAGACGACTGAATGGGGCATGCTTTGTTAATCTTAGGACATGCAAGAGGAAGTTTTTTCTCACATAGTGAAACAGCCATTTATTAGCTAAACAAACATAAGTGGCATTTGGTCTAGCAAAGCAGCATTCTCACCTACCAGAAAATGACACAGCACTTGTTTTAGTTGGTTTTCTCAATCTTCCATCTCCACAACAATTTAAAAGAGCATGCCAGAAATGTTGGAGCTGCTCAGACATCCTGAGGGCTGCAACCTGAGATTTATCAGCTGGAAAAAAGGAATCCATATCAGGATGTGATACCGCAAGGTGTGTCAGCAAACTTTGGATGTGAGGACAAATTGTTGCTCCTGAGTCCTTTCATGGCAAATGCATTGTCTGTATCAGAGATGACAAATTTAGGGGTCTTTCAGGAACTGTTCTCTGTAAACAACATAGTCAAGATAACAGCAGTTCGACTTCTTCCACCAAATGCAGGCCTCTAAAAGGATCCTGAGGGGCTCTGCACATTCACATGCTCCATGCCCCCATGACGTGCCTCTAGGCACTTTACACATACTCTTTGCTGCCATGTAGTATGAACGCTACACCTGGAGGCAGTTCAGCCTTGCCTGCAGACATCTGAATCAGCAACCCACCATAGGCAAAAACAGCCATACAGTCCCAGCAGTGTTGTCAAATGCAGACCTCCCTCCCACTGCAACTGGTGGACTCTCAGGCCTCCATCCCAGCAAGGCTTCTGTGCAATCAGGGTGACGAGGTGCCAGAGGGTATGGCAAACCTCTTCTCCCCTGACACAGGCCCCAGGAGGGGCAATAATACTGTAGGATAGCAGGAACACTTCCCATCAGAGCACTGTGTAGTGCTATCTGGGCCCAAAATGACCATTTGCTGATGGGCAGGTGGCCATAAATGATGGGCAGGTGGCCATAAATGGTAGCCAGGGCTGTGCCTCAGGAACAGAGAGTCCGACACACTGGTCCATCACTTGGAGGGCATCAGTCTCCTCCATGTTATGGGCAACCAGCCCCTACAGGGTGGTGAGATATATCAACCTTATGGCACTAACCTTGTGGCAGCACACCTGGTCCTAGCACAGAGGCTCAGCAACAGGTTTGAGAAGTTGGTAATGTTCCCTGGGCAGAAGAGCTAACACAGATTTTTCTCTGATGCAGGCAAGGCACAGGCTTGGGCAATGCATACTCCTCTCAATGTGGCACAGAGTGACACTCGCTCCCCAGAGAAGTAGGCTTGTTAAAGCCTTGGTGACAGCTCCACTGTGCCAATTTTTTTTGGTTTTATAGCAATAGGAAAGAACAAACCTCTTGTAAGGAAGATGATCAAATTATGTCCATCCTACTGACTCAAGTTTTGGAAGCCAGCAGAAGGCTTTGTGTTAATTCCTAAACTTTGGACAGGCACAAACATTCAGTTCAGGATCTGTACATTTATATGTGAAAGAATGCTTTTCCAGAAACCCGTAGTTCAATACAAAAGGAGCAAACCACGAAAACTGAACACCAAAGGGGGAATTAAAGAGAGTGATGCCTACAGCCAGCCCTAGGACCTGTATTGCAGGTTCTTTGGAGTTCTGCAGGAGACTCCAGACATACCCTATGGCTTCAGTATGTTGAGTGCTTTACAGGGATAAAAGACTGCCTCTTACCTAAATATCAAAGAGGAAATGTGTACAAAGAATGCTAGAGGGGTTTTAGGGATACTAATACACTTTATAAAGCACTAAACCTTATTCCTAAATCCTGCTAGGAAATATATAACAATCTTGCTTTATAAGTTGGAATTTTTAGTGTAATTTGGGTGGAAAAAAATTTGAAAGAAAGATTATGTGAGAAAAATGATTATGGATGACAGGTGGTAAAAGCAGTGAATTTTTCACCTCAACATCTAGAAATGATCACAAAAGATCACACTGGTTCAGGTGTTGAAAATTAGGCTAAAGGTTAGTTCTAGTTCGTTCAGACTAGCAAGATAAATTTAATACATCTCCTTTGCTGTACCTGTGTTATACATTTTTCCTCATTAGTAATTAAATTTTGACGGAAGGGCTCTGCCTTGATATGAAGCTCCTCTGTGTGCTCAGCTGTCCATGCTTAGGTTCCAGCCTAACCATACAGTAAAACTTTTTCTTCCCTGCAACTTGTCATCTGAAGGTTGGATAAGATTTATTCTGAACACCTGATGGTTCTTCTCCACCTCTTTAAAAGGAAATCATAATACAGAGCTCTCTTGATTTTATAACAATTGTACTAGTTACATATCTTTTTCATGTAATCTTTATGTAATTTAAAACTCATGTAATTTAAAACTGGTTTTAACTGATTTGGTGTGATGGCACTGGTGAGGTTTCACTTCAAATACCGTGTTCAGTTTTGGGGCCCCCACTACAAGAAAGACATTGAGGTGCTGGAGCGTGTCCAGAGAAGGGCAACAAAGCTGGTGAAGGGTCTGGAGCACAAGGCTTATGAGGAGTGGCTGAGGGAACCGGGGTTGTTTAGACTGGAGAAAAGGAGGCTGAGGGGAGACCTTATTGCTCTCTATAACTACCTGAAAGGAGGTTGTAGTGAGGTGGGGATCAGTCTCTTCTCCCAAGTAATAAGTGATAGGACAAGAGGAAATGGCCTCAAGTTGTGCCAGGGGAGGTTTAGATTGGATATTAGGAAATATTTCTTCACTAAAACGGTTGTCAAGCATTGGAACAGGCTGCCCAGGGAAGTGGTTGAGTCCCCATCCCTGGACGTATTTAAAAGACAGGTAGATGTGGTGCTGAGGCACATGGTTTAGTGGTGGTTTTGGCAGTATTAGATTAAGAGTTGGACTCGATGACCTTAAAGGTCTTTTGCAACCTAAATGATTCTATGGTTTTATGATTCTACATTGTAGCCCATCATTAAAATTTTCAGCAAAGTTCTTTTATAAATCAGTTCTTCCCAGCACCTGGTTTCTCTAGAGCTAGGTCCTTGAACACTTGAACCTGGTTTCCAGTTCATCTCACGGGATCAGCAAAATATTCTATGGAAATAGTTTTTGTGAACAGAAATCACGATAAACACTGATGTTTCCCAAAGCTTTCTGACTCCAGAAACTTTACTTTCTTGATTAACATTTTAGTGCTTAGAGTAGAGGTCATGATTGTCTTAACTTGAGCTGTATGAAGCATAACTTATTTTCTGTCTAACTCATTTTTCTTTTCCCATCACCCCCCAGAGCATTGCAGAATGTTTGATGTTTGGATGTAATTATGGTTGCCACATTAGTGATAGTCTTAAAAACTGTTAAACTGGAATAAAAGATTTTTTCTTGCAAGACCATTTCACAAACTCTCAAGTGGGAGCAGATTAGAGGAGCAAAAAGTTATAAGGGTTCTTGATCTATGATCAAATGCAAATTTGTGGGTGTTTAGACAAGTAAAATATTCCCAATTGACACTGGGGAACAAGCCAGACCTCCAGTTACAGAATGAGTTTTACAAGACAGAAAGATACAATGACACCTACTTGCCTAACCTCCGGGAAAACCTCTGGCCATACCCCAAACCTACCAATTATTTTAAAAGAAAAGCTTGTGGCTAAGAAATACGCACTGGCATTTTTGAGACGCCAGGGTATCTTGCTCCTGTGTCCCTGTCCTTGCAATTTCTGAGAAAGAAGCTGTTGCTTCTCCCAAAGAAGAAAAGAAACATTCCAAACTTTGGAGCTGCAGGACAGTTCTTTACCAGCTAAATTATCTCCCAGTTTCTACTTCCCTCTGCACAAGCATTAGACGTTCCCAGCTGATCTCAGCTGCTCCATTTTCCACAAACACATTCCTGTTTGCTCTCTCTCTCTACCAAAATGGAAACGAAAACTCTCTCCTGAATGCCCCTGCTTCCTCCACCTCTAACTGAAGCTCTGTATATGGCTCGTCAGACCTAACTCCAGGAGATCTCTCCTCCACATGAAAATCTTTCACCATAAGTGGAACATCATCGGTCAGGAGCCTTTTACTTCTAATGGTACACTAAAGTCATTGTAACTGTCCTAGATTGAAAGATTTAGGGTTTGACAAAGAAAATCCTTCAGAAAGAGGGTTGTGCATTGAGCTGGACATGTTAGAATGATTAAGTTCTGCAACGCCTATGCTGTGTTGCTTATTCTACAGCTGTAGCAGCAGATTTGGTCAGTTCTGGTCTACAGTTAGTGAATTAATCAGTCTTCATTCTCCAGCATTTTACAGCACAAAATTCACTGAGCCCTTTTAAATGTGAAGCTTGTGCAACTATGTTCTTAAGTTCTTTCTTTCCTGACTTCCCTCCATGTCTCTGGTCACTAAGTGCTTTGCCAAACAGTGAAGGGCAGAGAGATGCTGGGTGGAAAAAGACAAGCAATACCTATGGCAATGTCTGCACAAATTAAGTAATCCCAAGAGATAGTTCCACTAGCTCATTTCAGAGGAGCAAGAGCTCTTCTGAACTCTGAATAGCATTCCTACAACAGTCCTTGGACAAACATCCTTGTTCTCATCCTACTATTTCTGATCAATGAGAGGCTCTCATAGTCGACTGGGTCTTTTCATTCACTGCTTTTTTTCCCTGCATCACCTACTCATCGCTCCGCTGTGAAGACACACAGCTATCCCTGAGAGATCCTTGTTTGCTTTTTGCTTTTATGGAAAAGCCATTTCGACTATGTAAATACAAGGCTGCAATTTCCCACTGAAACAACAGCTTTCTGAGTGGGAAAATTAGGGCATACCAGGTTGAGTATCTTTCTGCATCAGTACTGCATCTAATTAGAGCCTCCAGTCTCCACTCCACACCACTTGTACCCTGGTGTAAGCGTCACACAGACCTGAAGGGAGGCTGTTTTAAAAGCCTGGGCTTTCCAAGTCAGAGTATCTACAGCTACATCTGAGGTCATCCCTTGTCACACTGCAGCACAAAATGGATACGATATATAGCCGTTCATAAGCTCTACAGCCAACTAAGAACACGCACAGCTCTCTTGGGATTATTAAGGTAAATCCTTAGCACCTCACTGCCTGATTATATGTTCAGGTTAAAAGGAATAATTCAAATATTAACAAATGCGACTTGCAGTAACGGACTACACTGTCCAAGCT
This sequence comes from Pluvialis apricaria, assembly GCA_017639485.1. Lineage (NCBI taxonomy): Eukaryota > Metazoa > Chordata > Aves > Charadriiformes > Charadriidae > Pluvialis > Pluvialis apricaria. Next base: position 185,025,386 of record CM030007.1, on the reverse strand, counting down.
AGCTCATGCATCGTCAGAAGCCTGTTTACATTATCATAAAATCACCTCTGAAATGGGTCTAGGTCTTATGCTGAAGGTTTGTTTAGTTAGCTATTATAATCCTGCTAAAGTGATATATTTTCCAGAGGTTCATGCTAAGCACTCTTTTTCTTTTTCTTTTTCTTTTTCTTTTTCTTTTTCTTTTTCTTTTTCTTTTTCTTTTTCTTTTTCTTTTTCTTTTTCTTTTTCTTTTTCTTTTTCTTTTTCTTTTTCTTTTTCTTTTTTTTTCTTTATTTCTTTCTCTTTTTCTTTTTCTTTTTCTTTCTCTTTCTCTTTCTCTTTCTCTTTTTCTTTTTCTTTTTCTTTTTCTTTTTCTTTTTCTTTTTCTTTTTCTTTTTCTTTTTCTTTTTCTTTTTCTTTTTCTTTTTCTTTCTCTTTTTCTTTCTCTTTTTCTTTCTCTTTCTCTTTTTCTTTCTCTTTCTCTTTCTCTTTCTCTTTTTTTTTCTCTTTTTCTTTTCCTTTTTCTTTTCCTTTTTCTTTTCCTTTCTCTTTTTCTTTTTCTTTTTCTTTTTCTTTCTTTTTCTTTTTCTTTCTCTTTTTCTTTCTCTTTCTCTTTTTTCTTTTTTCTTTCTCTTTTTCATTCTCTTTTTCTTTCTCTTTTTCTTCTTTTTCTTTCTTTCTGTCTTTCTCTTTCTCTTTCTCTTTTTTCTCTTTCTCTTTTTCTTTCTCTTTTTCTTTTTCTTTCATACAGCACCAAACTCACCCTCCCACCCTTCTTTTCAGATCTCTACTAGCTCCTCAGTGCTCTGTACATCAGATTCAGAGCCCCTGCTTTGAAGCTTGTCATGTAGCAGCATATGTGTATGGCACTGAACTTGCCCTCTGTCACAAACCACACTTTCTATATTAGTGTCTTTACCTCCAGTTCAAAAGATACACAGTTCCTTTCATACTGCCTTACAATTCTGGAATGCCCACCCAAAATCTGTCCTAGCTGTATGGGTTTACAGCTGTTCCTTATCTTCCACTGTTTTCTTGAATTAAATTATCAGGCTGGTTTCAATGCAGTCAAAAGCTAGTAAAAACTTTGTCATATAACAATCACCTTCTCCTCTGGTCCTCCAGACACGTCTTGACAAAAGCCAAATCAGAAATCTTGATCTTTTGTACTGTAAGGGGACCCCTACAGATGATCCAAAACTGTTACCTTGGCAGTAAGGTATATAGGGCAAACAGCTGTAGTTTCTTCAATTCTTGAAAAAATATTTTAAACCTTATCTTGCCATCCCTTGGTTACAGTGGAAGAAAGAAGTGTCTGAAAGAAAAATATATGTAACCTATTAAAAACAATGTTGATAAAGCTAAAGATGAGACATAGGCACGGACTGTCAGGTTAGTGAAGTACGTTGTGGAATGACTAATAAGACACTGTGAGCTTCCATTTTCTTAATTAGAGTCTGAAGCCTCTTCTTTCAGACGCCCAATTAAAAATGATACAAACAGTGCTATTCTGGATTTCCATCAAACTCTGTAGTAACCACAGTATGAATATCTCATAACAGTGAATACAAGATATAGAAAAATAAATAATATGCAATGTGCATATTATTACCTATAAATAATGCATGTAAATAATGCATATGCATATAAATAATGTGTATGCATATAAATAATATGTATGCACATAAATAATATGCAATGAATTACAATTAAAACTAAAAAGCACCCACAGATCTCAGTGCAGTCACTATGCTTTCTGTGGAGTCCTAGAGGCCTCTGAAACCTAGAGAAGTCTACTTCTGTTGCTTTGCCTGGGATAGTCTGGTGGCTCAGACCTGAAGTGAGCATGAACACAAACCCCCCGGATTATTTCGAAGTGCCTTGTATGTGGGTTCAGGTCTTAGAGCTATTTCCACACAGGAGAGCTCAACTCTTTTTGGAGGATCCGGGAGAGGATTCCTTACTCTACGCCAACTCCCAATCCAGTGTGGACACCCACCTCAAGGGGGCTCATAGATCAACATGCCAAGGAGGGATGTCGGGACCTGGCAAACAGGCATTGCTGGATGTGCAGCCAGCCCAGGAAACATCGATCACTCAGACTCCCTGCAGAGCTGGCAGCCAAGGTTGCTCTTAGATAGAAGGATTTTGAGGGGAAAAAAAGAGAAGAAAAGGTGTCTCAGATTCCACTTCTGAAAAAACTAATAAATACGGTTTGTCTTGACTAAATGAGATGGCACTTTCCTTGGTGCAGCTGCTCTGTTTAGCACTGATTGCTAAGGAAATGAGCAACAGAGGATCATGCTGCATGTATCTCCTTGCCTGTTTGTCTCCCAAATTAACCCATGGGCAAGTTTGGCAGGAGAATAGAGACCTCAGAGATACTGCCTTCCTCTTCATTTCCTACACATAGATAGCTAGGCATTTAAAGCAGTCTGCATGATAAATAGCTGAAAACCTATGAGAAATAATCCATCCAGGAGGGAGACGCTATGACTGACCAAACAAGTGCTGGGGAATACTCTTTGGGACTCATTTGCTAAACACATCAGAGAATCTGAATGCAGCACACGCATCCACGGGAAGCTAGGCTTCCTCCTGTGTGGCTGCTGAACCAACCATCTGCATACCGAGCGTACGATACAGAGCCTGATCTCTTTGGAGGCCTTGCCTGACAATGATGTAAGCAATAAATGAAGATTCAGGCCAGGCTAGTCTGTCAAACAGAGCTGATCTAGGTCTAGCCGTGACCCCTAGCATTTCAGGCAATTCTCAGGGATGTTGTAAACAAATACATTTTATAAGCTACCTCTTAACCTCCAGTAACATGACCTGCTTTTAGTCTCTCTCCAGCAGTTAACTCACATCTGTATTTCTTCCCGAATCATTTGGAGGTTAGAGAATGTTAAGTTAAATGCTGTAGCATCCTTCTGATAGCAAGTCTCTTTAGTGTTATCTTTGTACTTAGGACTTTACCACTGAACACCAGAATTTTCATGGCCGTATTTACATTTGGATAATGAACCTTCATACAAAGAAGAACATTTCAATGTCACATGCTCTCAGTAATAACAGTCAAGTCTGGGATTTAGCTGAGTTTCACAGAGTACTTCAGAAATTTCAAAGCCAGCTCCAGAAGAGTCAAATTTGTGTGAACCAAGATGTCTGAAGGGAAGGGCGCAGAGTGGTGTGCATTTCTCTCCTCGCTCTGAAGCTGTACTGGTTGAGAGGTGCACATGACTCAAATAGATTGAAATGTAATGATTACATTTCTCTATTTTTTATTACTCCTTATAATTCATTCCTTTGTTTCCCTGTCCTGAGCAACATTAAATCAATTAAGGATACATAAGCATGTCATTTTTGAAAGATCTCTAATTATCTTGTGCTCTTGGGTTAATAATTCAGGTGACTTGAGTTATGGCTCTAAGCAAGGGTCTTGAGAAATGAATCTCTGATGAATATTCAGACAGGTTGCCTCAAGTTAACCCAGGCTGGCCCTGCAAGAAAAATCTCCTTACACAGTAAGGAAGGATGAAACATCCCTTTCCACTCAATAAATGGAGACCAAAGAGTAAGATCAGTATTTGCAGCAGACCAAAAACTGCCTTGCATGTTTGCTGTCTCTTATCTTTTAAAGGGATGAAGGCCATTTTATTCAAGGAATTGAATACTAGCACACTTACAGGTGCCAGTATTCACCAACGTATAACAAACCTAGCCAGCTAACGGGAGAGAAGTCTACCCAGAAAGCAAAAAGCCTGGTAAACTCCAATGCAGGGGGTCAACCAACATACAATTATTTCTATAAACATGAAAGGACTAAGGGATCCTGTCAGAAAGAAAGACGATTTTAAAATAATAACAGTAATAAATACTTGCAAAGATAAATACGGCAGTGTACCATTACTATAAACCGATTTGTAGACCAGTTATGGAAAATGCCAGAAGATGACACATGCACAGACCTTATAGAGATCCTGAGGACTGTCAGCAGAAGAGGGCCAAAATTTTCATTATTTTGTCATCTACTCTTTCTTGTAAAAGATGAGCTGTTAGATACTGATAGCAGGTGTGTTTGTATTAAAGGTACCCTGAAGGGAACATTAACAATAACCTCTATATGCACTGACCCACAAAGTGTGTCACCCTCTTAATATTTTTTAGGGGTCATAGTAAATTTTGGAAAAAGAAAGGAAAAAGGAAAATTATTTCAATGAGGCCATAAAGGTGGACTTTGATAGCCAGCAGATTGCTAGGACAGGATCTCAACGGTGGTCAGAGAATGAAGGATTTTGAACGTAAGGGACTGTGTTTGCCAGGTCACAACTGCGTGACTCATATTCCAGGATCAGTATACTCCATTTCTCCAGCAGGATCAGTATACCCCATTTCTCCAGCACCTTAGAAAAACACTCAACTGCAACCTCAAGAGAATGAGGTGATCTAATTAATCATCACTATATCTGGCATTATTCAGCTGGGAATTAACCTACACCTAGTAATTTCTTAGGCCACTTAAGGAATTTACAGACTTTTAAAAACAGCCAGGAGAAAACAGTAAGGACACAAGAGAAAGTGAGGCAATAAAGTAAAGTATTATCACTGAAGCTTTCCATCTTGGTAAATGAAACATAAAGTGAGAAGGAATACGGTTCCTTCAGTTTTGCAACTAAGCATCATAATACATAATTTCCCAAACTTTGTGAGAAAATACTGGAAGTTGAAAAAAATGAGATCTCCCATGAAACTGTGCCAATGTAAAGAGGGCAGGTCAGAGCTTAGGCACAAAACATAAGAAAAAATCTCATAGGATGGTGAGCCCATAGGTATAAGGGAGAGCTGATAACTAGCATAGACGAGGTATAGAATGGTCTTGGAAAATTTTACAAAAACCTGGGTATTACTGAGTAATACTCAAACCAATAATAGAATAGCGAAGAAAATTACTACCTCAAAGACCTATATTCTCTTTATTTAAAAAGAGCGGATAGATAATGCTTGTGTAGCTCGTATTGCAGAAGAGAAAAGCAAGGCTTTTACAGGGTTTTTAACGTGGACATTCTCTTATTTATTTTAAAAAAATCAAACAATAAAAAGTAGCTTAAGTCCTCTGTAATAGCAGCTTGGATGGTTCAGATGCCTAAAGAGGAGGGAAACTGGACTAGCTGCTTTCCGCATGAGCCGATTTTATTAATAAATGTTGACACAGAGATTCTTGCCAATATGTTTGGCAAATAAAGAGGAGTGTTTCAGGGTTATGTGCAGCCAGATAAACCAGGATTTGTAGGTTGCTGTCTTTCTGTGTAGTGCAGTAAGAAGACCCTTGAGCAAAACTTAAGTTTCGGGAAAAAAAAAAAGTTTTCAGGGTATTTTAGGCTCTGTCTACAGGACTAGTTAGCCTGTTCTTATGCACTGAGAAGAGGGCTTGTCAGAAGCTCTCTTTGTGGTGTTTGACCCCAGACATTCAAAAGCATATCAGTAGATGCATAGTAAACACAAACTCATTCTTGCCTAAAGCAGAAAAAAAAATCTTTTGACCAAGCAGAATGGGCACTGAAGTACATGGACTGCAGAAAACAACATTGTTGAGGATTTTAATTTCTGCCTTACTTAAGGATTGCAGAATTTCTCTTTTAGAGAGTGAAATTATCTTAAATAGATTTACGTGAATAAAAAATACCTGACGAGGTGCTCTTTGTCCCCCTTTGGGGCATGTAACTGAACGATGAACACTCTTGTCATAGTGATACCCTACCACATGAGGAATAAATGTTAGATCAGACCCACATCATGCTTTATGCAAACAGTTGCTATTTTTTGTACGGCACCCCTGTTCTTCTTGAAGGCAATAACATCGGTGTTAGATCTTAGTTCTGTTTCAATTTCTATTTCAGTGCAGATACCCCAGTCGTCCACAACACCCACAGTGGTAGTTCACTCCAGTCTGGAGTAAACCAGGCAGTACCATGCAGGTAAACTTGGAGTTTGAGAATTAATCACAACATGTTTCATTCCTGCCACCTGAGATTGTGCTCCAGCAACATCACAGGAAGTCCTCTGACCCATTGATCATAGAATCATAGAATCATAGAATAAGTGAGGTTGGAAGGGACCATTAAGATCATCAAGTCCAACCGTTAACCTACCCTGATTTAAAAACACCCACTTCTAAACCATGTCCCTAAGCATCTCATCTACCCTTTTCTTAAACACCTCCAGGGATGGTGAATCCACCACCTCTCTGGGCAGCCCATTCCAATGTTTAATAACCCTTTGAGTGAAAAAATGCTTCCTAATATCCAATCTAAACCTGCCCTGACATAACTTGAACCCGTTTCCTCTCGTCCTATCACTTGTCACTAGGGAGAAGAGGTCAGCCCCCACCTCTCTACAACCTCCCTTCAGGTAGTTGTAGAGGGTGATAAGGTCACCCCTCAGCCTCCTCCTCCCCAGGCTAAACAACCCCAGCTCCCTCAGTCGTTCCTCATAAGGCTTGTCCTCCAGACCCCTCACCAGCCTGGTAGCCCTTCTCTGGACACGCTCCAGCACCTCAATGTCCTTCTTGTAGTGAGGGGCCCAAAACTGAACACAGTACTCGAGGTGAGGCCTCACCAGTGCCGAGTACAGGGGGATGATTCCTTCCCTACTCCGGCTCACTACACTATTCCTGATGCAGGCCAGGATGTTGTTGGCCCTCTTGGCTGCCTGGGCACACTGCTGGCTCATACTCAGCCGGCTGTCCACCAACACCCCCAGATCCTTCTCTGTCAGGCAGCTTTCGAGCCACTCCGCCCCCAGTCTGTAGCACTGCATGGGGTTGTTGTGACCCAAGTGCAGGACCCGACACTTGGCCTTGTTGAACCTCATACCATTGGCCTCAGCCCATCTGTCCAGCCTGTCCAGATCTCTCTGCAGAGCCAATCTACCCTCAAGCAGATCAACACGCCCCCCCAGTTTAGTGTCGTCTGCGAACTTACTGAGGGTGCACTCAATCCCCTCATCCAGATCATTAATAAAGATATTAAAGAGAACCGGTCCCAGCACCGATCCCTGGGGGACACCACTTGTCACTGGACACCAACTGGATTTAACTCCATTTATCACCACTCTCTGGGTACGGCCATCCAACCAGTTTTTTACCCAGCGAAGGGTACACCTGTCCAGGCCACGAGCAGCCAGTTTCTCCAGTAGAATGCTATGGGAAACGGTGTCAAAAGCCTTGCAAAAGTCCAGGTAGACAACATCCACAGCTTTTCCTTCATCCACTAAGCGGGTCACCTCATCATAGAAGGAGATCAGGTTTGACAGGCATGACCTGCCTTTCACAAACCCATGCTGACTGGGCCTGATCACCTTGTTCTCCTGCATGTGCCGTGTGATGGCACTGAGGATGATCTGTTCCATGACCTTCCCAGGCACCGATGTCAGACTGACTGGCCTGTAGTTCCCCTTGCTTTTGGCCACCATATAGTCAGCATTACAGGATTTTTTGGAATCGAAACAAGACTTGTAAACAGTTCAATTCTGAAATGTAAATGTGACTTAGCAATCAAAATATTTACACCACAGAACATCAGTAAAATGTTCTTTTTTTAAGTCATGTTAGGTAATAATCCAAACAACGTGAAGCTGTTCTATGCCTCCATATAATTAATCTGTCTGATATTTTGAGAATGAATGCTTAATAAGATGTTTTGGGAAAAAACCTATTCCAACAACAAATAAGGATGTGCTTTCTGCCCTAAATTTCCCATGCATGAGGAACAGGCACAGCCACTATTCCTTTGCTTTACTATTCCTGATTAATACTCTATGCCCCTACCAGCAAGGCAACAAAAGTACAATCTATTGACTTACTGAATTGTTAGTCAAATTTAATACTGTTTATTTCATTTTTTGTAATAATTTATTCCGTGATACAGATGCTCATTAATATCTTCTTCTGACAAGTGATGGTTACAAGCACAAGAGTTTATTTAATGGTCTGATCTTCCCCTGTGAATATTCCAGCCATTACAATTCTAGTCAAAGCTAGCAAGTACTTTTGACAAATTCAGTGTATCCACAAACAGCTTATTAAATTCTGTTAAAATGACATTTGACATTACCAAAATGTGTTGCTTCCCTTTAAAGAATTGTGCAGGCCAGGTTATTTGAGAACAATGCTCTGTTACTGCATCTATCATTCAAACATCACCCTTCATGAGCCTGGAGACTCTCTGCTGTGTATTCAATGTACAGAAGTCCTCATCAAGCTAAAATGTCTACTCGGCTGGAACAGAGGAAGATGGTCTCACATGTTGGGAGCACCACACTGAGATGCCAGAGCAGTGGAAGCGATACCACGGTGTCACATGAGTGAGACAACCAAGAAGCACAGGTTATATGCAGCACTGCAGGAGACTTGCCAGTTCAGGTGAGCACAACCCCATTGCATGATGTGCACACAATGCGCAGTGCCAGTGATTCGCCAAAGTCCATGCTGGAAATTGAGGTTGGATCACAAAGCTGAAGCAGATAACTGTTGGAAAAGCTTAAACCGCCAGCCTGTACTTCTTGTTTCAAAGGAGAATCTCAGATTTAGGGTGTCATAAACTTTTTATCATGAAAGTTGGTGGGTAGTGCAGGACCTTAGAAAGAAGGCGATATTGTTTCTCTGGGGCTGGGCTGTCCAGAGCTGTTCGGTGGGGCTTTCGCTCAGGGGCAGAATTCAGCACCTGCTGGAATAAGATTGAGCCAATGCTGAGCATTTACAGAAATTTCACCAAGGTTCTTAAAGCAAATATTTATAAATATGAGTTCATTCACAGTCAATTTAGAAAAAAATACAGTTTTTGCGTGGTGAGGCTTTTTCTGAAGCTGTCACAGACTGGCCCAAGCCTCCTGATCTGAGGTTTTGCTCCCATTTGCACAAAGGTGCTTTGGCTGCTGCACTATTTCACCAGAAGTTTCTGTAACCTTCAACAATACTTTCAAGCTAAAGCTTAATGTTAACTTGAAATGAAAACACAGACTTGATAAACAACTGATTAGGTCACTGTACTAAGTGAAGCCAGTTAAGGTTTCTCCCAGGTATTTTTAAAAATTCTGGAGCCTGCGGTCTGTTATAGGCATAAACACAGAAATTTCACCACTGTGTCTGGAGAACATTTAGTTCTTTTATGAGCTTCTGGTCTTCAATTTAGTTTATCCAGCTCCATCTACTCTTTTTTACTGCTGTATTCTAAGGCATTACAAATGCCTGGGAAAATGGAACTAGCAAAGGTAGTATCATTTTTAGCAATAGAATAGCAGATAAAAGTTCCTGTAATTTTATCTTTTTTCAGTGAGTAAATGTGTGTGATCCTTTGCTTTTCAGCAAAGATTTCTTCTATCTCTCATTTTAGAAATGTTCCACTTGCTTCATTTCAAGTCATATTCAGACTGCATAAAATACAGCCCTGAAAGCTTCAGTTAAAATAGTTGTGCTCATCTGAAGCATTTGCTTTGATCATGACCAATGGCAATAATGAAATTAAGGAAAATTCTTTATAAATTGGCACTGCTTGTAAAATCATGATTCCTACAATACTAATGCAGAGCAGCAGATCCCTCTGCTCCCCTCCCCTGCCCAACAGTCTTAGTCCTAAGGTAGAAGGTGTGAAGCATTTTTTTGACTATTCTTCCCAGTTACATTAAGAGGAGGTAATAAAAAAATAAATGGCACTTTCATGATCTTATTATTCTTGCTTCACATTCCAAGAAAGAAACCTAGAAAATTCCTCAGCCTAGGCTATATACGAATAAATAATATACGTAAGATATATGAGAAACACCAGAAACAAGCCAGAGCTGCTTTGCCTCAGAACATTTTTATTAACATGACGTACAAACGTTGCTCTTTCCCATCATGATCTCACATCATTCCAATATTTTAAGCAACGCATAAAAATGACTATCAGAAAGAAACATTGGGGGGTATAAAACCTTTTTGGGATGACATCCTACCTACTCCACCAACCTCCTTTCTCCGGGTTTGGTGTGGTATGTGTGGCATGTGAGCAAAGGAATCCCTTTTCTTCAGTGCTGCCCTGGGAGGCGGTCATAAATCTGAGCTGGGTCAGAGCAGGAGGCACATCTCTGGTACGCTCTAAGGTAGGGGGTGTACAGCTGGGTCCAGGAGTCACCAGGACCTGCTGGTGCAGCTTCCATCTCTAGACAGGGCTGCTTCTCTGCCCCTACAGCTCCCACTGTTTGGAGTGGGTCAATGAGAAGTGGGAAGACCTCACCCATTTTTCTGATGGTGGCTCTTTCGTCAGCCTGCAGGACCACTATGCTTTCCCCCAGGAATATGTACAGATGGGATGACTGGCACCATCCAAGTCCCACCCTAAAATCACATCCCTGCTGCCTGCTGAGGAGACCACTCCATAGAATAAAACCCACTGGGTCTGAAAGGACTCCAATGGTTGAGCACGATAATTAAGCGTGAAGTCTGGGTGAAGACTTCCATTACATGTGCGCAACAGGATCAACAGATATTGACATCATCTTTTTGCAACAGCTCAAAACGAAGTAATCATTTAGACCAATTATTGTTGAGGCTTAGAAGAAAGAAGCTCTGCGTTTCATTAGTTTCATCATCCATCTAGGTTTGTAGGCAGGTAAAACAACAGAATTAGTTCACCCAACATCAGGACTCAGTTTTTCCCCAAGGGAATTAGATAGTCATCACTCATAAAAATGTTACATTCAAGATCTAGCCCAATCCAGGATTTACAATGTTGGTCTGTCTGATTGTGGGCACACTGGAATTCGCTGCTGTTTACCTTAGTTTTAATATCCACAATAATCAAGAAAAAGATTAAATTAATCCACTGGGGAGGAAATGAAGCAATCATTACATTTCAAGATATTGCCACCTCTAAGAATATGCTAATAGAATAGAAGACCAACTTGCATATTTGTCCTTGACATGGCATAGTTCAGATATTAAAAAAAAAATTCTGTGGGCTCAGTACACAGTTTTGTATAGAATGTTCTAAAGTGCCAAAAATGATTTAGGACCTGTTTCTCAAGAGCAAGTCTAATAATTTCAACAGTGCAGTTGCTTTAAGCTGGTATTTTGCTGAAAACATGATCTATCCATGTAATGAATGGGACTATTTGTGTATGGAGAGTAGGATTTGGTTTCAAAAGCGGTCTTGAGCTATGATCAAACTGTTTCAGTTACGATTAACAAGCAGCTTTGAAACAGAAAAGGAACAGATGATAAAACTGAAGCAAAAACTATGGTACATATAATACAATATCAAGTTGTGCGACTGCAGAACAAACATTTATAAAGTGTTTGTGTTTTCTGTAATATTTTTACTGAGATGATTTTACACTAAGGATTAAAAAAAAAATCCCTAAGATTTCACCATAAAAAAGTTTATGGAGTCATACTATTGAAAAACTGTGCAAGAGCCAGTAATGACCACCATCTGGGAAACAGATGCAGCTAATTAAGGAAAATAATTCCTTGAGTTTTATGCTGTCATTCATTAGAAATTAAGTTTACTTAAGATGATTAAAGGACAAAATAATTTTCAGCAGTAGAGCATCCTGTAAATTGTAATGAAACAGTGATTGTACCCTGTTTTTGACCAGGTCTGAAAGTTTTTCTTGGAAGAGAAATCCCCACCCCTTTCAATAGAGAATGGAGAGGAGACAGCTGTTCAGCCAAACATGGTGAACAAACATTAAGTAGAAGGAGCTTACTTAATGTGGAAAAGAAGGTGCCACTACTAGGTCAGCAAGAAGATAATATAAGGATCAGACTGTCTTTATGTTGCTTAGCCAGACAGTCACTGTAAAAGGAATTGATCTAGCAAGAACAGCTCTTTTTTGATTCCAGTTCAGCAAAGCATCAAATTCATTCTTATATTTAAACACATGCTTTAATACTTTCCTGTGTTGTGGCTATTTGAATTCATATTTTGTCCTGCAGCTCTTAGTTTTGCGAATTTAAGCATTCAAGCCCACCTGTATGCTGACACCTATGCCACAGTTGTTCCAAACTAATCCGCAGCTAAATCTGAAATAACCAGTTTTGCTTATGTGTGTAATAACCACAGAGGTAGTTGTGTACTCAGCTCCATGTTTGGATATAAATACCATCAGGAGGCAAAGACACAGGTAAGGATTTTGAGAAACAGTAGATGGCATAAAAAGGGGCAGAAAAACAGTGAGGTAGAATAGTAGTGGAGATATTCGTTCAGAAGAGAATATAAGTGCTTAGTTGCATGTGCTTAAATGGGGCTATGCAAGTGCTTAATTTAGGCATATTCTCTAATATATTTCTGGATGTGCCAGAATGGTGACTTTTTCTATATCAAAGTTAAACTTCAGACACTTATGTAAAAATATTACCATGCACAAGCTGCTAGATATTGCAACTTAATGTTTTCTCTTTCTTTGAAATACAGTTAATGGGTCTCATGTCTAGACACTTTGTGCAGAATTCATCTCTTTGATAAGGATCCTGTGCTGTAATTCGCAACCCCAGGACCGAGCCCGATGCTGCCACAAAACTGAACTGTGCTAGCTGGAGCCTCTGTGCAAAGGCACAGCTTAAAACCAGATGTTTATTTCAAAATTAAATTTTACAGCACTGATGTTTTCATTCTAATTTATAGCAAAGTAGTTCTTTTTGCAATCAAATCAATAATTCACAAGGTAATACAGATACCACTTTATTTTATGCTGCAGTTTTCATTGGATTATTCAAGGCACTGTTTCAGAGGTTACTCTGAAAAGTTTTTTGTTGCAGCTCCTGCCTACATATGGAAATATCACTTGAGACTATTTTGACGACCCACCCTAAGAAGCCTCTTTATGGAAAAGAATAGTAGGATCTTAGTACAGTTATCAGTAAGGACAAGAAGGCCCACTATACTTAACTGAGCCGTGTAATCAATGAAGAAAAGAGAATTAAAAAAACAAGTGTAATATCCAAAATTATATTCTCTTCATTCATTTTGACATGGGATTTTATTAATCATAATATAACAGACTGCAAAGGGTCACATTTAAGTTTATATTTTTATGTGTATTTAAAATTGAGTCTAAAGAGTAATAATCAATTAATACATTTTGCTTAGGGGATAACCAGCAGCAATAGAATCCACTGCAAATCCCAAAGGATTCATGCAAATATGGTGTCTCAGCCTGGGCTGCTGTTGACAGGCAATTCTGTGGGTCTGGCATCCATCCTGCTCACTGCTGGAGACTCCCAGGGGTGGACAGGGACAAGGAGGAAAACCCCATGCTACTGGGTAGCAGGCACCTCTCCCCAGCCACCCTCCCTCCCTAGTGCAGCCAGCGCAGAAGAAAACCATACTGCAAACCCAACTCTCCTAGGTAGCCTCTGCCCTGCTGCACCAGCACGGGGCTCCCAGGCCAGACTGTGCAGTTGCCCAGAGCCCCAGGGAAAGGTGGCAGCCCTGTTCTGCTGGAGTCAGCGACCCCCCTGTGTGGGGGCCCTGCTGCTGCCACGGAGGGGGCCGCAAAGGGGCACATGGCTCTTTTCTGCCACTCAGAAGCATTGATACTTTCCTGGCCAAAAAGCTGGCCACCATAGACCTTCAGCATTTTCCACTGATGCGTGTAAAACATGCTGCTGAAATTCACAGGTTGCTATCAACAATTATTAATCATTGCTTATCTCTTTATAAACCATTTATAACCTTAATAACCCATGATTCTACCTCCAGATCCATGCCACCAGAGGAGGAGAATCTGCTTTGGCTGTAATGCACAAGAGAAAAAAAGTGAAGCCCTACCTAGAACTTGGTAAACTTGGCCATCATCATCATCATCATCATCATCATCATCATCGTCATCATCGTCATCATTCTCCTCTTCCTATTTGTACTGGCGCCAGACTGTCTTTTCAATAATATTTGCAAAGTCAATATGTGTACAGGCTGTTACTAATAATACGGCGTTGCTACAACGCCGCTACTCTAGTACACCTCTTATTTTGGGGGGAGGTAAAACATATGAAATAAAAAGGGAAGATTATTTAGACAAATGAGAAATCTTTCCATTATAAAAGTTACTGTGGATGGCCAGTTCTGTGAGATTCCACAGGTTGTTTTATTGAACCATCCCTGCAACAAAATACTAATAAACATCATCATTTACGAGTTAAAATGTTTGAACACCTTGTAAGGGAGGGTGAAGGTAGTTTGCAAGAGATAACACTAAGATAAATGACTATTTTTAGAAACAGAAATTTGTACTGTTACTCAATTCTCTTTCAAATATATAAATACTTCTTATACTGCTCTATACCTAAATAATGGTAGGAAAGACTTTCAATGCTCAGTATGAACCTTCTCATCTGGTCAGTTATGTTTGTAATAAACAAATATCTCTGTCTTTGAATTCAAATAACCCTGGTTTGCTTTGCATAAGTGGAATATATGCCTTGTATGTACCCTGAGCAGTTCCTGAAAGTAATGGCAAAGCCATAAAAACTTCCATGTCTCCTCCCTAATTTCTATATCACCTGTCTAGTTTTCACAACAAGATTTCTGAGTACCTTCAATCCAACCATCAAATTAATCTCCTTATAACTAGCTTTAACCTCTGGTTCAGTCTCTTACAAAACAGCATTCAGTGTTATTCTTTTGATTCACAGGCATGCACAAATAAATCTTCTGAGGCTTTCTGCAACAACTATTTGCATTAAAATACACTAAAAAGAAAAAGAACACAACCTTTTGGAACCATCATTTGGACGGGTTGTGCCACAGTGTGATACCCAAAGGAATCAAACATTCGTTACTTTTAAACAAGTTCTTGAAGCTCAGTTCATCCAGAAGTTATAAAAGAAATAATGGTATTAGAGTATCTGCTGTATGTAGGGACAGCTGTAACCTTTTTTTGACTGCTGAATTCTATGTTGTGTGATGGTCAATAAATTTGATTACTAGGTTCTGATTGCTTCTGTGGTTGGACAGAATCAATGAGAAATAGCTGCTAACCTGCTGCCTGTGATGCTCTGAAGTGTTCTTCTGAGGGGGGGAAAGATAACAAATAAAGAAGAAATTGGAGATTTCAGTAGCAGCAAGCAAAAATATGTATCAGACTGGGTGTAATTTTGCCAAAAAAGAATCTGCCTGGGGTCACTGACAGTGTAACACCTCAATGCCTGAGACTGCAAATGAACATCTCTGCAGCATCGGGGCTGTACGTGGGGTGCTGCGTTCGGCAGCTGGACACCCCCAAGGCCACCTGGCCTCTGCGGCACAGGGAGCAGAGCCCATTGCCCAGCAAAGCTGCACCCCAGGGGCTTGCACTGATGGCAATAGTGCAGGGCTTTCTGGAGCAAGCTTACTGTCCTCTGATAAAAGCAAGGAGCTTGCAAAAAAGTGAGTGAAGTCCACATAAGCCATACTGCTCCAAGCAAAGGGTAGAAACCAAACTGCAACAGTTTGGTTCCCTACTCAGCATGAGGGAGAACTTCACCCTCCTCTGTCCTCACTGGGGTTGATTTAATCTCTCTGCTGTCTCAACTGAGTCAGGTAGTGCACTGCCCAGTGAAGGGCCGAGCATTTGCACCACGGCAAAAGTAATTGCCTATGAGTTGCTGTCTTCTTCACGTGGGGCCTGGCAATGCATGGGTCCCAAGAGGAGTGAAAATGATTGAGAAAACATTCTGAAAAATTAAAATCCAATTATTTTCTCAGTACCTGCAGGATTCTCTATCGCAGAGCTCCAGCTTATAGCTCAGTAACAAAAGTAAGCAGTAGAGATCATTCACTGTTAAAGCAAAGAGCATCTGCTAAGCTGAGACAAGGTATTTGAAGCATCTTCCTGAGCCACACAAGCAAGTACTCACCTTGCTTTGTTCTCAGACTGCCACCATGGGTTGCAGCTCCCCCAACAGTGCCAAACAAGTTGAATTCAGCAAACCCTGGTGACAGGAATTCCTTAAACTTTGTCATTCTCTCGCTCAATCTTTTGCTTTAACAAAAAATGTGAACTTTTCCTTCATTGGCATAAATGTCATCTCATTTACTAAATGCAAGTCAAACTGGTTGATGTGGTGATACTTCTAAAGACCATGTAAGAACATGTGTGTCTTGGAGAATCAAAAACCGGGATACATGTCTCTGTAAGGTTTCCTTACTTTAGCAGAAATTGATATGAGACCTCTGCAGTTTGGCCAGAAATTTTTAGAATCCAAAATCAGTTCAAAGGCAAGTGTGCCAATACTCTTCCCAATACAAATTTTTCCTGATCAAATTATGAAAATGATTTTTAAGTCTGAAGTTGAAACTGTTATTTTTGATCAAAAGGTTTTGCATTCATATCCATAACTATAACAGATAAATTACCTTTTTTTCAGTAGATCATTTGTTTTATAAATAGATCTTTTAGAAAACTAGTAACGTCATTATGATGCTGTTAATCTCGCAGGTTGACGGCTATAATGGCCTCAGCCCTGGCATTAGAAGGAAAACACTTGTGAACTCCTAGCTATAAGCCATTTTTCTTTATTTTCAAATTCTATTAAAACTAAGAAAAGGTTACTGTGTTTAGTTTGAAAATATTACACCCAAAGGAGAAGTTTAAGCAGCAAGAACAAAACCACCAGTTATTCTTAAAAGCAGGTGATATATTATTTTACTGTGAGCAAAATGTTATGCAATAGTTATTTATCTTTACAAGTAAGTTCATAGGGCAAAAATATCAATCAGACTGTGAGTCATGAAGTGAACACTGAATAAAATGACTACAGGGACTTCGTCTGGACTAACTTGGATGAAGTAGTCCTTAGGAAAGTTTCGTTCAGTTGCCCTCAAGAAAACAGCAGTAAAAGTGATATTAAGTAACTGTTTTCTGTTGTTGATCCTGGATCATGTGCAGAGAGCCAAAACAAATACTTTCATCAGTAAAATACCGTACAGTGGCAGAGCCTGTATGGCTCACTGTCCCACAGAGCAGCAGCCCCCACGGCAAAATGCATTCCCCTCCTGTTGGGGCCGTGCGAGCAAAGAGCAAGTCGAGCTGGCAAGGTGTTTGCTGGCATAGACACAGTGACATACGATGCCACATTAGCAAGTGTTGAAGGAAACCTCAGAGGAAATGAAAAAAATATATAAATTATTCTTGCTTCTATGAAGATAACTTCTCTGAACAGATCGTCACTGTGTCTGCTCCTCTCCAGGCCATGGGCAGAGATCAAGCGTTCCCATTATAGCCCAAAGAGCCTGATCTCTCCAGATATCGCCCTCAGGGAGCAAACGAAAAATTGGTTTCATTCCACAGGGTCATGACAAGCGCCTTGAGACTTTCAGTGGCACAGTCGCACTATAGATTTTGTTGGTAAATCAAGGTTCTTCCACATTCAGTCATTGAGACAGTGACGGTTTAAACACTATGGAAATTAGTCACTGAATGGCTACAACATTTTACTACCAATGTAGTCCTATATCCAATATTATTTTGAGATAAACACTTCTTGCTTTTAATTACTTCTGTAGATTTAATTACTGGTGTCAATTTATTTTATATTCTTTTATATTTTTATATAGTTGTTCATTAAGAAGAAAGGGCTTCTTCACGTGAAGACATTCAATGAAATTGTTCAGAATTAATTTTTAGAATGGGCTGATTAAACCGGACCAAATCCTCTTGGGAGACTGTGCTTTTAATGCAAATTAAGGTGAATAGAATCGGTTTGGCTTTTACTTTGGAAATAGAACATAGCTACTTCATTTCTGTATGACATACAGAGCATAATGTAATTTAACTGATCCACTATAAATTATTGCTGTTACTTAATACAGGGAAATTTTCCTAAGTTCCCCACCAGGGACAGGCCCAAAGTACCTACTGCCTGTGCCATCAACTGCCAAAAAGCTGTGTAGTACTAAAAAGTCAACACACAGGCAGTTGGTTAATATAGCACATTTTCTTTTTAAAAAAAGCAGTAAGTAGTACTAAAAAGGCTAACATTTTCTTTTCACTCATTGATTTGACTAAAAGAATTATGAAACGGGTCACACTGAGAAGCAAGATTATTGTATCTTGCAGCATTGTGGAACGGAAGGTATTTAAAAGTGTATATTCTTATCTCCTCTTAATTACACAGCCTATATTCTGCCCAATTATCCATCTGAAATTAATGGGATCGAGGTAACATTGTTTCGTAGAGACTGTAACTTACGTCAGTGCTGGGATGTATGATCTTTGCAGCGCCCTTGGTTGTGATTCAGCTGAGTTTCAATGATGGGCATTGTCTCTCTTTTTCTTGGTGGTCACGGTGATTAAGACAGGTGTTGACAGTCATATTCAGAATCCTTTTTCCTTCTGTGGTCTGCAAGGTAACTAATTTCTTTTGTAGAGCCCGAGGTGCTTTTCCTGAACCTTTGATATTGTGCGCAACTCGTTGAACTCTTCAGAAACTGCCTTTATTTCTCTAGTAGTTGTAGCTGTAGAGGCTTAGGTTTTCAGCGACTATACAAGCCACCAAATACTGACCGCACACAGTTATTCTGTAAGATAACTCAAAATTTAAGCCTCACTGATTTTTATAATTGATAGCCCTTTAATCCCATTCAATTTAATTACTTAGCTGTATGAAATTTTAACAGACAGTATTTCCCAATTATTGTTACCTATGTTGATATGTCAGCCATTATGGTTTTCTTGCCTAATTATAGAGAGAAACCCTACAATTCTGAGTAAATATTAATATTAGAGAAATTAATACTGTGTATCCAACTGACTGGTTTGTTAACCTGGGCCAAGCTATTTATAGTAAACACAAATAACGAGGTTAGTGCTTTCCCTTTTTTTATTGATTTAACATATGAGTAGGTCCTTGTGGGAAGATAAGCTATCACCCTTTGAATGTCAGAAATAAATGCAGCAAATAGCCAAATGACATACTGTCTCTCCTCATCAATACTCTGACTCACTTGCGTCCATGCTTCGATCAAATCGAACTGCAATTTGTATTCTAAATTTCGTATCCAGTGGGACCATGCTCGCAGGACGGCCTCTTGACCTTTCAGTGAATGTCAGAGTGAAGCACACCTCCCAAAGGTAGATACGCCCAGGAGCTCCACTAGACTGCTGGGCATTCATGGTAGTCCATGTAAACCTGAGACTGTTTCTGCCTCAGGAACCGATTTCAAATATCATGACAGAAACAAATCATTGCAGAAGGCTTTTATGAATGTATAGGATCTCACCTAAACTGTTTCTTTTCTTTGAGTAATTAGAGTCCAAGGTTAACTACAATCACCCTTTCTTGCTCCTGGGGAGACTGAACTAAACCAGTCAGGCAGCCCAGGACTGCTCCCCTCAGGAAAGGTCCTTCCAGTCGAGATGATGCCCACAGGCAGGGATGTCCAGAGCTACACCCTGCCTAGAGGTAACAGTGAAAATATTTAGTGGAAAGGTGCTCATTCTCATGGGGCAGGGTTTAACAAGTTCTGCCTATCAACAATTTGCCCAAACCTTCAGCTGCCAACCCCCACCTTCTGCTTGTCTCCAGAACTAACCACGTATGTAACTGTGCTTGCTGTGGGGAACGGGCTGTCAGCGTTCACTTCATATGTTTAATTGGAACCTGCTCTAAACCCACAGTATGGCGCAGCTAAAGGTCTTTACAGTAGTATTTAATTGATTTGATGTATCAATTAACAAGCTTCTTCTTGAATGTTCAGCTACAATTTATTCCCTTTGCCCTCAATTTTCCATAGCTGGAGAAAGAATACAGAGCAGGCTGTAAAGTCCCAGCAGCAAATGAACCATAGATGATTTTGTACGTCTTGTGGCCTTTCCTGAAATTTCCAGAGTTCTCGCCTAACGGTATTTTTTCACAAGCTCAGAAATGATCAGTGAGATCTTTGTTCAAAAGTAGAGTTGGCTTTTCTGGTTCTTCTTTGGCAGTGCCTGGCACAGTGAAGCCGGGGGTAGCTGGGAGATTTGCTGTTAGATCGAAGGCAATGGAGAACAAATATTAATGGTGCTACTGGAGGCATTTTCTACATTTCACCTCATGGATTGCTCTAAATTGCCATCTGACCAATGATACGTTCTATAGTACCTGGCAGGAGCCAGGAAGGATTACTGAAAAGTTGTCTGAACTTTCCGCTGTCTCCTCTACTGTACTAAAGCTGCTTAGAGCAACTTTCTGGCCTCATAACTGCACCCAAAATTTTCTCTTGAGAAAGCCCTCAGGTCATGAATTTTCTTTTGGATGGGAGGGATCAAACTTGCATTACCATCTACTCAAATTTATTTCACTTGTGAAAGCATGCAAGAACAGTCAGCTTAAAAATAAAAAGCTTCCATTTCCTTATTTCTTTTTCCCTTTTTAAAGAGGGAGATTATGACTGGATACCTATGAAGAGCCTCTGTAGTTAGGAGACAAGTTCTCCCCTTAGAAACAGCAAGCCATGAGCACAAGGAAGATGGGTACTTCATGATTTCAAGATATTTTTCAGCTGATGCACACTGAGAAACCTTTTGGTCCCACGAAATGAGGGCCTAGAGAGGGTCAGAAAAAGAGAAATGGTCTACAATATCCCTTACTGAGTGTTATTTTATTTATGCCTGGACAATTTCCAATGCTGGGAGTATTAAGTACGTAGCAATTGGTTGCAGAAACTAGGCCAACAGCACAAAACTTTCTTAATACTTGAGAAAATTAAAAACAGAAAACCCCATTCCTCTAAAGCAATTTCTCAACATGGAGGAATATATAGCCACAACTCAACTACAGTCTCCACAGATTTACTAAGCACAGTTTCTCAACCACTGGGCTGGTTTGAAAGAATATATTCTGTCTTTGGTTTTGTCCTGCTGTTCTTGTTTTATTTATTTTGTACATCTAATGATTTGTGTCTCCAATTCTGAGTTGCTGAGCCTTTCCTCATGAGGGGAAAAATAGACTGAAGTTTCCCAGAGGTGGCATCACAATATAAAAGCAGGGAAGCTCCAGAGACAGAAAGGTCTATGGTGCAGCTGGCAGTAGGAGGATGGAGCTCAACTCAAACCTTTGTTGTATTGCCTGCCATGGGCAGGACCTTCCAGGGCCTCATGTGCTCCTTCAGCTGACTCCCAGATGTTGAGTGTCTGTCCACAGTGCTTGGCCTCAAGTATGATGTTCCTAACCCTCTGTTCTTGCTTTACGCCGCTTGGGAAAATAGAGTTGCTTGTCCCAGAGTTGGTTTTCCCCTGTTGGGTGGGTACCTACCCACCAACCTGGATGGATCCATCCTTGCTTACCAAAACTGGCCTCTGCAAGTTTTGCTGGAAAAGGGAAACCTGTCTAGACAGGCTGTGGAGGACCTACAGCACCTGAACTGCCCTTCTTCCACCTGAGAGGGAGTTGCAAAGCCTTTCCTCTTTTGCGTTAAGCTATCATCAGCCTGGCTCTCTCCCTAGAGCTTTTATGGCCTTTGCCAATATAAGCCCTTCACAGAAAAGAAACAAAGAAAAGTCTGTGGGGAAAACTTTTTAAAAAGTACCCTACAGTTTCAGGATTTGGCTTAGCATTAGGCAAAATCATAAACTCAATATTAATCTAAATATTAGTAAAAATGTTTGGCATGTTCCTCAGAAAGCCTTTGTAGCAGTGGAGGTTGGTGAAGCTAGTAGTCACAGTAGAGGCAGGAGTCAACGGCTCAGTTACAATGCCTGGCAGCTTTGGTTTTCATCCCAGGCTGCAAATAGACTGAAATATCCCAAATAATTGCCTTGTGTACCTTAGCACAAAGCACAATGATAATCTCTCTCAGTCACTAAAATATTCCTCTTCATTATAACCATCTAAGCACAAAAATACCTCAAACATTAATTTTCTTTGTACCCTATTTATGTTGAGTTTTTTCAAAATCCCATTCTAATTGGTGGGATTATT
The DNA here is from genome assembly GCA_017639485.1 of Pluvialis apricaria. Classification (NCBI taxonomy): domain Eukaryota; kingdom Metazoa; phylum Chordata; class Aves; order Charadriiformes; family Charadriidae; genus Pluvialis; species Pluvialis apricaria. The sequence continues at coordinate 185,003,491 of CM030007.1, read as the reverse complement.
ATTCTTATGTGATTTAAAGATCTTAATGTTCACTCAGAAACTGATAGCCACCCTGCTGCTCAGATAACTCATAGTGTACCTAAGTAGTTGCCTTGCTGCAACACCCTTTACGTTGTATTAGTATGACAACCCCACATGTCAATGTAGGACATATTCCGATGATGAACATCTGTAGGGACAGGAAGATTTAAGGTGTTGGAAACACCTAGCTCCTGCTTTTTTCTTATGCCACAGTATTCTGAGTTTCCTTTGGTCTTTGGTACTAAAGTACAAATGTATACGTGTACAAATGTATACGTATACAAAAGTACCTTGTAAGATGTAGGGGAAGTAAGGGGCGTAGCAGTCTGTAGTTCTCCTTTGAGGTGAGAACAGAGCAGATGTCCTGGATTCCGCCTCTGTATTGACTACCAGAAGACACTTCATCTTTACTCACACAAATCTCAGTTTTATGGTCCTCTCTACTTTCATGTTCCTATTTTATCCTCTTGTTATGTCTTTGCATCTGATAGCATCTTTGCATCTGTATCCCATTCCATCTGCTGTATAAGGACTGCAATCTGCAAAGGAAAAGTTATGCAAGGGTTTCCAACACACAGCAAGAACAGTTTATGTGCTCATCAAGGAAAATTAGGGTCTCTCAGTACACATGCATGCTGCATTTTCAGCATTTATAACTAACCCTGCTAATCAGATTGGACTGAGTGACTTCAAAGACCTACAAAATACTGCCTTAAAACCACAAAGTACTGTCTTTAGACACCGCATCTGGGCTGTCAAGAGAACTGCAAATTCATCTGAACAGCAATATTTTGAAGACTTTTTTTTCACCTTTCTTTTACTTTTAAATTGGTTTTCATTTCAAAAGCAGAACAAGCAAACAGAAGAAGATGGTGCAGAAGAAGGACGCCGGAATGGGGGCTGAAGGATCTATAACTTTGAAGTTCAATGCCTTTGAAGTAGTACTAAATAGCACTAGTTCATGCCACTAACTAAAATTCACAGTTGTTTAACTGTTTATGTGAAATTCTACTTTTACTAGCAAAAACAAGAATACAAGCCATCAGGAATCATTCCTGAAAATTTGTGTTGCTAAATACCGTTTTCTATGTTTCGTCCTATCTCAATTCTCCTTCATTTCTCTTCTAAAACTTGGAATTATTCTTTTTCTAGCAGCTGTAATCTTTTCACGTGGCAAAAATATTTTTTTTTCTTTTGACTTCAAAAGAAGTAAATAAATTTCTAGTTTACTTATTTTCTGTTTGTCCATCAGTATTTTGAAGATAATGTATTTTTTACAGCCAGGATTTTCAAAGCAAACTTGGATTGACAGATGTGTGAGTTCCACTGAAAGTCTTTAAGGACTATTGACAATCCTAAGCTAAGCATTAGAGCAGAGCAAACACTGATTATTGGATTTTTGTGGCAAAAGAGCAAATATAGCTTTGTGATGCATTGGACTTCTAATCACTATTAGCATAAGTGAGAACTACAATGGAGAGTTACAGAATTTTATTCCCAGTATGAAAATGTATAAACATAGAACTAGGCAAAAAAAGATCACACCCAATGACTATCATGTTTTTTTAATTATTATTTTGAAGGACACATTGCTGGAGGTAGCATCTTTACTCTTTCAACAGTATCATACAGTCTTCATAAGCCTTAGCTGTTGAATAAACAGACTGCCTGGGGATCTCAGCTTTCAGAGTAACCAGAAAAGATTAACAGATATATTTTGTGAAGATCATAGTATTTGAATGGGTTAATTTTCAAATATTACCACAAATATTACCATATTGTACCCTATTGTCTCAGAAACCCAAGCAAACAAAATGAACCCATCAGTTTTTTGCTGTTTTAGACTCTTAATTTTTATGCAGAAGTCTTGATTTAGGGTCTTTATTCATGATTTTTTCAACTTCTAGGGTTAAAAAAAAAAAACCTATAAAACATGACTCTACATCTCATTCTGTTTAGGCTAGCTTCTAAGTTCCCTTCTGTTATTGAGAAGATAGATTGGTGACGCTTGTATCAGAATGTGGACCTATAGCCGTGTCTTTTAAGCTTCATAATATATCATGTTTATTTAATTCTGCATTAAGCAAATCATGTACAGTTTCTTTCAGCTTCTTAATTTGATTGAAGTATGCCTTTAAGAAAAAAAAATAGCATGCTATGCTTGAAAAATATTATTTAAAATTTCTTTGAACACGAAAATGCCTCATTAGCTCTGAAATGTGTTTCTGAGTAATAACAATTAAACAATACATCACTGTTAGAAGTCAGTTGATTCTCAAAGATACTAATTAAATACAATCTGTCTTCCTTTGTGAAGAAATTTAGATATATCTGAACATAACCATTACATTAGAAATTATCCACATCTTCTAAGTAGGGTACATAAGACCTAATTCATGGTCCATTTAAATCTCTGCCTAAACTTCTTTAAACTTCACAGGTGCAAGACTGGTTTTACAACACATTATAATGTTTGATTCTTCTCTTTTTAGCATCTTTTATGCGTGTGACTGGATTTGCTCCATAAAAAATATAAAAAGAATATTCTAAGAAAATTAATAGCTTTCTTCTAATTAGAACCATTGCTTCACATGAACAATACTGTAACTAGTTGGAGGAAGAATTTGCAGATTTTTTTTGTGCAAGCAACAGTTACAACTTTTTATAAAGGATGAAAGTCGTCAGGCTTAATTTGGTTAGCTTGGCACCTCCCCTAGTGTATCCATTTACTTCACTTGTTTCATTGAAAAGGCAATTCAACTGAAGTCCCTATCATTCAGAACAGATAATTAAATGTTAACAACTATAGTATGAAGGAAAAAACACGTCATTTCCCTGACTAAGGCTCTCTGAAGCAAGGAAAGTGTTAATTAAGATGTCCCAAAGCTCATTTGCTATGCTTGACCACAAACTGGCTGCAACTCAGACTCAAAAGTTTATGTCCACCACTGGGCCAGCTCCTTGGTAGCCACTAGTGACATCTGCTGCCTGTTTGACCTTTGATCAGCTCTTCCCAGCCAAAACCATCTGGAGAGAAGTTCCCCCACGGATTATCTGAACCTGTATCTACATTACACACCTAACCCCACTCCAGGACAGCATTTCTCACTGTCAAGGAGCTGTGACAATGCGAATGAGAACTCCAAAAACAGGACAGTATCTTCAAGCATGCATATGTTCGATATTTCCTATAAACAGAGTGGCAAAATGTGACAGCTGTGGGTTTGGTGTTTGTTTTTTTATAGTCTTTATAAGATGTGCACGGTGCATTTTTTGAGCTTCTTCACTAAAAGTCACTTGGAGTTGAGGTTGGGGAAAAGGGGAAAATTATTTTGTTCCTGGAAACAGAGTCTCTAACTGAGAAACACCTCCCAGATTAATCAGCCAGACCCAGGGGTAGTTAGAAGGAATTGGTCTAAACAGACAAAGTTGGAAAAACATGTGGGCTGTGACTGACAAAAGTCCTGGGTGTCTGCCCTGGTGACTTGCAGGACCCCTCCAGTTGCTTACCCTGTGTGGAGAGCGCCAGTGACGAGGAAATTTCGAGTGTTGTCCAGCCCTTACAAATCCTGGTGACCACAGATGTTTCTCCCTCTTTTCTGTCAGCTTTTTCCCTTGCAGGCAATGTCCCCGGCAGAGAACCCTAACCACCACAGTTTCATCTCTCCTTTCCTTTCTCAGTACAGTTACCCAGTTATCAGGGAGCCTCTCTGGGCTTCAGCTGCAGGTTGAATATGAACTCCAGGTTTACAAAAAAACTAAGCAAGTTTAGTAAACAGAAGAGATCATTTATATCATCTGCACCTTAAATGCCATTTTGAGTGGTTCAGGAAAGGTCACTTAAAATTGGCAGTCCAACACCAGCTCTATATTTACATGGGATTTTAGTGCATTTAATCATGGGGTGCATAAAATTTACAACATCCTAATTCATATCTGCAAGACCTTTTTTCACTGTTCTCTACTTAGTATGAGACTTTCAGTATTTTAAAATCTAATTACTTTTATCATTGACCTCTAGAATAAATTCTAACCAGAGGTTCCTCGAAGCTAGCATGTTTCCTTATCAACCTTTTGCCAATGTTAGCTTTGAGAAAGACAGATTGTAACTCCTGAGCAAATCCAAATGTGCTGTATGTTCTCTTTGGGGGATGTCATTTCCAAAATGGGCTGTAAGACTGGACAGAGCTTCACTGTTAAAGTAAATATCTTTATGCTTTTAAAATCCTTCTATGCTGTGTTACATATATATAAACCCAAAATATTAATATATGCTTGATTTTCACACTTTGTTCCTGTAAAATGTTTCACACTAACTTTCTATAAAAGTTACAGAAAAATGCACAAAACTGAAGAAAATGACATAATGTTTCATTATTCAGGTACATTTTTAGAATGCAGAAGATAGGGAACATATTTTTTTCTGCGTGGTGTTTTGTGGGCTAAGGTTGAAATATGTATGAGTAATCCCTTCTCTATAAAAAGCATACACATACTCTCTAGGCTACACACTGTCTAGTCCATCACCAACCTATGACACAAGATGAGAAGCATAGTGGGAACCAACAAAAACTGTATTTTAAAATTTTATTTTTCTATTTTCAATACAGTACACAGGCATACTTCTTCTTGTGTAGCCTTATTGATCATAATATGATACAAAGAAGAATCCAGCAACAAGAAGATGAAATAGGACATTCAAGGGGAAGTGAGAAACATAATTTTAATTTGTGAAGGACACCATTAGCATATTTTATCAGGCAATTACATGTTTAATTTGTTTCAACCTCAAGCTACTAGGCTCATGTCATTTACTTTCAGAGTACAGCAGAATGACTCCAACTGTTGCACGTGCTCCTGTCGGTAATTTTGTTGTCCCTTAACACCTACTCTTGCTGTATGACAAAGTGATCTTCTGGGGCTTTGAAATCAATGCATGTAAACTCTTCAGTGCAATTCTAATCATCACTGAGACCTTTAGGTCTTGCCTTTATATAATAAAAACATTTACAGAATATATACAGAAAAATACCACTATAAGAAAGAAGATCTCAAAGAAATAGCCAAGAGAGACTGGAGGAAATAATTCCAAATATGAAATCTCTGATCTAACACCTATTTAACTCGATAAAAAGTAGGGAAAATAAAATGTATATAAAAGGCAATTAACTAAACCACCCTAGTCCCTACATGCAACATTGTGTCTTTATAATTTGCCAGTACATTTGTGAAAGCATAACTGGAAGAGTTTGTTATTTATGTGTTCTCCCAAACTCAGAGGATTAGCATTGCAGGGCATGACAAGAAAAGGAAATAGAGAGATTTTTTTCCTTTCCTCCATTTTTGAAGAAAACTTTGCTAAATTTCAATCCTAGGCACATATCACCGCTGTGCACATTTTTCTTCATACTGCAGTCAGTGCCTGAGCAATGTTAAAAAATCAAATGAAAGTAAGGAGGAAATCAACATAAGTAGAGCCAGTATATCAACATAATTACTGATAACAATGACACCGTGTATACCACATCAGTTATCACCAAGAAACATGGTTCTGAACCATGTCATCTAGAGCACAGTAGATAAATTGTTCTTTTATTCTTATAATTAGGAAAAAAAAAGAGAAAAGAACGTTTCCACCATCATAAGTTTTCCAAAACAGCACACATTATTCCTCAATGTACACAAGAAATCTTTGGCAAGGGTTGCTAAATATCCCATCCCTTGCATAGTACCGGGGCACCAGATGCACATACTCTTGGGCTTTTAAGTGTGCATGGAGATGAAACAGTCTGAAATATCTGCAGTATGTAGGGAGCAACCTTCATCTTGGATTCTCTCTCACAGTCCCTACTACCCCACAGAATAAAGAACAGTATCCCATAAATTAGAGCCAAAAAAAGGAGGGAAGAACGCTGTGTCATTAACCTTAATGGTAAAGGAACAACACCCCTGGAAGACCTGCTATCAGAGTTTTATCACAAATATGCACATGCACAGACACATCAGCAGGAGAAATCAGTGAGGTGGCAGCAGCAGCAGCAGCTCCTTCTCAGCTGCCAGGCAGGGCTGGGCTGGGCATTCAGCTTCATGAGCTTTGAGGGGGATTTCTGTACTGATTGCTTTTCTCAGAGCTACCCAGGCAACTTGTCTAACCCGGTCTCAGCTGCAACTTCACTCAGCCAAGAGAATGATCCCCAGGACAAGGCCCTTGGGACCAGCAACTGCCTGCCCAGGTAGCTACAGTGGCACCCAGAAAGGAGGTGGAGTGTGGGAGAGAGGTTTTTAAGAACAAAGAGGCTGAAGAAAATTTAACAAATCTTGTTTTTCTAAATGTCTTCTGTCCAAATTTGTGTCTGAGGAAACTTTAGACTGACCTCTGCGGTGAATGGAATAATAAAGGAAAGACTTTTTAAATAAATATCATGAATTAGTATCAACCCCGGATAAATGCCCAGCATCAAACAAATACACTTGTCCTTCCATAATGGAACTACGTGTAGCAACCCAGGGACACATCTGTGACCATTCATTCTTCATCTTACTTTTCTCCACCCTCCTTCAGCCCCCAGCAGTGTCTTCCCATATATAATCAATCTCATTGTGCCGAATTAATATTGGCAAGAATATGCCTTCCTTCTTATCTCAGAAAAATTAGTGTAGTGTCATAAAGGTGAACCCTCAAGCTGAAAATCCCATATAGTTCAATATTACCTGCTCTCACCATGAACTCAGCTGGAAGCCTGCATCTTCCTTCAGCGTAAAGTGACAGGGTGCTCTGAAAAGTCACAGAGCTCTGTTGTAAGCATCACGTATTAGTTGCATTAGTCTTCCTTTTGTTTCCTAGCATGATTCTCTCAGAAATACCATGTGAAAATACTTTCAATACTGAATATAAATAAAGGCACTAATAGTTCAGAAAGAGGTATGGAGGAATCTGGCCATGAAAGTTAGAACCAATAATAGCATTTATAGTCCAGTACTGAAAACGTATCCTGTATGTACTAAAACGTATCCATTTTAAATACGATCATGAATAGAAAAATAATTTCAGGGACTGGTATTTTATGAGACTTTCAAAAAGATGTGGTGAAGAGCTCCGCTCTGTTCATTCTGAAGATGAAGCAAAACAGCTGTTAATTGATGCCCAGGGACCACCAAGCAAAAGGAGGAGAGGTTTGTTCTAAGTAAATCTGGGATAATCCACAACACCTGATGGCATGACATTATTCACTGCATATGTTTGTTTGAACAGAGCTCATTGCAGCTAAATATATTAAATCCACAACTTTCAGCCCGAAGACTTTCACTTAAATTTAGTGTACTCTTACCAAAAATACAGCAAGGCAGGCAGAGGGAAATTTTTGTTTGTTTGGAAGTTATGGGGATTGCAAGGGGGTTGGCAGGTCTTTCTTTTTATCCTCCCAGACAACAATCAAATGAGGGTTAGAGGCACTTTATAAATAGCAACAGAAAAGCATTTGATCATGGTATCAACTAACTAATATGCTGGTTTATTTGTCTTGGCTGATGACAAGATCATCCTTTTCAAAGCACACGTTTTAATTATTCAGTTGCAAAACAGTCAATTTTAGTGAATTTCTCCTGATGCTCTCCAAAGAAATCCATATGTTATGAAGCTGCATTTATGGACCAATTATTTCTCGCAGAAACACTCCACAGTTGACAAGGCTGCTTTGAATCATCTGACACAAATCCAGCAAACCAATGGAGAAAGCACCCCCTCACTTTTAACGCTCCCATGAAATATATGTCCAGCAGTGGAGCATGAGGCTATGTTCTTTAAATATGTTAGAGGACGTATTTCATGCATTATATATCTATTTTTTAAAGATGAATTGTTGTTGGTTTTTCCTTCAGGCCACATCAAAACTTAAAAACAGCCAAGTGAAAAAGGGCTGGTATGCCAAAAGTTCATCTTTTTAATCCATCTGCATAAGATGACTTAATAAAAGATACTACTTCTGCTCGCAACCCAAACTCCACTAAACGTATGATAAACACACCTTTTGAAAGACCCTCCCAACCTCTACCTGCAATAAATCTTTACAGTTAATGCATAACAGCATATGTTAGGGCTATTTGTGAGTGCACTTTTATCCTTCTGGCTGGTCTCTGTAACAGCCAAAATAAACAGGGAAGAGGAGGACAAACTCCTCCTGGCTCCTAACAGTCATCTAGGGAGCACTGCAAACACCTTGTCGTTTCTGGATGTCAGTCTGGCATACACAGCCATGAGCTGATTATGGAGTTAATTATTCTACAGCCAGATGGTACAGGTTGGTATGTGAAGGTTGTTGCGCCGATCACTTTTAAGCATTGCTTTTTGAGACACTTCCCCATTCCCAAATGCATTTGAAGCATCACTTCAAATATTTAGGGTGGTTTTGACAGCGAGTCTGCAAGTAAAGTGCCCTTTACAGGCTGCAAAGTTAAGTAAAAGCATCAAACCCAAACAATTGAATCAAGTCTGCTTCTGTGCACAACTGACAACAATTCATTTCTAAAACATTTTTCACTGAGACAGAGGTAAGAAATTGATATATTAATTAATAATGGTGGATGAATGACATCCTTTTTCTTTTCCCTGTGCCATGTTTCTCCACCAGCTGCAGAAGGGGGAAGCAGTGTGCGGAGAAGTGCAGCCACTCGGAGCTGTCTGATGCTTTCCATACCCAGTGTGGGGACCAGCAGCCAGAATGTAACATTTCACTGTATTTTAAAAGAGTGTTTTTGGGAAAAGTCTCTGCACCTCACACCCTAGTTCTGTGCCGTGGTGATGAGCATTGCGGGAGCTGGAAACTCTAGTGCATTTAGGACAGTGGTGAGCACTTCTTACTGTGTTAGAAAAGCTTCAAAACATGCTCTTTCCCATCAGGCTCGGGAGGCCACAGTTTGTGGGTCTTGCAAGCATCACAATTCAAACTTCCATTTCTTAATTTGCTTTTCACTGTTTTCTATTCATACTGCAATGGAACCTGCTGTATTATTAAGACTGAGAAATCAATTAATTGAACCATCATTAACAGTATAATCTCGAAAGCGTACTTCTAAACTGCTCTGATCCTGAAGACCTAACACAAACAGAAGAAATCTCTAGCCGAAATCTTCCCAGTTGGTTTGGAGTCTGACACTGGGGCTGTCCTTTGCCTCCTTTGCCCCCAGATCACTCCTGCAGAATTAGCAGAGGGTCACTGGCACAGCAAATGCTGCCCTGCACTGCTCCAGCAGCCCTGAGCTCGCCTGAGCTGGCAAGAGAGCCAACTAGCATCCAGTTTTTTGTGTTGCCAAAACAAAGTAAAGTAATTGCAGTGAACGGTTTTCTTAGCTTCACATTTTTTTATATAGATATATCTGTAGTCCAGGGAGCAAACGGTTTTGCAAGATTCATATTCTTTTGCACGTATATATTCAATGAAGTTGAACGAATGAAGTAGTCTTCCTTGAAATTGTGTGTGTGTGTGTGTGTGTATGTATACATATGCCATGAAAAGTCCCTGCTCATCCCACCTTTTAGGCAGCAGACTCCTAGTGAGGTGCATCACTCGCACTGAAATCAAGCAGCGCAGGCAACGAGTGGGACTTAGACACCTATATTCCAGGCAGATCTCAGCTAAAGCTGCTAAATTAAGTTGCTAAGCACTGTCCTTGTTAATAACTGACTAGTAATGCGTAAAGGGAAGCGGCAAGTTTTGGCAGACACTGACAAGCTGGGTAAATCAAGCTCTGAGTACACAGAGGGCTTTTAGGCCACACCAGATGCTCGCAGCCAGGTCCCCCCAGCCTGATTGCCCTGCTAATGGATTACACTGTCACGGCATGGCCGAACATAAACACCATACGATCGGCAGAGCCTTAAACAGCTGACGCCCGGGGTTCAGAGCTCCTGAAGTCCTGGGGGAAGACAAGGAAGCCACTAAGGCCAGCTGTGCCACCCCCCTGGTGCTGGGTGATGTCCCCTCAGGCATCCCATGCCAGAGCCCCCAGACAGGCCGGGGTCTGGGGGAGCAGCCTCGGGACCCCACTGCCCTGCACTGGGGGATTGCTCTGCTCCCCTCTCTCACCCAGCAGATAGCTTTGTCTCAGCCTCATTAACGTTACCCGAAGCATTTATTAGCACTGTTGGTAACCACCTGTATAAAACTGAACAGACTGTTTGCTACCTTCGCTCTTCCAGTTGCTGGCCCTCTTCTGAGGAGAGATGCCCTTCAGCCCGTTTCCTTAGCAAGTAGTCGCAACTCTGCTCAGCGAAGGCACACATAAAATCTTATCACGGAGAAACAGAACCGATATGTGTTCTCCTCAAACGCAATTAAAGCGAAGCATTACTTCTTCTGGGTGTAGAGAAGGCAACTGATGGTAGCCTTTGGCTGCAGGGCTCCATCTCCTGGTTTTAGGAAGATATTGTATGGCGTGAAGAAACAGCTCATTTTCAAAATACCTAGGAAATGAGGACATTATTGATATAGTGGAGAGATACTGATTCTTTGGGTTAAAAATCTATGCTATTCTTTATTTCTGAAGCAGTGCAAACATTACCAAAATTTTATGGTAGTATATGCTGCTGTGTGTAGCTTCAAACTTGCTACCTTGAGATGAAATGAAAATCCTTTGACCACATAGGATATTCCTGTTGTCATCAAAGCGGTGTGTCTAGGCTGGAAGGGACTTCTCTTCTGCCTTAGCCTTGGACTAGTTGCTGTAGCTCCCCAACTCTCTCTACATTGAATAAAATATACCTGGGGTGGGGGTGTGTCAGCCTTATCATCCTCAAAGTAAATAGAGAGAGCAAAAGGCACATGTCAAAATATTTCAAAGAGGTTTTTCACTATGTTTTTCCTTTTCTAGGACAAGGTCCCTGGGGACATGACTTCAGTTGGGGGGAGTGGAATGGCTCCTCCAGGATGTACAGCTTTCCAGACCCCCGTGACCTTCCCCTACAGGCTGTATCTCACCAGCATCCCCAGCTCTGCCCAGACATGCTGGAAATACTGACCTTTAGCATGAGTATGTCCTCACTAGCACTCACTCACCAAATAATTTTGAAATGTATTCTCTTTGGGGTTTTATCTTGATCAAAAGAAAAGAATGGGAAAATCTTTTCATGTATTTATGACCCACACGCTACTCAGAGACACAGAAACAGCAACACATTCAGGTCACAGACCTGAAGCTGGCTACCAGTGTAGGGATTGCTGTGTTTCCCTGCCGTGCCTCAGTGCAAAGGCCGAGCAACTCCAAGACAACAATCACAGCAGAGCATAGAATTTGGGCCAATCACTCTAACAACAATCCTTGTATGGGAAGTGAGACCCAGCTTTACTCCCAAATACTATAGTTCAAAAGCAGTTTTACACCTATATAATACATACCTGGAAGGCAGGATGAAGGTTGAACCTTGAGGTGATCTGCAAAACCAATGTCAGTGGATGAAATGTAGCATTTGCAGTTAAATGAGTAAGACAACCTGGTGTATAAGAAAGTGGAGATCACCCAATGTAAAATTCCTGCCTATTATTTTTAATTATTGAAGAGAATGATTTTTTATTTCAAACTATGTATTATTAATGATGACTCACAGTGCAGTATCAGAGGAGGCACTGAGAAAAGTCAACGTTCATCAAAGTCGTTATTTACAGTTAACATTTGATCATCAGTCCAAAAGGCAAAGCACGTCAAGGAAATACCAGATCTTTACATCACAAACCTTGCTGTGTGAGTTTCTCTCTTATCTGTCTTTCACATAGCCAGAAAAATCCTTTCAGTTCCTCCTGTGCAATATTCTAAGGGGCTTCTCCTTGACTTCCCACTCTCTCCAAAGTCAATGGAAATTTCCTGCTTTGCAGTGGTGATGCATCCAGTCCCATCTCTTTAAAAATACCACTACGAACAGGAATAACGATTCCTCTTCACAACAGATAATACTCCACATGGATCTGACATTTTCAAAGGCTCGGGAGGTAGCCACGTAGGACTTAAAGACATTTGATGTAAGTTTCATTTTGCCCTGTCCTTCTTACAGTCTCCTTGAACACCACACATTTTTCATACAGTTGTGGGTACAAAAAATTTTAATTTTCTGTCATGAGGTGCAGTTTTCACTATGTTGCCAGGCATCTATTTTCCCCAAAGAATATTTTGCCTGTCAATGGATGACATAAATATAACCGATGGTGTGATGTTGAAAGGCAATTTCAATGTAAATGAGCTACGCCAGAGCAAGAAGATTTCAAATGTAGCAGCTTTCCTGCATCTGTAATAAATGACAGGTTACTCTGCCCAGTGATCTCAGTATCCTTTGAGGAGTATTGTGGCCGTTAAGTATGTCCAGATTTCAGACATTTTGCAATGCAGTAAAGTGACCATTAACAAATACTTCAACAAACCTTTTTGATCAGGCCCTGGTACCTTTGATCAGGCCATGCAGCATTTTCTGCTGCATCATTCCCATTGAAACATGAAAAAAGCATGGGAACGAGTCACCATATTGTACTTTTTCATCTTTTCTCTTTTTTTTTTAGAGGATAGCACTTATGCGCAACCGAGTTACAAAATACTATTTCGTATAACCAATATTTGAAAAAAATAATTTGGCCAAAACCATTATCTTGTTAAAATAACTTAGGTATAAGGCCAAATGGGGGCAGGAGGGTGATAATATCTTGGAATCAGACCAGCTTTAGATTCACCTGCTTTTAAAATGGCAAACAAGCCACTGGGAACCAAATCCTCCCAACTTTACAAAGGCAAAAATTTCATTAACTTCACCCCCTACGCAGCTTTCTGATATTACCGATGAGGGTATTTATTGTACATGACTACCATGTTCTTCTAAATTCCACCTTTAATTGTTGCCTAAGGAAGTGGCTAGTGACTCCGTCCTTTCGTGACTTTCTGGAAACCGTGGCAGGGCTGGCCTCAGCGAAGCTATGGCTGAGGACACTGGGCTGGGGCACTGTACTCCCTTGTACACTGTTTGGACTATGCCCTGCACAGATGATGCTATGGTGAAGTGAGGAGAGAAAGGCTCTACAGGCATGGTGGGCTGACCTTGACTGGCTGGGAGGTCCCCACCAAGCCGCTCCTCCTCCTCAGTGGGACAAGGGGAGAAAATACAATGAAAAGCTCACGGGTCAAGGTAGGGACAGGGAGATCACTCACCAATTACAACCATGAGCAAAACAAACCCAACTTGGAGAAGATTAATTTAATTTATTGCCAATTAATAACAGAATAGGATAGTGAAAAATACAAAGACAACTAAAACCATCTTTCCCCCACCCCTCCCTTCTTCCCAGGCTCAACTTCACTGCAGCCCGTGGGTCCTTCCCGCAGGCTGCAGTTCTTCATGAACTGCTCCAGTGTGGGTCCCTTCCAGGGGGTGCAGTCCTTCAGGAACAGCCTGCTCCAGCTTGGGTCCCCCACAGGGTCACAAGTCCTGCCAACAAACCTGCTCCAGCGTGGGCTCCTCTCTCCATGCATCCACAGGTACTGCCAGGAGCCTGCTCCAGCATGGGCTTCCCACAGGGTCACAACACCTTTCAGAGCACATCCACCTCTTCTAGCATGGGGTCCTCCACAGGCTGCAGGTGAATATCTGCTCCACGGTTACCCTTCATAGGCTGCAGGGGGACAGCTTGCCTCATCATGGTCTTCACCATGGGCTGCAAGGGAATCTCTGCTCTGATGCCTGGAGCACCTCCTCCCCCTCCTTCTTCACTGACCTTGGTCTCTGCAGGGTTTTTTCTCCCACATCTTTCTCATTCCTCTCCCTCACAACTGCTGCTCAGCATTTTTTACCCTTTCTTAAATATGTTATCGCAGAGGTGCTACGAACGTTGCTGATGGGCTCAGCTTTGGCCAGCGGTGGGTCCATCGTGGAGCTGGCTGGAACTGGCTCTGTGCAACATGGGGGTAGCTCCCGGTGTCTTCTTACAGAAACCACTCAGGCAGCACCCACAGGCCCACACACACACACCCCCACACACACCACCAAAACCTTGCCGTGCAAACCAGTACAACAGGCAACCCTTTCAGTAGTCCACCTTCATGATGAATGTCAGTCAAGCCCAGATCCATTGTGTTTCAAATCTGCTTATGGGAGTTAGTATCAGCTTTTGGTCAATGTTCCTAGTGAAACGGAGCTTCTGCTGTATCAATATACAGCTGATGTTATCAACAGCCCATCACTAGATACGGAGAGGAAAATGGGATTCAGCTGAGCAGAGCTGGAGACTGAATCCTGAATTTTAGGAGAGCAGGCAGTCCATGCTTCGTCCCAGTAGAAATCAAATGTGTTAAGTGCCATGAATTCTCCCACTTCATTCCCTGATTATATTCCTGAATCATTTAAAGCTACATTCTGAAAATAATTGCAGCAGTATATGATGCTTAATGCTTTATGCAGCCTACATAAAATGCTACACTGTTTTTTCTATGGCATTTGTTTCTTTGTTTACTTTTTTCCTTTTTTTTGTACACATTTTTGTATGCATCCCTTTTCTGTACACAGTTTTGAAATGCATAATGAGATACCAAAGTGCAATGAGGTCACAGAATTATAGGCTCAATTTTCCTGATTTTATTTACTATTGAATTTCAGAATGCACATTTTCTACTGCCATGGGAATAATGAAATTCAACAGAACTCTTTAAAAAGGATGGGGAAATCTATACAGTGTTCTGGTTTGTTCTAAGGAAAGCTGCATCTGTGAATCACTCCATTTCCATTATGCCCCCAGACTATCGTTACTTGCCTTTCCTCTCTACCGCATATTATTGTCTGACTTCTTGGGCGTACCATAGGGATCACTCTTTGCTTCCTGACGGTGGGCAAGAATTTTTTGATCTTCCAGTTGAAAGGGGTCGTGTATTGTTCACATCTGCATTATCTAAACCAGTGTTTCTCGAACAAGGGACTGGGACTGATAAGGATGCATGTCAGTCTCGAGTGTATATATCAGCCCATGGTATTTAAAGCCTTTGAGTAGGTCGCTGCAGATTTCGAGGCAGACACCAGCCTGCTTTTCCAGGCACAATCCCCCACATCTTTGCTGTGGCTTTCTTAAATGGAAAGGCATGGATCAAGCTTTACATTTTTGTTCTCCGTTCCCAATAGATGCATTACTATTAAGAGGAGTGGGGACATGTTGTGCAAATTACATCCTGTTTGTATTTGGTGCTTGCTAAAGGAACAGCTCCATTGCCTACAAGCAGCTAATTCCACATCTAATATGGTGATTTACAGAGACTGGTTACGAGCTTCCCACAATCAAGTTTTCTTTAACTATCGTTATCATGTAGATACAGACAGTCCCCACCACGCAGATCCACTTCATGGCACAGGCAGGAGGAAGGGGTTGTCTCAGAGGGGGTGAGACAGGAGGCTGGCACAGGGCAAAGGGGCAGGCGTGTGGAGCAGGTCTTGCTGTGAATCCCGGTGCCTCTTCACAAGTGCTCACCAGCACTGGAGAAGCACCACAGAGAGGGACTGGGGATCACTTGCCGGGCAGGACCAGGGAGAAAAAGTCAGCCTGAGGAAGTGTGTGGGTCTTATCTGCTTGTCTGCATTGATAAAAAATATTGAACCTGGTTTGGACACATACCTTTGTTACAGGAGTTATTTTAGAGGGATTTTTATTGTTCTTTGTTGGACACTAACTCTTGCCTGATGTACCTCTTTGTAATTTGCTTTGCTTCCTAGTGAATACAATATGTTCAATCAATAAGGACGAATATTCTGAGGCCACTTTTTGTGGCTAGATCCTTGTAAAGTGTTTTTAGTGTAATCAGGGCTCTGGCTCTGAGGTCTATTCCCTCAGTCAATCATAGGGCTTATGGAAAGGCCGTGTATCTGACGGCCTGAAGCCAGGTCTTTTCAACATCACCCCCTTAAGCGTTCAGTTGGTGGTGAGTAAACATTTACTTCATAGCTTACTTCTGGTATAGTGCAGTTAAATGGCCCAGAAATTACTATTTTACTTTTATGAGCCCAAAAACTTACTGCTTTAAATACAGGTGATTTGGGATGTTTCATTATATCACCAAAATTTACATAATTGCTTTTGAAACTGATTCACACAGAGATCTTAAATATGCAGGTAAGTTCTCAAATTCCTTCCAGCAAAGAAAAATATTTTATCACCCCAGACTATGAAGAAGGGTAGTTTCACTCAGTTCACTACCAGACTTGCTTGAGCGTAAAGACACAAATGTGGAAATCAACAAAACTTTTTTTTCTTCTGATTCTGCATGACTCTTGAAGCTTTCAAGAGCTTCCATTGCTTTGCTCAGATAACTGCCTCTGGGAGAAAAGGATGAGACCCTTGGGAGTTTCTGGTGCCAGATAGATGGGAATCTCTCTCATAAATGCCTACATATTTCCAGCCTCCTGTGAAGAGATGATTCCAGCCCTCTCTCTCTGTCATTCAAACGCCAGAAATGACAGGGGTAGGCAGTAGACAATGGAGACACCAGAAGGACTTTTATGAGGTGGGGAGACATCCCCTAAAAGCCACAGGAGCTATGATAAGAGACAGAACATAGCATACACAAACATAATTGAGTTCCAGTTTTACCACATGACATGTTTTATTCATAGGGTATACTACATATTTTTTAAATTGCTTCTTGTCATTTAAGCAGGTTTTGCAGGGAGAAACATTATGGTTTTTAGACCAGTTGATAGAGTTGGAAAAAGTGAGCAAGTTTTCTTGTTTGGAGTTTCTTCATTAGCCCTGACAAGTTGCAAGTCCCTGCTATTGCTTGTTCAAAGGACTTTCCTTGACAGTGAGGGGGAAGAGAGAAAAAAGGGAGAGAAGAGAAAGAAGGGTCATGGAAAGGTGGCACACAGAAACACACTGTCTGCGTTTCCATTGTGAAACCTTCTCATTTCCTTACTATCTATCTACCAGAAACTGTCGTTTCCAATATTTTTATATATATATGTTTATTTCAGAAGCTTCAGTGGAATATTCTCATTTGATTAGTGCTGCGGTTAGAGGAGTTATACACAAGTGTACGAAAGCAGTTATATAGAAGTATAAACAGAATGTATATGATCTCCTGACAGTCACTACTAGTTCACCCCATACCTCAAGTTTTCAGGCAAATGTAGAAAATGCTGTGTTTGGGTAAAATATGATACATTTCTGGATGCTCAAACCTTCTCAGACTTAAAAGAAATATACTGACTCTGTGAGCCTGCATCATTGCTGTCAGCCATTTGAGGACTACAGGATACGCCTGGGTTCAAGCCCTGCCATTGAGCTCTAAGAATGATTGCTTCAGCTTCATTACTCCACCATTGGTCTGCAGTGTTCTCGTTATGCTACAATTTCAGTCAAATCACACAGAAAAAATTTCAACTTCATAGTTTCGCGTTAAGATCTCTGCTTCTTCTCCAGCCCTTCATGGTAGAAAGAAAGGATGGAGATCACAAAGGAGCCCTCAGGGACCACAGCAGCACTGTGCCATGAAGCACCGCACAATGTTGAGTACCGCTGCAAGCCGAAGAGACAAAGCAAGCAGCTTATCTCACACCAGGACCATGTCCAGCCACAGCTGACAGCACAGAGGCTAACAGGCCCCTCATCTTCCAGGGCTGCGGGTCAGGGCTGCACAGACGCTCACCCAGAGTATTTCCAAATATTAGCATCGTCCAAATAAATATGAAAGATTTGCATCCTGAGTGTGATGCAGGATTTGCAGAACAAGAGAAAAGACTATTTTATAATTCAGTCCATTTTAAGGCAACTGTTCTATCTGAAGGCATTTCCCCTCCATACATGATATAGTGTAATTGACATTTGCTTGAACTCAGCGCCTGGATCAAGCACAACTTTCTCCCCAAATGTAAGCTGTCTTTTTCTTGGGCAACCATATGAAATTCCTCAGGGAGTGAGTGCCTCATTGCTAAGGGAAATAAACCACTGGCCAGGCTGAAAAAGACACCAGGTCTCACCTGGCTCCATCACTCTCCCAGATATTGCATGAATTCAGATTCCCAGATGGGGCTCCAGTGCGCGACAGCAGAAACCGAGGAGCCAACGTGCAGAAGACAATCCTTGTCACCGAGAACAGCTTCACACAGGTTGATGTCATTTTCCAAGCCTGACTTTGTGAAAGTCATCTCACAGGACAGAGCTGGTTCTTGTTTGCATTTAAATCCCTAGAGAAATTCCTGTTGAATCCCTAGATGAATTTCTGTTCAGCAGGAGCAAGATCCAGCCACTGCAGTACACCTGTACTCACTGGTCCCAGCTGTGAGCTGCACGTGGTTCTCTATTTGTAGTAGTCCTAGAAAGTACCATTTCGGGGAGAGGCAGCACGGCCTCATAGCTCCTGTGTGTATTTCCCAACAATATCAGTAGGACTACGAATAGCAATTTAATGCTGATGAGTAGAGCCCTCAAATTTTTGTGTATTTAAGTAGAAGAAACAACCTCTACTGTGAAGCTTACTTCAGTAAGCTTTCCACTTCTTATTTCTGTTCATCACATTATGGGAACTTGGAGGTGGGATTAGCCTCCAGTTAAGGCATACAAATGTAAACGTTAACTTACAGGTCTTAAATTGTTTAACATACTCCACGAGGAAGTGGTCAGTGGCGGCCAGAGCGTGATTCAGCCCTGCCTGGGGCTTGACTGTGCTGCCCATGGAGAGCCACCTCATGCACTTTGAGGTGCCTGGAGGGGTCTGAGACACGCACCAAGGCCCAGCAAATCTAAAGCACAATCTACATGAGACCTACGCTGCTGTGGAGTGGCTGCTGGTGGTCAGCCAGGTGACCTTGCACCCTCCAGAGGCACTAGATGCTCATGAGAGGACTGCTTAGCTGAGTGGCTCACTACCAGCTGTTGGCTGCTTTAGTTGGATCCCACAGACTCTGCTGAGAGCTTTGATACTCACATACTATCTTCTATGTTTAGGTGTGCAAGTCTCAAACCAAACCCTGCTTTGGCAATTTTAATAGAGTGTTTGCCACATCTCCCTTTGCATGACTGCAACACTTCTTGAAGGGGGATATTCAGGCTTGATTATTTTGTTAATTCCTTTTAGTTTTATCTGAGTTCACAAGGATTTCTGAGATAGATCAGGCTTCACTGTTACCTACATCTTCTTACGATGGAATAGTATTACAAAATATTCCTATTATACAGCTATCACATACTGACTTCTTATTGCTTAATACAGCACCGAATTCAAATTACAAAATGAAATAAAATTATACTGTTGTAGGCCCAGAAGGGAGACAGTATTTTCAGAACTATGCTGACAACAGGAGAATACAGATGTGGAATATGTTCTGTCACATGACGAGTAGCATGTCACCTGCATATCCAAAACACCAATCACAAATTCATACAATAATAGCTTTTTCTGTTCCCCATCATCCTGTTCACAAGAGTGAGCAAGCAAGAAGCCTGCTCAAAGCCCTTGCTTGTGTAATCTGCTAAGACAGCTACAACACAGTGGTGGTCCAAGTGAGAGCGTGGTCTCGTGGAACAGAGCACCAGCAGACAGTACAAGAGGGCTTTGCTTTACTCATCTGGGCAGTCCACAGGCTTTCAGTGGGTAACCCATAGAAAGACAACTGGGCAGGAACCAAGGCGGTCTTGAAAGGGTTCCCCCGCTCCAGTGGCATATTTTCAAATTTGTTCATGGCCAAAAGAGCACCAGATGAGCTTCAAAAGAAGAGACAAGTGTTTGAGGGAGCACTGCCCTTCTATAACACTGTAAGCGCAGCAAGAACTCTCTACTTTTTGGCAGCTGGTGACATTACAAGATAAAATCCTCATTTATGTTATAAAATGCCTTGGTTGGGTAAAACTTTCAAATGAAAAGAACGTTCATAAAATACATCCACTTTTATCTTTGTTACGTTTTAAGGTATTAAAAAGGATATTTATTACATAATTGTGGACACTATATTAATTCCTGTTGCATTAACATAGGACACTGCATTTTTATTAAAAAGTGCCTGAGGTTTAATGAAATGAAAAAAACCCAAAAACTTCAAAAGTAAATAAAACTGAAAACACCATTATAACTGTTATTACTTGCAGAAGCTGAATAAAATAATTTAATAACATATACTTCTTTGCTCAAACTAACCCAATTGCTGCTATAAAAACATTGTTAGTGCTTTCTGTTTCACAAAACAACCACTGTTTCACTTAAAGATATTTCAAGCATTTTCTTCTTCACTGCATCAGCAGTGGCTATGCATGTATTACTTAAAATGTAAAAAACCTTTCCCCACAAGCTGTACTAACTTCTGTGGGAGAACCCCAATGAGAATAATGCATTTCTGCACCAGAGCGTTACACCGGGTACACATATGCTGCAATGCAAAATCACCTCTGCTAGAACATGAGAAAATCTCAGAATTAATGAGCAGCTGAATTTTGCCTGTATCTGAACTTTTCACGTGTAAGCTGTTTGCATCCAGGATTTCAGCTCATCCAGAGAGAGGGATGAATGCCAGGTATGCACCTCAACTGCTTGAGTATTCAGGACTGATGAGATCTGGTGTTTTGACCTCAAGTCAAGTTTAATTCACGAGTGGCCACCAGGTCTTTTATACAAGATCGGACTTTAGAAGGTGAGCCTAAGAGGTCACAGAACAGCTACTCATGTCAGTGAAGACAGGTTGTCCTTACCATGAGGCAGTCTGCAGAGATAAAGTTTTGTCACCGGTGAGTCATGCACAATTCAACATATTTGACTAATTTTAATCTAAACCTGTTTCTATTTTGAGCTTATTCATGGTTTGAGCTCTTTTTCCTGTAGCCTGTCCAGTGAATTTTTGAACAGCAAACTCTCAGGGCATCCTGATGGTGTATAGTACATACCACCATAAGCATCTCAGGATCAGCTGCTATGATCATTCTAGCATAAGCAAAATATTGAGAGTTTAAATCAGAAACAAATGATCATGATATCAAAGATTTAACGTAACTCCTCAGCATTCCTTGTCAAGGCATGAAAATTATAGCTTGCTTTCTCTTGTGTTTATGAAACTGAAAAGCTTGTTGAAAGCAAGTCCCTCACTCCTGCTGCCCACCTTATCTAAGCACAAGAATGGGAAAGTCAGAGATATGTCCACAGACCTTCCCATCATAAACACTGTTATCTTCCTCACGTCATTTCTAGACTATGTACATGATTAAAAGACTGTTATTTCTAAGAACGTGTAAACTAGCAATAGCTGAGATGAAGAAACTTTCATATCCAAAGTGAAAGATTTAAAAAATTCTGTGAAGTTCCAAAACGTTTAGCAAAGTTTTTTTTCACTTCATTTTCTCTGATCAAGTTTAATCCAAATCTTAATGTATTAAGTGCTATTAGCATTAATCTCCAGGCATGTGAGACAGATGAGGTATAATCAGTTTCTATGCCCTATCATCTAGCATTCATATGCAAATGTACCCAGGTTATTTAATCACATGAGATGTTGTTCCTTAATCAAGCTACTGAAAACAGAGAGCCTGCTAGAGACAGGAAATTATCCCCACAGATAAGACAAAGAGATAGTTTCAATTTCAAATTTCTTTTTTTTTTTTTACCTCTCACTCAAGAACTCTTATGAGTTATTTTAGAAAAGTTAGGACAGCACATATCCTATGGCCTTCAGATGTTTTTCCTAAACTTTCTTTTAACCTGGTCATTCTTTTCTTTGGCCCAAGTTCGCAAATGATCAAAGAGACCTGGAACTTTCTGGAGAGCTCATCTCTGTTTGCTGTGTGCCCTGGGGCTATACAGCGTGCAAAGGAGGTTATCAGAAACATCCTAACTCTAGTTAAAATGAGTAGTGATTAATTAGCTAAACCAGTTGTTAAAGTAAATAGCTGTTGGATTAACAAGTAAAATGCTGTTTAGCAAAGCAAACCATTCAGAATTCTTTTTTAGTTTCCATAAAATTTAATTTGTTTATAGACTTCATTATCAAAATGGAAAAACAAGAATTATGATGGCAGTCCACGTGCTTTGTTTGGAATTCACCTCATCTAACCTTGGCTATCTCACATCAGCATTTACATCTGAGTTAGTTATACAGTCTCTCTCTAGTGAGCAGTAAGAAATATGCATTTAGAGAATGCAGTTCATGCAATCTATTTTATATATTTACATTTGGATGAGTAAGCGATATTCTGGAAATGCCTATTTCCCTCAATTAGGTAAAGTGGGAGACTGCATGACTAGCTCATCTGTAAATATTTAAAGCTGGTGAGGTGCAACCTCCCCGTTTTTTGTGTGTATCAAAACACTCGCATATATATACACACACAAAGAAGCCCTTTATACTAGAAAAATTAGAACCTAAAATCCAGCATCCAAAAACTTAGATATGTGGGGACTGTGATGGCTTGAGCATCTTTAATTCACTTGTCTTACATCAATGCATTCTGACACAGTCTTAATTACAGGATCCCATCCTTTTTTCCCATCAGATGCCTCCTTCCCTCCATGCACAACTAACGAGCTCTCATTCAGTGACTGAGAAAGGGAAGAGAGGTTATACGGGGTAGTCAGAATCCTTTAAACTTGGCACTATACAACATTTTGATAATTAAAACAAAAGCAATATGGTATACAGAAAATTAATTTTAAAAAGCTGTTGACAGGTCTCAAAATGCATTTGTAAACAGTGAGGCCTCGTTAAGGGCATGTATTCTTAAGGCCACGCTGAGGTCAGTCCTTGGCCTTCACATTTTTATTAATGATCTGGAAGAATTGAGAGAATCCTTACTGATTAAAGTGTACATGTGACACATGAAGAGGGTACGCTGAAACAAATGAGTTGATAAGCTGCTGCAAGCAAATGACATGTGAATCAATACATGTAATTGTAATTCAACAATATTCAGGAATTACAGACATAATGAGACACTATCTTGGGAAAAGTAACTGAAATGATTGGGGCATCACGTCAGTCAGCTGGAGATCAGCTCCTTTTGCAGTATGCAAAGGGAATAATGGCAAAACAAAAAGCCAGCCCTGGGATAAATGAGCAAAATAATACCGAAAAAGGTTAGAAAGGTTATGCAACCTGTCACTAGCAAGTCTTCTTCCGAGGTGCTGTGCACGGTCCCGGCGCCCACAGCTCAAGAAGGAATAAATTGGATCTGTCTGGTTCAGAGATGAACCAGGAGGAAGATTAAAGGATTGGAAAACCTGCCTTAGTGGAAAACTGAAGTTCAGTCTGTTTACCTTAACAAAAAGGCTAAAGTGTGCCTTGATCACAGTTTCTAATTACCTCTAGGGGGAATAGAAATTCAATAATTGAGGGCTCTTCAGTCTCAAAAGCACAAACATAACAAGATCGAGTGCCTGGAAGTTGAAAGTAGAGACATTCAGAAATAGAAATTACATGCATTAGTATTATGAAAATTAATTACTTCAATAATTTAACAAAAATAATGATAGCTTGTCCATACTGCAAATATTTCAAGTGAGATTTTCTGTCTTTTAAAAAGAGATGCTCTAGTTAAACAAAAACTAATTCAGGGAAGAACTGACCTGTGCTACACTGGAAGTCAGAGTAAACTATCGTCTCTGAACTTAGGATCTAGGACTATGTTGCTTCATTTCACTGCTGAGTGGGGGCCTCCATGTCATATTTACAGTACATTATTCAAAACCTCATATGGTTACAAAATATTCTTTTTTTCATGGAATTTCTTTTACTGTATTTTTGGGGTGCTGCACCAATATTAATCTGTACAGCAGGCCAGTTCAAGATGGAGAGGTGGAATTGCTGACATTTTAGGGAAAGAGCACTGATGTGAGATTAAATTTGAAAGCACCTGTTAATTGTGGATGCACAATTTGAAAGGCTTGTACCTGGTCTTTCAAAATACCTTGCACTTCTGAGCACTTCACGTATTTAAAGCACAGCTCCTACCAACATCACTTATGGCTTTGAAAGCTCAGTACTCCCACAAATTAAACCCTAGCAATTCACATGGAAGCTCAGAAATTAAGATCACGCAGTTAATGACCACTTGTGGACGAAAAATTATTTCAAATGATTCCTGCAGTAGACAACTGCAGGAACTCAGTGTCCGAATCCAGTTCTACAAGGCAATGTTCAAAGATTTAATTGTGAGATCAATCTTTCTTATTCTGAAATCTCCTCCTTCGATTAGCAGAGACCTTTTTGGTTTTGTAGTGTAGGAAGCAGGGATAACAAATAACAGGCCCCTTCAATATGCAACCCAAGTTCATCCTTAGAATATATCCTGCCACCACAGTCAGTCCCATAAAAGTCCTATGAGAAAATGATGCATGATGAGGAAATAGAGGTACAGTGTATATATCACACATCCATGAGGTTGTAGGGAATTTTTCTGAAATCCTGGTATTTCCTAGTTATCAAGAGCCTGCATTTGTAATCTAACAGTTTCAGTTTTATATGTGTCAATTCCTGGGTTCTTCTATTATCTTTTAAGCAGAAAAAGTAGCATTGCCATTTTACCAGCTGGTTTCTCAATGCAGTAAAAATACTCAGACTCAGCATGCAGCATTGTGCCATATGAGCTAGAGCAAGAATGAGCTCATCCTAGGCAGCTGCCGTCCTTCTCTGTCCTCACACGCTTTCTCACCAGATTTCCTACGTGATCGTTGGAATGGAGGAAGCGTGCTCTGCTACCACAGATCACTCTCCCTCGTCATACCTCAGCATGGTCCAGTCCCTCCCAACGTATCACTGGCCTAGACCTTTCCTGGTTTCACCCATGACTTTCTATGCATCCCTGTGCGGGCACAGAGGTACAGACGTAACTGTGAGCTCTTGCAGGTGCAGAAACTAAGGGAAGGATCTTCTTGGCATGCATGTGTCTGTGCGCAAGAAAGGTAAGAAATCAAGGGGAAGCCCACAGAAAGCTGGAGGTGATGAGCAGAGAAAGGAATCTGGAAAAACAGCTTCTCTGGACACCATACCTGCTGGAAAGGCAGGTCTGGGAACTGAACCAGGGACCGGCCCCCAGAGCTTTGTATCGAAAAAAAAATTCCTTTGGCTGCTAAGCACTTAGGCATACACTGGGTGCATGGAGCAAGCTGAAGGCTGGGTAGAGCTGGCAAGGGGCCACCAGCTGGCAGTCACCCCCATGAGGCGGCTGCAAGCCGGGCTCTGCACAAATGCTTCCCAAAGCGGGCTGCGGACACCTTTGCTGTATCAGTGTGCATGGTCAAACCATGCGTCAGCGGCACTGCGACAAGGCTGGGGACACCAGGCTGCTCTGCCATCCTGGCCTGACTCACCAGATATGCTTTAGCTTCACTACTTTTTGCATAGCACATAATTTTTTTAATAGTTTAGAGGTGCCTGGGGGGAAGAGACTTGCTCTAATATGCAGGGAGTACACTGTGCCTGACTAATTTTATGGGTCCCCATTGACAAAAGGCTTTATCTGTGCTTTCTATCCATTTAACTATAAATCTCTGTATTTGTGAGTTTTGACTCATGGGGACCCATATAATTTAGTTTGATGAATGATTCTGTGTTTTATGATAGCGCAATGAAATCTTTTGGTAAGATGCAGTAACTCATTTCCTCATAATTAATGGGTGACAGACAAAACAGTACAGAAATAACAGATTGTTGAATAAACTGATATATCAAGGTGAGCCAAAGCCTACACAAGCTGCCAGTTAAGAATTAGAAAGTCCCTTTGTAACAGTATAAAATCCAATGCAAGGTGTGAAAACAAAATATGAACACATTTCCAAGCAGTCTTAGTCCCAATTATCTACTGTCTGTGGTGTTCATCTGAGACACCTTTCCCTCCTTCGCTGCCTTGTGGTGCCCCACATTGTATGCACACACTTTGCTTTTCCCAACCACAGTAACTTGATCTTTCCATCATATAATAATCCTCTTACATCTCCTGAATATTGAAATACTATGATAATCCACTAAAAAGCCACAAGCCTCCCAAAAAACCTTAAATTCCAAGAGTTAACTTCTGAGATGAAGCTGAATAATGGAAACATTATCAGTAGGTATCCATTTATGGGCACTTAAGGTCTTTAAAAAGTAAAAAAAAAATTTTGTTGTTGCTTTTTAACTAAAATTTCTCCATCATGTACCCCAGAACATTTCCCACCAGAAAAGGCAGAGGCCTGAGAGGAGTGCCGATGTTTTGCAAATACAGCAGTAAGCCTACCGCAAACTGTGAGGGGTCTGGAGTTGGCAGGCTGTCCTGGCAAGTCCGTTTTCAGCAAGGAACTGTAATCAGCAGCCAACGCCTTCACAGCCAAGATTAATTAAGAGGCTCTGCATCACTGTAATACATTAGCAAAGGCTCGCCTGCAAGGGGGCCTTTCGTAAGCCTTCCTAGAAGAAGTGTGGCCCTGAAATTGCCAATAGCATTGCCAGCCTGCTCCTGCAAGACATTTTGTGCTGGGCTGCTGCATGTAAGTATCTGCCATTTCCCTTTTTGTCTGATGTTGCCAAACGCATGTGGCAGGTTGGAGGAGACAGGGTTCGCAGAGGGTGTGGAGACAGAAAACAGAGAATAGAAATTTGGTCCAAAATCCTCCATATCAGCCTTGACAAAAGCAAGGGAAATCTACGCCATTGACAGCGGGGGTTCTCAGACGGCAGTAATGGAAATGGCAGGCACCACTTCTGAGGCTGAGGCACTGGCTGTGGTGCACCCCTTGGCAGTGGCGTGCCCGGCTTCACCCAAGCAGCCAGAGGAGCAGCTGCTGGTTACCAGTAATGCTTCTGGTCCATCAACACCTAGCTTCGCAGAACGTGGGGCTGGATCTGCTACAACTGCCTTGTCCTTCATCATCACCTCACATGCGGAGACGCTGCCTCTGCAGCCAGCTTGGTGATTTCCAAGGACCTTTCAAGTGGACAGTATTGACAAGAGAGTCATGGGGATGGCATGGGTCTGGGTTGTTTGCAATAGAGAAGCAGGCACACAGTAGTCTGTATCATTTGCTGCATCCCAGAAACTCCTGTGACATTCACCACCTAATTAATATGCCTTTTGGGTCCTTACATGTTCAGTATTTCTAGAAACTTATATTTCAATCAACACTTAATGACTGCGTGAATATCAGTCTCATGATTTATTATCAAAAACTTTTTATTCTCTACATAAAGGCTCTCAAAAAGATAATGTTTCTTCGCCTTATTTGTGGAAAGGTCAAAATGGTATTGCAGAAGATCCTGCTGGTATTCTTAATATATTCAATATCTAGTTGGAAAAACAAAAAGTGTAGACCACAGTTGACAGGCTAGACAGGATAACAGATGTTGATACCTGTAAATAAAACAAGCCCTCCATAATTATACATTAAAGTACTCAATTGTGAAAATCTATTTAAAAATACTAACGTCGCCTGTTTCTCACCCAGTAGCCTATGGTAGTGCTCCTACAGTTTATTAACACCATGAGCAAAAATAAAAAGCAATTTGGAAGCTTTTATTTTCTTGCTGCTGGAATATCTCCACAGAGAGTCTCCTCATGATCAGCATAATGATTTGAAATGTGTACATAGCTTTCATTGGTAAAGACTTTGTCTTGTCTTAATATATTAACAGATGCTTCTCACTGCAAGTGCTTGGCCCCTGTGCCCCGTCAGCTGGGCCAGCTGCCACTTGGATTCTGAATATAACGAAAGATGGTGGGTTTATCATTTAAACCAGCCCACAACTTCTACAGCTTGGTGGTATACAAAGAAGATAAGCTCACATGCCTGATGTACAGGAAAAGCTGTAAACTCCACATTGCTCAGTTAGACACAGATAAATTCCGCTTACTTGCATTTATCCTTGATGACACCCTGTCAGTGCACATCTGCCTGCCTCCTTGCAGGACGTGCTGGCAGCTGCAGCCACGAAGGCTGCAGAAGGCACCTGCTTCTGGAACAGCAACGAAGAAGGTGGCATGTGGGCATTTTACGCTGAAGGGTTAATGAAGTTTGCCACCTTGGATCATGCAGCTACATTCACTCTGCTGTGCAGAACCGCCAGCCCCATGCATGGCCTCAGAGTCAAATTAGCTGCTGCTGTCTACTGTCTGTCACAGGGTACGACATGACATGGCAACAATGGAGACCCAATTTGAGAACGTGCTTTACAGTGCCTACCTGTCCTGGAGGTGACAACAGATAGTCTAGTGACACAGGGTCCTTCCACAAAAGTCCCTGGCCACTCCTGGTGCAAGGGCTATAATTTACAAGCAGTGTGGGCTGAGGTTGAATTCAGGAAGAACTCATATGCTTCTGTGCTCAACAAGAGGCTAAGCTGCATGCTGCTCTTCAGCATGGTCTGTCGAGTGCCGCAGACAACTTGGTAGGGTCTTACCAATGCGGGGTCTTACAACATCTCAGCTGGTGATCATCACTGGCAGGATACTTGACAAGGTAAATCTTTCGTCTGATCCATACATAGGCAATCTTGCCTTTGGACATATTGACCTTTAAAATGCACTGCAAGAGAGGCCTTCCCAAAATTTGATATAGGAATGGAGGAATGTACGAATTAAATTTGGAAGCAGAGGTCATATATTAAAGTAGATGCCATCAGTGTAAGGGCAGGACATGTTGTATAAGAGAGATGTTGGGAAGTTGAGTTTTAAATCCTGTTCACTACATAAAATTACCTTTGCAATCTGCTTAGAATAGCATCTAGACACAACAAAGACTAAATTTAAGTAGAATAAATAAATTAGCAGTAAGATAACTATTTTGGGGAGTTCACTGTAGGACTATAATAAAAGGGAAGTGAATGCCTGTGGTGGGACTTCAGTATCTGATTAAGAAAGCTATCAGCAGTCATGAGGTCTCTGTCTTTCCTCCCAAGACTAGCAGCTCATGCTGCTGTGGACTTTGTCTTCAGCCTTCCTTGCA
Source organism: Pluvialis apricaria (assembly GCA_017639485.1). Taxonomy (NCBI): domain Eukaryota; kingdom Metazoa; phylum Chordata; class Aves; order Charadriiformes; family Charadriidae; genus Pluvialis; species Pluvialis apricaria. Next base: position 184,974,580 of record CM030007.1, on the reverse strand, counting down.
AGAAGAAAGTCTGAAAAAACAGGTCAGCCCCTAGATAGGAGTGCCTGAGGGAAACCTCAATGCTCTGGTCTGATTCTCGGGTCTCTTACAAAACACTTTTTTTTTTGCAATGAGCGAATTAGGCAGGTCCCAGTCTCAAAGCTACTCTTGTCACAGGCAATATTTTAAAATGCTTTTAACAAACAGAAATTTCCTTTAATAGAACCATCAACAAGCAAATCTTTACCTAGTCATGTTTGTCTGCGCAAGTGGCCTCAGCATTAAACACAAAAAAAATTCTGCAAAAGTTTTCTGCAAACACCCTAGTTTGACTACTTATGAGCACTACAAGATTAAAATCAATGTATTTTAGAGGTTCATAATCCACTTCAAAAGTTATGTTGCAGACAGCCACCAACAGCCAAACCAGACAACTTGTGACTCTGAAATTAGTCAGCCAGGCTCCGGTAGCAGTCAGAGGCAGCCAATATCTATTTGGCTTCTGTGTCTCCACAGAATAGTTTCTCTCTTGTGAAACTGTAGAGGTTCATGCAGCACTCCCTACGCATGCACATTATCCCTGCCGTATTATGATTCCTGCTGTCATGGCAGGGGGGTGCCACTAAACAAGAGTTTGAAAATTATGATAAAAAGGCTGGTAGATGCCCTGAGAGGAATCATGGTAGGTTTCTAATCCCATATTTTTTATCATTAACAGTTGAATTGCAAAGATTCATTCCTGTGCATGTTCCATTTATTTATTCAGTGGCATCATGACAGTACTGTTTTGTTTTCTATTTCTTCCGTAATGATCTCTAACGTGAGGCCTTTTTGACATTCTCTGAGCATTACATTGATGTTTTAGAGTACTAGCTGCAATAACTCCAGATCTTTTCTCCGTGAATCATAGCAACTTATTCAGAGACAATCAGTATGCATCCCTTGTTAGAGAGATTCTTTATTTTTCAAACCAAAAGCATTAACTGCCCTTATTGGCATTGAAATTCATCTGCCATATTGCTGTGCAGTTATTCAGATGAGATCTTCTCTACCTTAAATGAAGCATATTGTAATGCATACAGCAAACAAGCCAATATTATGTAACATCATTGTATAGACAGCATGTAAACCACAGCAGAACCCAAGGTAAGAATTTGCAGTCCCAACACACATTATAGACATTCAAAGGTCTGAACTGAAACATGATGCAAACAAAAGAAAAATATCTCTCTCTCTCTCTCTTTTCTCTCTTTCTTTCTCTGTTTGTCTTGTTACCTGGTGGATTTCTGTCTTTCACAGAATATTCCAGAAGTGGGTCTCATATTCAAAAACATCAGAGTTGTACTGTGTCACCAAACATTTAAAATTAAATAAGCTGTATTCTTTCAGTTACTTCATATGAATAAAAATTAGAAATAAATACCTCTCTATTCATTTTACTGTTAGAACATATATAAATGGTGTTCATGCTCTACCATATTTGTTAATGAACTCTATACAGTTCTCAGAAAACTGTATCTTATTGAATACTGTAAAAATAAAGCATTAATCATAATGGAAACGTTCAAAAGGTTATTTTATTTGTTGCATGAATTTTTGTGAGGAACTGCTATCTTGAAAACAGAAGTTGCTCTAAAATTAACAGGAAAATAAGGGAACCAGCATCCAAAACAATAAATCCTAGCAATGACTGAAGGACACTGTCAGCTGGCCCCATATGTCACTTCTCTGTCAGCTTCAGGCTGAAATTTTTGATGTTTATGGGGCCACACTGTTTTCAGTCCTAGTAAATGAGTACATACCATATGATTTCCTGCTACCATGCAAAAATAAAAAGATGAAAAAATATTACTTTCTAGGATATCCTCAGAAAAGGCAACTACCATTCCTGTTGCGGCAATTCTTAACACTGCTGATTACTGTTATGCAGGTCATGGTGCCCTAGCAGGCAGACCAGATATGCAGCCATGGGGATGAAGACAGTGCCTGGGATAAAGGTTTTCCCTCTTCTTTTATTGACTTATGTCTGAATATAGAGAAAAACAAAGTGTTAAACAGGTTAGAAAAAAATCCTGATACTCCTCAACACAACGTGTTAAAAGACTCAGTGCTAACACAATCTATTTCCTTCTGCTTTCTATCTTGGCGGGGTAGCTTGTATATTTTCTATCCCATTTTATTGATTTTTGATCATTTAATTTCTTATGACAATCACTGAGCAGCTCTTCTACCAAATTTGCAAGTATGTTATTCTCAGAAGACCCAAGGACTTCCAAATCAGGAAGCGATGGAAAATTTCCCTAAATATTGTATCGGATTCATCTGCCTCTCCCTTGACAGCAGTGCTGGTCCTGTGTCTCCTCTCTGGACCACTTCCCTGTAGAGGCCTCAAACTAGAGGCACTGACATCAGGAACCTGACAGCATGCAATCTAACTCTCCCTACATATTTGTTCAAGCCAGAAGAAGTTATGGATATTCCCACCAAGAGTGGCACAGCCTCTGGCTGAATTAATCTCTCAGAAAATGGTAAATGTCCTTTATGAATTAGTGCAAGCACCCTCGATGTCAGCCATATTGACGTGGCAAACCGCATTACACAATTGAAATCAAACTCTGTAATTAATAATTATAAATTTGTATTCAAATGTGGGTATTTCAATATGTATTAGGTCTATTAAGTCAACAGGCAATATCCTTGAGTTAACAATCTACTTCCCTGCACAGTGAGCTGTGAACATGTCCAACTGAAGGCTTTTTAAAATGGAGCAAATACATACAGGTGGAGCAAATATGTACAATTGAAAATACAAAAAGGGTAGATCAAACGTATGCTAAAGTCTGCAACATTGATGCATAAGCTCATTTCAATAGATTAGAAATCAGTGCACAAACACTTTCACTCTCATCCTATTCCTGTTCTGGAGGGTGCTGCGTGCCAGCTGTGTAACTCACTGCCTGTAAAAAGTGGAATGGCACTACTGCCTTGTCTGAGCTGTCTTCACTTGAGGGTGGTGAAGGCAAGATCAGAGACTGCCCTTCCTCGGGTCCAATGTGCTGGGCTGGATTTTACCTTCTCATGACAGTAGGTGGTGGGTTAGGATCTCACTCTGGAGCAGATACGTAATATTCAGAGAGGAATAGAACTGGACTTCAGATTTAGAAAAACTAAAAAGACATTGATGTACAGACACCGGCAGTTTAACTGCTTCCTAAAGCCTGTAAGGAGGCTGCCACAGAGATGCAGCAAAAACTTCTCCTTAAACCGCTAGAAATGTGGTAGATTACTTTGTTCAATCAGATCCTCTTCTTCTTCATCTTGTTAATGAAGCCCAAGGGACGAGTTTCGCAGCAGCACCCATGAGGTCCTTGCAGATAAGAGATCCTGTTACTCCCGGTTGGTACAAAAGATGCAGTGTCAAAAAATCAGTGCCTTCATCACGCCAGGATGTCTAAGCAGCTTCAACAGGAGAACAGATTTGGCCCCACCTGATGGACAGAGAAGACAGGCAGAGCCCCCATATTAAAAGAGAAACATTTTGTTCTGATTTAAATAGTTTCACTTCCCCCATATCTTACTTAATCATGAGGGAACTGTGAGATTGCATAAATAGATGCCATTCAGGATATAAACACTGGAGTGGCTTTGATTTGTTTCCTTTTGGCAGAGTACATCTGAGAAGATGATAAGCAAAGATAACATCTCTTGAAATTCCCTCCTAACAAACAATAAATTACCCTGCTGAAAGCAGGCTTTCAAAGTACAATTCACAGTTTCTCAGCCCAGCGCACAAAGCCAAGTAAGCCACTTTAGAAGCACCAGTAGATGGCAGGTCTTGTAAAAAGCCCACAATAAGAGTATCACACGAATCTGTGAAAATAGTAGCAAATTAATTTCATTACAAACTCATATTCAAAGTTTCAGAAGAGTAGGAGTTCTGAAGATAAAAAGCAATTTTAATAGTCTTCTGTTTACTATCTATCCAAGGACTCTAAAAGAATTTGCCATACAATTAAAACCTTTCAGTGGAATGAAAGAGCTCAACAGGAAAAATCAGATGCTCAGAAATAAAAAGGTGGCTTCTAAATATAAGACCATACTACTTGTTACAGCTTTGATAATTAGCTTCTTTTTTAGTTCTTTTAACTCACTTCCTACTGGGATATATTCAGAAAGCCTAGGGCTTCCATTATTTCCATGTCTAGTAGGAAAAAAATGTAAAAATTAGGAAGATAAAATAGACACAAAGGATTTGATTTAGACTGCATACATAAGAAGAAGGGCACAGCTGCATTTCCTTAGGTAATTCTGGTATAAATAGCTGAGAGTAATGCTCACAATCACAAAAAAGATGAGTTAGTGTTTAAAAAAATGATCTTTCTTCCGCTGAAAGTTGCTGCTTCTCAGCTAAGAAGCAGTAACTAACTGTTTTTGTGTGTCTTCTTAAGAGTTACACAGTGGGAAGTAAACAAGATTCACTTAAACCACCTTCAGGCTGACCACTAACATGAAACCCAAACAGACCTGTGACAGTAACTCTTCCTGGTAGCTAGGCCAACTAGCACATGGAGGAGTGAAGCTACCATGCTTAAGGAAGACGAGACATTTATTTTGGTTTATTTCAGAGCATTTTCTTCTGGTTTATCACTACAGATCAAAAAAAAAAAAAAAAAACCAGAATGATAAACCAAACTGTTCATTTAAAATATGTCAAAATGTTCACACTATTCCACCTTTTTAAAAGTTGTTAAAGTACTTGCAGATAGTCTCAGATTCATGAACAGATTTAGTTAATTGACATGTGCGGTTCTCAATTAATAAAATACTTGAGTGAAAGATCATCCATGTACATCTTCTTGATTGTTCAAATGGCACAAAAGAGGGTTGGAAGACAGCATGCGCAACTGTAATTCATGTTAGGGTCGACTGCAGAAGATGAAAGAGGGGATGAAACCTGATAAACAGACATCCTATGGAACCACTCAGAGAAGTCATAAAAGATAGGAAAGCCCAGTTCTTCCTGTTAAACACAAAAGTCAGAAAAGAATATGGTTCCTGTCTCCTTCTTGGAGAGGAAATCATTCTGAGAAAGAGGTCAGGGACTAAAGAGACATCCACATGTGAGAAGCAGTCTGCTAGGTTTTAAAGAGAAACGTGATCCTTTGTACCCTGAGAAGAAAGAGACCATGAGCAATGCTGGCCAACAGAAAAGGCCAAAGGGAATAGCAGGAGTGTGACGATCACAGGCAGTCATGGAGGCACTACACTTCCTGAGCCTTTGACAGATTGTAATAGGTGAGGTTTCATCCTGTTGAATCATAACATCTAGAGCTATCCTTTACAATCCTTCCATGGGTGTCCGTTCCTTACTAAGCATATAAACATCCTTCTTCATTCATCTACAGGTTATAAGTCATTACCTCTATATTCAGATCTTATGGTTTGGTCTTCTTCCATTCTGTGTCTAACTATATGATGTATTAGTATTTTCTTTGGGATAGTGTGCAGATTCCTTTCTACTTGTCATGGAAGTTACTTCTTAATTAAGCACATACAGCTACAGTATCCGTCTGCATCAGGCTGCACTCCAGCCCAACCTGCTCCAAAGCTGAAGAAGGGATATTCCCTGCATAGGAAAAAGGTGCCTGATCATTCTTCTTTTAATTTTCCCTCCCACCAGCTGGCAGGATTATACTCTTTTGCAGAATACTCAGTATTGGCAAGGGCAAAGCACATAAAAAGTAGGGTCATTGCTGGGGCCAAATAACATATTTGTGTTGCTACCTGGTTCGGTTTTGGGAGACTGGTATAGGAGCTATTCTGCTGCCAAGACAAAATTGCACTGTGTTGTTAATTTGCCCTCTTCCTGGGGTCAGCAAAACTCAATTTTGCCTACACTCAGAGCTGGTTCTGTAAAGAATTACTTGTTAGGAGTGGCAGAACGGAGGTACCAGAGCTCGGTACCAGAACTCCCCTTAATCTCAAAGGTGATTGCCTTAACTTAAAGTTGCTGTAAATCACATGGGAACAAGCTGATGCTCAGACATCTTTTTTGTTCCTTGCTCAAACATGAACCAAATCATCACTTTCCCACCCTTACTGATGCAGAAAGCGCAGCTTGGTGTCCGCTGCAGATCCGGTCCAAGGTCTCTAAATGCTCAATGCTCCCAAAAGCTTTTATTCTAATTGCATCTGTTGAAAGGTTCATTGTACGATGAACAGGCACTGGTAAGAACATCAGTGTTGGGGAATAATGACACTTCATTTTGAGAATGTGGTTGCATTCAAACACATCTATAGTTACATCTGAAACTATATTTTTTCAGACATGGGAAAGGTCATTTCAAGGATAATCTTTCTTCCTGAGATTAATTCACCAACACAATCTTTAAAAGCAGATTTCTTTTATATATTTCATATCAATCAGGAAAAATATGCATTCGTTATAGCACATCATCCCTCAAACCATAGCAGCATGATAGCGCTCCTTGATGGTGCTTTCTTTGTCATGTTTTAGAGATGTGATGGCTGTCTGAACACTTCCATATCTGCTGATAAAGGATTATCTCCTGAAAAGATTATACATAGTGGGTTTGGATTTATGTGCAGCCACATAAAACATTACTCATAAACTGTCCAGCATGAAGAACCCAAAATAATAGCTCTGATCTTTGAACACACATGAGGAGAGATGGAACAGAAGTAGCAGAATGGATTAGCATTCGCAGGACTGCTAACACCCGAGGAAAGGTCTCCAGCCTCTGCTGTTGGTGTCCTTTGGAGAAAACCCAGATAGCCAAACAGTAATCCAAGTTCCTAGACAAGTAAGAAAGATTTGGAAGAAGCCTAAGGAAGATATGGTTCAGATCAGATCAATTTCAGAAGATTTTGATTTAAACGTAAAGACAGCGAGGCAGGGAGCCCTTGACCACCTAACTTTTTCCATTTTATTTTTTTCCAAGTCAGAGATCAGGTATAGTGAAATCAGGATGAGTGAAATGAAATCTCTACAACAGAGCCCTGTGCTCAGGGTTGTGACTAGCAAAACCACAACTTCTGTTACCCTGTCTTCAGGTCCCAACAGACTTTTAATTGAGTCAACTTTTGGCAAAGAAGTGTTGGGTAAGACACAGTGTCATATATGCAACCCCTGTGTCTGTTTTCACGGGAGTGAAATCACATTCCAGCAACAACAGATTCTGACCAATTAGCAACAGCTACTCATAGGATGATAGTATTATTTCAGATGGAAAAGACCTTTAAGATAATCAAGTCCAACCATTAATCTAACACTGTCAAGTCCACCACTAAACCATATCCCTAAGTGCCACATCTGCATGTCTTTTAAATACATGGTGGGGACTCCACCATTTCCCTGGGCAGCCTGTTCCAATGCTTTACAACCCTTTTGGTGGAGAATTTTTTCCTAATATCTAAACCTTCCCTGGCACAACTTGAGGCCATTTCCTCTTGTCCTATCACTTGTTACTTGGGAGAAAAGACTGACCCCCACCTCACTACAACTTTCTTTCAAGTAGCAGTAGAGAGTGATAAGGTCTCCCCTCAGCCTCCTTTTCTCCAGGCTAAACAACCTTAGTTCCCTCAGCCTCTCCTCATAAGACTTGTGCTCTAGACCCCTCACCAGCTTCGTTGCCCTTCTCTGGACACGCTCTAGCACCCCTATGTCTTTCTTGTAGTGAGGGACCCAAAACTGAACACAATACTTGAGGTGGGGCCTCACAAGTGCTGAGTACAGGGGGACAATCGCTTCCCCAGTCCTTCTGGCCACACTACTTCTGATACAAGCTGGACTGCTGTTGGCCTTCTTGGCCACCTGCACACACTGCTGGCTGATATTCAGCCAGCTATTGACCACCACCCTCAGGTCCTTTTCTGCTGGCAGCTTTCCAGCCACTCTTCCCCAAGCTGTAGCACTGCATGGGGTTGTTGTGACCCAAGTGCATGATCCGGCTCTTGGTCTTGTTCAACCTCACACCATTGGCCTTGGTCCATCGATCCAGCCTGTCCAGATCCCTCTGTAGAGCCTTCCTACCCTCAAGCAGATCAACACTCCTGCACAATTTGGTTTCATCTGCAAACTTACTGAGGGTGCACTCGATCCCCTCGTCCAGGTCCTTGATAAAGATATTAAACAGAACAGGCCCCAGTACTGAGCTCTGGGGAACACCACTTGTGACTGGCCACCAACTGGATTTATCCCCATTCACCACCACTCTTTGGGCCCAGCAATCCAGACAGTTTTTTACCCAGAGAGGAGTACGCCTATCCAAGCCACAAGCAGCCAGTTTCTCCAGGAGAATGCTGTGGGAAACAGTGTCAAAGGCTTGACTAAAGTCCAGGTAAAAAACATCCACAGCTTTTTCCTCGTCCACTAAGCAGGGCACCTTGTCATAGAAGTAGATCAGGTTAGTCAAGCAGGACCTGCCTTTCATAAATGCATGCTGACTGGGCCTGATCACCTTGTTGTCCTGTATGTGCCACGTGATGGTACTCAGGATGATCTGCTCCATAACCTTCCCTGGTACCGAGGTCAGACTGACAGGCCTGACAGACTGTAGTTCCCTGGGTCCTGCCTCCAGCCCTTCTTGTAGATCGGCATCACATTTGCTAACTTCCAGTCAACTGGGACCTCGCCAGTTAGCCAGGACTGCTGATAAATGATGGAAAGTGGCTTGGTGAGCACTTCTGCAAGCTTCCTCAGTACCCTTGGGTGGATCCCATCCAGCCCCATAGACTTGTGTATGTCTTAAGTGGTGTAGCAGGTCACTAACCATTTCCCCTTTGATCACGGGGGCTTCATTCTGCTCCCTGTCCCTTTACTCCAGCTCAGGGGCTAATTCTTCCCCTTCCCCCAACTGCAAAACTGTCACTATTGATGACATTAAAAAAATGTTAAAACAGAAGTCCCCACATAAGAATGACCAGCTACTACAGGGGAATAGGGGATGCTACCTAAAATTTAAGCCGTATTTAATACTTTAATAAGAATTAAGGATGATTCACTGTCTCAGAGCTCTCTTCCAAATATCTGTATCCTGTGTCTAATACATCTTTAAGAGGTCTGGATTTTAAGATAACAAAAACTGAATCTTGGACATTCGCTCCATGCTTCATCTCAAAATAATTAGCAATGCTGGTGGGAAAAATCATAGAAATCTTGGTAGGAAAGCACCTGTGGAATTCTCTAGTCCAATCTCCAGCTTACAGTAGGAGTATCACCAACATAAGATCAGTCAGGGCTTTGCCCAGCTGAGCCTTGAAAATTTCCAAGGATGAAGATTCACAACTTCTCTGGGTAACCTCTTTCAGTGCTGCACTACCCTTATAATGACCTCCTATGCTGCAGTCTGTGGGTCTCTCACCTTCTCTGAGTAATCTGCCAGTACCAAGAACAGTCTGGCTCCACCGTCTTTGTAACTGCCCTTCAAGTAGTTATAAGTTGCTCTTAAATCTCTCTTTAGCTTCCTTTTTGCCAAGTTAAACGATTTCAGCTCCCTAACCTCTCACTAGCCCTCCACTGGACCTTCCACTTCCTCAACATCCTTCCTGAGCTCAGGGTCTCAGAACCAGGTACAGCTGTGGCTTCATCAATGTCATGAAAATGTATAACATCCCTAGATCTGCAGGTCACACTTCCCCTGGAGCTGTCCAGTATGCAGTTCACCTTATTTGAAAGGAAAACATTCTGTTGAGTAATAGTCAATTTGGTATCGTAACACCCAGGTACTTCTAGCAGGGTTGCTGGCCCCAACTCTGTACTGACACCAGGGGGTATTCAATCCCACATGTGAAACTTTGCACTTCTCTTTGTTAAACTTCACAAGATTTCTATTGGCCCAAATCTCAATTTTCTCAAGATCTCTGCAGACTGAAAGTTAAGCGTACCATTCACCCTCCTGCCCAGATTAGCAGCATCTGCAAATTTGCTATCTCATCATTCAGGTCATTAATGAAGAAATTGAACAGTACAGTCCTTAGCATGGATTCCTGGGTAATTTTGCTCATTACCAAACACTAACTGGGCACAGAATCATTGATTGTTACCTCTTGAATGTTCTTTTGTTGGTTTTTAGTTCGTTAAGAATTTACTTTTTAGGCAAGAAGACCTTCTGCTGAATTTTACAGTCTTCACGCACAACAGGATAGTTTGCTTCTGAGTGCTCAGTATGTTTTCCTTAAAATTTAGCCTGCCATAGTGAGGCACCTTTCCACATTACAGCAGCTTCCCAGGTGATTCTATCTAGCAACATCCTACCCAATCACCCCAAACAAACAGAACTCTGCTCTCCTGAAGACCATAGACTGAACTCCACTGCTCACCATTCTAGCCTTCCTCCAGCTTTTAAACAATTAATTGCTCTAAATAATTTTAAAAAGCAATTTTTAAAAGATCTTGAGCTTAAGAATAGGCTAAACTCTTCAGTATTGAAGTCACCAGACAAAGAAGTATTTGGTCCCAAAATCCAGAAACTTTGACCAAGTTCCAAACCAGATACGGATGCAATTTCACAAATTTATGTACCTCATGAAATATTTATCCACTTTTAGCTAACTGAAATTTCCAAACCTACACTGAATGAAGCCTACTTCATATGCATGATACACAGTCTATATGTCTTTGAGACAGAACAACTTTCACACAGACCTGCCCTGTCTCCTGATAAGACCTCAGATACAGGCAGCGAATAAACTGCAGCTCATCTAAATTGTTCAGGCAGGTCACACAGGGCCACCCTTTGCCAAGTGCTCCATGTTCGTTCTCTTATCACCTGTGTAACTATCATGTAAATGAGGCCCGTACATGAATATCATAGGAGATAGTCTGACCAAGTGCCAGAAGCACAAATGTTCATGTGTCAGAGGGAACCATAAACTACAGCTCAAGAATTCCTCTGCGAGAGATTACATTGCTTGCCCTCCAGAAATTAATTTTTAAAGAAATTGCAGTTTCAAGTGATTTTTAAATGGCACCGCAACCACCTCAATTAATACTGTAGACTTTAAATGATCCCCTCTTTCCTATGTAAGTCATGCGATAGAGAAAGTCAGAGTGACTCACACCACAGTGTGATATGCTAATATAGTTTTATTTTAAAATATGGCCAAAATTCCTGCTAGTATAAAGCTTACTACAGTTCTTCCTATAGGAATAAATTCTTTCCCTTGGAATCTGTTAGATTAATGTGATATACAAATCTGTGTCAAAGCAAGAATGGGGGGAGGAGAGACTAAAATCCCTTCTATCCACAAAGCAATCTTTATACTATTGAAAAACCTTGAAGATTTATGCAAACGGCCGATGTATTGGTGTTGGTTTTATAAATATTTTAACACATTTATCTGCCTTAGACTCATATTTAAAATTGTAAAAGATTGTGAAAACAATGGTTTTTAAGAGGATGTATTTAGCCCATTGCAACAGCAAATGAGCCATAAAGCTTTTGTCTGGGTGGGAACATCAAAAAATACCTTAAAGGAGCAGGGAACTGACTTCACTGCCTTCCTTCATTATATACCAAGTTAATAAAATACTGGAGATGCAGTAGTTACAGGAACAAGGGGAATCACGGTTGAAAGTAGGCATGGCAAATCCCAAACCCATTTGGATTGTTGGAAAGGTCTAACCTGGTCCTGACATAGATGTTAAAAAATGTGTAAGACGTGAAACAGTGCTGGAAACAGCAGCTATGAATCCTTTCCTTGTGTTACAAGAGGAGCCACAATGTTCTGAATGGATTTATGCTTTGACAGAACAGGACAGGACAGGACAGGACAGGACAGGACAGGACAGGATAGGATAGGATAGGATAGGATAGGATAGCTGTCTACACAAGCAACAGCCTGTAGATATTCTAAATGTAGCACATGCCACACGGGAGGAGAACCCTTTGATACCTAAAAATGTCTTCAGATAGGTGTGTCTTGTATCTGAGAGAAACACAGAAGAACTAAACACAGCAGTTGGTTTTATAATTTTATTAGGCCGAAAAAAAACCCACTTTATTTGGATGCTCCTGCAGTGCATTAGTTCCTCAGGAAGAGGTTGTTCTCAGTTAAACTAAGAAGTTACAAGGCCACAGGTGGACACCCCCCTATTGATCCAGCTGTACCAGAAAAAGAAGTCACTGCCTCTAATTTTACATCGCTATTGGCAGTTCCTTACCATCACCTCTCTGCCGCAGGCAATCACCCCATTGAGGTCACAGTTCAGCCACCGTAATTAGTTTCAGGTAAAAGTGAAGTTACCCCGAGCCTGATTCTGCCTGAAGGATGATGTCAGGGTGCACTCCTATGAACCAGCGCCAGCAGAGCAAAGAAATATTTCCATTAATCAAGCAGTAACGAGCACCAGGGGCCATTACCTCTCGTCACAAGAGACCTACCCAGAGGAGAACCTCTGTCAAAGCCCAGGAATGGGCGCTGTCATCTGCAGCCAGCAGAGAGGCCTCTCTCCGGCTTCATGTCTTTAATTGCCTCCTGCAGACTTCTCCCTTTCATTCAGCCATGTATGGTGCAGCCTAACAGGAGATTCGGGCTTCTGTATAAAAAAAAATCCAAAAGGTAACAGCAGCTGCGTACTATATTCTGCAGGTGGCAGGAGGAAACCCTGCAAACTTCTTAATTAATGAAAACGGGACAAATAGAGCAGCAATTATACCCCAAAATCTTTCTGCAGGGATTCTGGCAACAACTGTCTTCATTCCATGTTCTGGTTAGATGTCTAACTGATGCTTTCTTTCATTCCTAGCTGTGCCCTTAAACCTTGCTCGGGTCTGTGTATGTTACACACCGGTCAATACAGTTTTCTAGAACTTCCCAGCGACACCTGTCAATAAATTCCAACCCAACAGTCAATGAGCAGAGACTAAGATAAGACAAGGGTGTAAAGGAGATGCAAGAATAATTTATTGTAGGCAGTCATGAGCAGTAAAAACAAGTATCAGGAATTATTGTTTTTATCAAAATATGTACAGAAAAAATTACTTTTCACAGAAAAAAAAAATCTTACTTTTATAGCTGTTTACTCAAATTACCTGACACATACCAGAATTTATTTTGACTTAGGCTTCCAGCCACATGCATAATCTGAATTTTGAGACTCCAGGTTAATTTTCATTTGTTGTAATGAACTCTTGAACAGAATAGACATTTGCTGAATGTACTCGACACTTCTGTGCTCTTTTTTTTAGTCCTTTTTCCTACCTCTAAACACAGGTATTGAACCTGATGATACACCTTTCCCCTGTATCTCCTAATTTATGATGCCTTATAACCTGTAATGTTTAACTGTTTACTGCTCACAGTCCTTCTTATTAAACAGATTCTCCTGTTTTGGTACAACTCTTCCTGTCTTTATTGAGCACCTGTCATTCAAAGGAAACTTCAACTGTTTTATATCAGCTAGGATTCATAATGCTCCCAGAAGTTCAGTGTTATGAACATTTTACAAGGAGTCAGTTGGAGCACCATGAGACAAGGTAATTTGCCACAAGATCATACAGGAAGCTGTCTCAGAGATAAGAAAGAATCTAAGCGTCCTGATTTACCAGATCCGGATTCAGGATTTTTCCGAGTCTCATTAGCTGCTGCTGTTGGGCTTTTCACCCTCTTCTACACTGCAGGACACGTCTGCTTCTTAGTATCATCTAGGAGATATAATTATCTTGCTTGCACAGAGGTCTAAGACATCACTGATACTCTTGATCTCTCCTCCCTTCTTGTGACACGTATCACGCTTTTGGTCTTCCACAACACATCGGAAGTTTGTTATCGAGTACTAGGAAGCAGTACTTGCTAAGCCTTTGTAGGCCCCCACAGACACTGTGTATGAAGTACTGGCATTTCCTAAATTTGGTATCTGCTGCATGGTTTCCCATGATTTCGGGGAACTCCATGGGTAAGGTGGTTCCTTCCAGTTTTACGTTCCTATGAGTTTTACCTCTGTAGTCCCTAGACAAAGTTCCTACTCTAAGATCTCAATTCATTCTCATTCTGTTAAGTCCACCCCCTCAGCCCCCACCCTGCCATCCCCCCGTAGTACATTCTTAACATCAACTATATTCTTAAGTCCCACTAGTTTCTGTGTGATTTGAGTTTGCATCATAGGAAAACCATTTACGTGAGTCTGTCCTGAACAGGCTGGATATTTTGAACAGGAGCCAAACTTCTTTTTATAAAATGAATGCCCTTTTTACTTTATATATAGCTTTTTCCATCCTGTTTTGCCCATGAAATGAGCCAATGCGACTTGCAAAATGTACAATGAATTAATATGGGTAGGAAATATAAGATAAAGCTGTTATACTCAGGAAGTATATGCTCTTCCTTCTCACACTTCTGCCTTTGAATTTCTTTCCAAATGATCAAACATTGCCACCTACTACAGTCGTAAGACTTTGACTGATATCGCCTGTTTACCTCACTTCGGTAGTATGCCTTTCTTCTCTGCTGTAAATAAGACGACTGTATCATTCCTATTGCGAAAGACCCGCTGAGCAATGATCACTACTGTTCCAAATCACGCTCACTTTCTGCATTTTTTATTGAAATGCACACATTCAAATGCAGACTTCCGAGACACTCCATTTATGAAGCAGTCTATAATCCAAACTCTTCTTAGATTAATCCTTCTTGACTTTTTCTTTTCGAGCCTCTTTTGTCATTTTTATAAGAAATTAACTGCATCGGTTTGGGGAGAGAACTTTCTAATCATCATTCAAAGCAGTGAAGCTGTGCAATAGTAAACCCATGTTCCCAAATGATTTAACATTTCACTTTCTTCTTTGCCATTCTTAATTCATTCCTATGACTCTCTTCTTTCCTTCTGGCTCTACGTTTATCATACTTTCATTATCACATTCCATTTTAAATTAAATAGTTAAGTCTTTGTACAAAGGTTTTCTATGAATTTTTGCAACTCGGCACACAGATCCAGTTACTGATACAGTCTAGAAAACAGACTGCAAGTAGAGCTGAAAATAATTTATTTTAGTATCAATCACTATAGACATTATGTCTCTGATCTTCCCAAAGTTTGTGACTGTACCACTTGACTGTGCATTCACACAGATGCACTGAGCTAGAAAGGCAAGAGAGAAGCTCAGTCTTCATGTTGAAAGTGGTTATCTGGTGCACTTTTTCCATAAAATTACAAATCACTATAATCAAAGCAAAGTGGCCATGATATCCAACAGGAATAAGTGCATTGACCTGCAATTCTGCAACAGATTACTGCTAGTACTGACAAGAGCCATCTGCATTATATGCAGGTTTTAAATGGGTAGGATTTCAATATACAAAGGGGCTTTATAAGAAAGATGGAGAGAAGCCTTTTACCAAGGCCTGTAGGGACAGGACAAGGGGCAACAGTTGTAAACTGGAAAAGACTGGATGTAAGGAAGAAATTTTTTACAATAAGCGTAGTGAGACACTGGAATGGGTTGCCCTGAGAAGTTGTGGATGCCCCATCATCGGAAGTATTCAAGGTCAGATTGGACCAGGCTTTGAGCAAAACTGGTCTAGTGAAAAATGTCCCTGCACATGGCCGGGGGGGGACGACTAGATGATCTTTAAACATCCCTTCTAACTCTTCCAATCCAAACCATTCTAAGATTCCATGTTTCTATGAAATCAGGGTTACATTTAGGATTAAGAGCTGGGCTGGAAGAAAGTGATGAGTCAGATCAGAAAGGGATACCAAAATAAAGGACTCATTGCTGCCACTGTGGGTCATCAGCCTAGATTTCTAGTTCAGTGGGTGTAGAGGTCATTAAATTAGATTTAGGATTTAGCAGTGGGCTGATTGTAAATCCATTTCAAAAGGCCTGCTAAGGCAACTAGTTACATTTTGGTTTGGACCAAGCACAGGTCCGTCAAATAAATTTTAGGTCAGGGTTAGAGCAAAGTTTAGTGTTCACAAGGGTAAAAAAATTGATCAAGAAAAAAAACGTTCTGATCCAGAGCAGGCTGCAGGGTTGTGCGTTGTGTTATAATCTATACTGTACTAGACTCTCTCTCTCCTTCGGGTAGGTGAAGGTCACTGTGCTTTTGGCTATCACGGTGTTTGAAAACAGGCTGGTAGAGGCTTTACAGAAGTTGCAATATCTAGCCTTAGAAAGGACTCAAGAATAGCCTAAAGAGAGCTACAACTTTCTAATACTGTGTAACATAACTCAGTTCGGTTGGTCCACAGCTTTCCCCACGGTATAAAATCCCCATGACTTGACAGTGCCGTTCACCGATCCACGTACAACCTGGTTACACGATACCATCTTGCAGCTCATCGCAGAAGGACGCACCGAACTGTGGGGCACGGACAGCAGGCAGCTCTGGCCCACGCTGGGACCGCGTCTTTCGAAAGGTGATGTGTATTTATGTACGTTTGACAGCCTGAAGCTGTCCGATGCTCCTGAACCAACCTGCAAGCGCGTATCGATTTCTGACAGACTTTGGAAGCCCTGGAGAGGAGGAGGAGAGCACACCGCTGAGGCGGCCGCTCAGAACCGCAGGCTGGAGACCCCCGGCACCACCTGGACACCCCCCATGCCGGCACGACCGTGGAAGGACGAGGCCAGAACTCAGCTGTCGGCTCCAGGCACCATGCCGCCACGGGACAAGTGTCTTCCTGCATTCACGGCGTACCTGAGGCTGTAACGGCAATGCTCGGGGGGGGCTGTTGGGGCAGGGGCAGGTCATGGTACTGGTGGCCCCAAGCCTCTTCACCAGAGGACGAAGCCCAGGGCGGCGGGCGGAGGCTCCTCCCGCCCCAGCGGGCGCGCCTCCCGCCGCCGCCGCCACCGCCTCACGGCGCCCCCCGCCGGGGCCTCCGCCCGCGCCGGGCGGGATGCGGGGCGCTCGCAAGCGGCTGTGCTCCGCCTTGATCGTGGCTTACGGCCTCTTCTCCCTCTACGCGGCCTACACCGTCTTCCTCCGGCCCCGCCGCACCGCCGCCCCCCGCCCGCCGCACCGCGACCGCCGCGGCCCGCGAGGTGAGAGCGGCGGCGGCCGGGCCGCTCCTGACCGCCACCGCCGGCGCAGCCCTGAGGGACGAGGGGCGGCGGGTTTGATGCGGGGCCGACGCGGTTTGTCAGCTCCTGCCTGCGACAGAGAGGCCTCGGCGCCCTCCCTCCCTCTTCCCTCCCTCCTTCCCCCCCGTTGTTGTCCCCCGGCCTGGAAAGCCTGCGCCAGGCCGAGGGCAACGCTTTCGTCTTCCAGCGCCTCTGCTCGGGAGCGGCGCGGCGGGCGGCGCCCGGAGGCAGCCCCTGAGGGAGAGCGGGGCCGGGGCTTCCCCCCCGCCGGCGGGCCCGCGCTGGCGGCGGCCATTTCCCGGGTGCGCCGTGAGGCAGCGGGCCGCGGGCCCGGCGGGGGAGGGCGGGGTGGCCGGGCCGCGGCGCCGGCGGGAGGGTTGTCAGGTGCTGCTCGAAATGCTGAATTCAAGGGAATTCGTCAGTTTTCTAAAGTTGTGAATCTGTTCTTTTTATGCAAGTTACGCTTTTGGGTTTCTTAGAGCATGTTGCCGCGGGAAACGAAGAGTGGAATCCGTGGGAAGGGGACGAGAAGAGCGAACTGGTTGCTTCTCAGCAGAGATACGAAGCTAATCTTAAGATGATAAAAAATGCAAGATCTCAGCTAGAACAAACGAGTCTCAGAGTACAGATTTGGGGCAAAGCAGCAGTTGGTAAGCAGATGTAATCAATGTCTATTAATCACTTAACTTTTCTGATAAAGCGCTTTTCTCTGCTTTTTTTTTTCCCTAATGACTGAAATTTATGTGTATGATTAAATAATATGGATATCTATACATGAAGAGCATTAAGGAAATGGTACCTGTTACTCAAAATTATGTTAATACCAATATAACAGTAGTTAGACTCAAGTTTCTTTGTATCGGTTCTTTTCAAAGCTGTTTTTCACATCTGTCAAAGAAAATGGTTCAAGTGGCAGAGAAACAGTTACTTTTTGAATCTAATCTATCTTACAATACAACACACGGACAGGCCTCTTACTTGGCTGTAACAGAATATTTATTTCTGTCGCATTTGCGCTTTGGGAAATAAAGCATTGCACAGTGAGAAATAAAGCATTTTCTGTACTGCAGTACTACTGTCACTGATGAACTTGGAAATTCTTCTGTTGTAGAATACACCAAGTCTATACATGAACTGTGGGCCAAGATCCTCTAAAGCCCTTTAACTATAGCTGAAGACATTATTGTTCTTATTTTAGCTTTTTTGAAGATGTGTAATTTACAGCTTCAGTTGAACTTCAGTGTAGCATTGTAGAATACATTGGTATATTACGTGGTGATGCATTCTATCACAAAAATTTGACGTGTTTCACAAAAGCTTAAGAGAACTATGCCTTTCGTTAAAATGCTGTTTACTATTTGCTCATTTTTAGTGGTAGGTGTATCGGAAATAAATGCTAACAGTAGTGTGGTATATCTCATCTACTGATATTTTGTCAGTGAAAGAATCTTTTTAAATGCCTCAACATGTGAAAAATTCATCTTATCTAACTCCAAGTCATACAGAATTTGGGAAACAAAGTTCATACTGTATAGGAAGTGCTGGCATCTTTTTCCACAAGTTCCTATGTTGTTATGCTTTTTCATCTCCTGGAAATACTTTTTCTTTATTTGCTGGGAGTGTAAGAGTAGGCAAGATCCGTGCATTCAAATTCTGCATCATATCTTCATTTGTGTAGGTCTTTACCTTTGGCAACATATTTTTGGAGGGCACGTTCAGCCAGCTGATGTGACTGCACAGTGGAGAGAAGGAAGTCAAAAAGCAGGAAAAACATACTTCAGGTACTAGCTGTATGATATTGACTTCGATTGTGTTAACTTTAACAAATGATGCATTGGAAAGTTAAAGAATGTGGTAAGATGCAGAGGTGTGTTATTTTGTCTATCTCAGAGTTGCAGGTATTTTAATATCAGTTGCAATACTTTAAATTTGTTATGTTTTGATAACTGAGAAATATGCACAGAACTTCTCATTTAGAATTATCACAAGGAACGGTCACGTTTATTCATGGAAATACATACTTGATAAAACCAGCAAATTCTAACCCAAACGTGTCACTACTGAAAAATAGAAAACTAGGGAGCAGTTTCATCTGCTCTTTTATGAAGATTTATGTATTTGAAGGAAATATGGAAAGACTTTAAAATGCTGAGAGGGAAGGTAGCCAAGAGACCTCAGGATCGAGGGAAATAGAATCCTGAGAAAAGTCTTAAGAACTGGGGTTTGGGGCTGACAATTGACTGAAAGAAGCTTGGGGTTGTAAGGCAAGAAGATATCTCCTGGTATTTGGCTTCTGGGAAAGGGGGCTTCACTCATTCATTCATAAATAGTATTGTATCAAAACCATAATTTGTTTCAACAAAAACAATCTGTGAGACCTAGCACCTGGTTAACTACATGATTTGCAAAGCAAAATTTTATCTGTAAAGGAAGGTGACACTTTAAGCATTGTTTGCTTTAAAAAGGGATTTGGATCTGTGATCATGCATGTTTTAAAACTCTCTTTGAACAATTTATATTATTTAGTGAATGACAGAACTTTTCTCTAAGGACCTATTTCAGGCTTGCTGTAGAGATACAGTGAAAGCTGAAGGATTTTTCATCTGTTTGGCCAGTTTGCCAGTCTGCAGTAGTAGCTCTCCTACAACATTTAGTCACTTGCACCAAGACCCATCTTTTAAAAAAGTTTTCTTTAAAAGCATAAATGACACACTTAATTTAACTTCTGAAAAACATGTTGCTTCAGAAAGGTGTTTTTCCTCACACAATCAGACGGGGGGTTCTAGTTGAAATTTGCAGATAATGTTTGAAGTAAATATATGATTGTGAATTTAAAGGTTTTTTTTAAGTGATCACAAAAGTTTTTTTATCACTTTGAATTGTTTGTCAATGTATCTGACCGTGTACATGGTACGGGCCATAGAATCTTTTCCGTGATGCCTACATCACATTCGTAAGTGATTAAAAAATGTTTTCTAGAAAGACACATAAGCTTGATTTAAACATTGCAATTATTAAAGAGTCTGGCTTACATCTAAGGAAACAGACGAAATGACATACTCTTAAAAAAAAAAAAATCTGTATTCCTTGTCTGCAAATATAACCTGAGCCTCCAAGATTAGGGAATCGGCTCTGAATTATGCTACTGCGTCTTGGTAGTCTGCTTGACAGAGCAATAGAGCTTTCCATTCATGGATTTGGAGAAAGGATAAAATACTTTATTTGAATAGGGAGCAGTGCCTGTAGTATTATCCTGGTGGGAAGAGACTTTTTTGTTTCCGGAATTAAAATCTCAGAAGCTGTAGAAATCAAATGACATTCTACCAGACAGATTGTTTGCTTGGTATGGATATGAGGATTTTTTTCAAGCCCTTGCTTTTCATGTTTATAATATGAAAATAATTTGCTGCACTTAATGAGTCTGTCATTTGATTGATTATGGTTATTTTCTCTGGTGTGTCTGTTTCAGATGAATAATAACCTCACATTGTTACTTAGGGTGTGCATCTCAAAGAAAGACTTCTATGCTAGCATTTCAATACCTTCTTGTTATGTTTAGAGGAACCAGGAATAATAGAGTCTTTATTTTAACCAACTTGGATGCTAGAGCCTGTAAAATATAAAGTTTAAGTTTGGTACCAATATAACAGAGGTTACAATTTGACAGGCTAGTAGGAACTTGTGCAAAGTGTAGAAAATATGCAAATATAACTGTTATTTTAATGATCGGGTGTCTGAAATGAAATAGCTGAAGTTCTACTTTTTAGTCAAATTGGTAATGTTATTTTGTATTTTTTTGTGAAGAAGAATTAGTACGTGGTTTTGGCTGCTCACTGGTTGTAAGATTTTCTAGAGTTGTTCACTTCTTTATTGCCTGGCTGAGGTAAATTATCTCCATTTGATTACTAGAGGAGGCTAGAAGGAACTAGCTGAGGTGACATATTTGGAGAATATGTGCTGCTGTGCAGTTTTTTGTGGTAAGTCTAATGATTGTTAAAACATAGAGCTCGCATGAATGTTTTTAAAGAATATCAAATCTAAAGAGACAAAAATGCCAAAATATCACTTGAACACAGTGGCATGAATAAGCCCATTTTGTATATTCAGGATGGAGAATACACGTGTTTAATATAGATTTTGATGGCTTCAAGTTTTTACCAAAGAAGTTGCCTAAAGAATACTAAAAGTATCAACTTCCACATGACGTTTTTTTAAAAACATGGGTGGAGAATGAACTGCATAGCTGTGGATTTGGGTGACATGTTGGCATGTTCATAGAAATAGGAGAGCAGGGTTTACCACTTTCCTTGGCCTGAAGCAATTCACATCCTTCTGTCATTTAGGAGGATGTTGTAGCGCAGGGAGTGCCAAACAACTTATCTCTTATCATTAAGTAAGAGCATTCCTAAATTTCTCCACTGAGAGTCACACCCTCTCTGTTTTAACATTCAGTGCTGCCTTCCCCCAGTCCCTGATAGCCCCAGTTGTTCAGCAGCCCTTCAGTCCCCTTCACCTGTCCTTCTTACGCATGTTGCAACCATCTTGATCCGTGCCAGTATGAAAGCATATTGGTCAACAAAGTCAACAAGCAAAGATTTCTTTATCTGCCAAAGGATTCTGCCAAGGATAGCTTGTGGCAATTTAGTTTCCTTAATAGCCTTTGGTGAAGCTTTTTAAAATCCAAATACACGATGTATACTGGATCCCCTTTAACCGTATTCTTGTTGATAATCCGTATAGATCTCCATCAGATTAGTGAGACGGGATTATTCATTTCCAGCAGTGTTTATCCACGTATGTGATCAGCGATCATACCTTTTGATAAGATCTAAGGATCTTACTATTTATGATAGACTCTTCCAGAGGGGGAAGTCATACTTCTCTGCTCCAGAGTCCTATCAAGTTGTTTTTGTAGATGGGAGTGACACTGGCAGACCCCTTCTCATCAGACACAGTGTCACTTCATAATGACAGCTGCATACCTTTGCCAGCAGTTCTGCAGTTTTCTTATTTGTGTTCTTTGAGAACTCTCAACTGAATGCCATCCAGGTCCAAATTCTCCATTTGATCTAGTACTTGTGGTATTTTACCTTGTATTTCTTGCTGAAGAGAATGAGTTAGGCGTGGGAATCTTCTCTGCTATGGCTTTGTCATCCCTTTTTAAACCCTTTTTAAACTGTTGTCATCAAGTAGTCTCTCCAGTTCTGTAGTTGTCTTTTTGGTATATTTTTCGTATATTTAAAGAACCTTTACCTGTCAGCCAGAACATCCTTTTACAAGGTGCTTTTCAAATTACTTTTTAGCCTTCGTTTTCTGTTCGCATTTCGGCAGCAGTACTTTATGAGCTTTGCTGTCCTTCATGTTTGAGCAAGCTTTTCACTGTTTTCAATGCTGACTTTCGCCCTTTGACAGCCTCCCTGACTTTTCTGTTACGCCATATGGGGTTTGGGGGAGTTGTGTTGTTTCCTTTTTGGATTGAAGCACACAGCATGCTTTTGAACAGCCTACAAGTTGCTTGCAAGCTTCTTGTTATTTGTGCTACTCTTTTCAGAGTTCTTTTCTTTATTGTCTCATTTTTAGGTAATTCCTTTATTGCATATTGAGTATCTGTATGCTGATTGTATTTGGTATGTTCTCTCCTGCTGCAATGTTAAACTTAAATCATATTGCTATTACAGAGTAGCTGTCTGACTAACACCTTTGGAATTAGGTCTGGAAGACCCAGTCTGGAGTAGCAGCTTTTTGCATGGATTCTAAGACTAGTAAGGAAAAACAAGGGCTTTATAGGAAACAAGCCATTTATTGAGTCCAAAAATGTAATCTCCGCATATCATCCTGATAAGGCATTGATCTAGCCTACCTCTGAGTAGCGAAAATGTCTTAGTACTACTGCCTTAATTTTGCAGCTTCTGTAATTTCCCTTACATTTCCCAATCCCTGCTGTATTCGGTCTGGGAGTTAATAGCACCGTGTTTTTATTATTCAAGTATGAGATTTCCGTGGTGTTGCGTTTTTCCCCACTGTAATTTTATGCTGTTAAACTTCATATTTTCCTACACACAGATCATTGCTTCCCCACCTGTATATTCTGTTATTCCTGTAAAGTTGGTAGCCTCACAGCGCTATGTCCGTAGAGAAAACCTTTTTTTCCCCAGGTCTCTTTTTACAAGATGATCATCGGATCAGCTACATATCCTGTTCCCTATTTTAGGCATTCTTATGGTCAAGGTGTTCTCTCTTATGAATCCCAGTGATCTTTTCTCATTGTCTGTAAAACTTGGATTTAAGTCTTCGCCTGATTTACATTCAATGTATTAAAAGTCTTAATTCCAAATCATGAGTCTCATGAGTCTCGGTTCCAAAATACGCCACTCCTACTGAGCCAGCAGCATGTCAGCTTAGCTCAGGTTTAGAATATGCTTGCCTAAAGTCAATCTGCTTCAGATATTCTCACTGGAGTAGTTTTTACAGCTTTTGCTGTGAATTTTGTTTTTCTCATGAGGCATGCTTGAACTGAAACCAGCTGTCAGTCCCAGCACTTCATGAGTTAAAACTCATGCTCATTCTAAATTAAGTTTAGCTGGTAGCTGAAAAACTTCAGTAATGCAGAAGTCCTACAAAACTAACATTTCATTGACTCCTGAAAAAGAAAAAATGCTATTTTTTTTCCCCTCCACTCTTTCCCAAGCTGTGTAATCACTAGTCCTTTGAGTTCAGTCAATAGTCTGTTAACCCAGCAGTTAACTGAAGAGCAGGAGCTGGCAAACACTGGTTTGCTTCATTGCAGTTCATAAATAGCTGTTGTCAGATACTTGTAGATCATCAGTGATGTAAGGATTTTGCTACACGATTGAAATTCTTCTGTTAAATAAATACATGCATGCAAGATCTAGAAATGCAATGTTCTACCTAAAATGTTTCTGCTAACTAGCTTATATTGAAGCCTCAAGTTTGACCTGCATTACACAAGCAACTTAAGCTTACGTTTAGATATATACCTCTTGTGTTACAGATTTTACTCAGTATCAGATGACGCAGTGTCTTTTTGGTCTAACCTTGACGTAACCAAAATTACACAAGAAAAGTAGTATGCCAGACCAGCCAGTTGTCCCTCATAATGATACCTGGTTTAGCATACTCTTACAGATTTTTGGGAGGGTTTCCCTCTTGTTCTAATACTGTATTCATTAGATATTACTGGAATCAATAAAAAGCTTGACCTTTAGTGAACATCAAAGCACATCCTTCTTTTAAAGTTGATTTACTCACATTTTGATGTTTGAATATGGTAGTAGTTCTGATTTATTGACAAAATAACTTATTTTCTATTAAACCTTCTTTTTCCTGAGTAAAGATGAAGGCAGCCTTATTCCTGTGTTATAGCTGTAGATATTAACAACAGAAAGGGTTACAGTTGCACAGTTACTTTGCAGTATATTGCGTTTACTTTGTTGAAGAAAAAAATATCTCTGGAGTACAGACTGTGTACTAAGAATGTTTAGGGGATTAAGGTCAATAATTTGTCTAAAGGGTGCTTACTGTTTGTATTTTGGTTTTCACAGCTTCATCACTGGTCCATCTGTAGTTCCTGGCTACTTCTCAGTTGAAGCTGAAAATGTTGTGCTAGTTCTGAATGGAAGAGAAAAAGCAAAGATCACTTACGCCACTCAGTGGCTGCATTATGCACAAACGTTAATTCAGACTCACAAAATACAGCATGTAGCGGTTGTGCTGCTTGGAAATGAGCAGTGCAACAATGAATGGATTCAACCATACCTGAAAAGACATGGAGGATTTGTAAATCTACTCTTTGTTACATATGACTATGCGTTGGTAAATGAAGAAGATATTTTCCAGTGGCCTTTAGGAGTAGCTACGTAAGTGCTATAGACACAAATTACAATTGAAACTTAATTGTTATGCATGAGGTGAATGTTACTGCTGATACCCAAAACAATTATAGTAAGTAAATTGTGGAACATGATCCTATTAATGATTTTCTAAATCAAGCATTGAAATCTTTGGAAATTGTGTTTAGCAATGAAAATGATAACAGAGGATTTAGGGAGCTTTAAAAAAAAAAAGAATCCGTGTCTGGTGGGGTTTTGTGTTTGTTTATTTTTTCTTCAGTAGATTTTCTCTTGAGATTTATCATAACAGCTGATGTAATATGTACCAGAGATGTGGGAATTTAAAAGATATTTATGTAGTTAGGTTCCAACTACTGCTTGTTAAGGAAAGGAAAGGGATGGTACTGGTGGTACTTTTTTTTAACCCCTGTTGTGGCTCTCAAAAGGAAATTGTATGCCTCACATTTGGAATTAGTATACTACAGTATCACAGTAATGTAGTCTGGTTTACCTGCTTACTCACAAAAGCGTTTTTGTTATACTTACTGCTCAAACTATTTATGTGGAGCAGGTGAAGGTTTGGTTCAGTTAGCTATATTTTTTTTCAACTTACTCCTTATTAACAGACTGAATGGTGTTCTGGCTACTTCTCATGGTAATATAAGATGAAAAGAATGCAGAATTGTTTTCATATCTTGTGTTGAATTTGAATTCAATATCCTGTATTGAGCCAGTTGGAAAAAACTGTATGGAGGTTTTATGCATAGCTTGAACTTGCTCACAGGGATATTGAAATGCACTACATTTGGATTCTTGATAGCGTCAGAATTGATGGCATTGGAAGTTCCTAAGCAAAAAGAAGTTGAGTTTTGAGATGCCACGATTAAGGTGACAGCAGAAAGCAACAACAGTTATAACAGTAAACTGGGTGCAAAGCTGGGTGGAGAAAGATAGATCAGGTATCAGAATGGGCTTTTGCGGCCCTTGCACACCCAACAGCTGTAAAAATTGTGGTTAAAGGTATGCAAACGGGGCAGATTTTCCCAGTGAAGAGGGAAAGTAAAGATGTAGAATCCTGCAAAAATATTTGGCATGGGGAAAAAAATGGTTTTCTGGAAGTAAATTAATACTAATCTGGTAAAAGAACTAGGAAAGGACTGTTCTATCCAAATTTGGGAAGGTGAAGAAAGTGAATATGACTTCAGAGAACCATTAATAGTGATGAAGAAATCATTGTGAAGTAAAGTAGAGACTACCTTTGAAACCAGTAAAGAACTGGAATCAGGGTATAGTTTTTCTTACCAAAAAACCAACACGGAAGTATAACAGTGATCCATCAAAAATAATAGCATTAGAAGGAACATTTGTCTTAATTTGAGAATGCAAAGGAGCAGAAGCTTTTTCAATATTCATCTGTTCCAGAAAAAATATTGGCTTTATGTAACGAAAAAAGTTAGTGCCAGCCCTTCAGCTGAAGCAATGTTTCACTAGCTATCATGCAGACCAAAATAAGTGATGTAAGATTTAAGGAATGGGTCAAAAAAAGAAAAATGCCCGCTGTGGTGAAAACATGTCTGAAAGGATGGCATACAATGTAAACATTGGATCCCAGGATTTTGCATTGGTTTTGTTGAGTCCAAAAAGATGAGTTAAATAGCTTGTACAACAAGCTAGTTAGTAGCCAAAAGATTCAATTAATGAAGTCCACCCAGGTGAAAGTGACATTTTCCTTTGAGAGGTGACCAGTGGTATTTTCAGTTGATAAGCATGCCCAGATTAAGGTAGCTGAGGCTTAAACTCCATGGTTACCATTAACCTGGCCATTTCACTCAAAACTAGTGTTTGTGCTCAGAACAGCTGCTTTTGAAAAAGCATGTTTCTCAAGGACATTTTGTAACACGCACACGTAGTATCTCTGATGTCGAAAGAAAACATAAGTATTCTTGAATGTCTCTGAAGAGAGTGGTGGGGACAAAGGGAATAAAGACCAACTTTTAGGACAGGACTTGCACTGGTTTGCTTGTGGGTCTGTCTGTGGTTATAGATGTGGATTGGCAACAAACAGGTGGGTTTAGTCTTAGAATCTGCTACAGTAAAGGTGAAATGGTGCAAAATGTGTTTTCTTTGACATAAAACATATCATTATCTAATGTATACATTGTTTTTACAGCTACAGAAATTTTCCAGTTGTAGAACCCAGCTGGTCAATGCTACATGATCCGAGATCATATCTATGTAATTTCTTAGGAACAGTTTATAAGAACTCTTCCAGGGAAACCCTAATGGAAATTCTGAAGCAGGATGGGCTTGATAAACTTTGCTGGATTGGAGCCAGAGAACAGTAAGACTTCGATTTACTTTGTGAAAATATTCAGACTTTTTTGCTTAGTTCATTATTAGAAATCCTTTCCTGACTGTTAGAAAATGGTACAAATAAAAAGTAAACAGTCATCATTATAAAAGAGAGAACGAGGCCAAGACTCTTTATATAGGTAATGGCCTTTCTGTTGCTGTACTTTACATAGAGTATATTTTTTAATACATAGAAAAATCTCCTATGTATACTACATATAAAGACCATCTTTCTTTTCTTATATACCTTTGATTATGGTGGGAGAAAAAATGTTTGTCTTGCACCTTGTGTGTATTAATGTCTTACCAGAAGAAAAAGACAGCTGTGTTTTGTTGTGTTCCCTATAAGAGGGTGGATTTACTCTGTACGGCATGGCTCTTTTTTTATGTCAAGTAGGTAGAACAGATCTTTTGACTAACAGGAAGAGGGTTCTGTTTGTATTTCTTAATTTTGCCAAGCAACAGCTGTAAAATGTTTGATAGCAGGCACAGCAGTGCCTAGGAAGACCTCAGCTACCCTGATGAATAATCTCAAGACACGGATTGTATCTGTGACATAAACTCTTCTCTCACAGATGTTCTGAGGCACTTCAGGCAGATGTTTTCAGGCTAACAGATTGCTTTACATCCTACATTTGAAGAGCAAACCTCTACTACTACTAAAAAGTATCTGAGGCCAAAAAAAATTCATTAAAAAGTCCAGTGCGTGTCTCCCTGTCTATTTCTGAACTCTGCTGTGAAGTAAATTGACATATGCGTCATCGAAGTCATGCAGAAGATTTAAAATAGAGTTTCAGTTTGCCTCTTACACTTCTGAGTATTAATAATTTCCTAAAAGGACCATATCTAAAAAGTGTTACAATCTTTTTTTAAGTGACATTTTCAATAAATTTTTAGAAGACTCTTTAAGAGTAGTTAAGACTAAAAGTAAAAGCCTGTTGATTGTGTGTGTAATATAAAATTTTTACATTGACAGCATTTTCAGTTTTATAAATGGTTGAAGTTTAAGCAGATATCTATTTTTTCATTGCAGTGCCTGTGGGGAAAAATGTTAATTTTCAACCCCTTTACTTTCCTAGGTGGCAGCCTCAAGAAACAAATGAAAGTTTCAAAAACTATCAAGATGCATTGCTGCAGAGTGATTTGACATTGTGCCCAGTGGGAATAAATACAGAATGCTATAGAATTTATGAAGCTTGTTCATATGGATCTCTGCCTGTTATAGAAGATGTAATGACACCGGGTGATTGCGGAAATTCATCAATGTATCACAGTGCTCCATTACAATTATTAAAAACCATGGGGGCTCCATTTATCTTTATTAAAAACTGGAAAGAGCTTCCTGCTGTTCTAGAGAAAGAAAAAAAAATGAGCTTACAAGAAAAGATTCAGAGGAGAAAAAAGCTTATAGAATGGTATCGAAACTTCAAAGCATGGATGAGACAGAAATTCATTAATACTTTGGAACATTCATTTTTGCCCAGTGATAAAGGATAAATTGTCCCTTTTGAAAATCTAGACTAGATTGAAAGCTCAATTTCCATTAACTGTCCAAGGAAGCTTTTATACAAAAGAAATCTCACAGGGCAGATGCATTCCTTTTGAAGTCAACAGAATTGCGCTAGCTTGGCCAAGGGCTATGTTTGACCCTCCATCCTTAACAATTTTCAGAGAGGTTGTTGACTTAATAGGATGGTAGTCTGCAAGGACGACAACAATTTTATTACTGTTTTTACAATGTCCGTGTCAGTGCGTGACCTGATAAATTTTTTTTTAGGAGAATATCTTTGAGCATGTGAACTTGTTAAAATCAAACGTGAGTATGGCAGTTGTATTTGAAGAAAAGAGAAGAGTGAAAGGAGTGTGGTACAGAGTAATTTATTATGTAGACTAAAGAAGAAAAGTATGATTATAGCGTAATTGCCAGGTTTAACACAATCATTAAGATATATCCTGGTAAGTGCTTGTTCTGAAAATGTGAACTGTTTACTTGATTGACATTTCATTTCCAGAAGGTGGCCATAAAGCTAATTAAACACTGTGAATAAAAATGTATATTTCAAGGTAAAAATAGAGAACTCTTTCTTAGACATTTCATAGCAGTATGTTTCCCCTTTAATTTCAGATATCAAAATTGCTTTCTTTCATTTCCATTTAGTCTTGGGACGTATCTTTCGGAAGGTCTGCTGTGGGAGCGTTCGTTACCTGCAGTTACAGCGGCACATTCTGAACACCAGGCCTTAAACCTGAGTTTGCTTGTAGCTTATCAGATTTCTCAAAATCTGCTGAAACTTGTTAACTCCAAAAGATGGCAGAAGTATAATATTGTGTGTGTATGATACTACATGTGCAACAAAGTTTCAATGGCTTTTGTTGAGTGTCGCCAAAGGGATCTTGTACATCAGAAATGAGTGTGTGCTATTGTCTTCAGTGTGTTCGGCTGAGCGGTGCTACTGCATGCACAATGTTGGCATACTGAAGGTGCTGTAATAGCCAGTTTTCTGTCTTTAAATATCAACATGCCATACGGGTTCATTCTCAAGCAGGAATTCAAAAGCCAGTGCAACTGTACTGCTCAGTAATACTAATTTGTGTGATGATACTACCTAGTTGTGGAATATGTATCATATAAGAGCACTTCTGTGTGTTTTTCAGTTTTCTTGCATCCCTTCTGTTTAAAAAAAACCAACCAAACAAACAAACAAAAAAAAAACAACAAGCAAAAGCAACAAAACAAAAAGACAAACACTGCCCCAAAAACCAAACAAACCTAAAGCAAAAAAAAACCCCACTGGGTTTTAGTTTCCTAACAGTGGATGATATTCAGAGTGGCTGCTCTAGACCTGCAATAAAGTATGTTTCAGAGCACCTGGATTTTTAGGAGCTTGTATGCTATATGCTTAGCAGATGCTCTAAGAAGACAAATAATCTGAATTGTATGTATAACATAAATTTCCTGTGAGTATCCACCCATTTTATCTGCAGCATCATGCTGTTGCAATGCAATCCAAACGTACTCCATTCAGCTGAGGCTGGAAGTACAGCCACCACAATTCAGCACTGAGCTGATGAGCCCTGCTGAGAGGTGGACCTTGTTAGACCAAATTCACCTTAAATTTCCATACTGAGGATCTGAGGTAGCCATCTGCGCAGCAGTACGCAGCACTTAGAAGGTCAGAGGAAGCTTGAGTATCTGTAATAGTGTAATGTCATTGCTGTGATTTCCACCTAGTAGACTCCTCCTTTCTACACAGGCTACAAAACTGCGGAGCAATGATCTAGAGCAGCGTTTTTCAACCTGTAGTCAGCAGATCCCTCGGCACTCCTGCAGGATTTCAAGGAACTGCAAAAAGCAGCTGAGAGAGAGAAGTCTTTGCCAGTCAGTCCAGATTCTTATAAAAGGCTGTAGCGCCTACAAAATTT
This sequence comes from Pluvialis apricaria, assembly GCA_017639485.1. Classification (NCBI taxonomy): domain Eukaryota; kingdom Metazoa; phylum Chordata; class Aves; order Charadriiformes; family Charadriidae; genus Pluvialis; species Pluvialis apricaria. Next base: position 184,943,928 of record CM030007.1, on the reverse strand, counting down.
TAATGGTATGCAAGTCTAAGCCTGAAAAACAGTTCAATGTGTTACTTGGTCATCAAGTAGAAGAAATGTGCTGCTATTCATGTGTTTCTTTCCAAACTCATGTGGCAGTTATATCTTAAGGGAGGCCAAGACATGCACCAAAGTTTTATCAGAGTTTCACATTGCAGCTACTTGCGGGCTCTTGGAGTTCAAAGAGAAGTAATTTGCATTTTATCTATATTTAACCAATTCTTGACACTTCATATTCACCTGCTTCAGGCCAACAGGAATTGGTGCTAGAAGTTTTTTCTTATGTTCTATTTCTAGTGTTAATGGAGCAAAACATCTTGAAGCCAAGGGAGGGTTCCTAACACATTAGGCAGGTTGCTGGTATTTTAATTATTTCCTTATTCCACTGTCCAACTTGTGGGAGAGATTGTAGTTCTCTCGTTTTTACTTCCTAATCATTTCTCAATTCTGTGCATGTTTGGATCCAGAGATAAGCAAGACAACAAAAGGGACCTTGTCAGAAAAGGATGAAACTGAGGGAAGACAGAAGAAGTGAGGAGTGCAAGAAATCAAAGGCAAGGTCTTAGCAGTGGTAGAGAAAATTGGTTTAAAAGAAGGGAAGCAGTTACGCCACTGGTGAAAAAGATAGTTTATCCCCTGTGTGACAGGTCCAGGTGGGAGTAGAGAGTAATGTCAGTGAGAAGATGAAGAATCAATTCAGTTGTTTAACACTGAGAGGAGAATGGATGCTTTGTTCTTGCAGTTAACACTCTGGTTTGAGACTGGGATGGTGAAATACGGTGTTCCAGAGCATGAAGCAAGGACTTGAGGCTTCTTATAACCATATGCGCTGTCTCCGTCAGAGAGGGAATTCTGCACAGACCCAAGTCTGTCTTGAGTCAAGAATGCCACTTGTAACATCAGATGTTCAACAGATTGCTAATTATGCAGCATTTTGCATCCCACTTAGGTTTGTGTGTGGAATATATAATTCTACAGGTTTCATTATCAGAGGTATTTCATGCTGATGGCGACTTCACAAACTAGGCTGCTTTGCCTTGCTCTAATAATGATCATCTAAGTTTTCACGATTTAGTGTAACTCTGTCTCTCCTACATAATTCTGAACCCATTAAGAGTTGCGGTGGACCCATGGCAGAAGTGTTTATAAGATGGGCTTCGAGAGAGTGATATGTTTCCAAAGGAATGTAACCAGTCTTTGTTCGTAATCCTGGAGGTGTGGAGCTGGCTTGCAAAGGATCTGGCTGCCAACTGCTTACCATTCCTGAACATTTAAGTTGTGATAGTGGATTTCAAGAGTTAGGTTTTCTGGTATTTTTAGATCCTGTGTGTCGATGACTGCAACTTACACAAAGAGCAATACAACCAACAGTTTTCTAGAAGCCTTTCTCACAGCAATTACAGGGTCGCTATGTGCTGGAATCACCGGTTTCTGTCTTGGCTTATTGCCCTCACCAAAACGCTTGAAAACCACAGAAATAAAATGCTGTTACTTCTTGGCAAACCTTGCATGTTAGTTATAACCTCTAAGAGCTGGGCAAACTCAGAAGCGGCTTCTATGCTATAGAGCCCTAAAATATTTCTGGGAATTCTTCCTACTGGGATGGGAGAAATGAATGACAGTTGAACAAGGTTGTGCTTATTTTGGCGTGTTCCTAAAGACTGACGTTGGGAGAAACAAAAGTATTTCAAATGCCATTCCAACCATGTCCTAAGAAACTGTTGCTTCCAAGGAAATTGCTACCATAAGGCATGTTGGGACTGCCATCTTCCAGTAGCTAAGGAGGAGTTTGATGTTTATGTAGTGCTGTGAATGCTACACAATGGGTTTGATGAATCAGCCCCACCCTCCAAAAAAAAGCTGACCTGATGAAAATGTGCCTGAAAGGATGACATACAGCTTACATTGGATCCCAGGGCTTTGCTGTGTTTGTTTTTTGCCTTCTGAGTCCACAAAGATAAGTTAAATAGTTTGTGCAATAAGCCCTTCTGGGATCACTCCAAAGTGATGCTATAAAAACCATGCTGAGCGGCAAAAGTGACAGTGGTTCTAAATTCTTTTCATCCTAGCAGCTTTTGCAAGTACAAAGAATTGCACAGGTTTCTTACTAATCACCAGTCTGTAAATCATGACTGATAATCCTCGTGATAGGGAAACAGCCTGCAAAAGGTCACGTTTCCGATTGATACCTAAACGGTTTGGGTGGGTCAAATTTCAGGGTTTCTTTAGTGTCTCCTGAGCAATAAAAACCAATAAACGGGTATGTGTTTTTATCTTGTCCATATAAACACTTTTCACATCTTTACTACTAACCTGAGCATGGAGGACTGCTCTGAGTGTTAAAATCTCTCCATGTGACTCTGGTTTTAAAGAACATAAAAGCTGAAAAGGTGCTAGAGTTGAAATCTGAGGGCCAAGAGGAATGCTAATCAGAAAAAGATTAATGCCTGTGTACATTTCTGATGTATTTCATTCAAAGTGCTTAAGAGAAAATGCATCTCAGAACTGGAATTACACCGTGGCAGTAAAATGGTGAGGCAAAGAGTTTCAAAGCCGGCTATGTAACATTAGTCCCCTGTGCCTGGTGTGTCAGCGTGGCTGGTATTCTAAGTGTCTCTGGTTCAAGATCCCATAAAAAGGCCTCAGTCTTCAGAGGAAACTTGCTACGTGTTTTGAAAATCGAGAATCTTTTAAGATTTGTCTAGTTCAATACCCAAAAGCCACTGACCGGTTTTGAGAGGCTGGGCCACACAGCCAGCTATTTGTACGGTAATGTCTCTTATCTCCTAATTGTCTTGAGTGCTGTGGCAGCGCTGCTTTGCTATTCACATTTTCTTCTCTGACCACCCTTGGGACCTGAGGGCAGCTGGGTGAACGCTGCTGTAGCAGAATACAAGATGTTTCTGATCCATAGGCCCACAACACACGTGCTTTATCACGCACGCCATGAAATAACGACTCGTTCTCCCCACCAGTCTCACACCAGCTTAATCACAGAAGGATGGTTTTAGGTAAGGATCCTCAAATTGCTTCCTAGTTGATATCCCTATGGTCTTCCTTTTTTTCATCTTCAGGAATGTATCATTTGTAGCTTGGTCTGCATTTTTAAACCAAAGAGAACTAAAGTATTATATGCAGTTTCCATTGAATGTGTATTTTCAGAAGATACGAGATGCAAAATAAATGCATCAAAGACAAATGAGTCATTCACTAAGATCCAGATGAAGACACAACCCATTGAAAGACAGCAAGTCGTGCAGGTGGCCACAAATAAAGAAAAATGAATCTGCATGACTGAAATTAGCCTGATTCTTTCAGATGAAGTTATTCAAACAACATAAATCTGTTAAATGTCACATTTTGAAGTTTGCTATATCAAAGGAGTTTTGTTCAGGGCCCAAAATGCAAGGTTTCTACATGAGTGATTTCTTTCGTTTCATGTTTTCTCCTCTGCAATGGAGTTCTTTTCTGAAGAATAAGGGTAGTCCCGAGCCGTGAGTGGAGATTGCCTTAAGTAATATTTACGTAAGAGATGCTGAAACATCTTCCTCTGTGGCTGCTTATGTGCTACTCTTTCGTATTTGTGACAACTCTTGTCAGCGATGAGGCTACCACGGTGCTAGACGTTATCTCTGGGACATGAGATACCGAGGTTCAAGCCTTTGGTCCAGCTTGGGCAGAGCAGGGACACTGCCACCGCCACTGCCCAGCTGCCGTTTGTAAACGTGACCACAGGGAAGGTCATCTGTGTTGAATCTCTTTGCTCCTACTTTAGACTGTGGGGGGAAAGGGAGGGAAGGGAAGGGGGGGGGGGGGGGTCCTTTGTCATGGTGGAAAGCTGGGAATAATAAACAAATCTTGACATTTTGTAGAAGACCTCAAAACAGTCTTATGCTAGAGAAGACAGTAAACCATCTCTGTCTGAAGAAACTCAAAAAACCCAAAGAAATAATCTCTGGCAGGCTTTAGCACTAACACTGATTATTTTTCTCTTTCACTCTCTTTTCTCTTTCTCATCCTAATCATGTTTTCTGTTTTCATGAAAAATCACGCTACGCTAGAATCAATTAAACTATTGGAACAGAAAGATCTACCATGTCATGGTGGAACATAGCAGCAACGTTTGGACCTTGTTTGATGTTAAGGAGTTTTACAGGAGAAGCAATACTCCCAAGATAATGTGAAGATGCCCTATCTTCAGGACAGGACTGTATCATTATTTAGCAACTTTTTATTCATCAAAATGTGTCAAACCATCCTATATTAGGTGCCATTTCACTGAAATGTTGACGATTATACTAGACCTGAGCAAATTTAGTAACTGAACTGAACTTGAAGATATAATACTTGGTAGATTTTGATAGCCTTATTACTTTGCTTGCTAGTAACATAAATTAGGCAATTGCTGCTTCAGGTGTAGCACAAAGATTTCTTTATATCCTTAGACAAATAGAATTGTATCAGAAACTATATAATTTTTTTTTAACAGTATTCTGTTGTCTGCTACTATTGGGTAGATGGAAAGAAGGTAGTTTGATTTCAAGACAGTTACTCTTAATTTCCACAAACATGGCCCAGTGGACTTCAGCTCATGGGTTCTCCTTTTTAATATGGATCTCCATATTCATTCCCTCTGAATATTGTAATGGAGAATTAAGGACAGCTGTCTTCCCCTAAGGGGAAATGGAATGTAGGGATTAATTGCTGTAGGAATTTCAATGGTGCTTCACACTTCCTTCAAATGCTAGCGTAGATTTAAGACAGCCAGTGACGTGTGCTCTCTGCTATGCAGTCTTTAATTGCATATTCCTTATTGCTGGAGGGTTCAGTTTATTCATTTAATAGCAATTTATCAACCTCTGTCAATGCAACCCTTTGCTGATGATTGTAGAGTATCATGATTCTTTTACAGTGAAAACTAAGTAGTCTTACTAGTGCTAAAACTGAAGACAATACGCCATCTGATGAGTAAACAAGTGGGAATCTGCAAGTTATGCCCTGTTGTACCAATTTCCCTTCCTTCCCCCATCTAATCAGACTCTGTTTCTTCTTGTATGTCTCGTCTCTTTGCTTTTTTTCTTCCTGTGAACTGATTTCACCCAGCTGACCCTCTTTTCACATTGTTATTTTCAGATTATAGCAAATTGCTTTCTATCTGGTAGGGATATAATTTCCTGGTCCCCGTGGAGAATTTCTACCAGGTACCGAATCTCAGTGTAGAAGTAATTAGGCTTTTGCTGAATGTCTGCCTTAGCAAAGCTCTTACTGTTGCACAGCATGCTGCCAAAATACCTCTCTGTAGGATATTACGTCATCTGAGTGCTTGTTTCTTAAACATTTATAGTCTGCTGTTTAAGATTTCTGACTGTCTGTATTAAAAGTTCAGTGGAAAGGATTATGTTTGGAGGAGCAGAGAAGAGGACTAACTTCAAACACCTCTTTGCTTTCCATTTTAGAGCAAGGAATGCTCTTCATTCCCTGAAGGAAACTTCACATGCAACTACAGATACCTGAACGCAGCTTACTGTGTTTGACACCGAAATCTTAGAAATCAGCTTGTGACTTTTGAGATCTGTATTCAACTCCTCACAATGTAAGTTACCAAGGACCAAATCCACCGGCGGATATTCCCATCCTGTGTAAAACCTAGGGCAAGTCAGTCCTGCTTAGATTAGCCATCCAAAGGACCATCCCTTGAGCTACTGCTAGGCAGCCTGTGGTGCTTGGCCTGCTGGTGAGCTGTGAAGCACCAAAAGCGCTCCTTAAAACTGTTGCTTTTTTGGTTTCTCAATTGCAAATGCACATTCCCCACATGCAGATAAATAGAAAAGTTCCCCCTGCTGCCAGTGTTTGTGGTGAAACAAGATCACTTCTGTTTGCTAGTGATTTTCAGTGAAGCTTTTATAAGCATGAAATACAGCTTTGGTAAAAAAATCATCTGTGTGGCAACAAGCATTTTGCTATTATTTCCTCCATCATCAAAGAGCAGTTTGGTGTAAGGTGGAGGCTACGCTCTCCCCTGCCCCCAGCTGTTGTGTGCTCCCATGGTCTAAAACCTACCGGTTACTCCAGAGCTCCCGCACTCACCGCTGGAAACCCCTCTGCTTCTGCACCCCCACACGCCCCTGAGTTCCCTGGTCTGGTCGGGCTGGGTGACCCCACGCTCATCTCCAGCCAAATGTCACTCCTCAGACTACGTATTCTCAGGTTCATTTCCCTCGGGGCCCATTACACATGCCCACAGCATGCCTAACGCACGCCTCTTGGATTGGATTCTTCAAAAAGGAAAGACAACCGGTTTTGTTCAGAAAGCAGCACCTCAGAAGGAGGGGATTATGCCTGTTCTTTCATGTCACTGTTTGGGGGTGAGAGCACTTCCCCAAGGCGTGTGAGAACTGGGCTCAGTTCCCTTCTCCACCTGCGAAAACTTGAACCCACATGTTCCGGCTCCCAGAATGAACAACGCGTTACGTGTCAGCATAGACTGGATTTGGCCTTTCTCCATTTAAAGTCATCCCACTCTTCACAAAGCCTTCCAGTATTCACTGGGGTAGCGAATATGCATGTATTGGTTATGGCATCCTCCTAGAGGACAGGCAGCCTCAGTTCCTGTCTCTGTTCCATATGTTCATGTATTTCACACAGGATAATCATGAGGTAAAACACCGTTTCCCATCACCTGTTGCAACCCCCCTTCCTCATAGGGCAACTCCCTTTTGGAGGGACTTAGATGCATAACTCGGCAGGAGGGACTTCGCTGCAGATACCACACACCTGAGTTGAACACTGCAATGCTGAGCATGACGCCACACCGATGCCCCGGCCAACTCAGCACACCTCTGTGCCTCTGGTCCGGTATGAATGAGAGACGCTACACCCATATAGCATAAACCAGTGCAGGGCTATACGCTGAGATCCGAAAGCTGTAATGCTACATCCCTTGTGCATCCGAATGTGGTGGTGTGTCCCCAAGCCTCTCAGAGGGGCTCATGAGGAGCAGCACAATGTGCAGAGCGTCCCCTTGCTACACGGCCCCAATTGGCAATGTAAATGTGGAATCTATTTAAATGATGTTAATAACAATTAGTTTGTATATATTTTAGAAAGAAACAGCAGCGGGAGTACTGTACCCGAAATAGCAACTTATGAACTCCTGAGTTTAGCTCTGGCTCCATGACCCCCTCTCTGCCGGTTTCCCTCTTTGTGGAGTAGCAGTATCTCTCCCACTTCCCATGGATGCAGCTGTTGTGAGGCTGTACCCGTCCGCTGGTGTTCGGTCAGTAGGCTGATGATTCGGACTGCTGTACAAATCTGTATATGCAATCCTTGTGTTGGATAACTATACATTTTTAAACTCTGGGAGTTTGAGGGTGCCTTGCTACCAGTATCCCAGCAATTTCTACTCTTGGTTTGTATTTTCTGATTGTGATTTTATATATGGTTTACAAATGCATTAAAAATACTTTTTCGTAAACAGAGCTGACAACTGAACATAGTATTTCTCTGTTTAATACTTAAATCCAACATGTAACCTGCTTCAAGGCCTGTAATCAACAAGACATTTCTGCTGCATATAGCACCTATCAATCTCGCCCTTTTTCTCTGTTGACTTCAATCAGTGTTTCAGTTATAGCTTGAACCTCCTTCACGCAACATTAAATTGTTTTATCAAAGGATCCTAGCTTTTCCCCGCTGAATTCTCAACCCACCAGTGACACCCCATTCTCCGGTGTCCTGATTGCTCTGATCTTTCATTAGAGGCAGCTCTTCGGTTAATTTTGGTTCCTCAGACTGCAAAGTCATACAGTGTAGTCAGCACCCCTCCCCCAAAACCCCAAAAGACTACTCATGATCATGGCTCTCTGTCTGCTGCCTTCTGCTACAAATAGAGGTAAGAGATGATACTGAAGGAAGCCATTATTTTGCTCTAGTCCAGAGTCCCGGAATGACTATACATCACTTTGATATACCTTATCTCAATATAAGAAGTATAAATCTTTCAAAAACTTTGTTAACGATTTCTCAGCTGCTTAATGTAGCAAGCATAATGTGACGTTCATGGGAAGGGTGTGTTAGGTGGCAAAATGCAAACGGCTGACTTGCAACAGCTCAGTAAGAAGAAAAGAGAGACAAATACACTCACTGTATATTTTATGAACTTGCAGCAACACTTGAAAAAGAACTATTTGAGTTGCCAAGAAACAAATACAGCTGCGCCAAAATAAATATGAAGTTTTCGCCTTCGTGTTTTCTCATTTATCACCCACAACCAAATAGCAGTCTGAGTTTTGGTGACCTTACTGGTAGTGTTTTTCAGGTTGCATTTCACACGGATGGGACGAGGGGACGGGACTAAAGGAGGGGCAGAAGGACAGAAACCTGAGGGTTTAACAGCATGGGATAAAGGAGGACTGGGGACAGCAGTAGCAAGGTCTGCTTAGAACATCTTCAAACACTGCCCAAGATCATAGCTTCACTTCCCAGTCTAAGTAACTTGGCAGTAGGATACTTTTACTGCCCACATGAAATGTACAACCTGGGGGCCACTGCGTCAATAGTCACCAGTGAAGTGACTCAGTAATACAGTGTAAATGCACTCTTGCCAGACACGGAACACTGCCAGTGACTGAGGCACTGAGGATTTGGGTAGATTTTCCTTGGGTTTATCCCAGACACGCTTTACCTCCTGTGTTGGGCTTGCTGAAAGCTAGATCCGCAGGCTCTGAAGGGAGCGAGGTCTCTGAGCAGTTGAGTTTTATTAAAACAATAAATGCATTGCATGGTGGCAGAAGTGGAGTGAAATCAGAAGCAGTGAAGACAACCACAGAGACATAGGGGTATTTTGCAGTGGTAACAAGTCCTGCTACTCCAGTTTTGCAGAAGCAAGGTGTGGGCTCACTCATTCTGAGTCCACTCATCATGGATGAGCTGGAGAACAAAACTCGAGCATTTTATATCAGGAGCCACCCCTAAAGAGCAAAACAGAAAAGGAGCAATGTGTCTGATGAGATTATAGGCTGAACTCTAATGCTGTCTTTGATTTTGGTGACTAAAGAAGCAAAATTTTAAAATATTTTAATTAATATGTTTGAATAAATATTTTATCTCCTCCTGAACTATCTTCTACCTTAACTTCAGAAGGGTTAGAGGAGGATTTCAGCACATCTCTCTTTACCCTAAACCAATGTTGCGACATTATTGGCATACTGTAATGACGCATGTTAGAAAATCTACAGTTTGCTACTGATTCAACACTTAGTAATTGCAGTGGCTACGCAAATCAAGAATGTGAGGGCGTAACAAGATGCTGTGGGGTCTCAGTAATTCTGTAGGCAATATTTATGTTACTTCCCACTGCTGGTCATTAAAGAAGCACCAAACATCATTCTGATAATAACCCAGTCATCCTGAAAAGAACCAGACAGGTAGAGATAGGCAAAGAATATCCCAAATAACTGTGTCCACCTGGTGTTGATATATCCTTAGACATCCCCATAATGAATGCCTTCTAAGAACATTCCATGGAGCAGAAGTTACAAAAGTGAGCCAGTACCCCTAAGGAAGGAAAATTTCACAGTCCAGAGCTAACTTCTGCCAACACCTTCCCATGATTATATCTGGCAAATAGCCCTGAGCCAAGTCATTGGTCCTTGGACACTGAGACACTTCAGTCTCCTTCAAGACTGACAGAGGAACAGAAGTCATGACTGAGAACTTGCAAAAATCTGTTTTGGTTTTCAATTTAAGCTCTGTCTTACCAACAAGAAACTTTCTGTGCATGAGAAGATGCTTCTGCAGATTACCAAGGTGTTGAATAAACAGCTATAATACAAGATTCTAGGTGTGCAGTCAAAGACCTCACATCATCCCTCCTGAGCTGCAGTAGAAGTGGAGAAGGAGGCCTGATTCACACATCGAATTCGGGCAAGTTCTGGGCGACCTTTCATATTCTCATCGCCCTATAATTCCATTTCTCTTGGGGAAGGCTGTCCACAAACAACAAAGTAATGGTCCACAAGGGAGTTATTGATACAAGCAGTGAACCTTCAGAATGGCATGTACCATCTGCACTGATGACTTGTGGGTTTACCATGGCCAGCAGCTAAGCACCCACACGGATGCTCACTCACTCACCCCCAGCAGCAGAGAGCAGAGGACATGAGGAGCAAAACCGAGAACACTCATAGGTCAAGATAAGGACAGTTTAATAAGTGAAGGAAGGAGGAAAAAAATAAGTGATGCAACAGCAATCATTCACTGCCTCCTACAAGCAGACCAATGCCCGGCCAGTCTCAGCAACGGCTGCCCTGGAAGACAAAAATCCCCTTTTCTTAGTGCTGAGCATGACAGCATATCAAAGGAAATATCCCTGTGGCCAGTCTGAGCCAGGTGTCCCCACTGTGTCCCCTCCCAATTTCTTACCCACTCCGAGCCTACTCGCTGCAGGGGAGGGGGCATGGAAAAGAGAAAGCGGCAATGCTGTGCAAGCACTGCTCAGCAATAGCCAAAACGTTGGTGGTACCAACACTGTTTTAGTCACAAATCCGAACCACAGCACTACAGGGGCTGCTGTGCGAGAAGTTAACTCCATCCCAGCCAGAGCCAGAGCCAGCTCAACAGCTTCTGCTGTCTCCCTTCCCCGAGCATCCTCCTTCCCTCAAATGGTCAGCGGTGGCTTTTCATGGCTGACTGCTGTTCGTGTAGACAAAGTCAAAGAGCTTTTTCTTCAGCGCAGCTATCATGTGAATTTTGCTTCTGGCAGATGTGATTTCCAAGAGACTCTGGTGAGAAGCCATACTGGAATAATTCCAAAAATGTCTCTGTTCATCGTAATAGCGAAAGAGTAGTCTTACCAAGTCATCCCTTGCTGTTCACTGGGAACTGAGTCCACTGAGGCTGCAGTGAACATAAAAGCATTTAGAGAAGGCCAGTGATCCAGACAAGGCATTACTAGCTTATCATAATACCCCATGTGCAAGTGCTTTTGGCCCAACTCATGAAGAAGTGCCTCTGCACCACAGGCTGAGTAATAAGTCTATTACAGTTTAAACATCCCTGGCAGCCATGGGAAGGACAAACAACACTTGGAACAACAAAGGAAGAGGTATGACAGACGTTACGCAGCATGAGATCTTTGTGGTCTCTGGTTTAGACTAATCAGTCCAGATTATCGGTAGGTACATTGAACAGAGGGACAGTTTGTCACATGGACAGCACTGTAGACACCACATGCTTGTATGTCCTTCACCGCAAGTAGCTGAGGGAGCAATATGGACTCAAAGAAGATGCCAGCTGTGCTCCTGCATCTATGCCCTGTTTGTCATCCCAGCTTGCCGCTCCTGTTGTACTTCTGGCTGGTAAGTCTGGTTCGTGCTTCTCCTGCTGAAAGCTGAATCAGGAATGAGGAGGAAAAATCCTCAGAGGTTGCTTTTTTAAAGTCACATTTAATTCCTTTCATTGGAAGTAGATGAGCTCTTGCTCATCATTTCCCTACACCCCCAACCCCCCCCCCCACCCCCCGACTTTTTACAGCCAGTACTGATTTGCTGGAGAAACTGAATAAACAGAGACTGCAGAGAGCAGAGTTGCAGCTAGTTTTTATTTAAGCAATAAAAAAGCAATACTGAAATCCTTAATTGAAGGAAGTTTGAGACAATTATGTGGTTTAATGATCCAGTCGAACCTCTTTTATTCCAAGAAGAGCTACGTTTGTCAAGAAAGGAACAATCAGGGAAATATATCTTGTTTATCTCACAGCAGAACCAGTATCAACTCCTGAAAACAGCGGAGTTCTCCATTCTAGGAAGTACATTTATGGTTAGCTTCCCAGTCCCCTCTTTGTGCCCCTGAGTAAATGCACATGGGGTTATTTACACAGGAGTCCCCTCAGAAGACATGGAGCTGGCATCACCTGTTTGGTAGCATCTATTCTCATTCATCACCTCATCCCAGCATTTTAGCCATGTCAGATAATAAATTGCAGCACTGTAGAAGAGTATTGCAAAGCGCACTTGGTAGTTCTGGACTACTAATCTGTGTAATTACAGAATTATTTCTCAAACCCTCTTTTGCTCAGCTCTCTTCAGCCCCTAATCCCCCAGGTCATACATGTATGAGCTGCTTCTACACAGCAAGGTGTCCTCTGTCCCCACACTGGTCACATATTCTCTACCTCAGATCCATGATCTTTCATCAACAGCAACTTGCCTGTGAATGGGAACAGGAGGGGACATGCAGAAAAGCATTTGTATCCTGCTTTGTCCGGAGACTTTCCCCTAGGGTGCCCCGAGCGACTATGAGTGGCCAGAGCAGTATTATGCTCTGTTAAGGTCATACACAGACATATAATAACTGTAGGAACACCTTGTGTTCTTAAAGGTTGCTTTGTCCTAATAGAGGATTGAATTTGCACCTCATTTTTTGAGAAGCACGATGCCTTTCTCAAAGCAGCAGGTGGCTAGAGCCATTTAGTCACGTTTGTTCCAGTAATTTTCCTCTGATGATCGCATTTACGAATGCTTAACTCCTGGGAAGCTAATGAGACATGCCCATGGTATCAAGAGCACTGCGCAAAACATTGGGAAAGACGTTCTCTGCCTTCATGTTTCTAAAGAGCAGAAACACAAGTCGACCCTGCCAGCACTCAGCTCAGATAAGGGGCTTGTTGCTGGAACCACCCTAGCACACAAAGAATATTTTCAGGGCTGTTTTATGAATAGGATTTATAATCATCATGAAATACATAACAGGAGAGGAGTTTTTCTACTATTCTTTTCTTTTTGGGAATCCCCATAACTGCTAGGATATTGGACTATAGGTTTTTCCAGGTGGTAGGAGTAGAAAAAAGACATTTTCCAGTGGTTACAGACTGATATCGATTAGGAATATTGAAGTGCGGTTGCTTTGGCTTTCTTTTTACTCCCAAGTTTGCAAATAGAGCATTTCCATGACAACTATTTAGAAAAATGGTGTGTAGCCAGGCCAGTTCTCATATGACACCTTTTCACCAGAGGAAAATAGCGCTTTATGATATGGTGCTTTCCAAAGGAAAATGTATGTCTTTTTCTGGAAAACCTCTTTCAATGCATATTTTTATTTACCTAATACATATTTACATATTTAATTCAAGCTGTTTATTTCTGAAAGCTCTTGCAGATAACGACTCATACAGTGGAATAAAAAGACCTGAGCATACCAGAAGAAGCAGACCTGTGAGGTGTTCCGATAAGGCCTGAGATTAACCTTCATACCTGAAAACTAAGCAGTAAGATTAAACCAAACACCAGGGAGGCTGAACACTGGCTGTAGTGTTCACCAGATAAGCTCATGAGATGGGACACAACCAGACACATTGACAGGAGAACAGAGGATCCAAGTTGCCAGGACACAGGATGTCCAGCATGGAAACTGCAGGTAGTATCTTTGCAGCTGGACGACCTGCACGGGGCATGACCGAAGGCAGCTGCCCAACTTGTGACTCTCCAACATCCCTACAGTTCATTGAGCAAAGAAAATCATAGAATCAAAGAATCATAGAATGGTTTAGGTTGGAAGGGACCTTGAAGATCATCGAGTTCCAATCCCCGGACATGGGCAGGGACACCTCCCACCAGACCAGGTTGCTCAAAGCCCCACCCAGCCTGGCCTTAAACACCTCCACGGATGGAGCTTCCACAACTTCTCTGGACAGCCTGTTCCACTGCCTTACCACCCTCAAAGTGAAAAATTTCTTCTAATATCTAATCTAAATCTACCTTCTTCCAGTTTGAAGCCATTCCCCCTCGTCCTATCACTACATGCCCTTGTAAAAAGTCCTTCCCCAGCTCCTCTGTAGGCCCCCTGTAGGTACTGGAAGGCCGCAATAAGGTCTCCCTGGAGCCTTCTCTTCTCCAGGCTGAACAATCCCAACTCTCTCAGCCTCTCCTCATAGGAGAGGTGCTCCAGCCCTCGGATCATCCCATACGGGATGAGCAGGTAGCAGGAGGGGTGCTGAGGGGTTCCCGGGGCACCCTCAGAGGAGTGTGGAAAGCAGAGGAAGACTGAAACCACTTTGGAGCTTCCTCTGGGACTCTGTAATCAGAGCAAGATTAAATTCTTCTATAGCTGGCCCCCATGGGATGGACATTGTTGGTGAAGGCACAGCCAGTGCTGGGGTCTCTATCAGCTGCTGGCTACCCTACCTCTGTCCCCGTTGCACCCTGGCAAAAAGGAGGAAAAACTGAGCACTCACTTCACCTGAACTCGGGATGCCAAGAACAAGAGCTGGTCTAGATGCCTAGGAATATAAAGGAAAGAAAGAAATTAATAGTAAGAGGAATTAAAGCTGTTCCTTTAAGAACATAAATTCTGCCTACTTGCTGTTTTTCAAACCTGTGGGATGATTCAGACGATTAGACTGTTAAAACCATGGCTTACAGCCTGCTGAAGAAATACAGAGAGGACAAAAAGGAAAATGGAGTAGGTCTCTGTGTCAAACATGTCACCATTTCTGAGTCACTAACAGCTTGAAAATAAATTGCCATGGTTACATCTGGATAGGCAGAAAGAGCCTCACAAGTTTGTATTTGCCACAGACCATCATATCACTTTAGTAAACACAACTACCAGCACATAAACAGCTGTCTGTAACATGCAGACAGAAAAAAAAACCCAGTATTACTGTGAGGGATTTTAGTATGAGTGATTTAAACAAAAGACTCATAAAGTCAGAATGAAATATCCTTGAAACTCTTCAATATTATAAATTATGATTTGCTAAGTAGCAAAATACTGCATCCAATATCAGGGGATTCGAGTCTTGCAAAAACTTCATCTTGTGAAGGAGAGGAGAAATGACTGTACAACACTAAAAAAAAGCAATAGTTGTTCAGCTTACACTGACAGTCTTTTGGCCATAAACAACCTATTTGCTGTGGAGCAGAATCTCAGCAAGCGCTGCAGGCTTGGGTGATTACCCCCAGAAATAACTTTGTCCAGGTTTATAGAATCATAGAATCGTCTTAGTTGGAAGGGACCTTTAAGATCATCGAGTCCAACCGTTAACCTAACACTGCCAAAACCACCACCAAACCATCTCCCTGAGCATGACGTCTACCCGTCTCTTAAATACCTCCAGGGATGGTGATTCCACCACTTCCCTGGGCAGCCTGTTTGGGGGGGTCCAGCACTGGAAATGTTTAAACCAAGTTTCTGAAAAACACATTCTGTTTCAATATGAACTATTGGACCTGAAGCAGCCATTAATTCCTGAAATCTCATGCTCTGTATAATGCAGCAGATCAGCCTAGGAGATCACAGTGGCTCTTTCTCAATAACTTAGCCTTAATAACTATGAGCATTAACGTAGGCTAGGTCATATTTACTGGTGATGCCATGGGCCCAAGCACTTGCTATTCTCAGTGTAAACATTATAAGCTAAACTTTAGAAACTAATGAACTGTAATGTTTGGGTTTCTTTATACACTTTTGCTTTTAGTAGGAGGCACTCAGTTTGCATTTTGCTGCATATGCTATATGTTACTTAGACAGAGACTTGTTCTAACATCCAGATGACGGGGAATATCATGGTAAACGTAATGAGAATTGTTTTCATGAAGAAAGGAATTATCATCCAGAGAGTCAATACTCTATTGACAAGTACCCTCCAGGGACCAGGAGCCAGCGTGTTTACAAAAATAGAGGAGGAACTGGCATGGTGTCAAGCCGCCCTAGAACCTACACTCAGCCGTCGCTTGGTTTTGATTGTTGTCTTTTGCAAACTTTATTCTTTTAATTTCCCAGTCAAGACAGAATGTCAGATCCCCAGCACTGTAACCAAATATTTATAAACTATGCACTCTGTCACCATAGCTGAATATTAATATGAAATTATTAATAATAATGATGATTATGACAATAATAACATTAATTGTGCTAAAATAAGATATTGGAAATTACATCTTTCTTTTTTCCCCGAGAAAAAGAAATTATACTTTGACATTTTCGGTTCAGCATTGAGGATTAACTAGTTGTCATTCTGATTTCATGCTGGGACTCCTAGATTTTATAGAATATCATTAAATCAACAACATGTGAGCTTTACTGTTACAGATGTGTATCAAAAGGAGCTTGAAAGGTTAGTAGAGTTGTTGTTTTTATTCTGTTGGCAAAACAGGTTCCTGTGTCTGTCAATTGACCAGAACAGTCAGTCAAAACTCCAAATGGTGTTTTATTTGGCTGTAACTTTTGAACCATTCTTTGAGAAGACACTATTACACTAGTCACTGTATCCCTCGGTCTACTCGCCATAAGAAATACTGCCTTGACTCTCGTAAAAATGCCATATTCTATATTTGTCATCAACTGTACTTCCTGAGGCATTTTTATTTTAATCCAGTCACAGGAAAAAATTAAAACAAAGATTTCTATAAAACACTCAGGTTGAGCCAGTTTGAAATAACCAGGAGTGCGTTGATAACAGTATAAAGAAAGTGAGCTTTAAGCTAGCACTGAAGTGCATTCAGACTCAATTCTTGCTCAGTGGGGTGTCCTAAATGACACTTGTGGGAGGAAAAGGCGAGTCACCCTGAAGTGGAAGAAAAAGGATTACGTCCTTTCTGGCAGAAACACTGTTCATAAGCTTTTCTAGTACCTTAGTGAGAGTATATTTAACAATGCAGTGATTTATTTTTTTAAAAATCTTGTTTTCTAACTGGTCACTACCGGCCTCTGTGCTACTTGCAGTTTCTGTTCTCGTTCAGCTAGTAAGCCTACTCCTACCTGCGTGCACCAAAACTGCTGCTTAGTGTTCATATTAAACATTTTCTTTCCACCAGCAAAATTTACCCCATTCCCCCAAGAAAGGCTTGTTATTTCAGTTGCAGAGATGAAAAGCAAGCCCTCCTGAGGGTGGACTGAATGGATGACAGCAGACTGTGCATAGGCAGCTGGAAGAAAGGGATGCTTCCCTTAGCATCTCTGGCCTGGCAGCGGTGCTTACAGGAGAGACGACATCTCTCTTGGCCGCTGAGGAACCACCGCGGTACCTCACCGTTCTGTCTCTAGAGAGAAAAAGGCTGGCTGAATCTGAAAAGTCAGACAGTTTACCATTACTATTTTTCAGATGTATGGGGCTATTTTAAAAAATACTATGTTTACCTGATTTAAACTGAGAAATCCAGTAGATGTAATCATCTTAGAAATATTCTTCGTGTTACGTATTCTTTAGAGATTAATGCTCTAAGCCCACTGTAAATTGTGACAGGATATGTGAGTAATCTAACAGTGACACACCTCAGTGCTTTAAAGCCTTTGGCCTCCAGCCTTGGGCATATCAAGGACGGAGCATGTTGCTCTTAGATCATCCTGTTCACTCCCTCACAGCTTAGTGCTCGAGGGCCCAAACCTGCCCCCGCTGAAGTGGAGGGCAAAGCTACCTTAAGTATTTTTTGCAGAAGAAGCTTAAGCCTTTTAGATGTGGAGACATTTTTGTTTCACAAGCACAGGTCAAGTTAAACACAGGGAAGAGCCCGGTAGCCGTTTGTCAAGGTGACAAGGAAGGCTGCGGGGGTGGGGAGAGTCCCAGCTGAGAAACTGGGAGATCTGACGACATTTTGCAGTTCTGCCACAGGGTTTCCGTAACTTAGACTGAGTATGGCTACAGTGCTAATCCAAGCCTGGGCTGGCTTGCTGTAGCTGTTCAACCCTGCCAGTTCTCTCTCAGCTTCTATTTTCAAGGCAGCTAAATCCGCATTCACACTATAGATGTTGTTTCACGGCACAACTTTCCACATGGCAGGTGGTTTTCTAGTGAGATGACATTTTGTTCTAGTGAGATGACATTTTGTTCCTAATTAACGTATGCAGTTCTTCACTCAGGCTAGGTGATCAAAACAAGCCCTGCCAAGAAGAAAGGAAAAAAGCGTCTGCAGTTTGAACACTGGGCCAGCTTCTTAACTGTTTCAGACAATTAGTTCTGAAGACAATGTAAAATGTACCCCTCCTTCCTGTTCCTCCTACATCTGTTAGATTATGATGATATTGCCTTCTGCAAGATAATGGACAAGGTGTGTCATGGTTTAGGTCAAGGTGAGACCACTGGAGAGCATGCTACCCTAGGAGATCTAAACCAGCAGCAAGCCCCTCTGTTTTCCTCTGTTCTTCATCAATTAATTTTCATTCCTGTGTAATGAAAATGAATGCTGAGCTGTTGTGTATCATCAGAGAATTTACAAGTCCATTCATGGAAAGAAGATCTCGGAAGAGGACAATCTTTGCAATTTCATGATCCCTTTTGTATAATGGAAAACAGAAGACAATAGGTGGCAATAAATGTTGGCTGAATCAGCGGAGCTCTGGAAGACCACTGGAAACAAGGTTGGGAGTCTGCATCATTTATAATTTGGGAAAGGAGAACTGGTGCAATAGTTCCTGGCTTCCAACCCTGACTTTTAGATGACCACTGCATGGTTAGGAGATGTTCTTGCTCAGCACTTGTGTTCACACCCGTACAGCACAGTGCAGGCTGCTCATCATGAGCAATAGCTTAATTTTCTTGCCAGGAGCTCAGGTTCTGGAAAATAAGCTAGAAACAGCTACATGCAGACACAAGACATGTTATGGCATATTTTGAAACTGAAGTGCAGGTTAGTCTGCACACATGGAGACAAAGCCATTATTCACATGTGAGCGTACAAGACTCCAATACAGCCTGTCTTTAAGCTCTTCATGAAGGGAAAGCCAAACACTAGCACAGGCCCAAGGTATCCTTGTGCAGTGCGAATGCAGCCAGCCCAGGCTGTGCCAGGTACAGTACAGGCCAGTAAATCAATAGATCCACACTCAGCTTTTCTTAGGTAAGGCAAAGACATTACAGCCAGGCTGACACATCCTTGGTCCAGACAGAAAGTACACAGTGATGGCATGGTGTCCTTCTGAGGCCAAAGCACTATCTAAAACCAAAGACGTGACTTCTGTGCCTCTGATCACTCTTCCCAAATGTGGCATGGCAGAACTTGTCTCTCATCGCCAGGCCTCGGCGATGACCGCCACACAGCAAGAGCTTCAGATGCTCGGGAGGTGCCACGGTAGGGCTGTGTAAATACCACAGATACAGAGCGCCTGTGTTGCTCCTTATGTTTAAAGGTTTGTTGCTCCCTCTGAACTATTCCTTAAATGTGGAGTTTGCTTTTGTCACCTCATAAGTGCCACCATCTCTTGATAAATACAGCTGGCTGTGTGCTCCCTGCCCTCCCACAGGCTGCACAAAAGGCCACAGGTCTGATGAGCAAAGCTTGTGCCACTGTGCCCCGAGGCTTCTGATTTGTAGCCAAACACCTTGAGGAAGCTTTGGATACATCTGCATTGCTGTGTTAGGTCAGGGCACTGGCTTGCAGTCAGCCAAAGCTCCCTGATGCTCCATACCGTGCTTTGCCACGCGCTGTGCCCTAGTTCAGAGAGGCCAAACTGCTGTCACCCTCCGTGCAACTCAGGTAGCCCAGCAGAGAGCAGCACTGGCCCATAGGTGTGTTTAGCTCCCCTGACGCAACGGACATACATGATTCTGCAGGTTTGTACCTGCTGGAGCCACCTCAGCCTCTGCCGACCAGACTAGGCAGCCCAGTAAAGCAACACAAACACGCTGCCCAGCTCACCATCCCTGCACCAGTGAAGGCGGAACGGTGGCTGCTGCAGTGATGGATGCAACTTAGTGCACGTAGCAGGAGACCTCATTTGCCCCTAGAAAGTGGAGCATGCCTCCTGCCCTCCCCGGGGAGGACAGTCCTTTGCAATGCCCAGCGAGTGAAGAGGACAGGGTAGGTGCATGGTAGGCCAGAAAGGGTCAGAAGAGCAATTGAACTGACTTTCCAGACCTGGGGTGAACATGTGGTGACTTGGGCTTATCACATACCTGGAGAGCATGAATGGCAAGTGTGTGCCTGCGGAGGTGCAAATACCCATTAAAAGGGGAAATATACAGTGGGGAGTGCAGCACAGGAGAAAAGTGAAGCCTGCTCTTGGGACGAAGAAGAACTGTTCTTCATCTAACTCTGAAGCCTCTCCTCAAAGGGTTTTTTTCTTTAATTCCACCCACTACAGGGGGAAGTTATTAAAATATGAAAAGATGCTGGGATAAAGCACATACATCACTGTGTGATCAGGTTAAAAAATCTACACCAATATCCTAATGAACTTTTAACTAAGGCACAGCAGTCTCTTCTTCTTACCTGGTACTGTGAGGAAAATTATCTTATTTGTCCTCACAGTATGAGTCATCTACAAAAAAGGAGCTTATTGCGTGTGTTTGCCATAATTAATGACACCCACATAAAATGAGACTTCTGCCCCCTCTGTGAGCTAAAGCTTAACTTGCAGAAGGATCCTTTTGAACGCAGTGGCATTAAACTTATCGGTGGCTTAGCACAAAGCATTTTCATCTTGCTTTGAAGCTGTTTATGAGGGTCTTGCAGCAGCAGAGAATAAAGTTACCTTTCTCTCCTACATGCTTCTTCATTACAAGTTCCCCAAGGATCATAGAGAAGCAAGGAAAATAATAAATATTAATTTCAAAAAGTTTAGTTAACACTTGTGTATGAAGACTTTCAGTGGGTTTATGCAGAAGCACGTTGGAGACTGCTGTGTTTCTGTACATAAACCCCAGAATATCACCCACTCAGAAACAGTCATGGCTGATTCTCTCTCTAAATTGTACTGCAAGACTTTATTCCTCCTCTACTTCATTTATTTATCATCAGACAGCTTTAAATAACCCTTCATCTTGAGAAAATTCCAGGGTACAGTGGACTAAATATGACATGCAATAATCCTTAACAACTTTGTCATAAGACTATGGGTAAAGTTCCCTCTTTTTAATTATTTTTATACCTTGAGGAATTCCTTCTTGAAAGCATATGTCTTGTCTTCTTCATTAAAGTTAGTAACCATGCTGAATCACTTCAGACTTCTTTTTCTAGTCATATATTATGTAAAATAGATTTTTTAAAATGTGAGCTTTCCTCACTGAAGATGCCTCACCTGCCTGGGTTCAGTCCGAGTGCTCGAGCAGAATAAGCATCTACTTATTCTTTGCTTTCTTCCCAAAGTCACCTCTAATTTCCCCTTTTTCAAGACTAAAAAATGGAACAAAATTATACGTTCCAGTATTTTTATCTTTTTCTTATTACTTTCAGTAATAAAAGACTTCCAATTTTTATCATTTAAGCCACTTTTCATGGCAATGAAAAATTGCAGACAGAACAGTGTTTTTACCTGGGCCTCCGTGACATGCCTCCCCCCCCCCCCCCCGCTTACCTGTGAGGCGGCTGTTCAGGCAATGGAGCCTCCTGATGTCCCCAGCTGGAATCCAGCTGCTCGGCATCCAGTCCTCTGCTCTTCCAGCTCCCAAACACACGAGCCCTGTCCCTGGCTGACAGTCCCAGGGCCACCGCCACCGCCTGCCCCCAAGGCTCCCAGCGCTGTGGGGAGCAGGGGTGTCCAGATACAGCGTGCGTGAACGACAGGGTAGGCTACAGGCAGGAATCCAGGGAGACAGAGAGATTG
Source organism: Pluvialis apricaria (assembly GCA_017639485.1). NCBI lineage: Eukaryota > Metazoa > Chordata > Aves > Charadriiformes > Charadriidae > Pluvialis > Pluvialis apricaria. The sequence goes on along the minus strand of CM030007.1, from coordinate 184,922,382 downwards.
ACTCTGGCTTGGTGAGAGGTTAAATTGATGGGGACACAGTGTTGCAGGCAGGTTTAAGGGGAACAGGACTGTTGCAAGAGCCCTAGAGGTGCAGTAAAGTAGGGACTGAACTCTCTCCGTCTATGGGGCAGAGCGCCATGCCAAAGGCAGTGGAAATCACATTCATGGGCTGTGCTCCTCAACTGGGCAGTGTTGGCAGAAAGAAGGGAGATGGATCAGAGCTACAAGAGCTACCTCCTGCCTTCTTCTCCTGGTCACCCTGGAAGCTGCATAGTTTTATCTCCCTATAGCAGCAAGCAGCTGGGAAGACAGGAGCCTGTGTCCCACTTTTCATTTGGTCTCATCTCACCCACCAGGAATCCATCTTGAAGAACAAGAATTAAAAAGGCTTACTTCTTAATCTGATACAAGACAAAAGAGAAGATACATTTTTGCCCACATATAAGAGTTGGATGTTGAAAACCTTTAAACAATTCCAAAGAGCAACATGAAAATCATAGTGTTGTGGCAGGACACTGCAACTGAGAATGAGATGTCTCAGGTAACTGAATTGAAACTAAAAGGAACATGAGCTCTGAGACAGCAGAGCCACCTCGCATGGACACTGCAATCCCTATGTTCTGCTCTGAAAGTGAGGTTCAGCTGGAATGTTGTGATTACCGTTTAATGTATGATTTAATATCTTAGTGAGCAAGCCACTGACAGCATAGCTGAAGGGGGAAAATACATGTTCCCAGCAAAAAGAATACAGAATATCGACAAGTAGAGAACCATTCTCACCAGAACATAATTTTCTCTTCACTTTTGAGCCTGCTTTCTGTAAAAGGCATTAGCTTTATACTCCATTGGTAAAGTCAACCACAACAAACATTCAGTTTGAGCTGTGCAATATATCAACTTTGGACTGTTCATTTTCAGAATAATTATTCCACACTCACATTAAAATTTCAGTTGCCATGCTAAAAAAAAAGGTTAATGAGAATGAGATTTCTGGCAGTGAGAAAACCATCTCAGATAAAATGCTTTCTAAACATTAAATATAGATTTATTGTATTCCTTTCTAGAAAGGAGTATCAAATCAGAGTACTTGACCTTCCTTCTCAGTTCAAGGTAAGTTGTAGGCACTCGTTCAGGATATTTCTGGGTTGACTTATCTCAAACTAAGATAGGAACTGCTAAAAAGAAAAGTGACAGAGGTTTTTTTCACTATCTCCAGCTTTTTTGAAGAGCTAATGGAAGACAAGGTGGTTGAAATTCTGTTTGCCCAAGGCAAACAATTTTTTTTATGTGTGAGAAAGGTATTATTAGGGTGTTTTCATCATAGCAAACATAGGACAAGTAGGACTGTGTGCCTAAGCTTGTAAATTTTCATGACAGCCTTGCGTATGGGAATGATTCATATAATGAAATAATGCTGGAAGTTAATAAAAGAAATGCAGCTTCTTGCATCATCCAGATACTCACCAAGATACAGAACCCTACAGCTTCTTGAAGTTAGTAAAATGATGCCAAATGATTTCAGCAGCTTTGGAACATGCACATAAAGACCAGTTCAAATTTTCCTTCCACGTTGGTACCTGCTTTGCATGGTGATTTGTCCAGGGCATTGCTCTAGCAGAAGGTAAGTAAAATACTTACTTGACACTATAGACAGAAGAATCACTCCTGTGTTTAATTAGCAAAGTAATGAAAATCAGGGAAAAGAGATGGTCTAGCTCTAAATGCCCATCTGGACACAGTCCTGTCCTAGAAGAGGACTTAAACAGACCTCAGATGCCTGTCTCCATACATGTGATATGAATATCACCAAACTGCTGGCCAGACACTTAACCTTGTTGCATACACACTTTTCTGCTTGACCTAACCATGCCCTCCACTCCTGCTTTTGGGCACACAGATCAGACTCATCTGAGCAGCAAAACAGCTGTTCTGGACCTGTAATTAAACAGATACAGAAAACAGAGGAAAGAAGAAATGGAAACAAAAGGTTTAACATCTAAAATTGATAGAATGAGCACTTATGCACTGCAGGGCTTAGTGTTGGATGTCTGGACCCCAAAACGGAGTCCAGGAGCCGCACTACAGCTTCCTATTGAATGCACAGAGGTAGTCGGTCAACTCAGCTGGGCAACCAAAAGCTCTGTGCACAGCGTGGACAGTCAGTCAGTCTGAGTCAGCAGGGAATGCTGAGCACAGACGTGCCTGTGAAAAGCTGCTCCTCTCAGCACTGAGTGCCACCTTCCAGGCAGGACCCAGCTGCTCCCAAGGGCAGGTGCTGGCGCTCATCTGGGGCCTTACAAGTGCCCTCTGCAAGAGGGGAGCAGTGGACTCAGTTTCCACTGCCATTTGCAGATCTTACATAAGTAGTCACTGGATTACTGAAAGGAAAAAGAGACTTTGAAGCCGGGAGCAGTATCCGGGTTCCTATGACTCCCACTGACTACCCTGAGCATCATGCTACAGAATTACACACCTCCTCATGGTCCCTTGTTCTCTCCCTGGACCAGTGAATAAATATTGTGTACTTTGCTGCACAGCAGTGCAACCCCACCAGGAGGAGAGGAAAACACCTTGCTCTTCCACCAGCAAGTAATGATGGCATCTTTTTTTCCTTCAGCCAAGTTTTAAAACAAACATGTATGCCACAATCAGCCTTTGGGAAGAAGGGTTGTAGGAAGAAGAAAGGATTTCATCTTGGATCCTGAACCAACACTGGCAGCAAAATTCTGGTGGTAGCACCCCACCCACCCTCCCCATTTCCTACTAGCTACTGTTATGTTGGCCTGCTTACATATTGGTTTTCTAGCTCTCCATCCTGATATGATTCTCTCTCCCCATGCACTCCATAGCTTCATATCTGACTTTTTACAGACTTGGGAGATGCTTGACACAAGCCTTGGGACTCTGTTTTGCATGCCAAATACCTAAAAGCCAGTACATGATCTGACTCACCGGCACTGAAGTCCTCCCTTGAATTCAGCCAAAGGAAGTAGCAGTTTAAATCCATCAAACAGAAAATTGGACCTGAGAAGAAAAGGAAAAGTTTAACTGCATGGATAAATGTCAATATGCTGTGGGGTGTTTTGGGAAGGTGCAGCGGCAGTTGCTGGTGTTCTTGAGGAGTCTGCAAAAGCTGCAGCTCTGCAAGTGAACCTGATTTGACTTGTTCCCTGGGGCTCCCAGAATTGAGTCATACTGTTCTGTATGTCCAGCTTTGGTATAAAACCTGTTCATTACATCACCTCCAGATCAACTATGCAAGTAAAATGGATCTGGCACACATTTTTAACTTGCAATGATTGTCTTTGCCAACTTTTCCTAATTAGTGCAGAATCTCTCCATGACCTATTTTCAGGAACTGAGCAGAGCAGACAGGACTGGCTGATAAAAGCCTGTGCTTTTACTTTCACAAAATAACAAAAAGCTCATCTGTAGCTTCAAATTTCCCTTTAGCTGCTGCAGAAAGGTTACAGGTATAAAACAGGCCACTTATTTTCAAGGTTAAACCTTGAAAGTCCTTCAAGCCCTTCAAGTCTTTCAAGTCCTCAGCACTGCAGACATTTTTAATCAGAGAATCTCTTCTCTACTTGATCTCCACATTACTCTGTATCTGTATAGAGCAGATGTGACTTCCCCACCTCAGTTCCTCACCGGACTTTAGACTAAGACTTGCTCTTATTTTCTTTCTCTTGTGGTCCTGTCTGTTCATTTTCAGTGAATCTTATTATATTATCTGAACAGCCACACAGTTTAACGGGTAGAGCAGAGACTACTACCCTGGACATCACTGCCTATAGTCTAGTGGGGCAGGACACTTTCTTGGGCAGTAAGAGATATGGGTGTGAATCCCTCTGGCTATGGCAAGTATGCTTTCTGAGGGAGTACTCCAACTCGTAGGCAGCTACTCAGTGGAAAACATTGGACTATGCTCCATTCTTTAAAAGAATAACTGTAGGTATCAGAAGCTATGTGCCCTGTACAGCTGAGACACCCTTTCCCACCCTGGAGAGCTGAGGAGGGATTCCAGGCTTACCCCATGCCCGTGTCTCCTGGCCCGCACAAGGCAGCTCCCACACGGCACACAGGATTTTCTGGGCAGTGGCTTCTCCCCACACACTATAAAAAAGAAGTGAACAGCTAAGACTGCATTTGGCATTAGGCATTGCAGTGCTTGATTTGTAGGGACTAAAATCTTACACTGAGCCAATTTGATGTATCTAAAAGACAGTTAGAACCCTCTGTCAGTCCTTCTCAGTTCTCTTTATGAAAAGAGATATAAAAATTTCAAAACAAAGCAAGAAACCCTCCAGATCATTCTGTCCTGTCTACTCAGATGGGATGCATCAGCTGCCAGTCCCCCAGCTCACTGTGACTGCTTGGGAGCTGCCCATAAGGCTCTAGATTTAAGAACTGGCTCTTCACTCTGCTCCACAGACTGAACTTGCCAATTTCTGAGTCATGTCCTATTGCCACAGGTTTGGGTTTTGAGATTGAGGGGTTTTTTTCTCCGTAGGTACTTTTAAGTGAGGTGAGAAGGTTTGGGGGAAGGGAGCAGACATTAATTGGGTCTTCTGATTAGATTCCCTTCACTATACATTCCACAGAATCACAGAACAGTTGAGGTTGGAAGGGACTTCTGGAGGTCATCTGGTCCAGCCGTTCTGCTCAAATAGGGCCACCTGGAGCTGGTTCCCCAGGACTGTGTCCAGATGGCTTTTGAATATCTTCAAGGAAGGAGACTCCACAACCTCCCCAGGCAACCTGTTCCAGTGTTCAGTTTAATAATGTAAATATTGATCTTCATAGTAAGTTTAGTGCATTTCTTATGTTTTATAAAACTAGGTGAGGACTCCATACAAATAGAAGGGAAAAAAGTGTAACATGAAATTAATGTTCAAAATTCTGAGTATGAAGCAATAGTGCCCCAGAAAATCTGGCCTTTGTCCTCATGTAACAATACAGAGCTGAGTATGATATGAGGGAGTACTATTAATGCCATACTCTCTTAGATGATCTTCCATGGCTAATTTCTTAGAAGGAGCGATCTAGAACTCAGTTCTTTATTGAAGGTTTCGTAATAGGCAATTATGTGTAAAGACATGAAAAGAGCACAATCTCAATAGGGCCTTGGGCCCACACAAAAAAAATAAAAACAAAAAGACTATAGTTTTGATAAAATATATAAATAAGGTAGAGCTGAAGACACATGTGCAAGATCTCAAGTCACAGAACTCTGCAGCAGCTCACTGGTAGTGCTGGAGACACCTTACCTCATTCAAAACTTGCCTGTGCAACTTGTGAGTTCTTGTTTGGTGTAGCTGAATTTCCACATGTATCCAGGATTTCTTACCTATGAGCAACTAAGCATCTCTTTTTGCCTAACACTGATTGGGATCCAGAGAGAAGAGCAGGGAATTCCTAAGTCCCTTAAGGGGTCCAGCCCAAGAGGTGGTCTCAGAGTTTACTTAAGGCTCTCAAACAGGCAGAAGTCCACAAAAATGGAGATGTGGTGAAATTGTGGAAGCCTTTCTGTCACTCAACTTCTAGTCAGAGTATTCACTCCAAAAACAGGAGAGCTACTCCTAATTCACTCTGTCAAAGCGGACTTGAGTAGAGGGGTGACTCCCACACCACAGAGTGCCCTGGTCAGGGTGATGCAGGGAATTGTTGACACGGCAGGGTCACCCTTTCCTGCTGAAGCTGGGCCTGCAAAGATTCATGAGATATACAGTTCTTTCTCTACGTACTTTCTTCACAGAGGCTACGGCACCGAAGACTATGGATTAAAGTGTGCATCAAAGCTGTGATTTTTAAAAGTGTTTTATTAATGTGTTCCACTCTCAGTCTTTTTAAGATACAGTGCAGTAGCTCCAGTCTACAGAAACCTGGGAATATAGTATATATTGGATCTAATTTTTCATGTGTACTTAGCTTACTTAAATCCAGATGAAGCGCATTGTAAACTATAGATATGGGACAAGACAGTCTGCATATTAGTGGCTTTCCTTGCACGGGGTAGAGGTCTAAGCCATAGGAGAGCAAAACAGCCCCAATTTCTTGTCTCTGTGGGTACAGACACGTAAGCACAAACTGATAGTGAGAAAAGGAGCGGCATCCCCCGACTACATGAAAGATGTTCTATAAATTCTATAAATCCTGAAATATTCAAGGAAAAGCAAACAGCTTCTGTATAATTATCCTTGAACTGCAATACTGTAATGTGTGCTTAGGAACAAAAGCAGAAGCACAGAGTGCTTGATTAAGACAAGGTGTATCAATGATTGGGAAAGCAGCTTTATTTTTTAATAAATGTCATTTTTAAAGCAATCAGGCAGAGTCAGTGTTCTTAATTCTGTGGTCATGCATTATCACAGGGACATAATTAAAAACACTTACTTTGCAGAGCTGGGAGACATGCAGTTGCCAGGCAACATCTTATGTACCTTGAGAACATATAACAATGCACATGATTTATGTAGTGCTGCTGTTGTGTCTTCAGATGCTGATACCATTGTATCTAATGTAGATTCTTATAGGGTCAGCCACCACCTAGCTATACCCATCATGCTGAGTCTATTCCTTGGTTTGCCAGCACCATCCAGCAGCTGCAAGCCCATTTTTAAACCTACAGCTTGAATCACTACTTAATATACTCAGGAACGTAAGCAGAAGTTGGTTGGAAAGGAGCAGTAAGGAACTGCATTAAACTCCATTAATTAATTTTCTTCTCATATAAAATTATCAATGTAATAATATTAAATTATCAACCTAATAATTATTAATATAGATGGTGATTTTTACTATATTTGGGAAAATGAAGATATTTATAAAATGCATACGTCACAAGGCATCATCTCCTCAGAAGCCACAAAGATTTCTGGGATATGAAAGTCATAGAAAAAATTACACCCAGAATTAGAAATGCCTGAAATCTCCCAAAATAATTGCTCTGTGTTTTCAGGTTCTTGGAAAGAATCTATTCCAATTCTGGATCTGTTACTTAGCCTGGGCTAAACTTTGTCATTCACATGGATGTGGCTTCATCCGCTGTCACACTTGAAAACCCATAAAAGGAGGCATCAGCTCATGTAGAGGTTCAAAAATACCAGCAACCTGTGTTACGAAAGCAAACCTATACCAATGCACATATGTTCAAATGAATGACCTGTTTTGTGTCGTATTTGTTGCAGTTACTTGATGTCAGAGCATGATACTGGCAGGATGGTAATATAGAAAACCTTCCTTACCCTAGTACATCTCAGACGTTGGGGTTTCATAAGCCATGCCACCCTACTCAACAGAAACAAATGTCTTTACATAGTAGTCAACAGGATATAACTGGTTTGAGCCTGTATGAACACCTGGTCCATGCAGGTCAATTTTCTCGTATTTTATACAAATCTTTGGTTAAAGTATTACTATATTGTGAGGAGAGAATGGAGAATCGGCTACTGTATTCAGAAAAAAAAAAAAAAAGTGTTTTGAATATTTTCTTTTTGAGGTTTGGAAGCTTTGGGTTGATGTCTGCACAAACCTCCTCCTGGCAGTCCGCTGCCGGCATCTTCCCACTGGAGGGAGCTGTGACATTTGAAATACATCAACAGCCTCGGCTGGAAACTGCCCTGGAGGCTCCCAGGAAGGATTTTCTACACATCTTTTGTCTTCTGCACTTTTGAAAACTATGGATTATCTTAAACAGATATTGTCAGTTACATTAAGTCTTTGGTCAAGATAAATTTTTGAGGCGGTTGGTGTTAACAGAAAGCTTTCAGTTATGTGCGTGCGTATGAGAAACAGAGAGATGACTCTATAAAAAACATTATTGGCTTGGAGACAAGTATTTGTCTGTAGTTTGCAATATTTACACACCCAATTATTGTGACATTGGGCTGCTGAACAGAAATAACAAAAGGTCAGCTGCAACCTGAGGATATGACAGAAAATCAGGTCGGGTGAAGGCCATGGATACCCACAACATCTCCTGCCTCCTGGCCCCCGGTGAGTCCACGCCTCTGCAGCAGGAGCTTGGGCATTCCCTGAGGAATCATAGGCACCTCAAAATTCACCCAAACCCCTGCATGCTACGTGAAGAGAGTCTCACAGCCAGACAATAAGAAAAACCAAGGACAGAGAAATGTCTGAAGTCTCCCTCCTGTCCCGGGCCATGTGTTTAACACAGACTGTTGAGAGGGAGACTGCAAGGACCACCTTCCTTTTAGAGAGTCACACAAGTATCAAGTCTTTAAAAGAACAATGTTCAGGTCCCTTGTCTTTTAGAACCCGACGGCAGAAGGACATTGTGGCATCTTTTAATAGAGGGGAGCAGCAGCCCAAGATGCAGGAGGTCTGGATTCAATTCCTTCTGCTGCCTGAAATCATTCCAGCTGCCACCACCCAGCTCACTGTGGAGAGCTCTCGGGCCACGCTGGCAGCTGGGGTTTTCAGTGATGTTAAACTGGCATTCAGCAAAATGTAGAAATACCATGTCTCTCCAGGCCCAGCTTGGTGCCGGTATCCCTTCCTACCCCCATTTGCCCAGGTATCACGACCTTTAGGCATCTGACACCCCTCCTGCATGGTTCTGGTTTGTCTTTTTGCAACAGTAAAGGCAAAAGTAGCTGAGAGAAAATAAGAACTCGGGAAAGCCGCACATTGCTGCTATCAGTAATCAAAAGAGAAACCGCTATGGAAATAGCCTTTCTTTTTCCACTCGTTTCTCTCCACATATGCCTCGCTCTTGGGCAAGGGCTCAGCCTGAGGGTGGGCCAAGGGGCTGAATCAGAGAAATGGCAGCGTGCTGAGTAGACCATTAATAGCAATGGACTTTTTTAGCCTGATAGGCTGCAGCTGTTCCCACCCCTTTAGCCCACACTAATGAATAAGCAGACTAGCGAGATGTTTCTGCGAAAATGAACAAGGCTGACATTTGAAGTGTCATTGCTGGGCTTCAAAATTAATGCCCTTTTGAGATAAATGAGGGTGGTGTGCAACCTTTAAACTACTGGCACAGACTGAAGCAGCCCAGAAAGCTGAGATTCCACAAAATCTGGATGGCGCATGAAGGCCATATAAGGATAGCAAGACCAGGAGTTGCATTCCCCTATCTAAGTTGTGAGGGTACAATCCAGCAGCCTTATTCATATGAGCATTCTAGTTAAAGTCAGATAACAGAAGTACGTAGGACTGATTCTTAAAAATACAATGTTCTTAATTCCCTGATGCTGCTTCAAGCACAGTTTCTTCTCTTTTTATACTTAACTTTTAATGCTCTCCACTCAAAACCATTAGCATGAGAAGGTCAGGAGTAATGAAGGAGCAGAAGTATTTCATTTTTAGGTGAGAACAGATGCAACAAACATAAACAATGCAAACAGAAAATTTAAAAGCAAAAGCTAATTATCAGAGTTGCAATTATCTGCTCATCAAAGACTTGAATTACCACTGACATGGCCCCTTAGGCTCACTTGGAAGAGTTCTCTCAAACACACCAGTGTTCCCTCACCAGGCTTGGAAAGAAAAGCTAAACCAAAAAACATCCTAGTACTTCTCTGGACAATATAGCTGCTAAATTTAAGAAGTAAGATAAAGATCCAGAATAATGCTAGCGGGTATAAGCTGACAGGTGTAAGGCACACTCAGTTGCCTAAATTTTGGTGTGTGAAGCTTACAAATTGGACATTCCGCTCATTATGCTGAGAAGTGGAATACCAGAGTCTCAAAGGCTACCAACAGGACAAAAGTAGCCCTACAGAGAACACAAACCCTGCAGTGAGAATGCAATTACTTCTGTATTTCTTCTCCAAAATGGCAAGACTGCCTCAGTCTCTTCTCATTAAGTGAGAAAGTTATTACTCGGAATCCATTCCTCCTTGTAATTACTAATTGGGAAGTGAATAGCAATACTGTATAAAAAAAAGGATAATATTCTTAACAACAGTAAAAGGCATGAAGTAGCCTCATCACTTTCTATATATTAGTTATGTCATTAGTCCTATTAGCACGGCTCAAAATGAACAAGTTAACAAGGAAACACTAAACTGCACTTCATGACTGTAAAGCCAAAGGACTAAATATTGACATACCAATTACTGCTTCAAGTCTCATTAATTTCTTCAAACACAATAGCAATGAAACCAATGTGGGGAGGTTTGGGTTTGGTGCTTTTCTTTTTGCTTTAGAAGAAATACAGTGTTTGTGTCACAGACTGTATCAGTCCTCCAGGGCTGAAATCTTACCTTATTGAGACAGAAGGATCTCTTTAATTTCAAGTCAGTGATTTCACCTGGAAGATTTTTTTTTTCTGTGTTGTGAACAATTCTCTGCTGGATTCAGATGTATTTCATGCTGAGAGAGGTATCACATGCATTTGAACATGGCAAATTGGCTGTATATATACACGTGCACACACACACACACGAATATATATATAGAGAGAAGGTTACCTAATGGTATTTTTCCTGAATCCTCCTTCAGACGACAGGCCGACAGGATTACTTTCCTATGTGACTGCAAATAGTAAATGAACAAACGTGGTCTGCGTGCACTTAGCTGTGCATTTTATTCAGGACACAGGACGATAAAAAATAAGCATATTTATAATAGACTGTTGTTAACATTCAGCATATTACATTCAGGTTTTCTGAAGAGGATATCATTCCTGTCTTAAGACCCCTGGTTATGATAGTAAGAAAAACTGGAACAAAATCCATGCTAAACGAAGTGCAAAAACAAGTGAACTGTGGTGATGACCAACAAGGACATGTCCACCTCTCTTGATTGACTTTTGCAGAAGGTTAAATTACTTAGTTAAATGACTCATTTAAGTTAGGCATATGACTTTAGTTGCCTAAATTTAGGTGCGCGAAGCTCACAAAACAGATGCTTAGATCATTATGTCCAAAAGAAACCCAGCAATTGCTCAACAGACAAAAGTGGTAATCTGAATAAGTACATAGTAAATGCCTGGGGCTCCAAAAATTATTATGGATCCAAGTATAGTATAGATTTAAAGCACATTAAAATTCTACATACTCCACCTGTAAACACTCTTACTGTGAAATAAGAATGCCTTTTCTTCCTTCATTCTGCTTCTGGAAGAGATTTGTGTCCACAGGCCCTTGCAATCAATACACCCGTGCCAGTGGTCAGAGTACTGTTCCTGGAAATGAAAGGTTTGAGACACCTTAGGTTCACAGAGAAACTCAGGTGAGGTAAACATCTTTCCTGAACTACTGACGTTTGGGCAGCTTGCGATCTTAATTTCGCTGCTGTGAAGGTCCAGCTGAATGCTTTAGAGCCACTCGCTTTCAGGTCAGCCAGGGTGAAGTCCTGGTTCTTCTGCAGCCTCTGACAAACCCCGTAAGCCCAGATTTCATCTCCATGTCTCAGGAGTTTATAAGCACAGAGCAGCATTAAGTGCTGCACTGGTTGGGGGAAGGGAAGAGAAAAAAAGCCTCGCTAGTTTTATATCTTAGATAAGCAACTGTATTTACAGAAATAATCTCATTCCCAAGCAAATAGATTTGATTCTATAGAAATGTGCATCTTATCAGTGACAAACATTTGAACAAGCTCTTTGAATGGTGCTTCTTACTGATTTTTCAATAACAATCAAATGTTTCATTGTTTCAATTAAAGCTTGGTCTTTTATTTAGAGACTTACTGTCCAACTGTAAAATGACTGATTGACTGTAATCATAAAGCACAATGAATTATTTCTGTCTTCAGTCTAAAGAAAATTAGTGTAGGGTTTTGTTGTTTAAGGGGGTTGATGTGTTTCATTATGAGCTCACAGAGAACAGCTCGGTGATATCCAAGCAATCAGTTATATGGTCTATTTTTATTAGCAGCACAAGAAAGCAAATACTGCACAGCTCATCAGGCTGTGTAAATGAAATGCAATAACGAAGTTCTCAAGCAAGCTGAATCCAGCATGTTCGCGTCATTCCCTTTTTGCACTGAGTGCATGAAGTATTGCAGGAACTGCTCTCTGTATAAACACATCTCTGGTTTATCATACATAATTCAGGATTTCCAATTCCCTGATGGAGTAGATTATCTAACTCCATACACTGAGGTCCACAAACCCTGCACTAGTATCGTACCACTGCAGTACCCTATTACACTTCATTATTGATATAACTCTGCCTCTTGCAACAACATATGTGCTCTCAATCAGCTTTATCCTAATACTTTTAAAATGTCTATAGCGTCCTCCCTGCCAAGACCTGGATATGCTCTACATGCAATAATTTAGAGTTTGCAGAACAACACCGTGGATAAACAAGTGTTTTCAAGCATCATCCGTGGGCGCACAGGGGTTCATATAACGAGACTGTTCCACAGCTCCAGCACTTGCTGCTCCTGAAATTGATGGGAAGTCTGTGGGGACCACTTTGGGAACAGGTCTCGAAAGACAGGAATTTCTGTAATAATCTTCCATGTCCTGTAAGTCACCTCAGACCTGGCATCGCAGAGGCCAGGCAGGGTCTGTTTCTGTGCAATCGCCATCCTCGCAACGGAATTGCAGGCTGTGTAAATCAGTGCGGAATTGAGTCCGGAGACTTGAGCTGCCACAAACATCTTAAAAGAAGATTACACCCATGTAATAATGTACAATCCTTTGCCAATCCCTAAAGAAGGGCGGGGAGGGAGGGGGGGGGAAATCAGATTTCTCGACCAGCTCAATCCTGGATGTCCTGGAGGCCAATCCTAACTTAGGGATCCAGAATCTGTGCGGCTCTGAGCCTGGCATGCTCAAGCCTGCTACGGAGATGGGTCCACCCTTGGTTGGTGGTCCTGCCACAGACATGCAGCCCTGAACCGAGCGGCTGAATGCAGGGAGATAAATCTCCAGAGCCAGAAGGTGGTTTCTGCATTTTCACAGGCAATTGCCCTTGCAGAGGAACAGAAATGCTCCATCTGCAGCCTGTGGTTTGGCTCTGAGGAGCCAGGCCCATCCTCTGGCTGCAGCATCTAGCAGAGAGAGAAGGGATGGTGTAGGCACGGGTGTTCAGGCCCTCTCTGCACCCTTCTCCTCGGCAGAAAGATCCGGGCAGTATTTCCCAGTATAGACTCAGTGGCAAGAGGAGGCTGTGTCCTTCAGCCCCCAGGAGAGGAGGAGGCAGATACCTTCATGTCTACACCTCCAATCACATCTCAGGCAGGGTTTGCACGCCCAGCTCCTGGGCAAGGGAGATGGGGACAGAAGTGCCAGCCTGCATAGCCTCACTCGGGGAACAAGCAGACTTGACCACCGTTCTCTGCCCTCAGCGTTTGCAAAAACACTGTGGTCTGCAAGACCAGGCAAGGCTCACAGCTAGTCTCCAGCTAGCACCCCATGTCCCCTGGGAATGCAGCCCGCTGTCTTGTAAATCAGCCTGTCCCCAGCCTAACAGATGGACTGGAACAGCCAGGAGGCAAGACCCGAGCATCAAAGGCTGAGATGAAAATCAGAGTTGGGTGGGATTACTGAGACGACTGCTCTTTTGAGGCAGGGCTTCTTAGTCAAGGGATGAAATTTGACCATTCAGCTTGGAGTTAAATTGGCTTCAGACAATAACCTCCTGTACTAAGACTGCTTTAGGTGATCTGAATTGGAATTGGCACTGGAAAGAGACTGTGCTGGGAGGGCAAGAGGAAGAAATGCAATAAAATTACAGAGAGCAACACATGAAGAGGGAAAGGAGAACAGGAATCCTGTTACCCCGATCCTGTAGCAGGGGAGAGCACAGTACCTAATGAAACCAAAAGACAAACCGCAAAGGACAGATGTACACTTACTGCTGAAATGCAGAAGCGTGGAAGTGAGTGACTGTGACGCTAAGGCAATGAGTTTATGAAAATTAAACATAAACACAGGCAAGAATATCAGCATGAGTACAGTAACTGTGCCATTTCCCCCCGAGGGCCAGGTCCACATAGCACTAAAGCTCAAATCCAGTCAAATAACTGGGTAGCCAGCTTGAACTTTCCCAGCAGCAGATGATCCCACCATTCACTCCTGTTTGTACTGAAGGGTCAGGCCCTGGCAGCGTCAGGACTAGCTGTCCAGGATAGGATCTCTGGGCACCTTCAGCACACTAATAACACAGCAGCCACCTTTGGAAACTCCTTGTGAGTAGTTTGCAACTTTGCTTAATCGCCCCTGGACATACCTGAAGCCAGCAGAGCCACCCTGTGCCTCCAGAAAGTCCCCTGCCTGCCTTTAACCCCCTCAGAGCTGCCCTCCCTGCAGCCCAAAGTCTGCAGCTGTGGCCTTGGGCTTTGACTTTTGGCTTTGACCCGTGAATGACAGCCACATTCTTTGCCCATTACAAGGTAACAGTGTCCATCACTCTTTGCTTTGTCCATGTTTTTTTAAGCAAGCTCTTCTTGGGCAAACGCTGAGTTTCAGGGCAGCCAGGGGAAAGGGATTGTGCAATCCAAGTCATGCCTGACTCCTTTTGCAGGTGACTCCCCAGCTTAGAGCCCAGGACTTAGAAGTGTGGCTACCGGGTCTGTGAACCACCGTGCTTGGCTCCTGGTACGCACGGTCTCATCTCCTCCTGCAGAGCTGGCAGCCAGCTCATCCTCCACAGCCCCGGAGGGCTGAGCCAAGTGCCAGCTCTGCAGGCAGAGACGGAGGCTGTCCCCATCCCTGCTGGAGTCCCCCAGGAGCAAGGGCATGCCTGGGCCACCTCTCTCCCTTGGTGACTCATCCCATGCTGCGACCTCCAGCTCTTCCTGCCGTTCTGGACCATCTTCTTCCCCTTCCCACAGCCCCAGCTTTGCAGGGAGGGCTGTGCACCGTCGCTCGCGGGACTGGAGTCCATGCGTCTGTCACTGACATTGAACATGACCAGATGACCAGGCCAGCCCACACACAGCAGCTCCAGGGAGCAGCATTTCGCATGGCCTCCCACCCTGTTTCGCTTGTTTGCCCCATGAGCTGGGGTGAGTGCCCTACACAGGGCTGCTGACAGTCCTGCCCTCGAGAACAAGCCGCATCCGAAGGGGAGCACCACGCGCGCAACAACAGCAGCATCGAGACCTGCTGCGCTGAGGGACAGGGCTCTCCCCTCAGTGCCACCATGCCCCCAGCCCCTCCTTGGGCCTGGCCACTGCAGCTGGCGGCTCCGCTCAGCACAGCCGTGCCCTGCCTCCACAGACACGGGGGAGGAAAACGGGGTCCCCAGAGGACAAATCTGCCCTCCAGCCTCTCCCCTCGCCGTGCAGCTCGGCGGTGGCGACAGCACAGGGCTTTAACTTTCCCCGCCGGATCAAGGGCTTTCTGTCACCACATCGCCGCCTCACACCCCCGTCCCCCGAGGGCACCCGGCCACCATATGCTCGCTGCGGGCGGCGGGGCGGTGGCCCCTTCCCTCCTTCCCGCCCCCGCCGGGCCTGCTAGGCCTCCCACCGCGGGGCAACCGGGGGAGGTGGCCGGCGGGGCCTGCGGTGGGCGGCGGCCGCGCTCCCGCCCCGGCTGCTGGCGGGGGGGGGGGAGGGAGGCGGAGCGGGCGCCACCGGGGACGAGGCGAGCGGGGAGCGGAGGCGGGCGGGGAGGCAGGAAGGGAGGAGAGAGCGGCGGGAGGGCGGGGAGAAGTTTATTCCCGGAGACACCTCTCCAGGGCGCGGCGGGGGTGCCGCCCCGCGCCGGCCGCTGCTCGGGCTGCGGGGCTGAGACATGCGCCTCGGCGCTGCTGCCCGGCGTTAGTCACGGCGGGGCGCCGGCCCCGAGTCCCCACCCAGGCGAGCGCGGCGACAGGAGTAACTAGTGCCTCTGGCGTACGGACCGAGCGCCGTTGCCTGCCTGCCTCCCGCCCACCGCCCGCGCCCTCTCCCTCCTTCCCTTCCCCTCTCCCGGGTGCGTGAGGAGAGATAACAATGGTGGGGCGCAGCCGCCGGGCCCCCGCCCTCGCCTAGTGGAAGCGGGTGCCCCGCGGCCAGCGGCAGCTCCTCCGCCGCCCCGCCCTGCGGCGGCCCCGGGCCGCCGACTGCGTTGCTGCCGGCGGCGGTGCCCTGGAGGCGATGGTGCCCGCGCCGGGGTTAGTCTGATCGCCGCCTCCCCGCTTCGCCGCCTCCGGTGCCGGCGGCGCTGCCGCGGGGCCAGCCGCCCGCCGCCCCCCTCGCTGGGGCTTGTGGCCATCTGATACAACTTGGGAGCCCCTCCAGAAAAATAATAATAATCAATAATAATAATTTAAAGCAAGGAGAAGAAGGGGGAGAGGCGGAAGAAGCAAGTGGATAATGTCAACCCCCAGCAGATTCAAAAAGGACAAAGAGATTATAGCGGAGTATGAAAGTCAAGTGAAAGGTAAGCGCGGGGCGCGGAAGGCGCCTCCCCGGCCTGAGGGGCGGCGGGCGGCGGCGGGAGCCCCTGCGGCGGGCCGGCCGCCCTGCCGGCCCCTTCCCCCGGGCTGCGGGCCGAGGCCGGCCCCGCTGCCGCCGCCGCCGCCGTCCGGGCGGTCCGTCGCTGTTGCCCGAACTTCGGGGCGGCGGCGGAGGGGAGCGGGGAGGGGGTGGCGGGCGGGCGGCCGCACTCCGAGCGGCGCCGGTTTGTGTGAGGGGCCGGCGGGCAGCTGCGGCGGTTGTCCGCTGCCCGGCCTCGGCGGAGCACCTTCCCTTCCTCCACCGACTTCGGTAACACTGGAGGGCAGGGGGGTGTGGGGGTGTAAAAAAAAAAAAAAAACCAAAAAAAAACCCCAACAACCAAAACCCAAAAAAACCCCGCTTGGCAGTTAAACTGAGGCGAGAGACAATAGTAAGCCATGCCCCTTTCTTAAGGCACATGGCTGGTGTCCCCCACCCTCCCCTCGGGGTTGTAGTTTCTCTGTTGGGCTGTGGAAGATGGCTAATAAAGAATTATCCTTGACTATTGAATGAGCCCTTTCAGCCATCCCAGGAAGTATTTCAGCCTCGCATCGCCCGGCTGTATCGCATCCAACTATTGTGCCAAGGACAGCGCCGGCAGACCCTGGCTTGAGCCACCAGCGCTGCCAGACCCTCGAGTTTTGTCTCCTCGCATAGCGCTTTCCCCTCTGCCAGTGTCTTGGGTGGAAGAGAGGATGCGAAAGTAGCAACATGGGCGGTAGGGTGTGGGTCCCTTGGTGTTCATCCTTTTCTTCTGGATGCTGTTGGGGAATATATTGCATAATACACAAATTGCAACAAATCCAAGCTTTGAGGATGGACGCGAACCTGAAATGCAGCGTTTAAAAAGCTACGCGACACCTGAACTCTGTTTATTAAAATGATGTGGGTGTGCTCTTTATGTACCTGGGGTGGGCACTGCTTGATGCTGTCTGGGGTGTCTCTATGCAGAGACGGAGCGTGTGCCCACGCAAGTCCGTGGGCTTCGGGAGCCCTCCTGCCCCACGCAGGCAAGGGTTGGCAAGGTTCAAACCAAGGTGTCTGAAACAGGGTGGGAGGAACTGGTCCACAGATGTTCAAAGATTTGTTGACCTTCTGTAATTGCAAAGTATTTTTTCCTCTTGATCCTGCAAAATCAAATTTTCAAGACAATTCTTGGGGCTTTGTTGTCTTTTTTTCCTCTTAAAAGGAAAGTGGTAGTTTTTTTACTTTTCTTCCTAAGCTTAACTTTTTGTGAAAAATACCTGTCACCAATGAAAATTTGTTGGGTTCCAGCAAGGGATTTAGGCTTAAAATAAGGGACCTGCCAGATAGGTGGGCAGTGAGGGGTCTTCTCTGAGCTGGCAGGTAGACCATGCTTCAAGTGTCTGTTTGACATGGGCAGGGCTGAGACAGCTCTCACGTAGCTGGTGGATTCATTGCCATTGAGCCCTTGGAGGATTTGTGCTTCTGCCTCTCTGTGGAGATGGTGGAGATTTGTCTTGATCACTGAGCAGAAAAAATGTTCAAGATCTTGAGCTCTTTGCAGAGTGTGCAGGCTGTTCTTTGCCTCCTCCTAACACGATTGTTACAGGCTCAGCCTTTATTAACTACAGCCGGTTGCTGTATAAGCCGTTCTTTTCTTTTGAATAAGGAAGAAAAAATGCCATGCCCTTCAGCTACATGTATCGGATCATTTCATAAACAACAAAGGTTAAGGTAGCAAGCATCTCCGATAACCTGGCTCCTTGCTGTCATGGTCCCCCGTCATAATTGCAGAGGGAGGTAGCATTTGTAAACATAGCTTAGTAGAAATTTTGACTTGCTTTTGCTCCTTTGTGGTGGTCTGTGGTGTGTCTGGTCCTGACTGCCTCGCTTGAATTGTTGATCAGCAGTTGTTTGAAAAAGTATGCTGGGCTAGAAATTGTAGCCAGAGCTTCTCTGTCTTTAAGCAGCATCACTACAACTGTATTTCAGGTGGCAAGAACTGTCTGTACTAAGACACAATTCTGCTCGATGCGAGCTCAGTGATACTACAACAAAGTAATAATACCACTGTGTGATATCTTGAAAATCTTTTTGATATTGGGGGGCTCAAGGGCTAAGGAATCAGTCCTAATTAGCCAGTAAGGTAACTTTAAGCGAATATAACTGCAGGAAATGCAAGTCCCTATATACTAACTGACATTTCATGCATTAGGGTAGGAGAAAGGGTGTGGCCAAGACGTTTTTGCTGCTTATGGTTTCTGGTGTTTGCAATGGCTAAATGATTTCTCACTGCTGACACGTTTAGTTGCCTGAAAGATCTGGACAATTTGGCAGCAAAGTGGCCATTTGAGGTCCTCTGGACTGGCACATGCAAACGAGTGTAGCACCACATATATCCTTTAGCTGGTTAGGAGATTGCATTGAGCCCAGCATGCTGAACACCAGTTGTTAGCAATTCAGAAACTGTACCACTGATGTGTGCATTTGTAAATCCTGTCATAAGATGTCTGAATATTGATACTGAAGAAAGAGGGGCCTCTAATGTACGTGGCTTGTAGGGTGTGTATATGGTGCCATATTTGGAAATGAGGATTTAACAGTGCCATTCTTCACATAGCTTTTCTGCCCTTAACTCCTCAAATAGGAAGCAGTAACAGATGTTCATTGTTCTGCCTGGTTCCTGGGTGGCGTAAATTGACATCTTCTCCTTGGACTTTTAGCAATATCAGTAGATTGGCTGTTATTTTAGTGGAGTCATACAGGAACAGTAGAAGGCCTGCAAATCGTAGAATCATAGGATTGTTTTGATTGGAAAGGACCTTTAAGATCATCAAGTCCAACTGTTAACCTAATACTGCCAAGTTACCACTAAACTGTGTCCCTAAGCACCACATCTACACGTCTTTTAAATACCTTCAGGAATGGGGACTCCACCACTTCCCTGGGCAGCCTGTTCCAATGCTTGATAACCCTTTCAGTGAAGAATTGTTTCCTAATATCCAATCTAAACCTCCCCTGGTGGAACTTGAGGCCATTTCTTCTTCTTGTATCTCCTGTTACTTGGGAGAAGAGACTGACCCCCACCTTGCTTCAGGTAGCTGTAGAGAGCGATAAGGTCTCCCCTCCACTCAGCCTCCTTTTCTCCAGGCTAAACAATCCCAGTTCCCTCAGCCACCCCTGATAAGACTTGTGCTCCAGACCCTTCACCAGCTTTGTTGCCCTTCTCTGAACACGTGCCAGTACCTCAATGTCCCTCCTGTAGTGAGGGGCCCAAAACTGAACGCAGTACTTGAGGTGCAGCCTCACCAGATGTTACCTGTTTGTCAAGCTGAAGTGGACAAGGTACTTCTGCCTTGTTGGGCAGAACATCTTACTGCATTTTATTTTTTTTTCACAACCTCCTTGTTCTTCAGGCTGACTTCTGTCAAGAACTATCCCAATTGTAGCCGTAAGGGAATTGTGTTCACTTCCCTGCACATCATATGGAAAGCAGAAGGATGTTTCTTAAGGATACCTTAGTACTGAAGTTAGATCTGTGTAGAGGGATACCTATACCCGTTGTTTTGGGTTGGACTCGATGATCTTAAAGGTCCCTTCCAACTTAGATGGTTCTGTGATTCTATGGCATAGGCATATTTTAGATGTAATTTAATAATTTGTAGACATAAAGGCACATGAGAATTATTGCTTGGTTCTGTCACTTAGTCGTTGACACACTTAAGTTCCAGTGTGACCTTGTTACTTGATAATTTTGCTGAAGCACCTACTTCTCAGCAATTTTTCACTTTCTAATTCAAAAGCTTTAGGAAAGGCATCAAGAGCTTGTTTATTCAAGAACATTTTGACAGTTCTGAGGAACAATTTATATTATTGTTAGAATGGCTTGGGCAGTGTGCCTTGTAGACTTTCTGCAGACTGTATTGGATTACTGAGTAAAATCACTTCTTAAAATACCCCTGATCATCCAGACTATCAATTGTGTGGGTTTTTTTCGATGAATGTGATAATTTTATAGGCCCTCTGAAGTCATTAGAGGTAGGTTTCCTACCAACCTTATAGCTGGGGTGGGGTATACAACTAGAGCTAAAAAGTGGAGGGAATCCTGTTTAAATGAGCAACAGACTGGCGGTGTAGTTAGGAGTTAAGGATTAACTTTCTGATATATGACCCTACTTAGATTTATACACAGCATTCCTTAAATCAAAGCTCAATTGACTATAGTAGCCTATTGTGATCCTGTCTTTTCTCTTCTGAGGACCAGCTGCTCCTTGGTACTGCTTGATAATGTAAAGTAGTGTCTGTTGATAAAGTTAGTGAGCAATGCACAGCAGTGAAGAAATACCCACACGGACATCAGAGGATGCTCTAGTATCTCAGGTATGGTCAAGGGTGAGCTAGTGAGATCTTGCATACCTGGCTCACTTCAGATACTTATTCCTCTGGAGAAGAAATGTGTAGTAGGAGGGGACTGGGGGTGCTGCTCAATAGGTTTCAGATGATTCAAGTGTTAAATTGGCATGTTTACCTTCCTAAGACTCATAACTGGCCTTCCGTGCGCAGGAGAAACGTGCCTTGAATTGGTAAGCATTGTACTGACTGATTGTCTGGGCCTGTCTATTCAGTGAGATCCTCCTATGGTTTGAACTGTTGAGGATCTTTGGAGTTTAGCAATCTCTAGGCCTTCCTACACAACTGCATCTCCAGCTGAAATGGATTGAGGGAAGAGCTACTTAAATACTTCCTTTTTCCACCTTCATTTTCCAGTTGGAAGTGACTGAGTGGAAATATGTTGCTTTCAAAATGTAAGTCCAAAAGCAACTTTGTGAAGGGAGATGCTTCCCTAAGATCAATATTTGCATGGACTTTTTCAGAACAAAATACTCCTACTTTCCACCAGGAGCCATTTGTTGGCTCTCTGTATTACATTGCCTAATTAATTTTTATGGAAAATGAAAATTCTAATTTGTGAAACTGACTTCCAGCTTACTCCATATTAAACCAGTCTAGAATTAAAACAACAACAGAAGCCTCTCTGAGGAAAGGCTGAGTTCTGAAATACAAATTGGGTTGACGTTTTAGTAAAGTTATCTGATAAATGTTTTGAAAAAATCTTCATGATGAAAGACTTGGTGCCTTGGATGATGCCAGAATTTTCAAGTTTTATTTTGAAAATTTCTGATGAAGTGATGCCAGTTTTGAAGGGTCAAGTTTCTCAAGTGTGGTTCAGTAGTAATTTTTCTGATCAAAGAACTTGACCACAATGAGTGTTGTCTTGTACAGCAAGGATATTGTTCTCTGTGCTGTTTTTCAATTGGAGTTACATGTTGTTTGAGAGACAGGCTAATGAAGGATACTTCCTTACCTTTTCCCCCCACTTTCTGCTCTCTGAGCCTTCCCTTTAGAGTACAAACTTCAGTTGTCCAGGTAAATGTTAATAAATTTGTAGCTGGCTATGCAGCTGGAAAGGAGTATCTGCATATTTAGATAGTTCAGTCATACATTGAACAATTTTTATTTTTCCTGGTTTGACCACACACTGCAGCCGGTGTCTCCCAGCTCTGCAGCAAAACTACATTTATTATTTTACTTGAATTTAAAGGTGAATACAGTCATAATTGCTATAGCACACGTGAAAGGCTGAGCAATAAATAGACTGACAAGTGTTTCTTTCTGTCAATACAGCAGTCATAGTGCATACTTTATGTGAAATTTTGTGTGTACCTGCACTTACTTTGTTAGTCTCTAAGAAAGCTTAATTTGCCTCTGACTCTGAAGCAGTTTGGATTCTTTTATGATCACTTCTTTGGGGCTTTCCTCTCCAAACATACTTTCTGTGCAGTTTCACTGTTGCAGAGCAAGGCTTTAAATCATGCTAAGGTTCATTTAATTTCCTGCCATTATCTTTTATTGGTCACTTTTTTATGAACTGCAGTCCTAGTTGCTAATAAAATTAAACTTATAGCTTTGAAATAGCTGCGGTATGACAGAATGGGAATTTCATCTCATTTTCTGCCTCAAACTTCACTTGGGTTAGGTTTTGCCTTCTGTGAAAAGTGGTCTCCTTGTCAGTCAGAGGTGATGGATGGTAGCACTGGAAAAAAGTGGGTCAGTGCTGTTGAGACTGGATAAGAAATCCCCTGCTGACCATTACATAGCCTATTAGAAATCACTGACCATGACTTGACAGTGCAGCTTGTCTGATCTCTGTTTTGGACAGGGCTGGACGTGGAAGAGAGCACAAATGGAGCCAGGCAGGTGTCAACGGTGCTTCTTCTCCCCTTTACCTTTTTTCCAAGCCCCTGCTACGTCTGTCTGTCACGCTATCCCACGTCTAACCTTTCTGGTCTCCCTAGTGGAAATTAGTGCTACCTTAACTTGTATTAATCCCTATTAGAGTCTAATCTACTCTTACTGCTCGGCTTTCGCAGAGCAAAATAGGCTTTGGAGCATGGGGGTTTGTTCTTGTGTGTGAGCAATTGGTCTAAAGGTGTACCGGGGGCTCCTTGCGCCCTGCGTGCAGCCCCCTCTGCTTCCTGCAGGTTTTAGTCTCATGGTGGCATTTTCTCTGTGACTGGCTTCTCCCACCTTGCCAGTTACTGACCCGACTCTCCCAGGACCCTGCTGTGCTCTCTGCTCTGAGCTATCTGGGCTGATCCGATCAAGTGCTGGCCATCTCGGAGGCAAGGCTGGCTGACCTTGCTCTGTGCTGGTCAGTCGGGGAGCTGCGTGTCAGGAATAGCCTGTTCTGCCTGACTTTGTCTTTTCCTTCCCCAGTTCTTTCTCGGGCACCGTGCCAAATACCCTGAGGTTCAAGAGATTGTGGGGTTATGTATGTATGTATGCATGCATGCGTGCTGAGGAAGAGCAACAGCTGAAAACTGGAGGCAGTGGTGGAAGGTGCAATGGCTGGTATTGCTGCTTGTGTACTACTAGCACGCGTGAGGCTGGTGGGCTGTGCAGTAGTAGATGCTTAGGATGAAGCACAGAGGGCCATTGCTGAGGGGATGGGACCATCTCTTGGGTAAGAGGCAGAGCTGTCTGCACAGGAAGACTGCTTGCTGTGTGTTTTACATTACCAAGACTATATCTGGCACCAAAACCAAAGGAGTTGGTTATCACTGCTCTTTTTCCTTTGTTTCCAAGACTTAAACAGCTGCAGGCTGTTCGGGCAGTTTGTGTGGTGGCTTGGTCCTGTGGGAGTGCTCTAAGACAAACAATTCACTTTGATCTGTTGTAATGGGAGCGGTAATCCTGAGGCACCACTTCCTCAGGAATCTACTGTTTTCTGCAGCTTGTGGAAGTTATCTTCTGGTAGACACAAAGTGTGTCACAAGTCAGTTAGCCACCTGGTAGGCTAAAGGTGAGGTATTACGTTTTACCTCTGCTCTGCGCACTAATCCATCTTGTCCAGGCAAAATGCTGGTATTCTCAAAGCATTTTCTGTTCGCTACAGCTTAGTAACTCAACAAGGAAAGTCTCTTCAATAGCCCTTTCCATCTCCTCTGTTCACGTCACTATTTCTCAGGCATATACCCGTATGAATTTCAAGATGCAGTATTCAATCTTACATCATACAACCCACTGGAAAGCTGGATTTTACCTAGAGCTGACCATTTGATAAATGCTGAGGTTGAGATGCGATCTCTTTATGGAAAATGAAGAATGTTTTGGAAATAACCCCAAGCAAATCTAATGTTCTGTTTCCAAGAACTGGCTTGTATATGGGCATGGCCATGACTTCATATTACTCTCTGCTAGTCAGTGAGTACAAACATTATAATGAACAGTTTGTCTTCTCTAGAAGGCAAAAACACTTGTTTTAGTTCATGGTTGGCACAATAAAATAATCTGAGCTCTAGCTGCATGTTAATGAGGTCTGTGTTACAGATGGGAAGAGAAGGTGCTCTTCATAGTCTTTCACTTGAAACATCTGGGCAAGAATACAGCCCAGCCTCCTATGTCAGGAAGCTCTCTAGGAAACAAACACCAGCAAACCCACTAAATGCTCTCAGAAAATGCTGTGGAGAAAGTGTATGCTTTATGTTTTGACTCTGTAATAACCATATCTGTGAAATGAGTTAAGGATGACCTGTGTCATTAACTTCTAACTCTATCCAGTGCAGGACATTGCGGTTGATGTGGTTTTGATGAAGTCCCTCCGAAGGTGTGTGGGTACTTGATCTGCATTTACCTTGGTCATAGCATCTGGGGGGTTGCTTTTAATTACAGAGTGGTGAAAGGGAGGGGGGGGAAAGCTTTTTTGTTTATCATTTTTCTAGAAAATGTTTCAGTAGAACTTGCTTAGAAGTGTGATCGTGGATTCATCACTTAGACTATCCCTATTAACTTCATTATGTTATCTATTATTGACTGATAAAACCTGTTTGAGTTTCAGTTGCAACCTACTGAGACTTCCCATTATAGATGTAGAAGCGCTGACAAGCAGGCAAGAGAATTGTATTAGCTTATTAACCAAAAACATTCTCAAAATGTTTTTTAGACATAAAATTATTTTTTTATTGTGAAATAGAAGTTACAAAAAATGTAATTATAACACTTATGGTGTAGTATTTCTTGTTAACTATATTGGGAATAAAAAGCAAATGCAGCTGGCTTACCGGATGGTGACTTCCAGGAAGTAATGATTGTAACCCTTTACATAATTAGCTGTTGTGGGAAATGTAACTGACTACTGCAGATTCATGTAAATGGACTGTCCAGACTCCTTAACTGACTCAG
This sequence comes from Pluvialis apricaria, assembly GCA_017639485.1. NCBI lineage: Eukaryota > Metazoa > Chordata > Aves > Charadriiformes > Charadriidae > Pluvialis > Pluvialis apricaria. Next base: position 184,897,323 of record CM030007.1, on the reverse strand, counting down.
TGCTTACTCATGTGAATTACTCTGCGTGGGGGATCTGCTAGCAGTTTGTTGATGCTGTCTTGTGTCGGGAGTCGTCAAGATGCTGCTTTGACTTGTTTCTTCCAAGGTATCAGAAGTGGAGTGGTAGACACTTTTGGCTTTGCTCTGTCTGTGTGTTAAACTAAATAAGGAGATGTGCTGATCCCCTTTCACTTTCCAGTGTACATTCTTTCATATGGTAAAAGAAACCAGTCTCTACTGTTCTAGCTGATTCCAGAGTATCTGCTTCCTGAAAATCAGAGGAATCTGCTCATGTTTACAAAGTACAGAGTACAGCAGAAGTCTAATAAGATTCAGTGATAGCTCTTGCATGGCTCTGTTCTTTCAACAACTTGTCGTCTTTCAAGCCTTGCTGTTCTTTGCTTTTCCCCTCTGACTCTTTGTTTATCCTGTCTTCTCTTAAAAATCTAAAGTGTTAGGTCAGAGGCAAGATAAAATAAGTGTTCATTCAGTACTAAGATGAGCAGGCATCTGAACTGAAATGTTCTAACTCAACAATTAAGTTACTGTTTTAGAAAGTCATAGAGGAATTGAAAGGATTACAAGTCACTTAATTTTTTTTTTTTGTATTATAGAACAGGAAGATCTATTATTCTGCTTTTTTTTCTGAAAAAAATCCAATTTTAGCCTTTTGTCAATAACTTTTTTTTTAAGATGCTAACTGTCCAGTGAATAATCTTTTAGGAAAGATTATAAGATAGGATTGCCTGTGGTAACAGCAGACTGGCCTTGATGATCCACACAGTCCCTTTCCTCAAAGTTTTATATTGCGAGTAGTTCAGGGCACTGTGTCAGACAGCTGTGTAGTGCCTCTACTTGTTGTTCTCTTTGCTTGCTAGACACACTGCAATACAAGCCTTTATACCAAAACATGCTGCAACCGAGTTGATAGGCATAAAATTACTCTTACACCTCAGAAAGTATTTATGCAGGCATTCAAAAGGTATACTAAAAAGAAAAAAAGCTTCTCACCCTTATTACAGGATACTTAACACACCAAGGTTGTTGTAAGTGTTTAGACGGCACAGCATGCTTTTCCTCTTGCAAATCACTAATTTGATGATTAGTAGAAATGAAAGTGTATAAACTCTTGTTCATAGGTGCCCTGTGCATGTGGCAAATTGGCATCTCTGCATTCTTGGCGTAAATAATACCAGCTCCATGAAGAACCAGCTGTGTAATGGAAAGCTAGCTTGTTTGTTTTGTGTTACAAATGGATAACTGGTATGTTTAAGAACTTGATTTAAGTTAAGAACTTGATTTAACTTGACAACTATGCTGTCTTTGCTGCCCAAAAGACTACTTGAGATTAAGACCCGATGTAATAGGGTTGTGTGCATTACGTGCCTTTTTTAAGGCTGCCTTTGTGTATTTGTGCCTTCCTAATTTCCAAGTAACGGTGCATAAAATTAGTGAGATTCTTAATATAATGACAGAAAATAGAACAAAAGTGTTAATCTCCTCAGGTACCCTTGCACTGAAGTCACAACCGAGTGCGGGGTGGGAGAAGGTCCCCTGTGCAGAAGAAATGAGGGGTGTGCAGAAGAGATGAGGGATCCCAGTGCAAGTAGCAGGTCCCCACTTAATAGTGGCTCCTCTCCTCCCAGGGTGCTGCAGAGGAGCCTCGCGATAGTGAGTGCTGTCGTGCACACCCGGCATCTCTTCTTCCCCGGCAGCCTGCTATGAGCAGTCTGTGTGCATCTGCAGCTGAGCTCATCGGATTATCGTGGACTGTATTGTAAGCTTTTAATTGCCAGCCACTTCTGATGCCATGATGTTATAGTTGTGGGTCAAATCCTGTGCCTCTTAAGCAGTACTCCCACTACTGTCGTTAACTTTAACTGTGGGATGATAGAATATGCCGCCCCTTGCAAACTTGATCGTATGGCCTTACTGAGAAACAAGCAGCCAAGAGCGTCTCAAATCATCCTTTTCCTTGTGCCTGACTGAAGTTCCTGACCTTCACTGGAGTCTAGATAGACAGCTCTCTATCAACAAACTTGTTTAAGCCAGCACCTATAAGTTGGGAATATGGAATAAAATGTTACTTTTTCAGGTTTCTGTTGGGCCCAAGAGGTTATGGGGTGTTAGACTTGGGGGTTTCATTGTTTTTCCTTGAAGCCGCCTTTTGAGATTTCTTCCTTCAGGTGGTTTCTACCTGAATTTCAATGTATTATCATGATAACTGTTCTGAATAATGGCACCTTAGGGAGGCACGATACCTGGTCTTGTGGAGATGTCGCTGGTACTTTAAGTAATGAAAAATAGTCTGTATCTGAGCAGGGCTCCAGTGCTGCTTCCACCTGCTAACATATGAGAACAAAGGGAAGTGAATACTGAATTACCCATGTCTTTGACTGACTGTACCTGCGCATGGAAAACTGGAGCATCTTTTCCTTATGAGACTGCTTTCAAGTCTAAAAAAACATCCGGTGAAGTATATTTATGTTGCACTAGGCTGCAATGAGGCATGCTATACTGAGAGGCTGGAGAAAGAGAAAGGATAACTGACCACCAAAGACCAAGTAGGAAATATGTGTAAAATTTGCTTAGCAGCTTTTGCATGTCTTCAGAACATCTCTGGGAAACCTTTCTGGACAGTCCCTGATAACTGGTTTGATAATGCTGAGAAAGAAAACCTCCTTTTCATACCAAAATCAATGAAAATAAGAGCCAAAGTGTAATTCCTCCAATATGTACCACTCTGACTAGCAAAGTGGTGGGTTACTGGTAAGAGGGGGTGGGTTAGCAGAGAGACTGTTGAGGGAGATACCAAGCGTATGCCTTGCTAGTGGGCTGCCAGCCAGTTCAATATAGCTCTGCATCATTCCCTGGTGGTTGCAGGATGGCCTCTGTGTAATGGGGGAGGTCTCTGCTCAGGCCTGAGAGAACGGGCTTTCAGGCTACAACAGCAGTTTTCACACTGTTCCATATGGGCTCAAAGAGGCTTAGGGTGAAAAATATCCCATGGGATTAAATCCATAAAAGAACTCTGGCTCCTGTGTTTGCCTTTCAGATGCCATGTTTAGTTCCCCTTTGGCTGCTGTCTCACTTCAGAGGTGTCTGTGGGTATGTTTATGCGACTGCATATACTGGCCTACATGTTTATTCTGCAGACTGTTTGCAGTTATAATTTGAAACACAGCACCTCACTAACATAGTTCTCTTATTTATAGACCAGAAACTGCCTTGCCTCCAGCTGGCAGGGGCAAGACACAAGTGCTGGCCCCATCCATGCTGATGTCATCTGAGTTGCCACCAGAGAAGACCTGAAAATGTTAGCTTCTTTTGCTGAGCCATGTGGAAATATGTATGAAATTGCTGTGTCGGGAATTTGATCAGTGCATCCTTAGTAGTGATCAGAGCATCTGCGTGAGGAGACTGATTTCACACCTTGCTACCTTCTATAGTACTCAAAATTAAATCTTGAATCTAGCTCTCCCACCTTGCAAGTGATTGCTCTGGGAATTAGTGAACAGAGTATTCTAGGACAAGTCTCCCTGTTTTCTTGTTTGTTGAAGGTCTCCTGCTTTTTCCCAGACTTAATGAATATTTAACTATTAACAGGGTGATTATGAATCCATTGCCTGGTAGTTAGAGCACTCACCTGAGACATGGGTCTCGCTACGTGTTCCAGCAAGTGTGTGTTCCTGCTCTACTTTTTTAAAGAAATGGAAAAGGGGGAGGGCTGTAGGATTGACTTATTTGTGTGACCATTCTAAATTAAGAATACTTACTTTATTAATCTGGAGGGGGAAGTATTCAGAGGATGCCTGCCTTACTCATTGCGTGTGGTCACACAGTATACAGAACCCCCCCCCCCCCGACCCTTTCCTTTGTATTGATTCTTAATCTTAACGCACTGCCAGCGTTTAAGGCAATTTTTCTTACATTGTCTCCAGTTTTGCAGACAATCTACAAAAAAAAAAATGTTTGTTCAGAGTTATTTGAAAGGTTCATGAATGAATGTTTGTTTGCATGAACCTTTGCTCTGATGACTTTTCCTGCAGCACTCCCTTCATACAGCACGTTCAGTCTTCCATCCCATGGCAATTCCACTCCCCAGTTGCCTGAGATGCAGATTCACAAAGAGGGACCAGAAACTTACTCTGCAAATATTCCTGAATTATTTCATATCTGTGAAGAGTAGGGTTGGGTTTTTTTGAGGGTGGAAAAGTTACCTCAACTGATGTTTAAAGAAGAAAGAAGGGGAGTGGGTCTGCAGATATGACTGAGGCAAGGCTGCAGCTGTTAATCAAATAACAGTGAATGTTTTGGGGTTTAGTGGCTACAGGTGAATGATTACAGTGCATTAATATAGCTGTGAGAAGGAGGAAACCTGAAGAACTCTTTTTCAGTCATGGCAGTTGATCAGGTTATTTTCTTTGCAGAACTGTTTTGGAGGACAGCAGACACTACTTCAAAAAACCAAGGTTCTTGTGGATATTGGGCTTTACTTAGTTGTATTAACATGCCTGTTCTTTATTTGTCCTACTTCAGCTGCATGTGGTGAAGTCAGGTTGTTTGAACAGCTGTATGCAAAGTACCATAGCTTAGAATCAGGCAAGATGGAAATGTCCAAATTCTTTTCAACTTAATTTAAAAAGGGGATTTAAGAAGACCTTTCAGGTATGTTTCTGAATTTTTGCACTGGCATATTTTGTGTTGGAAAGAACAATTTGTTCTTAGTTCTGTCCTGCACTCCACTGAGTTACCCGGTAATTTATCTAGCTATTCATTTGATTACTTTTAAAAAAAAAAAAAGTAATTGACTGTTGTATTAAATGAATAGCTAATGCATCCTGAATCAGTAGCAGTTTCTACTGGATAAAAGGATGCCTATAAGCTTATTAAAGATACTGTAAATAAGGAGATAGAATATATGTGAAGACTTAATAGAAACTTTAGTTTCATAACTAAACATTTATATGTTATCTGTTGTTTTCTTAGTTGTAACATCTGACTTGCAGAGTACATGCTGTTTACATTATGTGGTTTTTTTTTTCCTTAGCATTGCTTGTGTTAGTATATTTTGAAAGTAAATTTAATTCCAAATACTTTTTTTTGTTTTAGATAACATCTCTGTGATTGCTTTTTTTCTCAGTTCATAAGATATCAGTAGTATGTGAGATCATGGGATTAGCTATGATAACTACCTCTAGTTGAGGAACCTCCTCCTTGCTTGTAGGTCTACTTGCAAGATGCTCTGAAAGAGATTTTTAAGTTACAACTTGCACATTGTATAGTGCAATGAGGATTCAGACCTGTTATATGGACCATGTGGGTCATTATTCCTATTACAGTGTGTTTATGACTTTGGAATTACCCCTTTGAATCTCATCTCAAGAGTCTGTGATTTTGGGAAGACATACCTCTTCTGTAGTTCTTGTGCAAATAGACCTGACTTGGGGAAAAAAAACGCTTTTGGTCTCTTCCAAGTGTGGGACAAGACTCTGCTCTAACTTGGGCAACAGCACTTAATTTAAAGTGAAGAGAGATCTTAATTTCAGGTGATTAAATGCACTGACAAGAGTCTCCAGAAGTGACTGAAGGTAGCCTAACTCAAATCAAAAACCAAGTACCCAGTTCCTTGTAATTTGATGCAGACTGCACAAAGCGGAAGGAGCATTGATGAAACTGGTGTTTCCCTCTGGGAATGTTATTTTTCTTGTAATAGCTAAGATTTTTTACCAACATCTAGAAATTTGTCAGGTCTCCTTTACTCTAGCTTGTGGTTCCCCAGGCAGTGAGGTGGTCCTTGCTGAAGCAGTGCCCCACATGGATGGGGTGGCGCCAGATCTGGTAAGTGCTGCTGAAACTCCTCAGTTGTGTATAGACATGTCAATTCTCTTTAATGAGCCCTGGCTACAGGAAGAGCTTGAGACCCAGTGCTGTAAAATTTCAGTCTGGTAAAGCATTGGGCTTTGTAATGTATTCAGTGCTCTGAATAGTTGCTAACGAATGCAGGGCTGGAGGCATGAATGAAGTGGTGTTGCTTTTACAAGCAGTATAGTAGCTGCCGTGTGTGTCCTGTTATGTACAGCCTTGTTTACTTTACACACATGAATTTGTTGACCTCACCAGAGCTCTTAACCTTCCTAGGGCTACTAATCTCCATAAATGTCTGCAGGATTGGGCTTAATTTTGGCATGGAAATATGCAAAACGAATGAATCAAACTGTGAGTCATCATTTTTTTACAGTAAAACATTCTGACCTAGTCCCACAGTCCACGTGCCTGGCTGATGCTTGCCTGAGAGCCTGTAGGATCTGACCCATGCTTTGGGAATCCTGACTTCTTAAGTGTAGCAGAGACTGTTCTGAAACAAAGGAAATGTCATGCAGAATATACTGAAGCAAAGCAAGAACTGGCACCTGATTCAGATGCAACTCTCAAGATAAAATTAATGTAGGTTGTGGACAGGATTATGCGTACATTGCAGAACGTTTCAGTAGTAATCAAGATGCCTTGTGAAAACTGTAGTAGAGATGTTTTCAATTTACTGAATGCTGTTTTCCTTTTTTGCATATAGCTTAACTAAAGTATGGTACAATAAAATAAACTCACTTTTAAAATTTATTGGAGGCACTGAATTGTGGAGCTAATGCAGATAAATGATGTGAATGTCACTTTCATGTCTGCGCCATAAAATGCAAAAGCACAAACATAGTAACCACAAGGCTCTTTTTGATATTTTAATCTTTTAAACCTTTGAAATGTTGGTGTGCTTGAAAGGGCTTCTAAATCCATTGGTTAGTCGTGCTGTCTCATATTGTGTTCAAAATCATAGCAGATAAAGGAACAGTGATCAGAAAGCTTAATGCAGTCAGAGCGTCATGACCTGTTATGTAAAGCGACATTTGGCAGGGCCTTCCCAGCTGCTGTAAATGAATGTTAACAGCATTTTATCGGCTGCTTTCACTGTCTTTATTACATAATCTGAATATTTATGACCCTATTAATAAGTTTAGCTGTGAAATTGCGATATTGATGGAATGAAGGTTCCATAGAAGATTGAACGAGGAGAATGATTTTTGCCTCATGAACAAAAGTTGTGTTAATATTCAAAAGCTTTGAGTTCGTATTTTGAAGAAGTTTGCTAAATTGCTTTACAGATGTGGCATGCTATTTCACTAAACAAAAAGTACTTTGGTGACAGGATAGTGTTGCTGAACATCATGTGTGTCAGTGTATGTATAAAATACAGAGCACTAAACAAAGTGGTGATTTTTGTACTTTTAATGCAAGTACCTGAATCCATAATGACAATACTCTGTAGCCTTGAACAAACATAGCTACCCTGTGGACCATAGACCAGACCCAGTTTATCAGAATCACCTCCATCCAGAGAGCTGCTCCAGGTAGGATTTTGGGGCAAGCTGTGGGCCAAGTTGTTATTACAATGATTTTTATTTTTTTTTGGTGATCAAGATCTTGCTTTCTGCCCCACTTCCTCACGACCCTACGTGCCTTCCTTCTCTTGTGACTAGATATACTGTTGTCTTGTGACCTGAACTGCATGTCACATAGTTAGAGTATGTGTGCACCACATTATATGGCAGGGGACTGGTTGCAGATCGCAGAATCACAGAACGGCAGGGGTTGAAAGGGACCTTTGGAGATCATCTAGTCCAACCCCCCCTGCCAAAGCAGGTTCACCTGGACAGGTTGGATCGGAACGCATCCAGGCAGGTTTTGAATATCTCCAGAGAAGGAGACTCCAGAACCTCTCTGGGCAGCCTGTGCCAGTGCTCTGCCACCCTCAAAGTAATTCCTTATGTTCAGATGGAATTTCCTGTGTTCTAATTTGTGCCTGTTGCCCCATGTCCTGTTGCCGGGCACCCCTGAAAAGTGTCTGGCCCTATCCTCTTGACACCCACCCTTTAGATATTTAGAAGCATTGATGAGATCCCCTCTCAGTCTTTTCTTCTCCAGGCTAAACAGATGTGGGTCTCTCAGCCTTTCCTCATAAGAGATGCTCCACTCCCTTGATCATCCTCATAGCTGGGGACTCCCTCCATGCTGTCCCATTACTGAATGCCTATATTGTGATCATACTTGAAATGTGTGGGAAGATAATATGCTTGGTCAAAAGATGAATGAGGAGCTGTAAGGTGTTTCCCTTGGGAGCCTCTTGGATTATATTATGCCCCCAAAGAGAACTGAACACCACCATTTCAATAGATCTCTGCAAATTTCTAACAGGAAGATGTTCAGATGCTTGACACTGTCATGTTCAGTGGCTCCCACCTATGGAATTTGTAAGTGATGTTGGTATCGTGCTTCTTTATCATTCTGCAGGATAAATAGCTCAATTAGCTACAGGCTTGTGTCTGCGGGTTGCCCCAAAAAAACTGAGCTGGAAAAGTAGGTTTTGCATTTATTTTGAGTGGGATGAGGTTGTTGGTCACTTTTATCTTTAAGTGCAAAACCTACAGCCTGTCTGAAAGCTGCTGTCCTACATGTCTTGTCAGTGATTACCAGAGCTAGAGTTTCTGAGAAATGCAGATGTTTGTGGAGGTCCCTTTTGTTTGCAAAAGTCTTGTGGGTGGTAGTGCAAATCCTGTGGTGTGTTCTGACACTATGCCTAATTCTGAGTAACTCTGTCTCTTGATGGTCTCTACTTCTACCCTCTCCACAGCTCAAACCACATGAGCTGGTACAGGAGGCAGCTGCACATGACTGTAAGTGTACAAAATGTTAGAAATGTAAAGATAAGTGGATACAGGGTGTAGAGTGTTAGTCAGGAAAAAAGTTTGGATTAATACGTATTTTTTATTAGTATTTTGTCACCAAGCCAGTTTGTTATAGTTACTGCAGAGCTCCAAATGGACCCTCTTCCCTTGTGGGTATTAGAGATTTAAATATGTATTGTTCTTCTGGGCAATAGTATTGAGCAGTCAAGTAAGGTTCATAATAGAACAAAGAAACCTTTAATTAGGACAGGAGTTTCAATTGCATTCTGTTTTGCTTTGTGTAAGAGAAACTTGTATTAAATCAGATAAATAAATAAAACAATGGATGGGGTGGAGGAAGTTTGGAAGAAGCACATCTGTTTACAAAGTTAAGTGCTGAGTTTACGATAAACCAGTAATTTTTACTTGGGAAGCTCTTAAAATAAGATTCTCCTTCTCCACATCTCTGAGCATCTGAGTCAAGATATTTTAAGGAAATATTTTTCAACTTATTCAGTGGTTTGGTTTGGGGTTTTCTTGCTCATTTTAATTTTTCATACAGGAAATACCTTTATTGCAATGTAAAATTAATGGCAATGTTTATACTGTTGTAACTGTACATGCATTGTAACTGCATTCATCCCTTACTTATCATTGTACTTAGTTTGTATGATATAAATACGATGTGGTATTTCCATTAAACATGAAGAACACCAATAAATCTTTTCTGGTCTGTTCTGGGGTGTACATTGCTCTGTGTTGCGGAGGTCTTGAAGTCAATAACCTTCTGCACAGCCTCAGCAAATTGCCAGTGTGCAATAAATTAACAAACTGGGACCTTTAAGGAAGAATATGTAGTAGCTTCAAGGGTTTCTTAATTTGTCTCTGAAATGACCTTTGGCAAAAATACAAACTATAGTTTCCTCTTTCGCAACAGACACTGGTAAGAGGAAACCTGGCAGATTTGAAGCTGGTTCTCTTTTGCACTGGCTTATCTAATGTTTACTGGGTTATTACGTGTGATGAGACAATGGAATAATCTCTTGTCTTAAATGAGTTTTTTAAAGGAACACCTTAAAAAGATGGTTTTGATGAAGCTTTGACCATCTGTCCTATGCCTGTCCTCTGCTGTTTAAATGCCAAATCCAACAATGACAAAAGACTGCTGTTGTCTGGGAAACGATTGATTCTACTCCTTGTTTGGGTAGAAGATCTCTCGGACATGGCTCAAGATAGTCCATTTCCCTAATTACCTATCTCTTTTTGGGTATTATACAGCCTCCTGCTCTTTCCTATCAAGAGAGTGCTTTTCAGAGCAAAATACGTAATGTCATTTTAAAGGATCTAATCAAAACTCACTAAATTCAGAAGAAAGCTACTATTGGCTTGAGTGGAGTTTTGGTCAGGCTTTTGGAGAGGAAAGGCATAGCCCTATGTGTTAAATAACTTCTTCATTGGTCAAAATTTTGTTTTGTGGGCTGTTCTAGAAATATAACATTCCAGTTTTACTGGGTGAACAATAAACTCCATTTCAAGTGCAGAAGACAGTGCATCTTACTTGTGGAGGTGCAAAGGATACTTCACAGTAACAATATACTTGGAACTTGTTTAGCTCTCCTGCCCTTACCCATATCTTGCATCCCCTTTGCCACATCCCATACGAATAATTAATTTGCAGAATAAAGCTGTTGTCCTCCCCCCCCTTGGAACAACCTCAATTGGCATGTGGGATCCTTTACCAGGAAGGAGAGGCAGGGACATTGTGTTGCATTTATAGAATGTGCTACTAAATGGCTCTTCCTGTTGCCTGACTTGATCATGACTGGTACTTTTTTCTCACAAAGATCGGAACAGTAACCTCGCATAAAGGAGATCTAGTAACTTGAGAGTGGAAATCTAAAAAGGCCTTTTTTTTCCTGAATATTAATTAGTGCCCATTGCTTCTTGTCCTTTCCCTGGGCATCACTTAGTCTGGCTCTATCTTCTCTCTTCGTCTCCCCTGTCTCTCATGAGATATTTTTACACATTGTTAAGATCCTCCTTGAGTGTTCTCTTCTACAGGATGAGCAATCCCAGCTCTCTCGGCTTCTCTCTATATGTCAGATGCTCCAGTGCTTTAACCATCTTTGTGACCCTTTGCTGGACTCACTCTAGTATGCTCATTGTACTGGGGAGCCCAGAACTGGACACAGCATTGCAGGTGAGAGCTCACTAGTGCTGAGTAGAGACAAAAACATCACCTCCCTCAACCTGCTGGCAATGCCTTCCTAGTGCAACCCAGGAGACTGTTGGCCACCTTTGCCACAAAGGCACATTGTGGACTCATGTTCAACTTGGTGTCCCTCAAGACTTTTTTTTTTGCCAGGCTGCTTCCCAGTACGATGTCCTCGTGCCTGGGGTTATTCCTTTGCAGGTGCATTTCCCTTTGGTAAACTTCGTGAGGTTCCTGTCCGTCAATTTCTCCAGCCTGTCGAGGTCCCATTGAATGGCAGCACAACCATATGGTGTATCAACTGCTCTTCCCAGTTTTGTATCATATGTAGACTTGCTGAGGATGCACTCTGACCATCATCCAGGTTATTAACAGAGATGTTAAACAGTATCAGCCCCTGGGGTACACCACTAATGACTGGCCTCCAGCTAGACTTCATACTGCTGATCACAAGCCTTTGAGATTGATACTTCAACTTGTTTTCAGTCCACCTCAGTGTCCATTCATCCAGCCCATAGTTCTGTCGGTTTTTCCATGAGGATATTGTAGGGAATAGTGCTGAAAGCCTTACTAAAGTCAAGATAGACAACATCCACAGCTCTTCGCTAATCTGCCAAGCGAATCATCTCATTTTAGAAAGTTATCAGGTTGGTCAAGCCTGATCTTGCTTTCATAAATACATACTGACTACTTGAGATCACCTTCTTGTTCTTAATATGTTTGGAAGTTATTTCCAGAATTACTTGCTCCTTCACCTTCCGTGGAATCAAAGTGAAGTTGGCTGAGCTGTAGTTCCTGGATCTTCCTCCTTTTCCTTCTTGAGGATAGTAGTTGTATTTCCTTTTTTTCTAGCCTTCAGGAACTTCTCCTGAGGTAATGCCTTGTAATGGCATTAGCAAGCTCTCTCAGCATTCATGGCTGTATCCCAACAGGTCTAGTGGACTTATGTATGTCCAGTTTGCATAAATGTTCCCTAGACTAATCCTCTTTTACCAAGGGTAAGTCTTGCTTGCTCCTGACTTTCCCACTTGTCTCAGGAATCTGAGATTGCCAAAGGCAAGTCTTGCCACTAAAGTCCAAAGTGAAGATGGCATCGAGTACCTCTGCGTTTTCTCTGTCCTTTGTCACTGTGTTCTCTGCTCCATTCAGCAGTGGCCCCACATTTTTCCTTAGTCTTCCTTTTGTTGCTGATACACTTGCAGAAGTCTTTCTTGTTGCCCTTTGTGTCCCTAGCCAGATGCAACACCAGAGAGGCTTTGGCCTTCCTAACTTTGTCCCTGCATGCTTGGATGGTGTCTCTATTCTTTGCGGGTCTCCTGCCCCTGTTTCCACCTCTCATGCGCCTCCTTCTTATGTTTGAGTTTTATCAAGAGCTCCTTTTTCAACCATATAGGCCTCTTGCCACTCTGGCTTGACTTTTTGCTCATTAGGGTGGACAACTCTTGTGCTTGGAGAAGGTGATCCTTGAAAATCAACCAGCTGTCCTAGAACCTCTTCTCTCCAGGACAGTATCCCATGGGCTGCTAGCAAATCCCTGAACAGACCAAAGTCTGCTCTCCTGAGGTCTAGAGCTGTAATCCTGCTATTTGTCTCATTCCCTTCTCTTAGGATCCTGAACTCCACTATGTCACGGTCATTGTAGCCGTGACTGCTTCAGCCTTCGCATTCTTGGCCAGTTCTTCCTTATTTGTAAGTATGAGGTCCAACAGAGCATCTCCCCATATTGGCTTCTTGATCACCCATGTCAGGAAGTTACTATCAGTGTGTTCCAGAGACCTCCTGGATTGCTTGTGCAGTACTGTGCTGTCCTTGCAGCAGTTACAAGGATGGTTAAAGTCTCCCATGAAGACTACAGCCTGCAAACATGAGGCTTCTTCCAGATGCCTGAAGAAGGCCTCATATTCTACTTTCTCCTGATGGGGCAGTCTGCAGCAGACACCCACCACAGTGACCATGTTGGTCTGCGCGCTAATACTGACACATAAGGTCCCAGCTGGCTCATTGTCCATCCCAACGCAGAGCTCCATCCATTCCCACTGCTTTCTCGCATAAAAGGCAACTCCTTCTCCTCCCTGTCCTGACCTGTCCTTCCCGAAAGAACCTGTGTCTGTCCATTTTAGTACTCGAGTTGTGCGAGCCATCCTGCTGCATCTCTTTGATCCTGATGTGATTGTAGCCCTGCAACTGCAATCAAACCTCTAATTCCTCCTGTTTGTTCTCCACACTGCAAATGTTAGCGTGCAGGCACATCAGAGAGGTATACCAGACATGCTGATTTCACAGAATAGGTGTGAGCTTCGCCCCTGATACCATTCCTGTAGATACTTTCTTATTTCTGTACATACACTTGAGGTGGTCCCCCTTCAACCCTGTTTTGTGGATTACAAGGTCTCTCTTGTCCACGTTATGCTGGCCCCCTTGTTGCCATCCTGGTCTACTGCTTTCTCACTGGATTGTAGTTGTCATCTGCTTTCCCCGTCGTCCCAATTCAAAAGCTGTCCTCACCAGGTTGGCCAGAGATCCTTTTGCCATCAGCTTATGTGGGATTGGGGTACAGAGATTCTTACTATGTGCTTAATGAAGTGAAAATGCATTGCATGAGCACATTCAAGGACTCTACTGTAAAATGACTTGGTATATTCTTTTACCTTAGTTGCTAAAACTTTCCTAGCCATCTCATGCAGATTTCTACTGCCTCCACCCTCCACCTTCTGGACAAGCAGTGGGGAAAAAATTGGGGGTACTTTTTGCTTGAATGTGTGTTTGTTTTTAAGAAGTATTTTCTTTGGAGAAATGCAAATATGTTTCCATGACCCCAACCGGTTAGACTGCCTGAGTCTTCTACCAGCTGTCTTGAAGCTTGCCTTCAGCCTGGAAGAGGTTTCTGTGCAAAATGGCATGGCTTACTCTACCTACAGGAGAACGAGGAGGACCATGAAAGTTTTCCTGATGTCCTTCTGTATCTACTGACTTAAGGTCTGCCAACTTTTCCCCTGCTCACCCTCCCAGGCGCACAGAGGGTACAGAGAAGGGGGGTTGCCTACAAATTCAGGGGAACTTAGGAATCGATTGCTGTCATGTCTTGATGGCTTTCTGTGTTGCTCTTCCAGAGACATTTTGTCATACCAGGGCAGCTCTAATGTGAGCTGGCTCTGCTGCTGTTGGGTAATTCCCAAAACTGCTCTGTGCAGAAAGAACAGGGAAGAATGTGTTGCTTGTAAAACTCCCTGTGACTGCTCTTCAAGTCATCTGTGTAGATTAGGAGATTTTGGTTGTTTGTTTTTCTCTAGCTCCAATTTAAAATCAGTTCTTCACCTTGATCCAAATAGGATGGAACACGTGGTAGCCGGTAGTGAACATGTGCTTATGATGGATGGATTTATGGAGCTAATTAACTAAATTTAATACAACCTAGTTTACATAATTAAAAAAATCAGGAAAATACTAGTACATAGCTATTAAAGTCTGGACTGATACTAAGGATTTTGTGAATTAACCTCTTTGGTTAAGCAGTGTTATTACTCTGTAAATTTTTTAAACCAATCTTGTACTGAATGATTCTAGAATAAGTTCTGCAGGATGTATTTAGGACAAGAATGTCCCTAGGTCAGTAACACATGCAAGCTATGGTCTTTGCAAGAATTTTCTCTGTGAACAACAACAAAAAAAAAAGTGTATCTTCCATCTTAATTGAACCCTTGAAATTCGTGCCTACAAACCAAATGAAAATGGAAACTTGATACGTCTTGTCAGCATATTGCAAGCTATCAGTCACAGCTACAGATGAAAGCTAGCACGACCTACATCTGTCGTGTTGCTACAATGGTGCCGGCATTACAGTTCCATTGTTTAGGTTTAGGGTCAAGCCTGTTGAGACCTCTTTTTATTCAGCTTTGAATGTATCCGTTTTCATTAAGTTTTTCAGAGCTATATGAAAGACTCAGCAGGGCAAGATGTGGTGATGTTGAACCTAAGTTAGTCTTGCAGCTATCGAACTGTCTCATAGTCACAGATGGTCACTGCGATTGTCCACACCAGTCTACCACCGGAGCTGCTATTGAAAGGGCACAAAACTGATGGTACAAAAGGACGCCTTTTTTCCCACCAATAAATGAGGCTACTGTTGCTCTGAGCTGGCATTGTCGGAGGTTTTGTGCAGGAGAAGAATGGCTGTTGACAAACCAGTTTCCATGCCGAAAAACGCTACTCTTATTCCTAAACTTAGAGATCTTTCCTTGGGTGAATAACGTTGTCTGACTAATATCAGAGTGGCATTTTGCAAACTATTTTCATTGATTATGTGGATGACTGCTGTGCTGGGAGGTCTAATGCTTACAGCAGTAAATGCAAGCTTGTTAACGTGCTAAACAAGGCATGCCTCTGTTTCGTAATTCCATTAGAGGAAAATCTCTTTGGCTGTACACTGTTAAAAACATCGGGGGCATTAATTGCTACATTTCTGTGTTTAATCCTCAAATGTTAAAGTGTCCTTACATAGACTGAAGGAGCTCGGTCAGTTGTCTCCCTGAGTTACGTAACTTGGTTGACCAATTACCAAATACCTTATTCTTCATGCTTTAAAAATGTAAGGTTTTAGAGCTAGTAAGTAAATCTTCCAAATCCTCCTTGTTCACAAGATGAGCGTGCTTTTTGGTTTTTTTCTTGTCTCTAAACAGAACTGCTAAGTGTTAACTACCATTTTCCTCCTTTTCTGGTACAGGGCGGGTGAAAGCCTCCACACAAGTGACCTGCCTGTTTGTTAGCCACCTGGCAAAGGTTCTGGTGAGATTAAAATAGTTCTTGCCTGAAAGAATAATAAAAAGGAATAAAGCTGATTCTTGTTGCATGGGATCCTCTGGGGCCTCTGACAGATCGGTTGGCGAGGGAAACCTTAAATTCAAGCGACCACCGTGATGAAATGGATGCTTGTTCCTGGACAGGCAAAATTGGTCCCCTGTGGAGACCAGCTGAATGATTCACCCCATAATGTTTAGAATTTGAGCTTTAATAATTAGGGTGTGGGGTTTGGGGGCTTGTTTTTTTTTTTTTTTGAGGGCTTTTTTGTCCACCCTTATCCCACTGAAGCTGTCTGTTGGTTAGCCTCCTGTGCTGTAGTGGAATTTTTCAGCCCCCCAAGGCCCTGTGTAATTTCTGAATGGCCTGCTGCCCCAGGAATTTCATAGCTCTCCAAGTACATGAATTTTTGTTTGCTTGTTTGTTGGTTGTTTGTTTTGTCCCTTCTTCTGGCCTGGGAATCTGTTGCTACATGGAATGTCTTAGCCAGACAGGTATAAGTTACAGAAGAGTATATTTCTACATGTGAGAGGTGGTGAACCTGGTAATGTACTATGGCTTGCAGTCACTAGAATTAAATCCTCTGTGCCAAAGATGGAACTGAAAAAGACGAATATTTTTCCCATAAGATGAAAATCATTTGCAGAGGGATGGGTCTGACTGTTCCAGAAAGAAACTTCCAACTTTCTTCTGCCTGGATTATTCTGTTAACAGGGGAATCTAAAGAATGAGAATTCTTGCCAGGAAAGAGATGAATATTGATGACATTCATGATTCTGAAAGAACCAAAAGGAATTTGACACTGACCTAAAGCTGGGTCACTTGAGAAACTAGTCCTTGTTAATGACTTCAGTCCATGTCCCCTTGCTTTTACGCTTATGCTTTCTGCTGCCTTGCGTGGGCTCAGCTCTAGTATTATTTCTCCCCTTTCTGCCATACAGTATACTACAAGCAAATAATCCCTAACCAAACATGATGTAAATTGTTAGAATTTGTCAATAGTGACTTCCCAGAAGCTGTGTCCTATTTGGGGGATGGTTTCTAGGCTGGCCTGCGTTTATCATGATGTCAGTATGGCTTAGGCTGTCTGTGATTCAGGCAGAAGCTTTTCTGTGTTGTTTCTGATCTAACAGGTGCTGGTAGACCAAGCAATAAATGTACTTGAGTCAAGCAGTCCAGTTTTCACAAATTCAAAGCCTTGTGCAAAAACCACCAGCCTCTGCAGGCAGTGGACTGCAGAGCTCTGAGGTCTGGGAGTGGGGAGTGCTGGGGGTGACGCTGGGGTGACGTGAGCCAGAGCCTGGTCCCTCCACTGCGAGGTGGAACCAGCCTGGGCAAGCGCTGGGAACAGCTGTAGCTGCTTCAGCAGCCCCCGTGCCAGGCAGTCCTGGCACCTCCCGCACCTACCTGATACGTGGAAGGGCTCCTCTGACTCCATTGGTTCTGTGTTCTGGGACCCTACCACCTACGGATAAACAGCCCGTCAGTGAACTGGTCAGGCACTGGTCGGGTTTGATTACTGGTTTGAGTAATACTGAAAAAGAACTGCTTCAGATTTTCCGTGGTCACTGTCGGAACAGAAATAGCCCTTCAGCCCCCCTTTTCAGCTTCAGTTTAACTTCACTTCCAGAAAGCAATCAAGGTTTTGCCCTGTCAAATGCACTAGAGTCAAACAGAGGATCTTATCGACGTGTCCGCAAGTTGTACCAACACAAGTACTTGCTGAGTTTCATTTTAAGATGTTGTTTTTCTGGCTTTGCACGTGAAGTCAAATTTCTAAGGATAAATACATTGAAAGGAAAAACTTTGGAGTACAGTATGCTCTGCTGAGGGAGTAGTTCCTGGTACATTTAGACTGGTTGTACCTTCTTTGTCTCGTTTCAGATATGGCTGTAAGTCGGATGGAACAGCAAATCCAAAAACACTGTTAAAAGATCTAAGGGGTTGGGTGTAGTTTGTGTGATGGTGTTTTCTTTTTTTTTTTCTTTTTAGTCTTACATTACAATTAAGGGAACATCTGTCCTATTAGTTATCCCACGGGAGTTAAGGTATTAAATAAAATTTGCTGGCTGCATAAATATTGAAACTTGAGGTTTAAGGTAACAGCAGCATCCCGAAAAAAAATGGGCAGGCTTAAGCTTTGGATGCCTGAAGAGAAACCTTCCTCCTCTGTGAGGAGTTGCTACTCTGCGCTTTAGGGAAAAGCCAACGTGTTGCTGCTCACACTGCAAAATTAACCTCATGTAAATTGTCCTAGTGTCATAGGAATATTCTGCCGATTACCTACTTAAATCCCCCAAATTATTCTGTATGCACTTCCTTACTCTTCTAGTGTTTTAAAATGTTACTTTCTTATCCTGTGCCACTTCTTTTAGAAGATACTTGTAAAATCAAGTTTGCAATTCCGCACACAGCAGACTCTACTGTAACTTTTTTGTAGATGGTAAAACGGCTTCTGGATATTCATAAAACCCAGAACAGTATAGGATTTTTTACCTTACATGATGATATAGCTGAAAGCATCTCCATCACCTTTAGAGAGGTATCACATTCTATGGCAGAATTAAAACGTCTGGCAAGTGTTCTGTATGCTGATTACTATCATCGTCATTTCCTTGAAGGCACCTATTTCCAATGACCTATACTGTGTTATGCCTTTTCCTCAGAAGAAACGGAGAGATTCTACCCCAGGTAATTGCATTCACCCAAACCATTTTCATACTGTCTAGGAGCCTGAGGGATGTTTTAACATTCCAGCCTGGCAGGATGATATAAAATCCTAGAATTCATCAGCTTGGGGCTGTCACTAGATGAAAGCTTTCAGTGTGAGGACACTTAGGAGTTCATGAACTACTTCTAAGGAGGTCTGCAGCCAGAAAACTAGGAAGACAAACCTGTTGATCTAGGCTTGTATTTGCTGTCTAAGTTCCTCTTCTGGAAAATACTTGTGAAGTTGTTCAACTCAAATGGGATTGAAATGCAGTGCAGCCAAAGTGCTGCATGTTGCTGTATGCCTCAGCCTACAATTTATTTTACCTGCTAGGACCATTTTTCACTGCTCTGTGATGCTTCCCTTCTTTTGTGTTCGCTCCTTTTGCATTCCATGTCTCAAAGGTGGCTGTTGCTACCCTTCTGCCTGAAGAATGCTGGCAGAGCCTCACCTCTCATCTCTTCCAGCTAAATTCTTAATCAAACAGTCTGTGCCGTGAGAGCAAGTGTGCTGCCCCCGCATCTCACCTGCCAAGAGCACTGAACTGATGTGTTTGTCCTTCTGTGGTGGTTGGACCTTGCCCACTCTGTGTCTGTCTGCCCATGGGAAGGTTAAGCATCTTAGTTTTAAAGGTCTTCCTGTGTTTTTGGGGTGTTTGCTATTGACTACCAGTTGGATAGTCCTGCGTGACAAACTGCTGCTACTTTTAAAGCTCCTTTCCCTCTATCCGTTGACTTCCTTCCAAAAATATGCAAAAAATAAATGCAAATATTTCAGGTACTGCTCTTACTATCAATGCAAACCTTTCAAGGCATACTCCTGAGGGAAAATAGCAACACCTTATTCATCAGTGTACTTGACAGTAGTCTCACTCGGTTGAGTTGCTGTTGTTGTTTGGTTACTTTGTGTTCCCGTACAAAGCATGGGGAAAACTGCATGATTTATGAGTGGTTTATATCAGGAAGAACTGGAATTTGCTTTCACTCTTTAAGCGTATAATTCCTTCCTAGAGTTGCTTATTAAGTTAAAGACTAATTACAGCTGGAGCTTTACATAAAACTGAGGAGTGGCAGAGACTAAGAGACTTCCAGTAATACCTTGAAAGTGGTACGTTGCAACGGAGGCTGGAATTGGGCCCCATACTTCCCGAAGAGGTGGCCAAACCTTTGTGCTTTAAGTTCGTCTTTCATCGCCTTGACTCAAGATAGAACTAATTTCTTTCTCCACCTTGGTGTGTGGTGCTGTCTGTTTGAAAGTAGCTAAAGTTTGATTTTTTAATTTTTTATTTTGTTTTTTTTTTAGGTGGAGTTTAACCTTAAAGCTACTCAGTACATTTTTAAAGAAATGTTATTGGAAAGCGTGTGATATAAAAATCTCAAAGTAAAAAAGCACAAAGGAACTTCTAACTGCTTGAGCTGCATATGCTTAAAGTTTATGAAAAGAGGTATTCAGGGTGCAGTGTTGTGTCTTGCATCCTCAACACAGCTGCTTAGCAGTGATAAGGAAGCAATGCTCTATTCATGCTGACCTTGTTTCCAAAGAAGCCTTGTCCTATGAACTACTGAAAATAAGGAAGAATTTCCTGTGACATGCTGCTCGTGTTGGCTTTTAAAGGGGAGTAGAATGAAATCTCTGAGCACGACACATACTGTATCTAACCACACAGGATTTCCTGTGCTGGAATGGAAGCTTAGTGGAAGCCACGTTTTTCTCTTCCTCTTAATTCATTCAGAAAAATAGAGGTCAGCATCATGAATTGATATGGCTGTAGTCGCTGTTAAAAGCTAAAATCAGCAATTGCCTAATGGATACATTGTGATGCCAAGAGGACTGCAAGGCAAAATTGTTTCCCTTTAACACAATAAAGCCTACACTTGCCCCTAATTACACTTTTAAACTCTGGTAAGAGAAGAGTTGTGCAGTTAAAAATTTCACCTCACTGAAGGTGAGAAAAATAATACATATTGTTGCATTAGGCTTCAGTGTCTTTTGGTAGTATGCTTTTTTTTTCTCTAATCAGAATGAATTAAGCTATTGATAAACTTGCAAAAGACACAGAACAACACTTGGATTTTGACTCTAAAAACATTGCTGAAGCTGAAAAGGGGTTAAAAATATTTATTTTTCCTTAAATTAAACTTCATTTTGTAATACTTTAGTTAAATAAAATTCCCGGTGTTTTTTCTGTCTGCTGCTGATTTGCAACATTATCTTCCTGGTAGTGTTTCATTGGGTTTGACTAATAAAATGGGAGCTTCCTCTTATAACCACAGTGAAGTTTGGAGTTACCCAAGTGATTTTGATAGGATAGAGTGCATACATTTTTAATCCTTTTAAAAAAATAATCACCCTGTTTGCAGTAGACTTTCAGAGAGTGAGCTAACAGCCTGTGCCTTTTCCTCGTGTCCTACCTGTGCTTAGTGGCAAGTGACCTAGTCATGCTCATGCTGTGTAGTGGGACCCTGTAAGCTCACTTTATTCCAGAGCCGAGCTGACCAAACAGCCTCCTGACTATGCTGTGTTGATGGTGAACCCAGAGCCTCCTGGGTACTACTTGACTTGAGTTCAGTGCTTTTAAGTAGCTAACACATTTTTAGTCTTCCTTAGTCCAAATTGTGGTCTGGTGTCATCCTGGAATATGGGTAAGAGTGTGTTTACTGACTCAAGTTGCTTGTGCATGCTCTGTGCAAGTCTTGTTCACTATGGCATTCACAGTGAAGAGTGATTAATTCATCTATAGTTTTCACTTTTACTGAAGTGACGTGACTTGTGATCTGGATTTGCTTGTGCTTGTCCCCAAGCAAATTTTTTTTTTTTTTTTTTTCCCCTGAAAAGTAAAAGTTTTCTTACACCTGGAATGGTTCTGCTTCTCCCTAGTAATTCTGAGATCTATCTTAAAGAGCTTTTTTTCAAAGGGGAAAAAGTCATCTGATGGCACACCTACAGCACTTCTGCTTGGTAGAGTCTCTGTACTTCTTCATTTTCTTCCAAAGTATTCATAGCCTGGTCCTGCAATCCCTCAGTGTCATGAGAACCAACAGATGGTATATGCAAAAGGCCTGTATGTGTGGACTCGATCTGCTTTTTAGCGCAGTCCCACTTGACATGTTTTCATGTTACACATACCAACCTAGCATATCAGCTGTTTCTGTACGGTGTCGCTGCAGTTCAATTTTTACTTAAGTCAGGATTTCCATTTGTGTGTTACTGAGGGGATGCTTGGACCTTGTATGTCTCACTTATTGATTAAATATTTTAATCTCAAAGCAAAATGATGAGGCAAACTATTAAGGAATTTTTGTGTCTGTTGTATGTGAGGACTTCCTTCTGTGCCGCTTTACATACGTTTTGGTTGTGTATTTATCTTGAAAGAGCAGAAGAGTACCCTGGAGCCACTACAGACAGATGGGTATGTAAACAGTTTGCAGAAGCAAATAGAACTTGTAGATCAGAACGTTTCCACTCAATTGGATGATCTGTTAAATAAGGCAGAATTTAAAGGCACTGCTAAACAAAATGTGGTGGGGTTTTTCCTCTCTCTCTCCCTCTCTTCCCCAACCCCCAGCTCCTCCCTGGATAGTTGTTTTAACGAGCCTTCTGCTTATTACTGGAATTGGATAGTTAAAGAGGGAATTTGATTTTTTTCACTTTGAGTTCAATATAAGACATTTTGACTTGCATAGCTTTTAAAAATGTATTTTACTGAGAACACGAGGTATCACAGGTTTTTAAAGTGACAGTAACTTTAAAATACTGTATATCTTGTAGCACGTTTGAAAATTGAGGGAATAATGTCACTCATCTTTTTACCCGAAAGGAAGTACTATTCACCTTTGGTTTTCATAGCATACTGCATGTTGTATTCTGGGTGAGGACAGTATCGTATGCGGTTCAGTCTGAGCAAGACTGTAGGTGTGTTGGCCCAGCAGGGATGGTTTGGGAACTCAGGGCAAATCCTAGAAGTATTTTATTGAGAGGAATAAAGCTTTCTCAATTCTTCCAAGGGTCTAACTAGTTTTAGCACCATTTCCAAACTTCCTGTTTCTTTGGTGTCCAAAGAAGCCACACTTCTATTCATCAGGTGAATTTCCTCTTCTAAACAATAATTTTAGATTTGCACAGCACAACCAAAACTAAAATCTAGTATACATGGGTCTGCCATGCACTGCTTATCTCAGCCTACAATTTATTTTACTTGCCAGTCACTTACTATAACGCAGCTGAATTCCAGTAGTGGCTTTTATCTGGTCTGTAGGAAAGCGCCTAGTGCATTTATGCTGTATTTTCTGAACTTTTCCATTTAACTAAAACTTAGCTGTGCTAAGAAGGCACAAGCAGCCTGCTTTTCAGTTTATGGCTTCTGGGCTTCTGCCTGACAACTCTTTTGAAATTCTGCAAGCGATGGCAGGCACAGCTTGGCATACTTTTATCCGAATTACAATTTGACTTTAGTGTAAAGTCTTGCAGCTATGTACTAAGATAGTGTGGTAATTATGCTCTGTACCTGCCTTTAAGGAAATAAAAGTAGTTTTAAAGTGATAATGTGCTGTTAGCAACAATCAGATAAGGTCCTGGAGTTGATAAAACCAAAAGGGAGGTGTCTGAAACTACATGGTGTGTACAAGCCTGTGTGTGTCCTATTGCTTAGAGGGAAATTCTGCTATATATTGCTTACCACATGCGCTAAATTTATATAAGACATTAGTGCTCATTACTGTGGTCGTTGGCCTTTCTTGCAGTGCTGCTTAATGACTGAGTTGCGAAGAACGGCTTTGCATCTGCAGGTTGTGAACGAAACATTGGATTGCGTATTAACATGATGGCCTTCCTGTGTGGCATTTTGATTGCTCAGAAACACTAACCACACTTCCTTTTGATACCTAATTTAAATACATACATACTTTTGTGTGTGTGTGCGTGTAAATATATATATGAGATATATAGTATGAGGATGGCATTTTAATTGCATATGGTCGTCTTTTACTATGTTTGTGGTAACCCAGAAAGCCAGTTAAAAAAAATAATCTAGTGTACTTGAGAATCATACTGTAAGCCCGCTGTATCAGCACTTTCCTGACACTACTTGTGTGGGTGCCTGCTGAAGGCTGCATGCCTGAAGGCTGGGAGGGGGAAGGTGGGACGTGTGCTGACCTTTCTGGGTATCAGACAGACGGTTACTGGGCGATAATGTTTAATGCTTGCTGTGAAGATGCTGAAGGGCAGATACTGAAGATTATTCCACCTTGTCTGTCTTTGTATTTTTAGTCTCACTTGTTTGAAGACAAAAGAAGTTTTGGTGGAAGCCAGTCTGACAGTGACTTGTCTGCTTGTTTGTTAAAGGGTTTATCACTCATGCCCATCTGGGAAAGGTAGACTACCATGGTTATCTGCAAAGGAAAGAAACACTTGTCAATAGAATAGACACAGTGGAAAGCAGACACTAAATACTTTAAATTTCATTTTAAGCCTTTTTAATTTGAAAATATAAAATCATTGCTTTTACTTTGTAGTGGCAGTGATTGTTTCATGTTGCCTGTAAACAGAAAGATTCATCAATAAACATGAATCGGTCTACTAGCAACTGCATTTGTGTTTTGTGCAGGTACTTAATTATGGTAAATGGAAGATAAGAAAATATCCCTGAATTGGCATATAGGGATTAGTGAGGACGCGTTGCCAGAATTAAAACTGGAGAATATTTTGTAGAATAATAGATGAAGTGAGGAAAGAGGAATCTTTTTGTGTGTCCACCATAATGTGTACGTTGTACGCATGCAGAATAGGAAAAGTTATACTACTGAACGGGAAATCTTTGATATGGAAGCACCTGATAAGGATTTCACGACTTCTTTGTAGTAATACTTTGTATATTCTTTGCACTTCTACTGAGTCTTTATTGCTGTTGTCAATGAAAACAATTGCTAATCTGCCTAGAGAGTCACTAGTTTTGGTTTGTTTAAGTAGACCAGGGTCATGTCCTTATACCAATTTCCAGTGTTACCATTGGGTGCCCCAGTAAATTCTGCAAGGTTCTGTGCACACACACACTTCGATAAATAACAAACATCAGGAGCCTCTGGTCACAGATGTTACCAGATTTGGCTGTCTGGCCAGACTGATAATGTTATTTTGAAGCCATGACATGAAGTGAAGCGTTCCCTGTGCCTCTTCAGAGAGCTGATGCCTGTCAGGTGCCAAAACTTCTTTGGCAAGCTGGAGTCACAAAGCACACATGGGCTCCCTGGAGAAGAGAAAGTCATAATACACATTCAGGGAGGACTGCATCTTCTGGTAGATTGCTTATTTGAAAGAGATGCAAAACTTACTTCTAGACATGCTCTGGTTTAGGAGTAGTCATTTTACCAAAGCAATTTCCAGAGTCCACAGCCTGCATCTTTCACCTTCTCTTTTGAACCAGGTGGAGGGTATGCCGCAGACCACAATTAGTCACCATGGATTACGCTGTGATTCCTTCTGTCCCAGGGGACCTGTTTCGCTTCTGCTGCCACCAAAATGCTAAGGCTCTCCCATCACGTGCTAGACAGTGCAGCTTATCACAGGACTAGATATATGTGCAAGACACCTGCATTTGGGCATATGGTGCCTACAAGCAACTTCCAGTTGCATGCCCAACTACGCCTCCTGCCATGGCAGCTGTGTATATGGGTACAGGAATGCCTGCAAGCCATAGAACTTAACACTTGTTTCTCCAGAAGGTTTTCCCCGGTGAAAGAATACCTGGAGCACCACTACTCTAGACAAAAAGCTGGAAGTATCCTGGAAAAAGAAAATAAACTATTGTTACACAAGCGTTCATTTTCTTTCACTATCCGTTATTTGTTGCTCCATCAATTAAACAGCAACAACAATTTTTAAGAAACTTTGAAACACAGAAGCTATTTCAATATCACGTTGAATTACTTTTCATATATTGACCTATATCAGGCTTTTAATGTCTTCTACCCTTGAATTCTTTTTATCTGACCTTCAATCTCTTGTTTAGTTTCTCATCTTTAAAATTATAAAGGTAACTATTGCAGTCTCTGGGACAAACAGAATCAGGATTAAGGAGAGGGGGAGAAACCCCAAACAAAACAGAAGCAACGTTATGGTAGGAGCCATATAGATCAGAGAGATGAAGAGGACCTACTGAACTTTGAGTTTTACCTGAACTCTTGATATTAAAATACCATTGCATACTATTATTTTTAACATGTTAAAGATAGGGTGGAAAGTGTATTCTCTATTTTTTATGAGGACTACGAAACCATATGACATTATTAAAAAATACCTGGCTTTGCTTTGTGAATCAAATCACAGGAGATAAATATGTGTTCTTGGCACTTGAGAAGGATGTGCATTCATTCTGCACATTACAAGAGTTCATGAATGTTCTCCAAGTTTTCTGAATGTTTTTAGTTCAGAAGTGCAATTAGTGTCAAAGACGTAGCAGAGTTGGGCATGGTTATTGTTGCCTCCAGCTGAAGAGGCTCAGTCTCATAGTTCCCTTCCCTCATGAGAATGCCCTCATCATCAAACAAAAGCCTGTTTTGGGGTGAGAGCCTCCTCTTGCCTTCCCTCTGGCAGCATTTAGCTTTCCATGGAGTCCTGTGTAATCATTAGAGAGTCTGAGTAAAAGGGAGAAAGAACAACTTGTTTTTGAAACTCTCACTTTTCAGTGGGAATTTTCTTACAAGCCTCGTACTGATAAAGAGGGACCTTCCTTATTTACTTTTGTTTGCCAAAGACTAGGTGTGACCACTGGACTATGGTCATTGGTGGAGTTTTTTCTCCTGATCTTTTGAGACAATGGATCTCTGAACGAAGTGAAGTGAGAAGCAGCACAGTGAAGTGAGGCTTCTCAGCATAGTCCACATCTCAGTTTTTGGGACAGCCTGGCTCTCATTTCTTTCAGACAGAAGAACAACTTCAACCCACACTGTGTCATACTTGGTGACCACTCTTCCCTACAGGCTTTTGAATAGCATCTCCTTTTGTCTGTCTGTCTTTCAAGGAAAAGTTAGAAGTTGGAATCCTCTCTTGAACTGAGTGCCTGAGGTGTGTGTATCTCAACGCAGGGAGCTGTTTCTGAGCCTCAGATATAGCCTGCAAAGTCCCTTCAGTATCACAGTGGAAGGCAGAAATCTTCATCCTGGGGTCTGGAAGCAGCAGAACTGCATTTGCATGATACTGTGTTGGAGCAAGTAACTCTGGCCTCTCTACCCAGTCCTCTCCCAACCTAAAGACCTGGAAAAATAAATGAATGCAAATGAATGTGCACTTTGGGATTATGTTTCTTCTGTGGTAGAAAATATAAAAAATTCTCTGCGAAGAACAGGTAGAAGTGTTAGCAGTTTGTATTAAGAAACAAACTGCAAAGATTCTTTCTAACTGATAGTCTCATTTAAGCAGAGCACATAAAAACAGGTAATCAAACCAAGACCCAGCCTGTGAGTGCTTCTATACAAATGTCAAACCCTTACAAGCTAATGCAGATGGATTGGAGTGTCTGGATTTCAGTTAGGGTGCTTTCACAGTGAATATCCCAGAAGTTGTAATATTGGGTTGTATGTCAGAATGAGTAGGTTACACCCTTAGGATAATGGCTTTGTACTTTAAGGAATGTGAAGCTGGGTAGCATTAATAAGCCAAATATATCAACAAATGACTCAGTCCATGTGGATAGAAATTTACTGAATATATAGAAATGATTCTGGAAATACACCGGCAGTTATAGCGCAGGGTGGTGTTAAGGTTGCAGAATACAGAGGAAGATGAGGATTGTTGTGATGTTAGAAAACAGTAATGACCAGAGTCTTCAGTTACTTCTACATACACAAGGGAGAGGTCACAAAAGGTATGATGTGGAAATAATGGTCAAGTATAAATGACTTGGAGAACCCACAAGAAAAATTCTGGTTTTGTCCTGGGGCTTCATTCACAATTTATAGGCTGAAGACTTTTAATAGACAATGTAATCTATTTTAATTCAGCTTCCTCATTAAAAATGAAAAGGCCTCCAAAATCCCCCACTTTCCACTGTGTTTCAGAAAGGAAGTAGATAAAAATGAGGAAACAATCAAAGGCATATTAAAAGGAGCAGCTGAAAGGGTAAAATACATAATAGACTGTGGATTAAACCATGGATTAGGCTATTAAACCATGGCTATGGTTTAATGTGTTGTCTTTAAGTGTTTCAAGTTAATAGTATCCTACATATCAGAAAAAGTCTGCTATGTAAATCCACGTTGCAGAACTTCTTGAATGCTGCATATGATTGTAGGCACTCTATCCCAGAAAGAAGGTAGCACAGCTGACAATGTACAGAAGACAATCAGAAGTATGGAACCACTTGTGTGCAGAGATGATTCCAGATAGCCTGGGAGGAAATGGCTGGGGAGGGAAAGGGGAAGTGTGTAACTGAAGTCAGCAAAATAATGAACATCATGGAGAAGATGACTAGGAATGACTGAAATGGTGGCATTCTGGAACACATTATTCCTGGAGATTGTGAGTACAGAGCATGCCTAGGATTGAGAAGGAATTAGGCAATTATTAGCCCTCGTTAGAAGTGTCCAGTGTGAAAGGTGGCGATCTCCAACCTGGGAAGCAACTGCCAACTTGCATGTTCTTCAGCCACCAGTGGTCAGAGATTGGAATCGTATGTAGGAGCCAGTCTGCATTTACTGTCTCTCTGCTTACTCTCGTTTCTGTTAGAGATAGTGTACAGGGCTGCATGGACTGTCGGGCTGAGTTGTTATGGCTGTTCTTCTATTCTTATGTAGTGTTTGTAACATTGAGATAACATACAGATAACCTTGGTTCCTGCAGCCTGTGGACATGAAGCATTGCAATTCACAGGTAAAAATGACTGGCTGATAGAAATTTCTTTCTTAAAAAACTCTTAATTCAGTGTTAAGTAGGTGGAAATATCTTCTCACTGACAATTGAAAAAAATGCCTCTGTGCCCTATGAATAGGATATAGTTCTGTCTTGCTGTGTTTAATACCTTACTAAGAAGAGAATATTTAGTTCAAAGATGAAAACAAGTATTTGGGATGTTGGAAAGCCCTATGCTATGAAAAATGCATCACTTCAAAGGCTAAATTAATTTCTTTATTTTTTTTCAAGAGAGCATGTTTTCTCAGTCTTTCTGTACTTTGGAATAGTCTTTTGCTTGACATGTTGCTTAGAATGACTTTTCTTTGATAGTTGTTAACATTTCACCAAATTGTCTGCAAATAATGCTTTATAATAGGAACGTGAAGGAACTGGTTCTGGACCTCTTAGGATAGATCTTCAGGGAGTGGTTGGGCTATCTTTTTTAACTTTTTTTTTAACTTGGCCTCCATTAAGTAATTTTGCTGGTATTTCCAGTACGTCGATTACATACTGGAATAGTAAAACTTAGAATACATATCACTTAAACATGACTACCTTGACATTTTTATTCCTGAAGAATTTTCTTCCTGTGTCCTGAAACTGTCCTACATCCCTGTGCAGACATTAAGTTACATGAAGAGAGGCAAATATTTTTTCCCTGTATTTTGTTAGGCTGATCTGATCATGCTTACATTTTTGGATGACACTTCTTACAAAAGGTGATGCATACAGCAGCATGATTCAGTGGCTATTGACCTTGTCATATTAAAAATGTTTGAAAGCTTGTGATCTACCCTGGTGCATGTCAAAAAAGCATAGTTAACAGTCACCGCCTTCACAGAACTCTCTGTATTCTTTCATGGACATCTAGATGTCTTCCTGATCCAGGCAAATTGTGTTAACAACAATATCGAGTATTTTTATTTTGAGAATAATTTTTCTTGTTTCCAAGTGAGTTTAGCATATGATTTTGTTCATTTGAACAAAAATTCTTATTTCCCTACAGGACTGTCTACAATGCAAGGAGGAGTTCAATCCAGTTAAGTTTTCTTATACCATAATTGTGTAGCAAAATTTATTTATTGATAAGTAGGTGAAGAAGAATATGTACATTCACTTTGCTGGTGAACATGCAGATTATCCTTTCAGTGCCTGTATAGAATCATGGTATAATTTAGGTTGGGAGGCACATCTGGAGGCCACCTAGTCCAGCCTGCTCCAAGAAGCCCCTTCTTAAATCAGGTTGCCCACGGCTATTTCCACTTGCGCTTTGCATATGTCCAAGGATGGAGATTTCACAACCTCTCTAGGAGAACTGTTCCCTTGTTTGACCACCAGCGAGAGAAAACTTTTTGCTTACAGCTAATCAAAGTTTCCTGTCATGCAGTTTGTGTCTACTGCCTCTCCCTCTGTCACTCTGCACCTTTGAGAACAGCATGGTCTGTCTTCTCTATGCCTTCCCATCAGGTAGTTGAGGACAGCACTAGTATTGTCCCTTGTATTGTAGTCAATCATGAAAAGTGGAAAAACATTCAAGTTGCCATTTCGTTTTCCTGTGGGAATTGCAATAGGGAAGTCTTTTGCCTCTGCAGTCCTCTGTCAGCTGAATTTTCTAATTATAAGAATTTTTTCCCTCTCTTTTTAAGGGAGTGTAGCCCAGTTGAACTTGTCCATTAGATGCTAGTGGAAAGTATAAAGCACTTGAATTACATCTCTCTGAGAATTACAGTTCCATTTTGAATCCAGATATTTTCAGCTTGAAGTGTTTTGTTCTTTTAGGCTCTCTTCCAACAAAATATCAAAATCTTGTGTGTGTAAAGCAATCTTTCATAGGAAAAACTTGAGCTTTGCCATTCCATATAAAATTTGGTTTTGACTTAATTTTGCCAGAAAGCTTTTAAGCAGATGTTTAATACATCTAATACATCTGGATGCATTTCTGCTGCTGCCAGAGGAATTGTACCCTAGTGTTTTCTGAAAATGATGACCTTAATCGTGTTTTCCAAACCCTCTGAAAGCTCATCTTTGGTATTCTAAGTTGTGGCAGTTTCTGATGTTCCAAACAATTTTGCTTTGGTTGGAATTGATGACTTTTTTAAATAACCAACTAATTTTTCTTTACTGCTACACCAAGAAGCATAAAATGAGTGTAGCTTTTGTGCTTTTCAAATATTAAATTTGAACTTGCTTTGGAATATCCAGAAAACAAAAAAAGAAAGGCACAAGTTGCTATATTGAACTACGGTGTTTGGTTCTGATGTATCGATTCAAACATGTTTTAACTGCTCAAAACATACCATACGTAAGCAGGCATACTGCTGTACTTTGACAACAGGACCTTACTGCCTTGGTATTATGTTACAAACATGAAATGAGACGGTTTTATCTTCTAAGGTTTATAAAGAAGCATTTTGTTGGTTGGAGGCTTATATGATTTAAAACATACAAAATGCTGGTATTTTCCAATTAGTAAAAAGGAAAGAGAATAGAATATGATTTATTGTGATCTCTCAAACAGCGTAACTCAACTTGTTCAGATACATAAAATACAATGAGATTCTTAGGGCCCAGTGTTTGAAGCTGATGAACAGAGCCCCATGGCTTTAATTTAGTTTGCATCACACCGTGATGTGTCTGACCTGGTTTGAGCCTTCACTTTCTCAAGTTCATTCCTTGGAGGGCGAGTTTTGAAAAACTCTTTTCATCTTGGAAGGTTTTAAAATGGCTCATTGTGGCAGGCAGAGGCAAACCCCATCCATTGCTTGGCCTTGGATTCCCAAGGGAATGAAAAGAAAAATGAGAAGAATTTTACAACTTATTTTTTAGGGATAGCAACAGTGGTAAAAGTTAATACAGCTAAGGTTAGAAGGACTCTGTGAAAGCACTGAAAATTTCTTTTCAAGTATTTCTCATGACACACACTGAAAGTCCTCATAGCAACTATCACCTGGGAGACCAGTGAAATTCTGAAAAATCCTAAGGTCAGATGTAAGCACCAGGAGATACTCCATTTCGATTAACTGGGCTTGGACAGAGAAATTTCTTCCCGCCGCATTTTAGGGGTTTTTAAATGGCTGGGGGACACTGTGCTTTAGAATAAAGTAATTCTTAATTGCTGAAAAAAGTTGCACAGACACAGACAGTATTACGTAAGGCTAGCATGGGGCTGGCATCGTAATGATCTCAGACCTCAGAGTAAGCTGTCAGAGTAAACGGCTGTAAAAAGTAGTTGTGATGGACACACTTAATGCATAACAGGCATGAGTCCACAGTCTAACAGCTTGCAGCTTCTTTACTGTTTTAATGTATAAATGGCCACCTCCTGCAGGCACTGGCTTTTTTTTTTAACTTAATGAGAAACGTTAGGTAACATCTCATCAAATTTCTGCTTTGCGTACCATGAAACAAAGTTGTTAGATGTAAAGCTTGGAGATACACTGAAGGATGTGTTGTTTCTGTTTGTTTTATTCTTAGCTTGTAAATTGGAAGGAAGTATTTTGCAAGACTCTTATGAATACTAAGTAAAAAAGGATATTGGAAATTCAAAATGTGTAATTGGCAAATTCTGGCAGAATTTTTCCATGATTTTTGAAAGGGTGACTGCTGGATCCAAATGCCCTGTTTCTCTAGACGCACTTAAATAGTGGGTATGACATCCTTGTGGCACTGTCAGAGATTTTCCATTTGTTTTTATTTTCTTACAGTGCTTTCTTGAAAGAGAGTACCTTTGCATCTATGTCTTCATTCCTCCTAGTTGCCTCCTATTTTCCAGTTTATTTTGCTGTGTTCAGGGCTTCACTCTGTTGCATTGGAAGTCTTCTTAATTTGTATTGCTGGCTTGAGGCTTATCTGTAACTTTTGTCAATTTTTATACTTCGGATCTGGGAAAAGCGCACTGATGGACGTCATGCCCTGGCTTACTCTCCAACCAGTTGCCGTCATCCACTCATCTGACACATCTTCTGTTTTGTGGCCTTTTTATTGCTGCTTTTAAAATTGAGAGCAATAAATAGGCCATCCGGCATAAGAAGTGGGGATAGCTGTTTGCTGCTATTGATTAACTTATGCATGACCACACTTTTTAATTTGTTTGGATAAACAAAAATGAAGCAGCCAGGCCAGCAGCTCATTTCTTACGTAACATTTCCAAATGAGCCTCTTTGGACTGCAGCCTGGATCGGTCGGTCCGGCCTGTATTGATGAAACCTAGCAGTAGTGGAAGGACGTGGCAGCTGTTAGTGTTGTAACTGGCTTCACTGGTCTGTGACCTGATGAGCTCTGCGTAAAACAAATGGGTAGAAAAATCATTGGGGTTTGTTCTGGGGTGAGGGCATCCTCTAAATTCTGGAATAAATCAGATCTCACTGTAGTGGCTGCTATATTTAAGTTTCTGCTAAGAGGGTCTTCAAGGTCACCTGTGCTGCTGTTAGCAAACATGGTGTGAGATTGCAGCCCACGCTATTTGAATGCCAATGCACTTCTGCTGCTGCCTTCCTGTTCCCCCCATGTATGCCCCGACAAACTGACAGGGGTTTTCAGTTCCTGGGGAGCAGCCACCAAGGGTCTCTGCTGGCTGCAGCCCAGCCAAACCCACAGCAGAGCGTGGCTCCAGTGGGGACACGGTGCTTTGTGCAGGGGTGACCTGTCCAGACGAGGCCAATCCATGCAGGAATGGTGGTGAGGTTGCAAAGAGGATGGCAGAGGGTGTGAAGGTCTGTGTAGGAACAGGTGACTGCTCATGCTAAGTTCCTAGAAAGCTGCAATAGATCTGCTCTCCTTGGGACGGAGATTGTGAGAAGAAGAAAACAACAAAGGAGAGCAGAATGCCTTCTTAATACAACAGAGTAGATCAAAGGCTTAGTGTGTTGTATCACTTACGCAGTGTCAGGATAAGGTGTAACACTAGAGAGAAAGAAGTACCTGTTTTAAGAACTATGCCTGGCGATGCCTACAGTTGCAAGGAAAATACCAAAGGATGAAGTATTTATGGCATTTTCTACTGGAGTGCGTGCTTATCCTGCTAAAGCATTCATCTTGCTTTGGTATTAAAAAAGAAATCAGAGTAGTTCAGAACTGTCATTGTTTACAAGGGATGTCTTAGTTTTGAATTAGCAAACTGTCCCTAATGTTTTAAGTTTTGCCTTAAAACTCATAATTCTCTGGCTTGCAGATGCTGCTGGCACCATCCTAGTTGTGTTACATGATATCCCTAGCTGCCTTTGTGCTGATCTTAGTTTCAGCTTAGAACAAGGCTGAAACTTCTCACTGAAGTTAATGATGCTCTTACATATACATCACCTTAATTCAAGTTTAATAGAGGATTGGAAAATTTTCAGGGGAAGAATTGATTTTGTTCTGGAAAAGAAAATGTTTTTAATACTGAACTTTCATACTATATGAAAAAAACCAAATTGATTTGATCTTAACTTTTGATTTATGTAAAACATTAAAAAAATCTGTCTTTTAAATATGTTTTATGTAATTTACAGAGCTTTGGGGTTTGGGTGAGGGGGGATGGATTGTTTGGTTCGGCTTGGGTGTTCATTGCAAAGCACAAGAGTAGGAAGTATCTTTTTATGAGATTTTTATAAGTGCCTATAATACACCTTTAATAATTATATCCCTGCCTATTCTAAGCAAATAAATATCATGGCATTTGCTCAGAAATACATCCTGTACCATTTAATATTTTAGCTTC
Source organism: Pluvialis apricaria (assembly GCA_017639485.1). Lineage (NCBI taxonomy): Eukaryota > Metazoa > Chordata > Aves > Charadriiformes > Charadriidae > Pluvialis > Pluvialis apricaria. The sequence goes on along the minus strand of CM030007.1, from coordinate 184,863,313 downwards.
ATAACAAAATGCTTATGAAAAGAATGCAGAATTGCGTAAGAATATGCTGTTTGCTCTCAATAATAGGAGGAAATGCTTGTGACTTAAGAGACATTTTTTATTTTTAGTGATGGTGGTGGTGGAAGTATATTCTGCGAGTGACAGTCTTCTGATAGAACATAGGAAAATAAATCTTTCATTTCACTAATTTGCTCATAAGCCATCAGTTTGTTTGCCAGGGTTATAAGATTCAGGAAATCTCAAGATGGAAAGAATTGGATTCGTTCATTAACTTTACCTTTTAAGTATTTAATTCTGTACTGCCTTGCTTCTTAATGGGGAGAACGTGGTAATTCTGCACTTAAAAAGGACTGGACTAGCAGTGTCACCTTATTGGATCATTTATAAACATTATAAATTATTGAACTGAATTAATTACATAAATGATTTATGTGTTCCTAATTCCGGGGACAGCAGGGATGGTTTTGACTTTGGAAGACTGCTTTTGCTGGGACTTACAAGCTGTATCTCAAGCACTTTTCTTCACATGGGCTTACACTGAAATCTTGCTAGTCAGTTTACCTCCACGCATATTTATAGCAGACTTTAGATTGTATGTAATTTTGCTTGCCTCAGATGATATTGTAGGATGCAGTGTCTGCCACAGAATGACAGAATGCATATCCTGAAAAACCTTGCTATAGCCAGTGCCTTGATTGCTGGGTGGGCAGCAGCCCGCCTGTGCCTTCCTGGCATCTCCAGCTACGCCCTGTCTGGGCAGGAGACCTCGAACCCTCCTGGTTTGGGGGAGGAAGTGTGCAACTCTCCCACTCTTAGGTGGTACCCTGAGTTTCAGTCCTCCCAATATAGGTTGTGGTTTCCTCTCCAGGCCTAATTTATTCCCTAGACTGTGTAATTTTGTTCTTTTTGGAGCAAGGACACACTGGTTTTAGAACAAAAGCCTTACAAAATAAGCTTTAGCTTTGAAAACAGTGAAGTGGTTTAAATGCAGTGTGTGTTTACTAAACATTTAGCCAACACTGGATGAGCTCAGTTCCTTCTTTGGAGCTTCCCTCTTTGCTACCTTGAGTGCTGACTCTTTGGGGAACCCCTTTTCGGCAAAGTTGCTGTTTATCCTGGTAGGTCTTTAATCTGGTCTGCCAGCTCTTGCACAGCAAGATTTGCACCTAACTGGAGACAGAGGAAATCAATTCCTTGAAGCTAACAGCTTGGCCCATTGTATTTCAGGAGTATGCTTAAATGTTCTTATCTGGGAACCCATTGTGTTGCTTCCATGTTTGCTCTTCCCACAGCCCTATTGAATTTCAGCATTAAGACATACAATAAGTGCTCTATTAGGCAATGCTGAGTTATGGAGTCTCAGCAACTGGCTTATGCTGCAATGCCTTAACTATTTTTTTGTATAGCAGCTTTCTTGGTGTTCATAGCTTTATTGTGCATCACTTCTATTTCACAGCTTATAACATCCATCTTTTAAATCATGGCTGATATATTGATATATTTGTTACTCCAGGGGCAGAATACGGTCCTATCAAGACATTTCTAATAATTGTGCCGGAGCACTTAGACAACACAATGTGTTTTTCTTTGTAGCTAGTTTGCAAAATATGTGATACTTCTGTCTTCAAAAAAGCAAAGAGTGATGTCTGTGCATCTGCTGGATTTTTTTAAAGACATATCTCTAATGGTAAACTGCTTCCATCAGCTCCAATGAAATGTACGTTAGTAACCATTAAAATAAGCCACTCAGAACAAAAGTTTAAACACTTGAAGCGAAAACAGAACATGACAAAATCCCAACAAAATGTATGATATGTTAATGGTAAGTAGGGAAGAATTTAATGAGGCACTTCGCCGCTTTGAGTTGAACTACTGGTGACTCCAAAATGACAAATAATGAGTGGGCTACAAGTTAAAAAAAAAAGGGGGGGGTGGGGTTGAAAGTGGAAAAGGGGTGAAGGAGATCATACCTCGTGAGAGTTACTGGAGCACTGTGGGGAGACCTCAGTTTGATCCAGACCGTGGCTGGAAGCAGACATTGTGTTGTGGTTAAGACCGTTGTATCAGATCTCTGCAGATCTGGGTTCCTTTCTCAGCTTTCCTGCATGACTTGAACAAGAGACTGTTTCTTTTAGATCTGCTTCCACAATGTAAAGCAGGAATGGTACTTTCTTTGTCATCCTCCTGATGGTAAACTTTGGGACAGCGTTGTGTGTTATTCTGTATTTGCACATCATTTAGCACAGTGGGGTTCCTTCTCAGCTGGGGCTTCTGGGAGCTTTTATGCTTAAGGAATAAAATAATTTTATCTACTTCAATTATTAAAGAGTGCACATCTTCAAAACAATTAAGATGACAGCTAACTATTTTTGATCCATGGAAATAAACTTAATACACTTAGCTTTCTTACTGATTTAAATATACACTTGATATTGAAGAACATTAACCTTGAACAGAAATATTCTGCCAAATCTTTTACGTTCAAAACCTGCTTTGAAAGAAAAAGAGTTTGTAGCCCTCTAATGTGGAAAGAGTTAGGCTATTAAATGATATCCACAAATCTCATTAAAAAAGTGAAGAAAGTTGCTGTCAGTATCAGTGCACTCCCCGAGTGCTCCCATCAAACATGTTCTTTGCAGGGGGCACTGACAATTCAGGTGAGCTGTCTTTTTTTCCAATTGACAGAACTAGGCAAAAACTTCTGTCTAATTACAAAACACGGTAGAAGTCTTCCAAAGGATTCCAGTGAAATCAAGCTTCTCATGTAAGTATTAGCATCCTCTAGAAAAGCCTCTTGCTGATTTGCATCAAGAAACCCCAGTTCTTGTCTGTAATTTAATAAATGAGATATCAAGCTGGTGTGTTGTACAGTACAACACAAGTCCTGTGTCTTCTTCTTGAGATCCCTGTGGTATGTTCTCTTACACCCACTTTCTCAGAGTCAAGCCAGGAGCATAGTGCAGGTTGGATTACCTGTTCTGATGAAAACAACCAGCTCTGCCTCCATCATGTAGCAGAAATGAAGACGGCCCTCGTGCATCATTGCCATTTATAGAATCACAGAATATCCTGAGTTGGAGGGGACCCACAAGGATCACCGAGTCAAACTCCTGACTCCACACAGGGCACCCTAAAATTTAAACCATATATCTAAGTGCATTGTCCAGACACGTCTTGACCACCAGCAGGCTTGAGGGCATGACCTCTTCCTTGGGGAGCTTGTTATGGTGCTTGACCACCCTCTCAGTGAACAACTCATTCCGAATATCCAACCTGAACTTCCCCTGATGTCCTGATGATACAGAAGGGAAAAGAATCATAGATGCCTCAGGGAAGAAGGTGATGAGGAGCACATTTCCATGAAAACTACCCACAGAACACTCAGGAAAAACGCAGCTGGGAGGCAGCTACAAAAATTACTCTGATGGTAACAGTCAGTTCATGACCAAGCTCCCTCCTGAAGCTCTCCAGCCGCTAGCAAGGAGGATGTATGGATTTAATCGCAGAAGCATGTACTTGTGCCCAGAGTCATGCGTGCCCTTTAACTCCAGTGCTCGCAGGGAAAGATCTGTAGCACAGATAAAGGTGGCACGTTCTGCAGACATATGAACGACTGAGCTTTCTGTAAGGTGTAGGCCACCATTTTTCACCCTTTTCCCCTGTTAAAGGCTGTGTGGCCCACCACAGCAGGAATATAGGGAACTACTATGCCATTACCTAACACCATTAAAGCTTCTATGATGGGCTTCATGAATGTCCAGTTATAGCTGAACCCTCTGAAATATGTTGGGCATTTCCTGTGCAGTATCAGCTTCTACCTGGTAAAAATCATAGTGACATCTAGAAGCTCTTTGAGTCTGTTTCCTTTTCCAGTTTTAGTATCTCTGGTTGTATTCAACAGTTGTCCCTAAGGTGGCTGTGGCTATGCTGCTTCCTCATACCTGAGATGATAACCACAGGAATAGGGCTGTTGTTTATATGATTTTTTTTTTAATTGCTGATGACAGATGATGAATTTAAACAGTTCAGCTTGCATTTATTAGAGGGCAAATGTTCAAGTGTAAGTGTATTCTGTCTTTCAGCAAGTTTCAAAGAGCATACTGTTGGTTGATAATAACTATTGCGTTCGCATCTATTGATACTCAATCTCCTTTCTTGTTACTTTTTGTCTGGGAAAAAGAAAGGTAATGAACAATAGTTGTGTTGATGTCCAGAGGCAAGAGCTAGTTCTGGGTGTTACTAGACCTTATGAAGTTAAACTTGTGTCTCTACAAGGCTTGAAGGTGAAGAACCACAAGTGAGGACTCATCAACAGAGTCAGCATTAGAACTTATGTTGGTTTCATTGATGCAAAACTGGATCTTAGGTGAACAGTGTTCTTTTCATTCTTGTATGGTTGTCTTGGCTTTAGTTTTTATTGTTTTTTAACTTAAAAATTTTAATCTAATAATAATAAATCACAGTGCTGTTTAAAAAAAAAAGCATCAAAACACAGCAAGAACTGTAACCATCCTTGAAATATTGAAGAAATTGTGCACTGGATTTGTACTGCATGGTCTATGGTACCTTTTGCAAGACTGTGTTGTGCCTCTGATTTGCTTGTCTTGGATTTTCCAGGAGTTTCTGCATCCGTGAAAACTGGGAGGCTTAGGTGATCTATCTGAGATTAACTAAATCCCAGTGCATGGAAAAATTTCCTCTTCCTAAAGGTAAACTTTCAAGGAAAGAAACCATTACGGTTTTAATTATTCTTGTTTTATTTACTTGACTTTTTATATGAAAATGTAAACACAGTGCTGCCTGGGGCACTTCGACATCTGGCCCTTTTTGATCTCATTGCATCATATTGACACATGGTTCTGTTAAAACCCAAATATTCCGGTTTGCTCTCTGGAGCACCCTCTTCTTGCACTGGACTTGGGGAGCATGGTCTCGTTTTTTGGGGGGTCAGGCTTTTCTGAGTCACTGACTATCTGAAGAGTGAGTTTATGTTTTGCTGTAAGTGCCTTTAGTCCTGCTGGTGCCAGTATGACTGCTGGTGTTATTCATGCTGGAAATGTATGACTCTTCACAGGGTCACGGCTGTGTAAGAAATTTTTATACTATGCCTGAAAGGTTTTGTTGTGGTAACTGCCAGCGGGTTTTGGTGACACTACTGCTATGCGCATGAGAAATAAATTATGGTTTAGAAAATGTGCATCACTTCAGAGTTTAAGTTCATGCTTGCTTTTCTGACTTTGTCAATATATTGGGATTTTACTAACACAGTTATGCTGACATTTTGAGAAGCGGTCCTAAAATTTTGAATTCTTAAATACGCAAAGCTACCCATCAATATTCCAGTTTGCCTCTTTTTTCCAGCCAGTTCCCATTTCCCTCTTAAAAGCCTCAGTAGATAATTTTTTTTCTCTCAGTATAAGAGGAACGTGCTTGTTTGTGTTCATTTATCCTGCCGATTTTCAACCTATTTTCCCAAGGAAACATGTACCACGAGATCCTACTGTGTCCATCCGCCCGGCTGCCTGCCCTCCTCTCTCCAGCACCTTTTGAACCGGTGGGCAGATCTCAGCCACATGGGTCAGAGGGTCGGCAGTCTGAAAGACAGGATGCTCCTGTGAACTTTCACAGTATGCATAGCTGTCTGTAGGAGGGAGGTTTTATTCCTATTCCAGCTGAGGGATGTGCTAATTAGCTCATCTTTCATTAGCTGTCAGGAGACAGAAGCAAACAGGTTTCATCACTTCCGCTTTTTATTTTTTTCCTTTCCTCTACCCTTGTCAATACTTTTCGCCGTTTGCTTCCCGTCTCCAAACAATGCCACTCTCTTGGGAGATCCTGTTGTTTGTCATCCTGTTATTTTGACCAATACTCTTGTCTTTGCTCCACAGCTGCTTATCTTTTGAACTTTGCTTGCCTAAAAATTATTGGAGATGCTGCAGGGAGGCCAGCTGGGAGTCACAAAAGCCATCGGAGCTGCGAGGTCTGTCAGGAAACAGGAAACCCAAGTTGTACGGGGAGGGGGGTGTCTCTCCTGCAAGGCTGTGACCAGTGGAAAGTCTAATCCTGCCATCCTTTGCTCAAGTGACTAATCCTAGCTTGTGTGCTCAGGCTCTGGGAAGTCAGCAAAGGCTATCCGTGTGTGTAAGGAGTTGCTGGACCGAGTCCTTATTTTGAGAGCCAGCTAAATTGTTTCTTGCCTTTGAAATTGGTGCCAGCAGAAGCAGTCTGCGTGCGCTGAAAAAAACGATGTACTTCGGTGAGTTAATCACTTGAATGTTCAACAAATGGCTAAGTGGTAAACTTTAAGCAGATTATGTTTCACTGAATTGTTTTCCCTGTTTGTTTTTTTAAATGTCAAATATATCACAATGTAATTTATGAAGACATGCCTTCGAGTCAAACCATGAACACTTATAGGGACACTTGTTTCAGACAACATATGGCATAACCTATGAATTATGCACAGCCGACATACGGAGAATGGAGACAGCCTAAGGAAATGATTAGACCTGTTATCGTAGCAGTGACTGTACATTATTTTCACTTGACTGGAAAAAATGCAATTTTACTCTAGATTGGGACCGAGATTGTTGCTTCCAGGTGCAATATATTAGCAACACATATGAATATTTAATGGTTCCTAGGAAATGTGGTGGTTTAGTTTTGGCTACAACGTTAGTTCATTGAAAAGCTAGTCTCTTCCGTGCTGAACCCTGTGTTTCTGATGTAGCTGTTACAGTCTCATTGCAAGAGTAGCAGCATAAAAATAGATCTCAAATTTTGTAAGTGTATTATTGCAAAACATAAGTTACACACCAGCAAATATCACACTCCAGATGGGCGGCTTTCAGCAAGTTTGCATTTACCGATTCGTGCTTTTCTTGATCTGAAAAGTAGCTTTTATGTTTTTACACTCAGGTTAATTGTATTGTTCCACCAACAGGATTTGCTCATCTTCCAGCAGAAATGCTATTATTAAAATGCTGATAATGCAGAGTTTGGACTCTTCTGGGGTGAAAGGCCCAAAGGTTTTTAATTAAAATCCTGGCTCTGCTTCTCAGGGTTGTCAGATGTCTTCCACAGCATTTAGTTCCTGGAAAAAGACCTAAAAATGGGTTGTCCCACTGCAGCCTAGCCCATGGCACTTCCCTGCAGTGGTGCAAGTGCCCACAGGCGACCCAGGACATTTCAGCTGGCTGTACCAGCCAGTGTTGGGTGGCCTTGCTGCTCCCAAAACTTCTGCTACAGTTAAAAAGAAATCTGGAGGTGACATTTTAAGTTTAGATGGTTCCAATTTTCATTGCAGAAGTGAAAAGCTTCTGGAACTTCGTCTGTGTGATGCAAGTATTGCAAAACCAAAGAAACAGAAGTCATAGAAAAGAATAAGCTTTATTGCACGTCAGGGTCCCCAGCCAGACCTACCGTACAATGGGAACCTGACAGAAGCTTAAGCACCAGACCACTGCTCTCAAGCCTATCTGAAAAGCACTTACACTGTCCATTATCTCCTCTTTTCTGATAGGGTTAGCTGTTTAATTCTTCACAGCTGACTGATAGTTAAATAGGTGTTCTTCAGCCTCTTAATTAGATAGGTTTCCCTTCACATTTTCTTATAGCCAGCCTCCTAGGAAGTGCTACGTGCTGATAATGAGCTAAATCAGAATCCTTACTCCAAATTAACTGTCTTACGTCTGTCACTGTCACTTTCAGCACCCTATACATTAGGTATGTGAAAGTATGTTGGCTAAAGATATTGAGGCATCCAGTTTGTACACACTGTAAATCCATAAAACTCCTATGCTTTTGAGCTGTTAATAATGCTTTCTGGCATTACCTTTCCTGAAGACATCTGTCAGAGAACTATATAATAGCTTTCGCCATAGAGAATTCACAGATACTTCACAGCATTTATATGCAAAAAAATTTATGGAAAAGCTTTTTACCTTTTCTGTGGAGGGAGAAGAGGAAAGGGCAGGAAGTGTCTCAGTCGAATGATGAACAACATTATTAGTTTCAGAAGGGGAAATTTATAGGTAAACCTTCATGTCCTTGTGTCTAGGCTATATGGTGAAAGGTATTTATTGATTGATTGTCTCTCTGGAAATCCAGGGCAGCTTCCTTTAAGAGAAGTTGGAGTGAATGTGACTCTTCTCTTATTGAAATTATCAAGATTTAGAGCACTGTTGTTATGCTCTGCATAGGTGCAGGTTAAGGCAAGTGTGCCCATAATGATGTGCAAGACTGATAGATTTCGATATCACATATGCAGCTGTAGATGATATAACTCTTCAAAGACATTGAATTTATTCAGCTTGATGCCTGTTAAAATTGAGATCAAGGCTTGATCCTAGTTTTACTACAAAGAAGTCTGGAATTCTGGATGTTTTCTCTTTCTTCTTCGTCATATCAGCATCTGTAGAAACGAATATCCACACTGCTGGAAGATCAGACAATTCTGCCTTGTAGTGTATTGAACAAGATCCTTGTACAGTTGGTCAAACTTCAACATAAAATTTGAAAGATTTAAAAACACAACAGAATATTTTGATAATGACTTTTAAAAAGCTCCGACTGAATCAACCTTCTCCTGTGTTATGTTTAGTGAGGTCAAGATTCTCTACAAGAAAATGTATTCCAATGTCTTTTCACCTTGGCTTTTGTCTGTTGCTTTGATACTCCTGCTGAGCTTTGACGAGCCTTAAGTTGTGGATCTCTTGAAAAAAATAAGAGTTTCTAAAATGGGGTTGTGTTTCTGTGGTAATATCTCTTATTAGATACCGTGATTGTTGAAAGGATACAGATGAGTGTCTTTTCAGATGAGATGCAATGGACTTGAAAGTAAGTGAACAGGAAGCTTATTTGTCCAACGGCACTCTTATTAAGAGACACAGTGACCTCGGAGCTAACCCTGCAGCTCTGCTGCCTGCTACAGTGCAAGCCACCAGGCAGGCTTGTAATCAGAAAAATGTCCTTTTATTTTTGAAGCAAATATGTTTTTCCTTTTGGGGAGGCAATGAGAGTGTCATCCTACATTTTAGAGGCATTTTTTAATTGAGAGTGGCAAAAGGCTTGATTTCTTTGCATATTAGCATTTGGACTTTAACTTAGAGATTTTGCACAATACTTTCTCCACTCTGTAAAATGCAGTCACTGTGCTGAGTTTCTTCAAACAAGTTGAAAAGTTTCAAGAGGACAGTTAAATAATAAATTTTATTTGTAAACCAGAATTGGCTTTAACTGCTGGTTTTCATTTCACTATGTATGCATCGACTATTTTCCAGATCAGGTAGCATTTTTCAGACAAGAAGCAGAAAATGATAAAGCAACTTCTTACTATTCAAAAGCACCACTTAAATTTCTAGAGTTAGAATTTTAGATTTGCAGCCAAGATAATACAGATTAGCTACAACTTCATTTTGAAGCCTTCAAAGATGAGTGAAGTTACAAATTATGAGCAAATCGTACTGTAAATGTAGATTGTTGAAATGTTGCCAGACAATTTAGAGCAGCTTTTCATACTTCAGATATTTTTACACGACTATGGTCTAGTTGTGTCATTCCTTTTTTTTTTTTCTTTTTCTTTCTTTCATGTTTTTAAGCATTTTGCCTTCTATAATGGAACTTCTTGCGCTCTCCTGAACAGTAGCACTTATTTGCTCTTGTAGCCTCAGCTGCTGGAAGTATATGTAGACAACTGTGGGGCTCTCGTGCTTTTGAACTTGAACAATAAACTGATTGTGACTACACAGATGTTTGTTTTGCACACTGAAGGCAGCATTGCACACAATTTCCTCTCTTCATCCTACAGATGTCTGCATATTTGAATTGTAGAAATGGGCTTCTTGACACCTAGAACAAAATGTTTTCCTTAGGAAGCAGGAGGAAGTTATTAATATGCAAACCTGCAGCACAGCTTTCAAATGAGCTGTTTCAAAAGTACTAGTATGCGGGTAAATGTGTCTCGTTTTCTCTCTGTACACAAATTGTTCACTCCTGGATTTCTTTTACCATCAATGCCAGGCATTGTGTCTGTCAATGTGCTATGGGGTCAAGCCTACAGCCAGCAGGAGGAGGTGGTTTTGGTGTCAGAAATCTGCTCTCACTCACAGCTCCTTGTCCTGCTCCTCATCTGTTTCTTCAATGCTATGCTCGTTTCCTCTGGTGGGACCTCAGACAAGTCCTCCTGCCCATGCCTGTCTTAGTTCTTCGGGCACCGTACCAGCATACCAATAGCTGCCTCACTTTATACAGTGCTTGGATAAAGACAGCATAGTAGTTCACTGCAGTATTAACTGTATGTCATTTTAATAAGGGCTGCCTCTGTGAGTCATGGCAGATGAGCACCTGTGGCTTGGAGGCTCGTGTTAACCGCAGGAGACTAGAATAGAGTCATGATGGGAGGGACCAGTTGAGGAAGGAGAATGGATTGCGAACCCTGACAATGAGATGTACAATAATCTCTGTAACTCTTAGGTCCCTTGTGCCTGACTTCATTGAGGTCAGGAGAAGGAAAGAAGATACTCCGATCATCACAACACCTTTCCTCCCCTACTGCAGTGTGTATGCAGTGGCAAAAACACTTTCTTCCTTAGCATATGATGGCAGCAAGAGGAGAGAGACCCTGTCATCGTTTTTTGACTCCCTGGCAGCAGGCAGGCAGGAAGACATGAGCTCTATAAGCCTGCTCCTGCACTCCATCCTCAGTAGCCTGAGAAAGCTGAGTAGGAAAAAATGAAGGGGAAGGAGGCATAAGGGACTGAAAACAAGCTTCCAAGAAAAGATGGACAACCGTGTCTTTGGAGCACACAGAAAGGAGTGTGCTAAGGGATAGGAACAACAACACTGAGATGGGAACAGCTTCCCTGGCACTTGACTGTGTGGAATAGGGCTGCTCTTGAGCGGGGGTCCATCACACGCTCTGCTTTGAGGACCAGCAGCTGGTGCAAGGTCATGGCAGACACCTGGGAACGGCAGCAGTGAATCCTTGAGGGAAACACTTAGCTCAAAAGGTTAGAGGGGGAAATGCTTTTAATTCTCTTGGGTTTTGATTCTGGTGGATTTTGCACCTAGTTAGTTTTTCGCCTTTCTCCTATAGCATTGATTCCCCGGAGCTTTTTCTTGTTTTGTTGGGGAGGATTCTTTTAGCATGTCAGCCCAAAAAGAACAAAACCATAAAGTCACAGGTCTTAGCCTGGGTGACTCCTTTTGATGGTGTGGAGATTGACTGAGTTGAAGTTAGTGGTATGCCTTTAAGTCGGAAATGATAAGGGAAATCAAGCCAGGCCAGCTGAGCGCTTCGGAGAGGCAATTCTGGGAAGATTATCGCCCCATTAGAGCTTCTCATTCTGCCATAGTTATGGGCTTGTCATTACTGCGGTTTTCGAGCTATCATCTTACACCTGGAAAGCATTAACACAGGATTCAGTTCCTTGTGGGATTCCCTCAAATGCATTTGTTTGTGGAAGTTATCTTTTGCATTTGATGTGACATTTATAATAATTATAATTCCTTCCTCCTGAGACAAATCCTTGTTTTGTTCTTGTGAATGTTTTTTTTTCCATACCATTTCCTTTCTGATATATTTGCTTTATAGTTTTAAGTCCGTTTGAACACAGATATTTGTTTTTGTTCCCTACTTAATTGTCCTAACTGTACTCTTTCCAGACTGGTATGTTTGTTCATAACTTCTTTTGTGTTAGCTTTCCAACATCTGGACTTAGAGGTCCTTATTAAGTGCCTCTGATCCATAATATGTGCTGGATGTCATCTTCTGCGGAGCTCTTATGTCAGCAGTTGCCTTGAGACATCAAATATATTGCATCCTATCTTCCTAACATAAAAAAAATGAGTTGGAAAGATCTGTAGCAATAAGGGAAGTGTTGCTGTAGTTACAACAGGCGTCCCACTGGTGCAGGAGAGGTTGACTCAAGTCAGTCTGCTGTGGCACAGCAAGGAGGCATGTTTCTGCTCCTTTAGAAAAGAGCAGTATGCGTCCCTGTCTAGCATATGTGTGTTGGCCAGCTGGTGACCTGGCCAAGCTCCTGCTTAGCAAATCTGTCCCTTTCAGTAATTGATGCACAGGCTAATGTTGTATCCAGCCCTTCACAAACGGGAGAAGTCCTGAGCAATGCCATAGATCGATGTCATGCCTCTCTGGGACTGGCTGTTTGAGAGAGCCAACTCCTGTCATGGGAGTCCTTTCTTTCCCCCCCAGTGAAAATAACCAGACCTACAGGATAAGGTATTTCCTTTTCCTCACAAGTGAATAACATCCTGACACCTTCATGCCTCAGGCTTAATGCACACATGAAGAAGCAATTATATGACAGACCGTTTCCTCCCCAGCTTCCTCCAAGATTTAATTGCTTCACATTCCCATGTACTCTCAGCACTGGTTGACCTGCCCCCATCACAGGTGTCCAGGACCCTCAGGACCAGCAACCTGCACGAAGGTGGTGGAGGAGGTATTCACTCTGGGCATCATACCTACTCTGAATTCCCTGCAGGAGGACTCCTTTTGTAGTTGACTAAACGAGGTATAATTAGGTTCTTGAACACGGGTACTGCTATATCTTAGATATAACACGGGTGCTTGCTCTCCTGAGGCACGGCATCCTGCGGATTGCTGCTCTGCACCACTGCAAATCCAGTAGTGAGGTGGACGTGTTAAATCATGGTCTGATCCGCAAAACCAAAAGGAAATTCTTGCACAGGAAACGAGGTGAAATATGTGGTTGTGTCTGCTGCAGGCTTTAGGCAAGAGAGTCATTCATCAAGGGGGAAGCTATATCATCCTTCTTGTTAATGCTTTACACATGCATTTTTACTCAAGTGCTTGACAATATCCATTGTACTTTATGGCTGACAGTAATAGAAATCACCCCCGTGCTGTAGGATTTGGACTGGAAGACAGTGAGCCCTTTGCATTAGTGCCATTACTCTTGCCAAGGCAGCGGAGTGTCATTTTTAAGGAAATGTATCCTTACAAGTACTTCGCCGGGGTGCCTAATGCACAGCTGACAGATAAGACAGCGCCTGTGCCAGGCACTGCGGGAGATGGTAGAGAACGCGATCAGATGACAGTGTATCACGCCGGCCAAAGAGGGCTTTTCTCAACCCTTTTTTTCTGACACGTGTGACCGCACATCTGAATAATTTAAGTGAATTTTTGCCCACGTGCAGTTGTTCTTTCTGCCCCTCCCTGACTCACTGGCATGGGGGGCTGCCGCTTGTCATTTCAGGTGCTACGGGTCTATTCACCAATGCAAAAATGGATCATACGGAGTCTACTGGTTTATAGTCATCAAATCTTGTTGGAGGGCGGGCTGGTTTCTCTGGGTTTCCTCCATCGGCAATAGGGAGAGGAGCAGCTCCACCAGGAGCAGACCGAAGCACGTGGCACTTGGCTGTTGCTCTGAATCAGTGGCCGAACGAGAAGCAAGGTGGAAGACAAGCTCTCCTAGGCCAGAGTGATAATGCAACCCTATTATAAGGGCACTGGCGTGGATTCAATTCCCTCACCCTCTTTTTTTTCTTCTGGTTGGCTTCAGGCCTTGGCCTGACACATCATGCAACCACATGTGTCTTATCTCTCGAGAGACTAGAAGGAAAGAGGGTGGGTGAGTGAGGAGGGAAGGTGGGACCATAGATTTCCTCAGCAGCCCACAGCTACCAGCCGAAGCTGCAGTCTGTCTGCACTTTAGGTCCCATGACTGTCTGGTTTACAACAGCCGCCTCAGCCCCCATCATACGTTTCTCACCTTCTCCTTCCTCTCACACTGGCAGCGGTGTGGTTTGAGTGAGAGCTGATATGAAGGATAATCTTTTTTACCTCGTTAATTTTTAGCGAGATCAACACCCTGAGCAGGCATAACACATGTTGGCACAGATGTGCTGTTCTAGATCCAGCTTAGGTCAGCTTAAGTTGCAGCTCTGCAGTGTGCAAAGGGAAGAGTCAGATGGAGATTATCGCTTAACAGCACGTGCAAAGGTAGGCAATAAGGTTTCCCCTATCTCATAACACCAAATTTGATATAATGTTACTAACAATTCTGCTTTTGATAGTATCTTGGTAGATAGGATGGCTGCTGGGCTTTTGTTCTGCTGGATTTCCTTTTTCCTCAAAGAATCGCTTAGGTCTTGCTTTCAGAACACAAAGGTGGATTCATCCTCCCCCTCTGTTGCTTTGTCTGAATGTCAGAGCTTGGGTTTGCTTCCCTGCTGTTGTCTGAGATCAGCTGGATTTTAGGCAGTGATAAGTGGCCTGTGGTAGAGAATGCACGGCCAAATACAGTCCTGTCAGACTGAAGTTTTTTGCTTTTATTCACAACGACCACTCCTAGACAGCTTCATCTTGAAATAATGCTTCTTCATTTAGAAGTGCTTTAAAAAAAACCCAAAAAACAGCAGCATGAAAATAGGTGATTGGCTGCTTTAGGTTCTTTGTAACAATCCAACTTTGTACTGAAATGCCCTTCCCCTTATTAAAAAGCACCAAACAACACTCTTTTTTTTAAGAACTTTAAAAATTGAGGGTACAAAAAATTCTTGAAAAGGATGAATAAGTTGCAGGGCCACTGCGAATTCAGTTGCAGAAGAAGGTGAAACATCTTGTCCTTATATCCATGAGAATTTAGTGAAAGCTGAGAATAAAATCCCAGTTTCCTAGGTGTTGTGTTTGTACCGTCTTCGCCTCCACCAGGTAGCTCCTGTCTTGCCTGCATGGGTTCTGGCATGGGGTACTTAATGCCTCACGAAAAACACATTCTTCCTGTGTGTGCAGCATTTGTCAAACAGTGGTTTGAGATTTAGATGGACATGGTTGATAGAAAGGTCACCATTATGTGACGCACAAGAAAAGCACAACTGCACATCTGTTCATTTGATCAATACGGCTGCTGTTGTGAGTGGTAAATGGCTGCCTTGACCAGATCTTAACAAAAGATGTTTCGTGTTGAAGAGGGTGCTGTATTCTGTCATTTTGTGCAGGAAAGGTAGAGCTTTCTGAGCTGAGCTGACTTTTACTATATTTTTTCTTAAGTGGCGCATCCATATTCAGATGTTTATGTCCACGGGCTTTAATAAGAAATGTCCTTAACGTTGCCAGACCTTGTTCTGTGTTTTTGCAGAAGAGTTTTTGAACTGAAAGATTAAAAATCTTCTCATGAACTCATCAAGTAGATTTTTCTATCCTCTTCTGCTCTTCCAAATGTTTCTCATATAAGCTGCCTGCAATGGAGCAAATGATTCCACTCCTCCAAATTTATTTTTTAAAAACCCCAAAACATATGGGGAATACGGAGGGAGCATATGCCTGCTAAGTAAAACATCTTGGTAAATAGAGAGAAGCATCCTACAAATCAGTGTGTTTTACATGTCTGTCTGGTGCCTGTGTAAAAAGATAATGATTTCCTTTTGCCCCAAGCACTTAAGGTTCTTGTTACCCCTCCCTCCCTGCATTCAGAGAGCATCAACGAAGCAATGTCAGAAGGTGTTGGGATGTCTTTCTAGGGCAGGGGGAATACAGGGAAGGCATCCAAAAACCCATTTCCAAAAGGAGACCTGAAACTGACACCAAGGTAGTTTTGGATTCATTTGCTTGGGAGCGCCGTACTGAAGTCACCCATGCACAGAGCAGTTCAGAGGAAGGACGTAGGTGGTGGTGGATCCAGCCCACAGCAGAGGCAGATATATTTGGCATTATACGAACAGCGGCCAGCCAGACAGCGCGTTCTCTTGCATAGCTAAGATGTGAACGAGTGCAGGTTTCTAATAAGACCAAGTGTCTGAGACGTGCCACAGCGCTGAGCTGACGGGGTATGTGCTGAGTGACAGCACAAGGAACAAGGACAGCACTTTTTGTTATTATATTTCAGTGAACAAATGCATAGATCTGAAGGTGCAAATTGGAAAAAGTCTGAGACTAGTGAGAATGCTGTCAGGTTTGTCAGGTATTCCCCTGCCAGATGCAGCCTCTGCAAGGTTGCTGCTTCTCCTGGATCCACAGTTGTTATGTTACTGAAAGCTTTTATTTCTTCCCTTAAATGTCCTTTGGCACCAGTTGTTTAGTTCTTTTTACTTGGAGATTTAAATTATAAAATTTCTACCTAAATCATACTGACTAATGACATATTAAAAAAAAAAATAATCAGAATTTCCCTCCTGTGGGAAATGGGAATGTTTTAAACTTTTGTTTACATCTTAATTACAAGCTTTTAATAAATCAAAGACTGAAATTTGCAGAGGAGGGAAATTTTAATTAAAATCCTTAGGTGCTTTAGAACTGGAATATGTTTGTTCTCCTTTGCTAAATTGGAATGCTTAAGCACTTTACTGATTTGCTTAGATTTTTTTTTTTTTTTTTAAAATCAGCTCTGCCTACACTGTCCATACAGCCTCATGGGTTGAGATATGCTTTGAAAGCATCTTTCATTTTCTTCCACAAACCTGGCAGGTCTGCAGCGCAGGCAATGGTACTGTCGGCAGGAGTGAGCCCAGTGCAGGCAGCGCCTGGGAGGAGGCAGGCTGTCCGGCTCAGCGTTCCCAGCAAGACACCTGAGGGACAGAGGCAGGTCAGGGTGAGCAGCACCCTTGGTAGGATGGCAGTGAGGGGTTTTTTTTGAGAGGAAGGGTCCTTTTTCAAAGTTGTAAGTGTCTTACCCTGAAATTGAAATCTGGTACATTTCTATCAAAATGTAGTTTTTACATCTAGCCTTAATGATGATTCAAGAAACAAATAATTATTCGAAGGAGTTAAGCTGTTGCAGATGTGCTTCTCACTCAAAGGACATGAGAAAGGGCTCCAGTCGTTGTCTCCTCACATTGCTTCATTCGGAGACTACCTAATTGTGGGTGGCTTTTCCACCCACTCTGAGGAGCCTGAGCAGCTTGTTTGGCTTGAGTGTGAACTGCTTGTAGGTCTGCTGGAAAACTTTTTCCTAGCAAGCTGGCTTACAACCAGCTTTTTCTATTTGAGCTACTGGCTTTTCTGATGTGAATCTCTCCTTCAAGAGTGCCATATACCTGTGTGGTTAGAGGACTCTCTCTGTGGTAAGTGGGAAAAGCTCTCGGCTCGGCGGTGCAGAGGAGGAGGCTGAGCTCAGCAGCCTGGCTGGGTGCCACGCGCAGTGATCTCCCAGACCAAGGGAGGTTTTGCCAGCTCCTGCCTCTCAAGCAATTTTGTAAATCCAGCTCTAGGGACGGGGAGGGGGGGAAACAGCTAGTTGTAACTTCTCAGTACCTTTCAGTTATATTTGCAAATAGTTTCAGGGTGATTGACACAGTTTTAGGGGTGGTGGTTTATTCTCCAAGCCAATTTACTGTTGTTTGGAGATAGGGAGAGGACATTCCCCGTGGGGTTAGCTGGGCTCATCTGCAGCATGATGTAGGTGTTACAGTTCTGTTGAGTTTTCTCACCAGCCTTTCTTCATGCATGAAGTTCATTTGTTTTCTCATGGGTCAAAACCAAAGCTAATTTGGATGAAACTGGGTTTTACAGACAAGGAAAGAACCGCTACCTGGAACAGCATGTCAGAAAGACTTGACTTGCAGGACACTTAAATACCATCTGAGCACTTACTGTCTTTGCTTTCCATTCTCGATAAAGAGTTCTTTTTTTTTTAACTCCTACCAGAAGTTTGTTCCTTTAAAGTAGGTCAAAGCAAATTATATTTGGAACCCTCCTTAGCATCTCCTGACTATCTTACTCTTGTTCCTCATAACCTGAAAGTCTATGTAAACAAGTAAAAATATATCTCCCAACTTTTTGATGAGACTACTTGGTTTAGAATTTGTGACTTGACTTTGGACTTCAGACATTTGGACCTTGCTATTTGTAGTATGGTAGTGTTAAGAAATACAGTGTGGAACACCAGGATCATACAGTTTCCAGCCCTGTGCAAAGATGGAACAAAATTTATGGTAATAGTCTTGTACCTTTCTGAACGGTGTTTGTGCACGTGCTTACAAACAGGTCGTGCCACCTGTATAGTGGTGAGTCAACTAAAGACTGCCATGGCTTCACCATTAGTGTTCGATGTGTGTTGTGTTACTGCCTGCAGTCACATGTGGGCTTGGCACTTTGTTCAGCACTGCACGGGCATACAGTAAATTGGAAGTAGAAGCTGGGTTATAAATGACTGTCCTGAGGAGGGTGCAGCTAGTTGTGACATGGTGGTTGTTGGATAGAGAAGCTGCCAAGGAGGTCTTTCAGTTATCTCCAGTTTGGACATAACTAGTCTACAGTTTTAGACTTGTTGGGTGTCTGTGATGCATGTATGGAGTCAATTAGGATGACCTGAACTTCGTTCAAATGTAATCTTCATTTCTTCATGATTTTTACATGGCTGGATTATGACATATTACCACCAAAGTGGTAAAACAGTAGGTTAACACTAAGGTGAAAATGTATATCCAGGTAGAGAGGATAGGACTGATCCTTCAGCAAACACTCTCTCTGTGCTTTGACAGACGAGGTGCAGGAAAGAAGCTGTGGCCAAAAATGCAGGTTTTGCGGAAACTGGAAAGGTTAAATTCTATTTGACCAGGTTATCTATATTTTTTGTGCCCTTTAAGGTTTGTCGATAGATTTTAAATGGAACGGGAATAGAATAATTTGAGGCTAAGGACTGCAGGTAACTTGAAACTGAAGGTCAATTGGGTTTCAGTTATCCACTATCTGTTGATAAGCTTGAGTAACTCCAATAGCTTGCCACTGTACAGTTTTCTTCTCCAGGAGCTGCCCTGGTTTCTCCTTATCTCTCAGTGTACTTTTGTAAATATTTCTGATGAGAGCCTCAGTAACTTGTTTGATGGAGAAGTAATGATTCTCTTGCTTAGAATGTGCTGGCATCTCTCTGCTCCCCCTGCCCCTTTCCAGGAGATGCTCTCCAGCCCCTTGGTCACAGCAGCCACTTTCAGGGAGGGGGGGGACACGTTCTTGTCAGCAGTTTGGGCATTGCACTCCTGGGTTCATCCAGGCTGAGTGGGTGTATACTGCCCACACCTCATTACTTTTTCCTCCTTACTTTATCCTTTTGTTTCAGCTCTTTTCCCAGTATTCCCAGCTGACTCTAGCTCGTCTTTGTTTCAGGAAAAAAGGGCAGGCCTAAGGTAAACATTTGGAAATTCAGCACTGTTGTAAAACCAGTATCAGGAGTATTTAGAGTGTTCCTGTCATCCTTAACTGAGCCTAAGCCTCCTTTGGCAAATTGTCAGAAACCTATGAGACTCATGTTGCTTGCTGGCATGTCTGGTTTGTCCTTTCAAGTACCCTTGGTTTTTTCCCCAGTTGGTATTTGTGTTTACTGCATTTGTTCTTTCCAAAAGTTCCCCTATTTTTTGGCTCATGTCTGGAGGATGAGCTTCTTACAGGATGGAGATTTCTCCATCATAGGTGTTGCATCTTTTGATGCTTTTGGGGGGGAGGGGGTTTTTCTTCTCCTCCTACTGTAATAACTGAAGGTACATTTAATTAAATGCACTCCACAATCCAATTAATACTTCCCTGTAGCAGGAAAATGGAACAAAGAATCTGATCTGTGACACTGAAGGATTTCTTTTTTCCCAGCTGCTGTTAGTGGAATTTGGGGCTCTGAGTAATTGGGTTCAAACTTGTCAGAAAACCTTCCTTTGAGATAGACATTTTATTTTCTCACTTAGAAATTGCATCTTTTACCAAATCAGAGTAGTACATAGACAAATCTATTTGAAGCTTGGCAGATTTTTTATCATCTTATTTATTCGGTAACATAAAAATACCTGGCTGTTACTACTACTACTTGTTTGATAGTTAAAATCAGCCAACATGGTGATTATCATTTTACATTTTTTAGGCTTCCCCACAGACAGAAGAAGTTCTTCCATCATGATAGGGGTTATTGTTTTGTTTAATTAGTAAAAATACTAACTTTTTCTACTCAAAGTTTTGCATACAAAGCTTTTTTCTTCATTCCCAGAATGTGATGTTGTCATGTTTCTCAAATCATCTGTGAATCAAATTCAGTATTATTTGCTATGTGCTGTAGACAAGACACTGAAATATATTTTTGGATAAGATCATAGTCATGCTCAGAGGACTAGTAGTCAGACACTGGGACTTTCCATTCGCAGACTCAGGCCGTGTGGCCGTGTCTCTACTAAAAAATGATGCAGATCGAGGTCCATCTGGTCTGACAGACATATTCCCCAGCACGGCTTGCATTTGTACAGATAAATCTGTACAAGGACTATGAAGCGTGGTGATATGATTTAGTTCAAAAATTTATTGGGTGGTAGGCACCATCCTTCACTCAGCACTGAATGGGTGAAGGAGGACCTCCAGTCCCCCACTGCCACATGGTGGCACCGATGCAGGGTGACGGGGACAGTCCCTGATCCGTGCTGTCCCCTGAGCCCTGCACAGCCGGTGCGGGCAAGGAGGGTGCTCATGGGCAGGGACTAACGCTGTGCCCAGAAGTGTGCCAGCAACTAAACCAGACTGTGCAGCTCTGGTGTGTTGCCCAAGACAGTGTCTTTGCCCCACTTGGTTGACTACGGTATACAGGACCTTATGCAACTACAAGGATGCACTCAGGTGAGTAATTAATATGGGATGTGGACATTTAAAACTGGTGTTGAAGGCATCACAGTGGCATAGCTGTTTTTCTCAGTGAAGAAGAGGAGCATCATGGATCTGTCGCAGCAAAAAAATGCAAAGTTGTTTTAGAAGAAAAACACAAAACTGCTCAATAGATGAGATTTGCATTTTTTAGGAGTTAAATGTGTAAGAGATAATTGAGCAATAGTGAAAGTATTTTGCTGAGTGTTAGGCAGGTTGGGCTGAAAAGGGATGTGGAAAAATCCTGGCACACAGAGCACAAATCGTTGTTTCCTTTTTGTCCTGAACTGGACTGTGACTTCACCTTGGGACTTAAAAAACTGTCATTGAAAGTCATGGCTGGGTCAAATGTATGCTCTTATTTATGGCATGTGACAGCATGTGTGTCGTACTAAAGATGTTTTACTGACCTCTTAAAGATGTGCCATGCATGGAGAATCATTTTCATAGGATGTAGGGAGCACCTCTTCTCTAGTTATTAATTCCTGAGTCTTATTGCAGTGATAGTCATCAGTGTACAGGAGAGGCGGTATCTGATTGATGCACAAATTTCATGGCTTTCCCGCTTGCCCTGCTGCTCAGGAGTTCCTACCTGCACTGCTACCAGCATAACTCTCATCTTAACAGCTATGTCACCTACCGGAGGTTCAGAATAATTTATTTTTTGTCAAGAAAAGACAGATCTTTCAACATTTCATTTATAGAAAAAGCCTTCAGACATTTTCACTTGTCAGCTGTCCACCTGAGATATTAAGAAGGAAGGGTTTTATTATGGCAGAACTTAACAAAATGAAATGGTATTCACGTCTGTGTGGTTGAGAGGTTTCTTCTCCGGACATGAAAGATGAGTGTCTGCACCAAGCCTGGGGTCATTTCAGGGAGGCATTGGCAGATGGGTGATGCAGTGTCTGTTGGAGAGCGGACACAGCTGCGCTGCCCAGAGTGAGCTCCATCCTCAGCCTTGTGGCAGCCAGGGCAGGAACTTAACCTGGCTTCACCCAGCTTACAAGTAAGGAAGCTGATTAAGATCATTAGCTTTTCGTTACTGTTCTGATCATGACAAACTGATTTTTTTTCCTGCTGCATACTTGCCTTTATACTGTGTTCTGCACTTTGAAGAAACATTAGAAGAGTCTTTTGAAAGCAGATGCTGCAGCTGCCAATTATTTTGTGGTTAGTGCACAGACTCTACAGCAAGGACGTACATACGCTGCTTGTTGAAGTACTGGTGCAGCTCCTAGGAGTTGACTACTTACTTCTGTGTAATCTCGGCTAGAGCAGAATGATGCGAAATGTTCTTTGAGTGGTCATGTTACATCTTTCAAGAAAATAAACTCTTGGAGTTTGAGGAAGCAGGGAGCAGAAATGGCATCTAAAGTTGGGGTGTTGAAGGAGTGGAGTTGCCTTGAAGTATTTCCAGGGTAACTAGGAACTTGCTTTCACTACAGATCTTATTTTCTAACTGGCACTTGGATATTATTCTGAAAAACCATAGCATTTACGGAAGTCTGAAATCAGTTTTAGATATTTTTTACCATCTAAATTTAATTAGAGGAGTTATGAGTTAGTTAGAGGAGTCATGAGTTAATAAGAACACTACAATAATTTCTGAGTGTTAGAGAGGGGTGAAAAAAGTGGACCTAAATCTGGCATGTTGAGATAATTAAGCAGTGTCCAGGCAGGACTCAAGGTTCTCCAGCGCTTCAGCAGCTCCTGCATACTCAGAACGCCATCTCCAAAGTGCAAACTAAAATGGGAAAGGAAAGGACTACCGCATCTTCCGTCTGCCTTGCAATTTTCTCCTTTTTCCTGCTGCTTACAGGGGAAATTGCTAAAACTAGTATAGCAGTGACCAAATGTGGTTGTATGTCGGAAACAGAAGGTTATCAGGAAGTCCTCCATGGCAAGAATGGGTTTGTTTAACAAGCTTGCCTGCATTTTGGTAGAGAGTGGACGATGGTGATCCCAGGGTCTGTAAACCTGCATACACCCAGCATTTGTTTTTACACCGAACCACCGACTTTAAGACTACCAGCTGCTGCTCCTTTTGTTCTCTGTTTCTTGCCCTTTGTCACTGTGGTCTGATTGGTACATCACTCATCCCAGAGGAGCTCTTTGCAGGGCAGAAGCCTGCACGCCACTGTAAGGAGACTCCATGGCCAGCTGGCCACCCCATCTAGTAGCTAAGGGCTGTGGGCTCAGAAATACCTGTGGAGGTGGGGCACTGGGCATGGAACTCTAACTGAAATCAGGCTATTTTGGGGAATGCTTGTTAATATACATTTCTTGACTTCTTTGCACTCCCATGGTCATTTTACATTGGCAGAGGCTTGGCGATGGTTCACGTTACAGTGCTTATTTCATTGTACAGGTAATTAGCTCTATAAACAGTGCCCTGAGCGGTAGGAAACTTTCTAACTATGTCCTCAAGTCTGTTCTGGCTTTAAAAAAAAAGTATCACAGCACAAACCAAGGGCTAGTTATTATACTAATTTTTAAAAATCAAATACTATGAATTCTTCATTAAAATAGTGAATTCACAGGTAGAGAATTTCTACAAAAATATGGAGGGGTTTTTTTTTAAGTTCCAGGTGACCTGAAATAAAAGCGCAACGGGTACATTTTATACATACGGAAAGGTAAAACCTGCCAGCAGGTTGTCTATGAAGATGTGCTGGGTTTTGGCTGGGGTAGAGTTAATTTTCTTCATAGTATCTAGTATGGGGCTATGTTTTGGATTTGTACCTAAAACAGTCTTGGTAACACAGGGATGTTTTAGTTACTGCTGAGCAGAGCTTACACAGAGTCAAGGCCTCTTAGAATCATAGAATCATAGAATGGTTTAGGTTGGAAGGGACCTTGAAGATCATCGAGTTCCAATCCCCCTGCCACAGGCAGGGATACCTCTCACTAGACCAGGTTGCCCAAGGCCACGTCCAGCCTGGCCTTGAACACCTCCAGGGATGGGGCTTCAACAACCTCTCTGGGCAACCTGTTCCAGTGCCTCACCACCCTTAAAGTGAAAAACTTCTTCCTAATGTTTAATCTAAACCTGCCCTCTTCCAGTTTAAAGCCGTTCCCCCTCGTCCTATCACTACATGCCCTTGTAAAAAGTCCTTCCCCAGCTCTCCTGTAGGCCCCCTTTAGGTACTGGAAGGCCGCAATAAGATCTCCCCGGAGCCTTCTCTTCTCCAGGCTGAACAGCCCCAACTCTCTCAGCCTCTCCTCATAGGAGAGGTGCTCCAGCCCTCTGATCATCTTTGTGGCCCTCCTCTGGACGCGCTTCAGCAGGTCCATGTCCTTCTTATGTTGGGGACTCCAGAGCTGGATGCAGTACTCCAGGTGGGGTCTCACGAGAGCGGAGTAGAGGGGCAGAATCACCTCCCTTGACCTGCTGGCCACACTTCTTTTGATGCAGCCCAGGATACGGTTGGCCTTCTGGGCTGCGATCGCACACTGCTTGGTCATGTCGAGCTTCTCATCAGTCATCACCCCCAGGTCCTTCTCCACAGGGCTGCTCTCCAGCCATTCTCCGCCGAGCCTGTATTTGTGCTTGGGATTGCCCCGACCCAGATGTAGGACCTTGCACTTGGCCTTGTTGAACTGCATGAGGTTGGCTTGGGCCCACCTCTCCAGCCTGTCCAGGTCCCTCTGGATGGTATCCCTCCCCTCCAGCGTGTCTGCCTCACCAAACAGCTTGGTATCATCAGCAAACTTGCTGAGGGTGCACTCTACCCCACTGTCCATGTCACCAACAAAGATGATGAACAGCACAGGTCCCAGTACCGACCCCTGAGGAACGCCACTCGTCACTGCTCTCCACTTGGACACCGAGCCGTTGACCGCAACCCTTTGAGTGCGACCATCCAGCCAGTTCTTTATCCACCGAGTGGTCCATTTATCGAATCCATGTCTCTTCAATTTAGAGACCAGGATATCGTGTGGGACAGTGTCAAACGCTTTGCACAAGTCCAGGTAGATGACATCAGCAGATCTTCCCTTGTCCACTGCCACTGTAACCCCTTCATAGAAGGCCACCAAATTTGTCAGGCATGACTTGCCCTTGGTGAAGCCATGTTGGCTCTCGCCAATCACCTCCTTGTTTTCTGTGTGCCTCAGCAGAGTTTCCAGGAGGATCTGCTCCATGATCTTGCCAGGCACAGAGGTGAGACTGACTGGCCTGTAGTTCCCCGGGTCTTCCTTGTTTCCCTTTTTGAAAATAGGGGAGCTCTTCTGCTCTTCTGCTCCTCACACCCCCCCACCAGCGGGCAGGCTCGGCAGGGGCACAAGCAGCTGGGAGGGGACACAGCTGGGACAGCTGACCTCAACTGACCAAAAGGATATCCCATACCATCTGGCATCATGCTTAGTATATAAAGCTGGGGAAGAAGAAGCAAGGGGGTGACGTTTGGAATTATGGCGCTTGTCTTCCCAAGTAACCATTACACATGATAGAGCCCTGCTTTCCTGGGGATGGCTGAACACCTGCCCGCCCATGGGGAGCAGTGAGTGGATTCCTTGTTTTGCTTTGCTTGTGTGCGCGGCTTTTGCTTTACTTATTAAACTGTCTTTATCTCAAACCATGAGTTTTCTCACTTTTACTCTTCTGATTCTCTCACCCATCGTACCAGGGTCGGGGGGGAGTGAGCGAGCGGCTGCGTAGTGCTTAGTTGCTGGCTGGGGTTAAACCACGACAGAAGAGCAAAAGAAGTGACTGTCACCCAGAAAAATGATACCTTGTAGTTTGATTTAATATGTAAAACAGATGGAGCATCTCAGGAGCAGTAAAACCACCCCACCTGTACAGCAGTGATGCGTTCACTTCAGAACAGCCTGTATGCTGATCCCCAAAAATCATCCTGTTTGTAAGGCTGGGTTTCTCTTGCAGTCCGTCTTGTGGCAATGGCACGTGTGTGCCAAACTGCTGCTCCCCAGCCTGGCCACCTCCACCCTGCCCGCCTGCACGCTGCCATCAATGCAGCCTCTCCGACAGGCAGCCTCGCCAAAGAGTTCATGCATGCTCCTGCTGAGCCTGGTGGGAATGTAGTATTTCACTCACCACTGTACGCTGCTGCTGGGAAATGGTCTTTGTTATAGCTAGTAACTTTTGGGAGGGTTTCGAAAGAGATTGAGGCTGATCTGTAACAACACTGACATGAGTGATCTGAGCTATGCCTGCCTTTCTCTTCCCTGCTCTGACAATACTTTTGGAGCATAACCGTCTGGAAACACTTCTTTTCCCTCTATGGGTTAGTCTTTCTGTCTGTCTGCAGAAGTTCTGGTACTGAGACATGGTGACCTGGGAGGGTTGTGTAGCTTAGATGCAAGAGGGAAAAAGACTGCCTGCTTTGCTAGCAGTATGTCTGTTGGATGGGCATAAGCTTCTTGTAAGTTTAAGTAAAAACACTAGTCCCAGCATGAGTAAAGTTAGTGACAAATCTCTATTGATTTCAGGGAGATCATAATTTAGCTTACAAGCCTTGAGCTTTTGCTGACATGAATTTTCTGGGAGACGCAAACATGACCATCGGTTGATGCTGAAAGTGCTTTTAATGCTCTAGAAATGAAGGGGTTCTTTTGTTCCACTTTATGAAATGGTGTAGCTGAAATAACATTTCCTTAGGTGCTAATTAAAATGTAGAATTTACAATCTAAACACAGAAGAGCAAGCATGTAACAAGGCTATAGCATAGAGCGTGTACTGGGTGAATTCTGTTGAATGGTTAAGAGACAGTCCGTGTTCTGGAAGGAAGGATTTTCTATACAGAGAAAATAACCAGAAGGAAGGATACATTTCATCTACCGATTAGAGCAATCACAGCGGTCTATAATCACCAAATTAAATAATAGACTTATAGAAATCTGTGGCCAGGAAGGGGTATGGTTTTTCCTTGTACAGTGCTCTTGTCAATCCGGCATTCCAGACATTGCTGCAAATAATTATTCAGAGGAGATCCATGAGTCATTTTTCTGTTCTACTGGCAGATACCTCATTGGTAAGAACAGGAGAAAGATTTGGGCATACTGAGTTTCCTTTTAATTTTCTCATGTGCCCAAAATTTAAGTCTGCAAGGAAAGGCAGCTTTTCGTGGTAGCTTTAACAAGCATAAAAAATCCCGGATGGTATAAATCCTTCAGAAGCTTCAGAATAAGTTGTCACATAGATCTTGACAGTTTAGATGGCCTAAATGGGTTTTTAGACACCTACGGCACGATCGCCTGTCTGCTTGGCAGACAAAGATGCCCACAGACTCCTCTCTCTCTCTCTTTTCCTTTTTCTTTCCTCTCTAAGGCTACAGGCCTTTGCCATGAATGCCACGGCTGGGGTAGCTTCTGGTGTGTTTTGTTCTTCTTAAATGTGCTTGGGGGCTTATTTGATGTGGATTCTTTGCTCTTCTTTTGTGTGCTGGTGGTTTGCAGAGCTGATCTGCTCTGCTGGAGGTGGGGCAGTTGGACTGCAGGAGAGCATCTGCTCCCACAGCAGGAGGTGAGGGCTGAGTCAGGCTGGTGAAAGACCTTGCATCAGACTGTTGAGGCAGAGGAGGCATCTTGGGCTTTGCTCTCTTCTCGTCTGGTTGGGAGTGATTTTGGGATGAGCTGGGATCTTAACTGTCGAACAAAACAAAAGTTCTCTCTCCTCTAAAGGGTGGAAGTTTTTGTCCTCAGAGTCCCAGATCCTGTGACCAGAAGGACAAAGTATGCCGTGCTCAAGTAGGACATAGCACCAGTGCTTAGTTATGGGTGCAAAGAAGCAGCGGCCACAGAAGCAGTGGCACTCAAAATGTGGTGCAGGCAGTCTGCCTGCTTAAACCCACAGTCACTTGGCACTAGCGCTGTGGCAAGAAGTGTCCTGCCAAGTCGTGAGCTGGCACGCTGCCCTCCATTCAGGCTCGGACTGTAGGCAGCCAAGTGACCAGCAGCTGTGGCTGTGAATAGCAGGAGGGCGTTAGTCCAAGAACAACAAGAAGAAGAGCTTCTTCAGCTACGTATAGAGGTTTTCTTGGCTCTTCTAGACACGTCTTCCCATTTAAAAGGGAACTGGAAGGTGGAAGGTGCCCTAATCCAGCTACCCCTTTTGGATCCCATCCACTGGGATCCCCCACTTAAGCGGTTCTGGTTGGGGCATGTCATCATCATGGGCAACAAGCTCAGTCTGCGGCTGTAGTAGGTAGGAATGCGTTTGCTTGAATGTGTAGAACAAAGTTTGCAGCTGCAAAGACAGAATTCGATCTTTCTCTGCTCTCTGTTTCAGCATGACAACTGAAGCAACCTGTAAACAGTTGTCTTCATCCTGCAAATGGCTTCTACACCAGTTTTCCTGCTAATGGCTGCACAAGGGCTGTTCTTATCTTTAAGCATTGAATGAATGAGATTTACAGTTTTTAAAGGGGTTGACAGATGTCAGCAGGGGCTTCAGATTCCTGACCCTTTGTACAGCCCTTCAGATAGATACCAGGTGTGATTCTCACTCTCCATCTGTTTCCACAGGCTACTACAGCCTGGAGATGTGTTCTGTCAAACGCAACCTCAACCACATCCCCAGAAAACCCCAAACAAACAAAAAGTCTGAAATGAGTTCTCTGGGAAATGGCACGAAGCCAAACAGTAAATTTAGAGCTGGGGTGTGCATTGCAGAGGTTTCACTTTAAGTGGGAACATGCATAAAGCTGCATGCTCAATGTCCTAAGTGAAATCCGCTGGGGGGGTAGAAGAAAGTCCACAAAAGTCCTGCCTTCAGAAGCTTAAGGCATCACTGTCTATGCAGCCACACTTCTTACTTGCGTGTTGAACACAGGGAAGTTATTTCCACTAGTCTGTCATAGAAAGTTAATGTTGTGGGACAGGCTTATGATCTATTTAAAGGCATTTCTGCAGCAGCCTGCAAGATCCTCACCCTAGCATCTCTCATCAGCTGTCAGGCTGGTGGAATTTCCTGGCTTTTGAAGTGCTTGTGGTCCGGGAAAATGGCAGCAAGGACCTGGAAGAAAGCATGAGCCAGACTCCCTGCCGACCACAGAGCTTCCCTCACCATTTGTCACAGAAACACTTAAATAGCTTTCTAGCCATGGCTCTGAGAAATAAAAGCTTGCCCAGCGCTAGTCCCTTTAGGCTGTATATGTCAGAGAGGGGTATCAGCGGCTGGGCCAGAGCACCCGCCACAGGACTGATACCTCTCATCACCTTTATCTTCTTGTCTGTTGAGAGGCAGTTTAACATCCCCGGCAGGTGTGGGAGCACTGATCCTAGGGGTGACATGGCGTTAAGGACTACTAACTGCACAGGGCCCCCTCAGTGATTCCTGCTGCGGTTTCTCTGCTGGCAGCATCCTCGGTGGGCTGGAGCTAAGCACTTTCCTGAAACAAAACCTAATCTGCAGATGTTGGCCAGCTGCGTTCAGCTGGACCAAAGCTCTGCCCATCTCGACAGAGAAGCCAAAAACAGGTTCCTTACAAAGGCAGAAGGCTGGGATGGAACTGGAAAGATCAGTCCCCCCATGCAGCACCCCAGCTTCTAGCAGCAGCCTCAAACTGAGCCATTCTTACGCTAAGTAAAGGGTGCAGTGAGTGTCATGTAAGACACAAGTGTCTTCAAGGAGGAACTGCAAGACAATTAATGCTCCACTATCTGCTTAATTACAAGTGCATGTCAGTAACCAGATGATTTTAAGGTCTGAATCTTTTCCTGTGGAATATGATCTGGATATCATAAATATGAGCATGAGGTATTTGCGTGTTGATAGCTCACTGGGGTAAAATAACGACTCAGTTGTAATGGTTTTGAAACACAAAGTCTAAGATACCTTGTATTGTCCTTAGTGCATTTGGTGAGACATTTCTGAGTGTTTTAAACCTAATCTAAAATTTTAATTTATTTGTGAAGGAGATATTTAAAGAAAGATGGAAGGTGATACGGCTTTGTCTGAAGTTACCCAAGCAGATAAAACCTTCAAATATAACCATGCCTTGTGAGAGCCTATTTGTACTTTCAAATAGTTCTGATGAGCTGCTTGCTTTTATAATCGTTCGCAGGATGGGGCCCTGAGGCTGTTTGTATTATTATCCAGTAATACTAGTGGATTAGTGTGTCTGCGTAGTTTTTATATTGTAATCATTACTTAAATATAGCTCCTTGCCGGGCAGGGTGAGGCAGGAGGTGGGAGGATTGCAGTGCAACCGAGAGGGTGACCAAGGAGAGCTGTCTGGCTCTGCAGCACTTCCCAGAGCTTTGAGCAAACACCAAAAACCGTGCGAGCACAAAAGTTAATTCCACTTAAGGGGGAGTTAAGGGTGGCAGGCTGCAACAGCTCTTGGGATGGCTCAGGTGGGAAGCAGCTCACGGCAGACATGTAACAGCACCACGAAGCATTCATTAGTGTTGCTCTGCTCGAGAGTTGGTAATGAGGGTTCATGGTGGTCTGGAAGTTCTCCAAAGGGTGGCAAGACTAGGCACAGCCTGGTGCGGCGCAGCAGGAGCACTGCAGCATCGCAGAGCAGGGATGCAGGTGTTGCAGTGGGGAGTGCTGCGGCGGGGCGGCAGTCTGCATGCAAAAGTGTTGGTCTGGCAGCGGGTATTAACCAAATTAGTTAATACTGCCTATTGACGAAGTGTACGGCTTCTGAGGTCAAGAGGGGGTCTCTTGTGGCTTTCTGGGATGTTTGATGGAGCCTAGTGCTTTGGTGTGTGTGGAAGCAAAGGTGACGAGTGTTGTTCCTTGCTGGTGTGTGGCCAGCATCATCATTGTGTGTGACATTGCAGTAT
This sequence comes from Pluvialis apricaria, assembly GCA_017639485.1. Classification (NCBI taxonomy): domain Eukaryota; kingdom Metazoa; phylum Chordata; class Aves; order Charadriiformes; family Charadriidae; genus Pluvialis; species Pluvialis apricaria. The sequence continues at coordinate 184,832,958 of CM030007.1, read as the reverse complement.
ATCTCACCACAAGTGCCTTCAGGTAGGGCACGGGCCTATAACTAGTTACACATATCTTCTCCAGGGTGATATAGTGTATTACTGCAGTGTTAAGTCACTATTTGTAATACTGTACTGTGTGCAAAGAGGTAAGCTTGACGAGTTTATTTCTGATCATGATTTGGGTGATGTCAGTAGTTCAGCTTCATCCACTCTGTACTTAACTCTCAAAACAGCTATAATCTTGTCTCCTTTTGTTTTTCGTAGTGCATTGATTTAACCTCTTGTCAGAAGGAAATAAAGATTTATTGAAAGGTTAGAGTTATATCTTGAAGGCTGCCACAAAAAAAAACCTAATTTTACACTTAATGCAGTAATGGTGTCAATGAGGGCATAATTTTGAAATAATTTTTAACATGAGAATCTTTAGAAATAAAACTTTATTCAAAGTTTCTTGATTAAATTACAGTCACATCAGCTGCTTCCTTGCTTTGGTCATGTGTGCAAATGTTGAACAAGAGCCAGGGGAGGATTCCACTTGATGTGAATTCAGTCTGTTTAAGCTGCAGTGTAAATGGATGGGATTCCCTTTGAACCAGCCCTTGGCCAGAAAACCAGTGAGACTTAAAGCTGCTGTACAAAGAAGAAGAAGGTGTTAATTCATCCACGGTTTAAACATTCCTGTTCCTGGCACAAAATAGCATGGCAAGCATTTGACATCAGCCACCCCACAGAGCAGAATAGGACAATGTCATTGTCCATTACAGCTGGTATCAGTTTGACTTTGAATTTAAATGTGCCAGCAAAACAGAGTAAGGACAGGCACCCTTCTGTTGCCTGCTGCACCTGTCTCTGTATCTATGGCGTTTGGGCTCTGCTAGTTTTTTAACTTGGCACCCTCTGGGTGTATTGGGCATTTATTTCCTTGAATACAGTGCAACAATTTTCCATTCTGCTCTTTGTAGCCCTAGGGAAATCACACATGTGGATTGGTGGAAGATAGTGTTGCCTCGGTGTATTTTTCCATAGCAGTCGGTAATGGGTAGTCTGTGCTAGTCAATAGTACTTCAGCAGTCGTGATTTTGTGGTGCACAGCCACTCAGACTGGCTGGCTGTTATGCCAGTGTTTGTTGGGGGTTTTTGTTAGGTTGTTAGGTTGTTTTTTTTTAAAATCCACAGCTTTCTCCTATCAGAAAGTGAAAATTACATTTGCTGATCTGATTTCTTATTCACTGCCATCTCCTCAGCCTGCCAGTATGTCATAACACATATTATTAGTAAAAGAAGAATTAAAAAGTTCAGGAGCAGAAGGATGTGAAAGACTGGAAGGAGAACTGCTATGCTGAAGTCTCTTCTGGACAGACTCTGGTCAGCTGCTATAAGTGGGACGTACATCTCCCCTTTTTCTCTTCCAGCGGGAGGCCAGAGGCTCAGCCTTTTGGAGCCAGCATGTTCTTTCTCCTTGCTGAGATTCAAACAGCCAGAAATTGTGGAACTTCCCTCTTAAGGCTGCAGCTCCCCTGTACCCCTAACTTACCACCTTACTCAGAGTTTGGACACCTCCAGCCACCATCAGCTTTCAGAGATCACGCTCCAATTTCGTTTTCTAATATACAAGTTTGAAGGAAGCCACTGCTGTCCACCGGAAATCCAGACAGCATCAGAAAGCTAATGCAATTTCTCATATTGGATCTGTCATCCCGTGTTCATTGTTTCCTGTATCTCTATTCATATATTCCTGTTTCTAAAATCTTTCTCTTTCCTGTTGCTATGGTAAAAGCCAGCCTAAAAAGGAAGAATTATAGCAGCAAGATCCACTGACCTACAAAATAGTCAGAACATAGTTGCTCTGCACAGAGCTCTGCTTTTAAAGTAACTGGTAGAAAATCTATAGTGAGAAAGGGAGATGGCCAAAGTACAGGGACCATGTACATAGATTTGGATTTAGTCAGAACTCCAGTTTATGGGCTAAATTGCTGCTTCTGATCAGTGAATCTGTACAACTGGTTTCCTAGATGCAGGAATTTTTCATGGTTGCAATAGTAAAAGTAGTGGACACCCAAAAAAGCAGTCTTGGGGGTTTGTTTCTGTTAATAACCTTCCAGCTTCAACGTGATTTTCTTCTCTATGTACATGAATGTCATTGATACAGTGTTGTATTACACTGGCTCATCCTTGCTGGAGGCATGGTTCTTTTCCAACAAACTGATTTGAAATGAAATGAAAACCAGACCATGAATTTTTTGGTTCACCTCCCAGACTATAAAAATGGATGGTCTCATTAATGATTAACCCAGCAGCTGGTAGCTCAAAGGAGATCTGGAAGAAAACACTGCAGTGTCTCCCTTCTCCAGTAAATAAATTGGCTTAACAGTTTGCTGTGCTCATCCTACCTTATTTCAGTATACACATTGTTTGAATCCCAGCAGAGTGGATCTCTGCCTTCGTGCCTGGTTTAAGATTAGTAAGGATGCATTAGTTCCTAGCTGCATCAAATAATTTTTTGCAATGTTATTACTACTTAACTGATTTGCAGTTCCCTGTGATGCTGGCAGTGGTTTTTAGAATGCTTTTCTATTTCGAACCAGTGGGGCATCTAAGATTTCCAACATCTTCTTACCCACAGCATGGTTACATCATTAGGAATCACATAAAAGTTCACAAAAATTTTGCATTTACGTGGGCATCACTTCTGGCATATTATTTTGCTATCTATAAGTCCTTGTTATAGCTTTAAGCTGTTTAAAAATATATACATATATTATGGTCACAAAATGTTTACTCCTGTGTTTACTCCACAATGTTGGATTACAGTGTGCCTGGGCAGCTGACAGAACTCTAATGAACCAATCTCTCAAAAGAGCCAGAGGGATGTTTTTAGACAAAGTGTTCCCAGAATGTGATTAACTGCTTAGCACTTAAGAAATAAAAGTGCTAAAAAAACCTAAAAGAAAAACCCGACCGCATTGTAATTGTGCATATGGCAAACAGCATACAATACAGTGGTAAGAAATCTGGAGGCTTTTGCCTGTTACTCTGGATGATCACTGTTAGCATATATTCTCTTCTAGATTGACTGATTTTGTTTTATGTTAATAAATAGACCTCAGGCTCTGGAACCTTGTGTAAATTTTGAAAATGCAGGTACATTTTTTCCTCTATATTTGCTTTAAAATATTGGTGAAAGCTTGTATAGTACACCAGTTCCCTCCCTGGCGGAGATGGGGCAGATGTGGAAGCTCATTTGTGCATGGTTATGGTGGATAATGCCTCCAGAGTTTATCACAAGGTTCTTCCCATGGTGTACGTGATGATACCAACCATCATGGTCCACCTGGCAGTCAGCAGGCTGATCCTGGCCCAAAGGGTACTTGTTTAGCCTGCCGTTTTTCAGGGCAGCAGAAGGAGCTGCTGCTCAAATGGTTGCACGCTACCTCCTGCAAGGAGATCACTTCAAGCCAGATGTTGTGCTAATGCCAGGAAGAGGATGGGAGAGGAAGGGGAAGGCAGGTCTTCTGCTCATGTGAGCCCAGCAGAGTCCTAAGCACTTGCCATAGCGGTTTGTGAGACATAGAGCAGGGGGGATGGTGCTGTGGCCTGGAGCATAAGCATTGTGGTGGCAGAAGTGAGAGCTGCCATTGCTGTGTCCCACCACAGGACCTGAAGTCCACATCCAGCTGGTGTAGCTGCAGAGGCTGACGTAATTTTGTGTTGTAATTTTGATTGGTAACACTCAGTTCTCATTTGCTTTCGCTGGTCTGAGTGTATATGTGCTTCTTCCATTAGAGATCCGAGCTCAACTCATCGAGCAGCAAAAATGCCTGGAGCAGCAGACTGAAATGAGAGTGCAGCTTCTTCAGGATCTGCAGGATTTCTTCCGCAAGAAGTCAGAAATAGAGATGGAGTATTCCCGAAACTTGGAAAAATTGGCGGAGAGGTTCATGGCAAAAACCAGAAGTACAAAGGACCATCAGCAATACAAGTAAGAGAGATTTCCTTCCCCCTCACCCGCATGTTAGCCGTTGCTGGAGTGCTATGCCATTCTTTGCTTCTGCTGATTTTGAGTACTGCTAGGTTGAGCCCAGGTTCAAAGACACATTTAAAATTCCCACCCCTGTTTAGCAGTGTAGCAGTTCTCATTGCCATTCGAGGTAGACAGGTGCCTAAATACTGTTTTGTTGAGTTGGCCCTCTGTAATTATTCACGTAAGCTTCTGACAAGTGATTTCAGTTTCTTAAAAGGTAGGTTCCACACATATTACCCCTAGCCTAACATACAGAATTTAAAGCACCTGAAATATAGCCAGTATCTAGAAGAGATGCAGAACCCCTAAAGGGCTTGAAAGCTGTGTGCTATCTGTTGCAGTGGAGTTGATAGTATTTGAAAGTGTCTAAATAAAGGTCAATCACCATTACCAAAAAAAAAAAAAAAAAAAAGGACAGAAATTTTGGCCACAAAAAGCATTAAGAAGAAAAACTATTTTGATTTGTTGGTGCATGTTAACTTGTGCTGCCTCTTTACAACTCTTATTCCTGAAAATGAAGATGATGTGAATGCTATGCCTTGCTTACAATTTAATGTATCCCTTTCATGGCATAGCATAGTAACTTGTGTGCAAAACAGACGTGGTCAGGTAGTATCTGGCAAAACATGTGCACAGCATGTTTTCTAAAGTGTTTCAAATGCATTACTTGTTGGCAGAGTCTCATCTGGTTATTTTCCTGACTTGAGCTGATTAATGAATGCATTTGCCTGGCTCTGTTACGCTTAGGGGTATAAACCAATATTTTGTGCCAGGTCCTGCACTTGGGCCACATCAACCCCATGCAACGCTACAGGCCTGGGGAGGGTGGCTGGAAAGCTGCCTGGCAGAAAGGGACCTGGGGGTGGTGGTCCATACCCGGCTGAATATCAGCTGGCAGTGTGCCCAGGTGGCCAAGAAGGCCAACAGCATCCTGGCTTGTATCAGAAATAATGTGGCCAGCAGGGCTAGGAAAGTGATTGTCACCCCATATTCGGCACTAGTGAGGCCCCACCTCAAATACTGTACTCAGTTTTGGGCCCCTCGCTACAAGAAAGACATTGAGGTGCTGGAACACGTCCAGAGAAGAGCAACAAAGCTGGTGAAGGGTCTGGAGAACAAGTCTTATGGGGAGCAGCTGAGGGAACTGGGGTTGTTTAGCCTGGAGAGAAGGGGGCTGAGGGGAGACCTTATTGCTCACTACAACTACCTGGAAGGAGGTTGTAGTGAGGTGGGGGTCAGTCTCTTCTCCCAAGTAACAGGCAATAGGACAAGAGGAAACAGCCTCAAGTTGTTTAAATTGGATATTAGGAAGTTTAGATTGGATATTGGAGGTTTAGATTGGATATTAGGAAATAATTCTCCACCAAAAGGGTTGTCAAGCATTGGAACAGGCTGCCCAGGGAAGTGGTGGAGTCCCCATCCCTGGAGGTATTCTAAAAGACGTGTAAATGTGATGCTTAGGGACATGGTTTAGTGGTGGACTTGGCAATGTTAGGTTAATGGTTGGACTCGATGATCTTAAAGGTCCTTTCCAACCTAAATGTTTCCGTGATTCTGTGATTTTATGATTCTATGATTTGTGTTTGTAAAACTGAAAAATAAGTACCTTTTTCCACTGTCCAGTCAGTGCTGTGCTACAGATACACAGACAGAGCTTTTGTTTCCAGTGAAAAGTCTTTTCCAAACACATCTGGCAAAGGAAAGGTTAACTCAAATACAGCTTGCACAGTTCAAAGAGCAGTAACATATATTTCTTAAAATTCAGTTAAGTGACTCAATGATTCCCTGAAATAACCAACATGTGCATATGTCACCACTTCAGAGAGAGCCCTGGCTTCTGTTCAGCTTGTGGCAAAATCTTTTTGCCTTGTGCCTGCAAACATCTTTCCTTATTCTTAAACATGTGTTAAATCCAGACTGGCAGATGTGCACAGGGGTCATGACTGGAGTCCTGCCTTCGGCTTTGTTCTGCAATTCCCTGATTGTTTTGAGAAGAGGTTGCAGTGAAAGTCACTTTAACTGGTGGTCCCCCATGCTGTTCCTACCGTTCTCCCCAGAACAGGCAGGAAGGTCTGTAGGATTGGCTTTGGGACATGCAGAAGCAGTGAGGACCAAGTAATATCAGCATGGCCCTTCAGGGGTGCTCGTGTTGGCTGACCTGGCTGATAAAACCGTGAAACTCCTTGCTGTGAGTAACACTGTTAAGATGTCCATCTCAAACAAAATGGGGAAGTTTCGTTAACTCACTTCTGATTCATAGCAAAGCAAAGCACTGATGATTAAGAAGAGGCTTTTGTCTGTTAATCATTCGTTGTTGCTTTGATTCTGGGAGTGAAAGCTAAAGGTAGACAATTAGATGAGGAATTAAAGAGCATATTTCTAACAGTGAGAATAGTTAATTATTATCAATTTACCAAGAGTTCAAGGAGTTTCTCAATTCTCAATTCATCACCACCTCTGGCTGTTTTATCTTCACGTGCTTGATCCTTTTGACTATAGGAGAATCCCTGCACAAGAGAAAAAAAGAAAGAGCAGCAAGTTTCTAGAGCACTTAGTTGCAAGGCAAACTTGAAGTTAAAATTTCAACAAAATCATAAGGCAAATTTTATAAATAGGTTTTTGTTGCCTGTGAAACAATTGTTGAATTACATGTAGTTTTATTTTGCTTTGTGTAAAAGAAATGAGAAGTCATCTGGGATTTCATTTTTTGGAATATTAAAAACTTGGAGTGGGCCTACAACGCAAAAAGTCTGTCAACGAAATTCAGAACTGGACCACTGCAGAAAAAGTCCGGTCCTGCTGTTTGTCTTGTAATTGAACCATCTGGGATTGGCAGTAGCAGTGTATTTATGAGTGCTGTGAATTTATGAATGCTGATCACAGAATATGTATGCTTGTGACATTTCCTTCTACTTTTATAGCAGTTATACAAACCCATTGCAGTGAAACAGCTACACCTGCAATTTTGCTCATGAAAGATTTGGGATGCTCTTGCAGTGCTTGCTTATTTCTAATGTCAAAAATTAATTACTGTTACTCTTCCAGCAGTGACCTTTATTGATTTTGAATATTTACATGTACTCCATCTGTAAGCAACCGTAAGCTTTGTGGCAAGATTTTTTTTATCCTCTCAGGTGGCTTGCAGTGTTCTGAATTCTTACGTTTTTTTGATATTTTTGTATCCATGCCTCATGGGATTTGTAGAATATGTCTTAAAAGAGTGATCTGAAGCTTGCCTAACCCAAGTTATTCCAAGAACAGATTGACAGACTGTTCAGAAGCAGCCATTTTTATGTAAAAAGTTATGACTGTAAATGTCAGGGAGATGTTTGTGTTAATAATGTAATTTTTTCATTTCGATACATAATACATGTGTGTATCTCCTCCTTAGGAAAGACCAGAACCTCTTGTCGCCAGTGAATTGCTGGTACTTACTTCTGAACCAAGTGAGAAGAGAAAGCAAAGACCATGCAACTTTGAGCGATATCTACCTGAACAACGTGATCATGAGGTTCATGCAGATAAGCGAAGACTCCACCAGAATGTTCAAGAAGGTAATGCCTCTTCTGCAATCCTCCAGCTGCCTTGTAAGATGCATGAGGGAGGCAAAAGTGTCCTAATAGTAGCATTTGAGGAGAAAATTCAGCACACATAGCATAAAATCTGTTTTAGCACACGTATAAATTCTTCATGACTGTTCTTGCAGAGCAAATCCTTAGTACTGAAATGCCTGGGAACGTGCTGTATATGCTGGTGACCTTAAGAGCTGAGTCACAAATATCCAAAAGGCAGGGAAAAAAGCCTGTTCTGCTCTCGGAAGCATGCTTGCCTACCCATGCAGAAAGGAAACGGTCTTCACTTAGGACTCCCAAAATAGTAATGCTGTATTAATGAATTATTTGTAAAAACAGTACTTCATTGAAACTCTGTCATGAGAGAAACAGATTCAACCCAAAGTAAGGGTGTGCCTTGTAGTGCCTTGGCATAAAGATGGTAGCGTATGCTGCGATTCTCCTAAAAGTGTTCCCTTTCCTTCCCACTTTCGATAACATAACTATTTCTATTAGATTATTTAAGCATTGTCTCTGTACGTTTGTCCTTGTACATGCCCATTATGTGTTTTCATAACACATACAACGTGTAAATCCCTCTTGTGCTAAGCAAGCACTCTGGGCAGCCTTAGTTTGTGATCTATGTAATGTGTTTGCAGTCACTGTTGTTATAATGTTCCAAAGTAAAAATAGATTATAAATGCACATCCGTCATTCACAGTGGGATGCTGGTAGGCAAGCGTCATATAAAAAAGAGTTCAAAAAGAATAAAGGTTAAAGAATGTAAAGTGTGTGACTAAATGATAACAAGGGTACCAGATTAATGTTTTCAAAATACAGAACTGATTTCACATACACCTGACCACACTGCTAGATTGATAGCAATGGGGCGGGGAGAAGAATCATTTAGGGAGCGCATAGGTTGGAGGAAGAAAATTAAAAACATGAATCAAATTTATTGGTGTGCATTAAAACCTATAACAGTAATAGAGTTGAAATTTATAGTTCCTCAATCAGTAATGGTCCGTTCACATAATATGTCTGATGCATAGAACTGTAGTTCACAAACCACTACATTTACTAATATGGAAGATTATTATAGAAGTTGAAAAGGTAATGAGGAAAGCAAGGCTGCAGTACTGTCTATGTGGAGATAGCTCAGATTTGCTTGGACGCGTAGAAATTTTTTTATATTGAACCTGGAATAGTGTTTCAGTTATTTATGTCGTATCTCAGAAATACCTTCTTTACTAGGTGTGCGTTATTAGACTAGCTTGTTTGCTTTCAGCTAGTTCAGTTCTTTAGCACTGGAGATCTTGCTTTTCCTTCCCTTTTCTCCAGATGCATGGTACAAAAATATCTAGATAAAGTTTTCCATGGAGAAGTCTGTGCCCTTCTTTATTCACTCGTAACTTATTAATGGAGATTGCTGCAGCTTACTTGTCAGAAAGGGGAAAATACGTGGATGGTTTCAGTGCATTAACAGGAGGCATGTTGTCCCACCTTCCTGACAGACTCATCTCTTTCCTCCATATTGTGCCCGGGAACATGCAACATTTCAAATTGTCTTTTTCTAGCATAGCTGCTTGAAGCAAAGCAAGCAGCTGCTCTTGCTTTTTTATTCCTAACTTGGATCTTCTGCAGGGGAAAGAAGAGAAAGGAAATTGAAGGTGTCCTGCTGTGCATAACCTGGAGCTCACATTAGTGGAGCCCACATCCTCAACAGCCCTGTCCTACCTTTCAGCAGGCTTTGCCAGCTGACACTCAGCGTGATAGTGTCACAATAAATAGCTGTTAGGTGAGGTGGAGCACGGGCAGAGCGAGTTCTCCAAAGGCTGTGTGAAGGGATCTGAGCCAGGCCCGGTAATGTGAGGGGAAGGGTGGCAGAAAGACACATGGCACCTCGGCATGGCGTAAGTGAGTTTCATGGGCACGTGGCTGAATGTGGCATTGGTTGTTCACCAGTATCAATTCAGAGCACACATTTTTAGGACAGTCTGTCAGGAATCAAAACCTGTTGGAGAAAGTTAGTGCTTCCACTGAGTCCCAGTGTGCACAGTCCTTGCTGTGTTGTTTGCTGCAGAGTACTGGTGATTTATTTGCGGTTAGTTCCCAGCTGCAGAACTGATTATAACTTGAATGATGATGAAGCTCCAGTTTCTCTTCTGTGAAAAGGGAAGGGAGTTACCAAATGAGATGAACAACATTGGACCGAGAGAAAACCAAGACCTGTGCAGGAGGTGAATCTGTTAGGAAATGATCTTGCTTTATTGATGAAGAACATAAGCTGTCTACATCTACGTTTAGTTCAAATGGACAGCTTCAACCATAATGGTCTTTAAACGTCCCTTCCATCCCAAACCATTCTATGATTCTGTGATAATTTCTGTCAGATGTGAATGAGCAGTATAACTTAAGGTACGTCACAGACTGTCTTAGAAATGCTTAATGGATGTCTACCAGGCAGCAGAGAGAGATTAGGTACAAAACTCACTGTCCTGTACTACAGTCCCCCTTGTGGGAGAGAGGTCAGAGGATCAAAGAGAAGGTGCCCTTAGAATGAGAAAGGTGACATCCAACACTCTCCCCCATCAAAACTGTATTCTCCCTAAAGCAAATGGAGTGGAATTTGTTGGAGATCTGTAAACAAGAAATAGAATATTTAACCAATTTCTGTCACTTTCTGTAGGTTACTTTTGCAAAAGACTGGATTTGGAATAAAATCCTGTCGGAGAAAAGTTTCATCAATCTCAATAGGTGTCATCCCTATGAAAGCATAGGGGATTTGTTCACTGTTCACAGATTTCAGATTAAAGTAGAGACAAACCATACCCTGCAGATACTTCTACATTGGAGTCTGATCACACTGTTCTGTGAAATACGTACTCTCTCTCTTAAAAGTAATAAATGTAAATAATAAAACAATAGTAATATGATGTTTTCAAAAATAAAGACTTAACAATTGCATGCTTAATATTTTACTGCAGTCCATGGTCAAGAGCAGAAAATACACCCATCTAATGTATCTGTACTCCATTGGCTCTCACAGCATTGCACATAGGAGCACTTTCTAAGTAATTTCCAAACGTAAGCTAATCAAGCTTCTCTATATTCAATAACAAGATCATTTAGTTGTATATCTTCCAGTTTATTCACCCAAGAGAGTTATGTATCACTATTATCATCTTGGTTTAGTTATCTCTCCATCTTGCAGCAGTAGCTTCTGCATCTTTGGAGGTGCTTTAGCTCCACTTCCAAGTCTGGTGAGTGACTACACCAAGTCCATAATCAGAGCAGATCTCCATCGTTCTTCTCTGAAACCCCAATCTGCCTCTTGCAGAAAGGGAAACTGTTTCAGAGTGGATTACCCCATTGCTCACAAGCAAGATACGGGGAGACAACAGCAACGTCACTCTGAGCTTCTTGGCTCTTTCTGCTCCCTCTTTTTTCTCCCCCTCTCTCCTCCCGAGAGGATGAGGCTGACCATTCTGTGTCTCAGTGGTAGCCCTTACTGGCTTTTTCCACCTCACTGCTGGGCACGTAGGTCCTCAAATGAAACTTTTCCATAAAGTGAACCCAACATTTCCTAGAGGGATACTGTTTGTGTGCTGTCCTAAGATTGGTTCCAGCTTGAATTGTAGTAATGAAAAGATCACACAATTTCCTCATTTCCTGGCCATGCTTACCAGCAGAGTATTGTTTTGTTCCCTCTCTTGCTGATGTCTCCTGTGTGGGATACAGCACAAAGTCATGAGTCTGTAGCAACCCCTTTCTCTGGTCCTTCTGTAAAAGGTGTGTGCAATAGCCAGTGTTGGTCTATATGAAATGTAGTGCTGAGGGGTGTCTGCGCCCCTTGCCCTTGTCTCACTGTCTGTTCTTCCTCATTCTGATTCCTTTCATGTGCACTTATACATCTGTCGCAACATTTGGATTGCTTTGGTGAAATGATCCCTATTAGTTCTACCTTACATGTTCTGATGGGCCGGGATATATTGTATTCAGGTACCTGACTGTACATGGCTTTCCTGTCTAGGCTGGCACACTTCACATATAGATATTCTTTATTTTTGTTCTCCCGGGAGCTCTTTGTCATTCTTTTTTCAAGGGGTCAGGAACCAGCATCTGTTTTAATGTACTAAATGCAGGACAAAGATAGGATCTAGTTCAGATATTTTGTGGCATTTATCTGATGATATTATGTCAGGCCTCATACTTCCAGATAGGCACTTAAGCTCTTCTTCGTTTTAGTTGCTGGCATACAAAAGCAGTACAGATTGCTGTTCATGCCTGGCCTTCATGCTGCACATAAAATTACAAACATAAAGTAGCAGAGTTCAAACCTTGCATACTTGCGTGTTTCTTCAGGCAGATGGGGTAGATGGCCTCATGGGAACAATTAAAGAATAAAGTAATAAGGAAAAATGTCAAGCAGAAGGGAAAAGTATTATGCAGAACATTTCATGCAGTGATTCTGGTTACCCCAGCATTAATAATCAACTGTATAAACACATACCCACAAAATCCTTAAGCAGATTTGTATATTTATAATTTATAAACATGTATTTTCTTTGGACAGAAACCATAATGAGCCAAGATGAACATATCTTCCAGTGTTTACAGTAAAAGATGCTGGAGAAGCCAAGCACAATAAATATTTTAGTTCCATAATCTGGCTATTAACAAGGAATATGACTACCTGCCAAATCTATTTGACGTTATAAAGATTGTGGCATATATAGAGATCTTTTGCATCATTTTCTTAAACATTTAAAGGTTTAAAGGGATAGCAAAGCTGTTTGTTGCTATAGACTGGCAAATCTGGGACAAATTTTTACTATGAGTTAGTTATGTCAGTGTCACCACAGCTCATGAAAGCTCATTAAAAGAAGGGTTTGCACGTCACTTCCCCCAGGGACCAGCAGCAGACTCATTTAAAAGCAATAGTCACAGAATATTTTCCCTAAGTGATGTAGCTGAGAGTAGCATTGTGTGTACTAAATACAGACACTAAAGAGTTCCAGGAAGAACTGAACGGACTATTAAATTTCAGTTAAAAAAAACCCAAAAAATAAAGTTTGGGTGTTCAATTATGCTCTAACTGAAATGGATGGGAAAATTCTTACAGACTTCAATGAAAGGGTATTAATGTGGAACAAAATTTTAAGTTTCTGAGACATTAATCCAGAAATATACGTCTTGATAACATCCGTAGGACCACTGATGTGTTGAATGTTTAGCACATGCTGAAAGGCTGGTTTAGGTACACTTACTTGTCTGTTGCATGGGCATGATCCTACTATCAGGCGAAAAAAATACACTACCGTCTCTTAATGTTTTGAACTAGATCAGTAACATATATAATAGTTTTAGCAAGAGTTTGCGTGTGCTCTAACATTTTTATTATGTTCTTTGTTCTTTTGGTTAATAGATGCAAATACATTTCTCTAGGACTTAGTGAATAAAGAAGCACCCCAGTGATTGTGTTTGTCAGGTTTTAATGGCCTGATTAGAGCTATCAACTCAGCCCAGGAAAATGTGTGCTGCATCTTACATTCTGTTGTTTGGCTACCCTGAGGGTAAGGCTCCTAGAGGAGCACACCGTTCAAACATGCCGAACCATTTCAGAGAACAGGTAGCATAAAAGAGAAATAGGAGAGCCATTAACCACTGAAAATAAATGCACTTCTTATCTGGTGCTCTAACGCGCTATATATTACACACTAAAAGCCATATCACTTGCCACTCGAGTCAGTATTTCTTGATCTTAAATGCTAATGTAAAATATGTTGGTTCTTGAAAATAAATCCCTTTTATACTGCTAAGGTTAACCAAATTTCCTGGTTTTTATTGGAAAATTTCTACAAAATCTTTCATCAGAAAGAAGCAGCAACTGACGTGTTATCCATCACTACAGGCACCCTCTGGAGGTTGGATTCCCCAGATGAACTGGTGGAAGGATGATTCATCTGTGATCATGTGGCATTGCTAGGCTGTCTCTTCCTAATTTTTTCTCTTTTTGCTGATCACCTCCCTCCCTCTCCTTTTGCTTCCCATTTTAAAGCCTATTGTCCTTTCCTAAAAACATTTCCCTCTTCCCTCTATTTTGATCTCTTCCATTCACCTTCAGATTTACCGTTGATCAATGTGTGCCTGGAAAAGATCATGTATGCATGGTGGCCAGTAAAGCCTGAGGGCTAGACAAAGCTCTACAGGAGCAAAGAGAAGAAACGGGTCCTAGTAAATAGTGATCATTCCTGGAATCCTCAATTCATCTGGTGTCTATTTGCATAAAGGTGTAACTGAAGAGCAGAAAAGGAGGGTGTGTCTTTCAATGAACTGCTGTGTGCTTTGCTTACAACAAAACCTGCAAAGCGTAAAGAGAAAATTGGGTTGGGGTTTTCTGTCTCACCTTCTCAAACAAACTTTTGCACTGACAGGTTAAGGCATGCTGCCTTAGAATCAGTGTTGCTGTATTTAGGGCTTGAGTTGTCATCAACTTCGAGATGGTAGTGACCAACAGTTGAAAGGAATAAATTGCTTGAAGCTGGAGTTCATTGACACACAGTTTTTTCCCTACACATGTATGCTTTCATCTTCCAGTCTTAATGTCAACCATCTTATTTGTATGCTTTGTCCTTCTTTCTGCTACAGTAATTTAAGAAACAGACCCCTCATATTCAGCACTATAGAAGCAACTATCCAAGAGAAAACAGGTGGCGTCCACTTCTTGGTGCTTTGAGATGTGTAAGCTGTGTCAGAGCTGCGCTGCTGACTTTTAAAGGCAGGCTGCCAACGTAAAGCAATGAAAAGCAATTCAGAATTTTTGCTAAAGCTTTTACTGTGTTTCCCTACAGCAGCTTGCAAATCTGCACTCCTTTTCCAGTTCTTTACAAGCACGCGGTGCACTGTTATGCATATGAATTTAAGCCCTTCATATTAGATGAAAATAATCTGCTATTTGCAAAGAAATGGAATTAGTAAGCTTTATGTTCTAGGTAGTTCAGTAGTAGAGCATAACTCATGAAAAATACCAGACTTTGAAAAGTATAAGCAATAACGAAAGTTTCATAGTAGTTCTGTGTAACTTGGCTTCAGAGCATCTGTCTCACTGTGCCTCAGCTACTACAGCTAATGCCCTTGGGAACACAAGAACTTCACTGAAGTGTTTTTTAATTTCTATTTCTAGCTTCTTGTCAGTTAAAAATCATCTTGCATATTGGAGTGAATACTGTTAAGTGATATGGCAGGTTCCTTAAAATACTGCCCAGAGTTAGGAGTATGACAGTAGGAATAGCAGAAAAAAATCAAAATTTTCTGTTCCAGCTACTGTATGTCTCTGTTTTATCCTGCTGGAAGACGCAGTGGGTGGGATGTGTGGCGTGGTTCCTCCTCATATGTGGGCGTTGCACTGGAAATTCTCATTCAAAAACCATTATTCCTGCAGGTGTTTTAGTGATGGCCAAGTATGTGTTAGCGGCTTTGGAGATGAGTTGTCCCTGAGGATTTTCCTTTGGCTTCTATACAAATACAAAGTACTTCTCATAACTATCATAACTATCATGAAGTTGGAGTTTTTTAGAAGCCGGGCTACTTATCAAGTTATTCACAGAAAAAAAAGCTGACATTTCCAGCATGGATGTTACAATGCTGCGCACCGCAGAAGAAATGTAGCCAGGCTGTTTGCCAAGTCCCGTAGCTCTATTCTATAGCTGTTTTCCAAAGGCTGTGGTACAAATGCCTTCAACTCTTGCACAGTTGCCACAATTTTCATCTGATTGAACTGCTACGGACAACTAACAAAGGAATATATTTGAATGAGACTCCAATTAAATACTCTTATTTTGACATACTTGCTTTCTTTAATAACTACTGCTAAGCATTTATTTTTTTCTGGGTCGGAATGAAAGTAAAGACACAGTCCAGAAAAGCTAAACAAAGCTGTTTCAGCAGCCCACTCTGTGGAATATTTTGCAGCTGAGTATCTGTTTCAAAGAGGAGTCACAATTATTTCTTGCATAAATATTTAGATAGTTGCATGTGCTGAGAAACAAAGACTATTCTAGATGTAAAATTGGGCTGGATGTCCCTCCAGAATATCACATTCCACGTGGTTTAGTTTTTGTATATATCATAGCAGTTGTAAAACAGTATACAGTTTGTTCCATTAAAAAGGCTTATAACATTAATCCTGAACTTCGCCCTTTCTGTTGGCACCTAATTTCCTTATCCTTCTTGGGAAAATCTCTCAAATTACTTCTGGGTTTCCTTTTAGAAGGCTGTCCAGATATTGTGTGTTACCTCTGCATCCCTGAATCGTTATTTTTAGTGCACTGTAATTCTCTCAGGACGGTGTCTTTGCGAGCAGTATTGCATTCACTATCTAGGATGAACAATGAGTACGTATATCAAGAAGCAAATGTATGTTGCAGTTTTTGCTTGCCTTTTACTGATGATTTCTTTTTAATTACAGAGCAAAGAGATTGCGTTTCAGCTTCATGAAGACTTAATGAAAGTTCTTAATGAGCTTTACACGGTAAGTACAGTTACTTATTTAGCTTATCTTATACAAATTCCATATCGGACTTCTTTCATAAGCTTTAAGCGTCCTTTTATCTAGCAAGTTACCCCCCAGTGGAGATGCTTATTTTTGTCTTTTCACACTAGTCTGAACTATCTCTTTTGGAAAGACTACTCACTTGTTTACAATACATATGCTAATACTTTCAGGATTATCTTTATTTTCAACCCTTTTCCCCCCCAGACTATGCTAAGCCAGTTTATTATAAGTTTTGTTGATTAGTAATGAGGTATTTCTACTCAGAGCTTACCAGAGCAAAGCTTCTTCCTTTTCTTCCTTGTTTTTGTCTGTGCTGCCATCTGCTTGGTTTGACTTGTGGACTACACCCAGTAAAAATCAGTAAATGTTACTTATGTGCCCTCCCCTCTCCCTAGCTGGGATAAGTAAATAATGAAAAGAAAAATAGAAAATAGAGGGTTTATGTAGGCTTTCCATACCATTCAGAGAGGTTAAGATGAAAACACTCTAAGCATTCTAGCAAGCGGCTACTAACCCGTTGGAAAATCTGAGAGAAGGTAGGTCTGAACTTCTTTTCCCCTTTGAAACTCATCTACACAACTAGAGGATGAGTTCTTGTCTACTTAAAAAATGTTTCCCAAAATATTTTTGGGAGGATATGTTCTGAGAAAGAACAAAACAAGAATTGCTTTTTGTTTTAGACATAACTATACAATCAAGAGGAACTGGTGAAATCCACCTCTTAGGAAAGTTCCTGGTGATTGAAGAAGTTGTACATCTACATTCTCCCTTCAGTCTGGAAGAACTGAAATATCTATGCTCTTGTACACTGCATACGTCTCTAGACTGCTCCCTTCCCTATCCTCAAGATTTGGGGGACTAGGAAAAAACCCCCACAAAATCTGTATTCTGATTTTAAGGAAGTTTAGGAAGAGATCAGAGACCAGCTCTTCTCAGGGAGAGATCAGCCAAGCATTACTTTTGTGCAGCTCGTCTGTTTTCCTTATGACCTAGGGAAAATTGTGCACCCATCAGAGGATGGGTTGATGAACATTTGAACTCAAGAACAACTTAGGTGGCAAAAAGATCTGAAGAAATTTAGACCTGTCTCACTGTCCTGGGTTCTTTTGGATTGTAGTTATGGACACAGATTCCTAAAACCTACCTAAACTTTTTTTTTTTTTTTTTTTTTTTTTTTTTTTTTGAGGGCTTTTCGTTGGGGCTTTTGTTTTCTAAAATCACCACTGATTTTTTAGGGTGCAATACTGCAAAACTTTGTTGGCTCAGGCCTGTAGTCAGTGAAGTATGCAGGGATCAGCTTCTGCAAAGTAGGGATAGCTGCAGACAATTCACACAGCTGCAGGGGATCAGCGACTGTAGGAGCCATTGCACAAATGGGAATTAAGTGGTGAGCAAGACCTGAAGATACAGTCCTGTTTCAATTAAAACAGTTGCATAACTCCGGTGCCTGGCGAGGCGTAGGATTAGTGCCCGTGCTCCCAGGGTAGGAAGACAGGGAAGCATGTGCTGAAATACTTTGCTGAATCACCAGTGAAAATCTGAAAGACTGGACTTTGGTATTTGCACTCTTTTTCTTCACACTAGTGCTGTATCCTCCCACTGATGGCTACATATTTATTCAGATATTAACTTCCATGTTACGGCTTCCAGTGAATGCTGATTCGTTCCTCAGAATTTAAAATTTTTGTAAAAGAGGAAGTTTTTTTAATTGAATAAAATACAGAGCATGTGCAGTATTTGAATTAGGCTACTGCTGCAGGGTGGCTTCTTGGGATGGAATTTACGTCACCTAA
The DNA here is from genome assembly GCA_017639485.1 of Pluvialis apricaria. NCBI lineage: Eukaryota > Metazoa > Chordata > Aves > Charadriiformes > Charadriidae > Pluvialis > Pluvialis apricaria. The sequence goes on along the minus strand of CM030007.1, from coordinate 184,815,054 downwards.
TTTTCAGGCATCTGCAGTGTGGGTACAAATATCTTGGCTTGCCATCTGTGTTCCAGTTATAGTCACTGGAAATCTAATATGGGGAGATCAGACCCCTTTGTCTGATCAGATGCAAGCATCTGCTTCAGATGAAATAACCTACACCGTTAACTCTGTTGTCCAGCTTTTCATTGATTGCAAGGACTTGGTCAGCTGTAGATGCCCACATTTAGCCAGATACAACCCACGCTTAGTAAAGTGACGAATGATGGCAGAGTAGCATCTGTTCCGCTGCTTGCATGTTTAGAATGGTCATCAGCATATCTGTGTATTATATCTGCTTGTATACATAAAGGTAGAACAATATCTAGACAGATGGAAACCTCACGCACAGGTTTTTAATTCTTTGTGACATTTACTGTTTACAGAATAAGATCATAGTGGATTTACCAAGACAAGTATCTCCAATTTTAGTTTCCAGGGGGTATGTTTCTCAGTTACTTCCAAAAAAGGAGAAGTCATCTTCCTGTTTGCCCCATGATTTGGGGGGAGGAAAGGGGGAAAGAAAAAAATTTCAGTCTTACTATTGTGAGATAAATCTTTGTGGCCAAACAAAACCAAATTAATTTCAAGTCCATGGTTAATATACTAATATTGAAGTCTCTCCCTACTACTTGGTTCTGGTTTTTTTTTAAAGGAATGGTACCTTCATGAAGTATAACTGTTAAAATGTCAAGCCTTACTGGTGTTTAAATACCTCTAAAGCCTTTGAGTGAGGGGAAAGTATCAGAGCTTTTAATGTGTATGAAGAAGGGTTTAATAATCTGTTTACTTCTTATCATCATTCCTTATCTTACAAGAAAGGTCTGTAAATTAAGGTCACCTTCTAGAATTAAATAACAAGCACACAGTTTTGCATAAAAGTGCATTGAAGAGTATGAGAGAAGAGAACTAAAATCACTAAAAGCTGAAGTAGTAAGAGGTGCTTGTTCTGAGGCACAGCTGTATAGTCAATGTAAAGAAATTGCATGTTTTATTTGTTCCTTGTTGAACTTCACACGTAAAGAGTGGGTCCCTTAGGCACACGTATTAAGATGTTACATGCCTGGATTTCTTTAATGCTATGCGATCAGGCGCTGAATGAAATGCTTGTTTCAAACCCAAATGATAAGAAGCTCTACCACCCATTTCTAAGCATGCCGGACAGACCTGAGGCCTCACTGCACCTACTTTCAGACTTCTCAAGCACCAGGTATCTTGAAACCAGTTTATTATCTAGAATGATCCATAATAAACAGGATGTTTGAAGGAATTGCTATTGATTTGGTCCAGATATTTTTAATGGATGAGTTCAAACACAAGCTACCAAGTATCAGAATAATAACTGCCTTTTTCTCTGGTAATACAGCTGTATCAAGTGTCTTAGTCTTGTATGTCATGGAAGGTGCCAGAGAAAAAAGGTGACTTTGGGACCCGTCTCTGAATATCTAGCCTTCTGCCTCAGAAAATCCTTTTTAACCCGTTCATAGGGCCAGATCTAAAACCTGCTGTAGTTAGGGAGTTGTGTCCATTGATTTTGACAGGGTTTAGATCAAACAAGTCTATAAGCAGTGCTGTAGATTTTGCAGAGAAGAAACTGCTCTAAGAGAAGAAAATAAGAAATCACTGAGAAATTGAAGAGATGTTCCACCTTCCGCTAAGAGTGCATTATGAAGATTTTAAATTAAAAAAACTTTCTACTCAAAGATACTTTTTAAGTTGTGAAAGTTTGAACCTCTGCCTTTTGAGAGAGAGACTAGAAATCATTTTAGCTGCTTATTTAATGTGGAAAAGCTCAAAACTGCAATGAAATGTCAAAAAAATTAAAATAAAATCAGACAGTTTGGATTATTAAATACCTACTGTTCTTTAAAAATGCAGACTAATAAGAGACCTTTCTCCTTGCTTGCACGTTATGTAATTAATTCCTTTTCCTATTTTCATTCATTACTAGGAATTGTCATGGAAGTAGGAGATTTGTACCATAGGTCTTCATTTATTCACTGTGAGTAGCTTAGCTTGTGTTGACTTTGGTTCGTGCCATCCTCAGTAAAACTACACATCATGTACAGGATTGTTGAAAAACTAACAGGAGCAGGTGAACCACAGCTTCAGAAGATGATCTAAGAACCTCTGAGCAAAGCAGGTTTATTTTGCTGCAATAATCAAATTTTGTAAGGGAAACTTTACTTTTTTTATTTTCCATCTCTTTTACATAGGGGAGGTTTTCTTAAACATTACGTTACATATTCATATGTTTTCTACATGTTACTCACATGACTAGTGAAAATGGATTTTAAGACTATATTTTCAATTCTCAGTATTTTATCAAAGCACCACACTAAAAACAATTGAATAGTTAAGGTTCTTTTCAAGTTTAGTAAATTATGAGTGGTGAGTACTTTTAATTATGCATGGCTTCTCCCTGGCTATGCCAGCTAGTCAGTATTTTCAGGTCTGCAGCATCCCAGCTGCTGCATTCCACTCTTACACCTCTCCCTACTACACTTTCAGCCAATGTAGACTAGTAATTAGTCCTATGTTTTGAGTGAGGATATAAGCTATTGAAACTAGAGTAAGGAATATCTTTTGAGTGAGTGGGGATGGGGAAAGAGGAGCTCAGTCAGTTGTGTGGGGTCACAGAGCATAGTTTATTTCCTGGCAATTACAAGCAAAAAAGTTGGTCAAACTGAAAACTGTAGGAGGTTTGGGTTGGTATTTTTTGTGAACTGAGAGATTTAGAAATCTTCTTACATGTTGACTTAAAGAGGCAACAGATTATTGATTGATCATCTTTGCAACAGAGAGAGCTCCTCAGTCCATCTCTTCTTCCATTTCTCTGGAAAGCTAAAATATCTTGTATTATCAGATCAAGTCCTGGAATATGACAGCAATGTCTGAGTGACTGGGAATGGTAGGAAGCAGAAGGTAGGCAGACTCTTCTTGCAATGAAGGGAGGTCTCCACTGGATTTATTTAGGGGTCAGGGCATATTCATAAATGACCTCTAAAGGAGTCAGCGAGGGATCAGTGAGGTGACAAGTTTGCTAAAAATATAGAGCTGTTCCAGTAATAAGGATAAGGGTGAATGGTGGAGAAAAGTGATGCGCATCATAAAAATACCTCTTCATGTCTTGCACTTGGCATTCCAAAATACTCCTACTGGTATCACACTCTTCACAAGCAGTACAAATGAAAGGCTTTCAGAAAAATGAAAAAGTAGGGGCAGTCCAAAGCAAACAATTTATTATTAAATAAGACAGGGCTGCTGTGCCGCTTGCATTTTCCATTGCTTTATCTTACTCTTTAAAAATCTTGGCTGTTTTATTTCTCAAGGTAGTTGCTGCCAGATTTTCTTTTTTCTTTGCTGAAATAACACAGAATCTGGATTCTCTATAGAAAAGTTAAGTCCAATTTACTGTAGCACAGCAGAGATCTGAGAAGGTGAAATCAGTAATTCTGTATTGGTAGTAACATATCAGTGACAATTCCTGGAACCACATCAGAGGTTGGTTTGGAAGTGAATGGGATGCTGAAAACAGCTAATACTGAGCCTACTTAACTGCTGGAGGCCACTGATATATTAAAATTGGCATAAGATTTTCCTTAGTTCTTGGGTAAAGTACTAGCTAACCTGATTTAATGAAACCCTTGCAGCTCCACTTTCTGATAAGAGCTCACAACTTAGCAGAGACAATTCTGAAACAATTCAAACACTGTAATTGTAACAGGGATGAACTACTGTTCTGTTAAATGCCTGTTTCCTGAGAAACACTGTGAAAAAGCTCTTAATTGTGCAGTTTTATTATAAAAAAAAGCACATGGTAACACATGGTAATTCCAGTGTACTTTAACTTTGTAGTATTCAGTCTTACTACGTTGGGTTAAGAAGTTTTCGAGAAAATAAATATGCATGTAGATAAGGAAAGCCAGCACCTTGCTATGGGAATGTTCCTGTCTTGTAGCCCACAGAAGTACAGCACTAATTACTGTCTTGTGGATGGATTTGCCCAGATAACAATTGTGGGTTTAAATAAAATAATTATCTAAGGGTTTACTCTAATGTGCCCTTCCCTGTGATAAGTGCTATCTTCTGCCCTAAGCCTACTTGCTGAGCTCTTATAAATAATGCTAAAAATTTGGCACACAAAATGAGACGTTTATATCACTAAGTGAACAGTCTGTCACCTACAAGTGGGAGAGTACATAGTTTGGGTAGCATGATCTTTTTCATCTGCTTGTAGTCTGACTTAGTTATCTGACAGAAATCTGTATTTTAAATCACCGGATCTGCAGAATAAACGTGCTAAATTAATAGGAGATAAACTCACTGTTTAATTTTAGAATAGAATCATAGAATGGTTTAGGTGGGAAGGGACCTTGAAGATCATCTTGTTCCAACCCCCCTGCCATGGGCAGGGACATCTCCCACTAGACCAGGTTGCCCAAGGCCCCATCCAGCCTGGCCTTGAACACCTCCAGGGATGGGGCATCCACCGCTCCTCTGGGCAACCTGTTCCAGTGCCTTACCACCCTCAGAGTGAAAATTTTTTTCCTAATATCTATTCTAAATCTACGTTCTTCCGGTTTGAAGCCATTACCCCTCACCCTATCACTACATGCCGTAGTAAAAAGTCCCTCTCCAGCCTTCTTGTAGGCCCTCTTCAGACACTGGAAGGCTGCTATGAGGTCTCCCCGGACTCTTCTCTTCTCCAGGCTGACCAATCCCTACTCTCTCAGACTTTCCTCATAGGAGAGATTCTCCAGCCCTCTGGTCATCTTCATGGCCCTCTTCTGGACCTGCTCCAACAGGTCCACGTCCTTCTTATGTTGGGGGCTCCAGAGGTGGATGCAGTATTCCAGGTGGGGTCTCACAAGAGCGGAGTAGAGGGGCAGAATCACCTCCTTCAGCCTGCTGGCCACACTTCTTTTGATGCAGCCCAGGATGCGATTGGCCTTCTGGGCTGTGAGCGCACATTGCCAGTTCGTGTTCAGTTTCTCATCAACCAACACCCCCAAGTGCTTCTCCTCAGGGCTGCTCTCAATCCGTTTTCCACCCAGCCTGTATTTGTGCATGGGATTGCTCCGGTCCACGTGCAGGATCTTGCACTTGTTCTTGTTGAACTTCAGGAGGTTCACACAGGTCCACCTCTCAAGCCTGTCCAGATTCCTCTGGATGGCATCCCTCCTCTCCAGCGTGTCAACCACTCCACACAGCATGGTGTCGTCGGCAAACTTGCTGTACTCCATCCCAACATCCATGTCCCCAACAAAGATGTTAAACAGCACTGGTCCCAGTACCGACCCCTGAGGAACGCCACTTGGTCACTGCTCCCCACTTGGTCATTGGGCTGTTGACCACAACTCTTTGAGTGCAACCGTCCAGCCAGTTCCTTATCCACCAAGTGGTCCATCCGTCAAATCCATGTCGCTCCAATTTAGAGACCAGGTGTCAAATGCTTTGCACAAGTCCAGGTAGATGACATCTGTTGCTCTCCCCTTATCCGCCAACACTGTAACGCCATTGTAGAAGGCCATCAGATTTGTCAGGCACGATTTACCCTTAGTGAAGCCATGTTGGCTGTCACCAGTCACCTCCTCTTTTTCAATGTGCCTTAGCAGAGTTTCCAGGAGGATCTGCTCCCAGATTTGCCGGGCACAGAGGTGAGACTGACCAGCCTGTAGTTCCCTGACTCTTCTTTTTTACCCTTTTTAAAAATGGGGGTTATGTTTCCCCTTTTCCAGTCAGTGGGAACTTCAGCAGACTGCCATGACTTCTCAAATGTGATGGATAGTGGCTTCCATCTGCCAGTTGCCTCAGGACTCGCAGATGAATCTCGTCAGGTCCCATGGACTTGTGTACCTTCAGGTTCCTCAGCTGGTGTGGAACCTGGTCTTCTCCTACAGTGAGCGGTACCTCATTCTTCCAGTCTCTGCTTTTGCTTTCTGCAACTTGGGGGGTGTGGTTAGAGCCCTTCCCAGTGAAGACTGAGGCAAAGAAGTCATTGAGTATCTCAGCTTTCTCCATGTCCCAGATTACCAGGTCTCCTGTTTCCTTCTTGAGTGGGCCCACATTTTGCCTAGTCTTCCTTTTGTCACTGATATACCTGTAGAAGGCTTTCTTGTTGCCCCTGATGCCCCTGGTGAGATTTTCCTCAATCTGGGCTTTAGCTTTCCTAACCTGATCCCTGACTGCTCAGACAATTTCTCTGTATTCCTCCCAGGCTACCTGTCCTTTTTTCTGCCCTCTGTATGTTTCCTTTTCCTGTTTGAGACTGTCCAGGAACTCCTTGTTCATCCACGCAGGCCTCCTGGCATTTTTGCCTGACTTCCTCTTCGTTGGCATGCATTGCTCCTGAGCTTGGAGGAGGTGGTCCTTGAATATTAGCCAGCTTTCTTGGGCACCTCTTCCTGCCAGGGCTTTATCCCACAGTACTCTACCAAGCAGATACCTGAAGAGGCTAAAGTCTGCTCTCCTGAAGTCCAGGGTAGCAAGCTTACTGTGTACCTTCCTTGCCACCCTAAGGATCTCAAACTCCACCAATTCATGGTTACTGCAGCCAAGGCTGCTATTGAGCGTGACATTCGCCACCAGTCCCCTCCTTTTTGATGAGAACAAGATCCAGTGCGGCACCTGTCCTCGTTGGTTTCTCTATCGCTTGGAGAAGGAAATTATCACTGACGCATTCCAGGAACCTCCTGGATTGCTTGTGCCCTGCTGTGTTGTCCTTCCAACAGATATCAGAGTGGTTGAAGTCCCCCATGAGGACGAGGGCTTGCAAATTTGAGGCTGCTCCTATCTGTCCATAGAGAGCCTCATCCACTTGGTCTTCCTGGTCAGGTGGCCTGTAGCAGTCCCCCACTGTAACATCACCTCTCTGTGCCCTCCCTTTAATCTTGACCCATAAGCTCTTGCTTGGCTCCTCATCCATCCCCAAGCAGAGCTCCGTGATTCCTTGTCTTCCCTGCCTGTCCTTCCTGAAGAGCCTGTATCTGTTCATTTCAACACTCCAATCAAAGGCACAAATATGCATCTAACAGTGCTTGTTCACTACCACGGAGAAGTGCAGCATATGTCATGATGACAGTTCAGCATCTGCAAAATTATGACCTTTCTCTCTCTTTTCAGTGCATACTTGATGGCTGATCAATAAGCACTTTGGGGACTAATTAAAGTCAGTTCAGTGATAGATACTCTCACAGCATAGTCTTTCAGTTCAACAGTTTGGTGGACATTTGAGAAGTGCTATTGCTTTTTTCATCAGATTATTTTTCATTTTAATAACAGATCTATAGAGTTATTACATATTGACAAATTGGAGATATGTGGATCTCAGAACATTTCATATAGTAAGTCTGTTTACAAGAATTAGGCAAGCCTGTTGCTGTCTCTTACAGTACCTAACAGTCTTTTAAAAACTCCAGGGAGAAAAGATGGTATAATGTTAAGGGAAAGAGTCATATATGCAACTTAGCATGCAAATTCTAAGCTAATTTGTTGAGGAAGCATGCACTGAAATACTTGGAACCCAACTCTCTAGCCTGTTCCCATTTATTTTCCATATGTGCCTGTCTAATGCTTTCTCAAGTTAAGCTTAGCTGCTGCAATATCAGCTCTTAAAAACCATTGACAAATCATGAAAAAGGATGGAGCTGTCAGCTTTCCCGGGAGGCTTGCAGAATAATGATGTCACTAGTGCATGAGATAAGCAGTGCTATCAACATAACAAACTGGACAGGGGTCAAGCGCATAGGCTGATCACTGCTCTGTACATAGTCTGTATTGATTTCTAAGCCAGTGGGGCTCAGGTAGGACAGACTCTGACTGTTGCCTGTCCCTGAGCATACTGCCAAAGGCAGGGCTTTTTCAATTTTAATTATCTTAGGAGTCATTTGTACCAAGAACTTGTGCAGAGTTTGTTGCGAGAACATGGATTTCAAGTAGACATCTTGGTTCCCCATAGAGACTATGATCTCCGTGTCGTTCTCACACAAAACGTGGCTTTCAATCAGTGTCGGGTGAGATTTGGTAGCATATGGTGTAAGCAGGCAGTGAGAGGAAGAAGTACTCTTCAGTGATGTGAGGTTAGCGGAGTCAGCGTGGAGGTATCTGAGCCTCTTGGTGAGAGCTGGTAGTGATGCACTTGTACTCCTTCACTCAACAAGGAGGCAAGCTGAAATGTAACAGCCACTGCAGAAGGACATTTACACCTAGTCCACTGGGCTACATGGCACTCAGAAAAAATGCTTCAAACACTTCAGTGCTCACTGCTTTTGTCAAGCAGAACAAATCCTTGCTTCACCACTTAAGTCAGATGCTTTGAGATTTGCTGGTAGGAAACTCTGAGATAGGATTGTTATTGTTCCCTCTGCAGGCAGAAAAACTGAGAGAGTACAAAAGAAAATAACTTCCCTAGGTGGTAAGACACATGAGTTAGCCTTGTCCCACCAAGTAAAAAGTCTCTGGAGCTGACAGAGAACAGAGAACAAAAGATGAAAAATAAAAGCAAACACCTGTAGAATTCTGTCAAGAAGCACTCAAAAAATTGAGTAAAAAGGTCAACAGAGAAGGGCACAACCTTGTTTATAATTTCCTTTTCCCATCATTTTTAATAAAGCCATATCACCTTCGGTGCTTCTCAGGTTTGTTTTATAAGTCATCTCTTTAAGAAGTGCATTTCTTCTCTTTGCAGTCATTTTTTATTTTCTGTGTGGCTCTGTGAATTAGACTCCCTGGGCACAGATTATCGATAGCTTTAGGAATGCCTTTGGTAACAGTGCAGGATGTAGGGAGATGAAGATGCCGTTTGGTTAAACTGGGAACTGTGCAGATCTTGGCTCTGCCAGCTTGCCTTCACCTCCCAGCCCGGCTTTGTTCGTGTTCAGGTTTTTGCCTCATCAATATAGACAGTGAGCTGCTGGGGCAGCGACTGTTCCTGGTGGGTATATGCAGTGCTGGGACAGGGAGCAGCAGCAGCAATAACACTAAGTCCTGCTCCTGGCAGTTTGTTTTTTTTCAGCAGAGAGCTGTAAACATATGTTTTTAAAAATAAAAACAAGGCCACTCTTTTTGACACTAGTTTACCTTACTACAGGAAGCTGGTGAAGAGTTTCCTGTTTCATTTTTAGTATCAATACTATTTCAGTTGATCAACAGCATGGCATCAGTATTAAATAGTGGCATACACGGTTGTGGTGTATAACGTACACGAAACATACATGGTTATGCAAAGCTGCAGCTCTCTCAAAGTTTCTTTCTTTCTGTTGCACAAAACTTTAAATATGCGTCTGCTCAGCCATCACCTGACATGGCGTGCAGTTGGTTTGTATCGATCCACGCTGAGCCATGCTGCAACAGATTTGCACTATCATCTAGCTTTAGTGTCCCCAGTGTTGCCACTCTATGGATGCTCCTCAGGCTGGCCTAACTGCTCAGGTACAAAAAGTACTCCTCTCCCTAGGGAGCATTTCAAGGCAGCTCCCCAAACTAGTCTGTCTCCTCCATGGATCACACAAAGCTCTGCTGAGGGAGGAACAGCCTGTCTGATTCCTCCCTGGCTGTGTCCTTTGGAGGAGATGTGAATGGCTTGCATGTCCTCGACCCAAAGATAACATCTGGTGGAGAGAGCAGTCTGGCACCCGGTGAAGAAGAGAGGAGGGCCCGGTCTGCCCGAGGATGCCTTTGTGCTTTGTTCCTTGCTTGAAACTTAAGACAACAACAACAAAAAAACAAACAAAAACAACAAAAAAGGCTGGGGAAGGTGGAAAGATGCTTTCTGTGCTGGAGATGGGCAGACATAGCCCTCCCTGACAGAGGTGGGTGGTTTGAGGTTGCTTGCTGCCCACTACATAGCATTCACGCTGATGCTTTTCTTGCTTGAAGAAGGGAGGACTGGGCTGACCCAGTCCCTCTCCCTCTTTGTGGTCTGTCCAAGCCTGTATTTGCAAGCTGGCAGCCCAAGGTCTCTCGGCTGCAGAGCCAGCCTGCATGTAGAGGGAAGATAATGTTATTGACTGGGGGGCTGTGGGGAAACCAGCTTCACAACTTACTTATCAGGTGGCTCTTTCTCAGGCTCTCATCTGGTTTTAGGTCACCCCCAATCTGCTGGATGCACAGCTGGGAGATGCTTCTTTCCAGGCCATGGACAGCCATCCAGCTGGTTGGGGGTGTGCTCTCAGGCCGTTCCCGTTGCCTCTGCTTCCCTTCCCCTTCCCTCAGTGCTGAACGGGTCCTTCTGCTTTCAAACGTTCAATGTCCACAGCCAAGCTGTTAACATCCCTGAAGAAGTCAGATAGATACGGCACTGGGATGGATTTAGTTTTATTGCTCATTATTTCATGTTTTCATTCAAAAACAGGAATCCTGAAGTTTGAGAAGGATTTTGCTCTTTCCTATCAGAGCAATGAAAAAAAAAATGCCAAAAATTTTTCTACACAACTTTTGACGGAAATATTTGATAGCTTGCAGCCCCATTGCCTGCCAAAACGTTTCTGCGATGCAAGGCCCTTCTGAGCAAAAATGAGGCAGGATGAGAGATGGTCTCACACGCTTACATTATGACTAGTTCTCCATCACTTTCTCTTTATTCATAGTGCTTGGTAAAGCACTCTGAACATTCAGAATTTTAGATATATAAATACCTGTTTCTTTAGGGGGAATAGTGGCAGTTTGGGCATCATCCAAAGGCCTCATTGAAAGTCAGGCTTATTGACAAGGCCAATAGGCTCACAGTATCCCTATTGGGATACTAGTAAATACATCAGAAAAGAAAAATTCAACCAGAAATCCTCAATCTCTGTTGGCAAAGAAACTTATCCAAGGCCCATGTTTATAAGAGAACATTTTACTCAAAGACCCTGTGATTTTTCTGTCGATACCTTTGTATTGTCATTTTCTCCTGACTCTCTTTTGACTCTTGTCGTTTGCAGGTCATGAAAACATACCACATGTATCATGCAGAGAGCATCAGTGCAGAAAGCAAACTGAAGGAGGCAGAGAAGCAAGAAGAAAAACAGATTGGGAGGTCGGGAGACCCTGTTTTTCATATTCGACTGGAAGAAAGGCACCAGAGACGGAGCTCTGTGAAAAAGATTGAAAAAATGAAGGAAAAAGTAAATAGTCCTTTTATTTAGCTTCATTTGAAGTAAATTCAGTGCATTTCTGACATTCTTTAGCATGATCTTAGACAGAGAAGTCCTGCTGGGAAATAAAATTAAACAAGGTACACATAATAAACTAGCAGTGGGTTATAGATAACTTGACTTAATTGCAGTTCAAAGAGGGGAATACTTTATTCTCAGTATAATTCTTACTTTATTGTTTGTCACATTTGAAACAAAATACTACGTTATCACTTTGTATTACATTTGTTATATGCATAACAGGCTGGGAACTAAGATTCTTTCTTGTTAAAAGGAATGTGTGCTTGAATTGTTACCATTTTTGCTACATACCAAAAATGAAGTAATTCAAATACATTAATATACAATCTTTTTCCTAGCGTCAAGCAAAGTATTCTGAAAACAAGCTGAAATCTATTAAGGCCCGTAATGAATACCTGCTCACCCTTGAAGCAACCAATGCTTCTGTTTTCAAGTATTATATTCACGACCTTTCGGATTTAATTGACGTAAGTATTGGCACATCTGGTTTTGTGTTTCTTCTGTTCAGGAATAATACTTTTGGTTTTTTCATTTTCAAAGGGAATACATTAGTCATATGGGTTGCCTACAATACATTTATCATTTATAATATTGTATGGTATAATCAGCAGATTTTCCCTTCAGCTTTATATTTCACAAAATAAAGTGCCTTTAAAGTTAGAACATTATGTTTTCTCCCCATGTGGCAAGAGAAAATATGACAGGAGTAACACAAAAAAAGTAGACATTTCCATTTTGTACTATAAAAGGATTTCTGGAGTACAAATATTTTGTACGAGATAAGCTTCTTAAGTGGGCATCTAACAATGGTATTTAACTCAAAAGAAAGCATTTCCTCCATATCTTCAAAATCAGTTAGTTTATTCATTTAGTCATTGAATCAAATAAACTCTGCTTTTTATTTTTATTTCACGTAGTTTGCAGAACAGACACAATCAATTCTGTGCTGTGTACTGTCAACAGAATTGTTACTGATTTTCATTAAGTTGTTCCTGTGAGAATGTCGTAGGAAAATGAGGTTGTACAGTGATGTTGACTTGCACAAGCATTTGGTCTCTAGAACCTGTATTATTGACATTTCTAGATGATATGGAGGGAGCATCCTGCACTCTATCGTGTCCCACTCTCTTTGTGAGCTGACCGCATATTTGACAGAGAAAATTTGGAGACAGCTCAAGACAAGCTCAAGAATATTCATTCACTAGCAGTGTAGTATTAGATGTCACTTGGTACGTCCCTGTGGCCCATGTGAAAACCTAGATATTTGGATATGCTTTCTACTGCAACAATAGCATTTGTTATTTACAGTAGTAAGTAACATTCACATACAGTCATTTCTGGTGGGATGTTCATCACAAAGATAAGCCATCTAAGCCCTGGTTTGTAATATAGTATAAATTAATGCAGCGTTTGACAAGAGGTTTCTCATTTCTACTGTTTGGAGAAGCAAAGCTTGACAGAGAAGGGGAAAAATGCCTCCTTGAGATGAATGGACTAAAATTGCATATATGTGTTTTATTCTGTATTTTCTAAATACTGAAAGTCAGTTTTCTTTTACATTTCTGTTTTCCTGTAATTTGTAAAATAGTGCCTATTTTGTTATAGCTTTTTCCTTTTCAACTTTTTTCTCTCCAAATGGTTTTTCTCCTTTTTTTTTCTTGCTTCTTATAAGAGATGGTGCTGTACCTTTTTTGTGTTTTCAGTATTTCTTGCTGTCTCTATCTCAACATTCTTTTCTTCCTCTTTCCTACTCACTGTTGTATGTCTTCTCTTTTCTGATTTCTTTTGGTTTATTTCGCTTGGGTTTATTGTCTGTGTCGAATCTGCACCCATGCATCTGCACATCCTGCTCCACCCACCTGGCCTGCCCAGGCAATGGAAGCGTTTACCAGCATCCCGACAGATGGTTGATCAGGGCACAAAACTAAGGACAAGCAGCATACCTGCTAGAGTACCAACAGAGTACCCAATTGAGAAGCTATCCCTACCTAACAGATGATTTTCCTGATACTGCTTAAAGGATGATGGAATTTTAGCCTCTATTTAGGGAATTTTGAGACTGCATCTGGAGTACTGTGTCCAGTTCTGGGCTCCCCAGTTCAAGAAGGACAGGGAACTGCTGGAGAGAGTCCAGCAAAGGGCTACTAAGATGATTAGGGGATTGGAGCATCTTTCTTATGAGGAAAGGCTCAGGGACTTGGGGCTTTTCAGTCTAGAAAAAAGAAGACTGAGGGGGGATCTTATCAATGCTTATAAATACTTAAGGGGAGGGTGCCAGGTAGATGAGAATAGTCTTTTTTCAGTTGTGCCCAGTGATAGGACAAGAGGTAACGGGCACAAACTGGAGCACAGGAAGTTCCATCTTAACATGAGGAGGAACTTCTTTACTCTGAGGGTGGCGGAGCACTGGCACAGGCTGCCCAGAGAGGTGGTGGAGTCTCCCACACTGGAGACATTCCAAACCCGCCTGGACGCCGTCCTGTGCAACCTGCTGCAGGTGTCCCTGCTGTGGCAGGGGGGTTGGACTAGATGATCTCCAGAGGTCCCTTCCAACCCTGACCATTCTGTGATTCTGTGATTCTGTGAATGACTGGTAAATGTAAACTTTATGAGTTCTTGACTGCTGGAAGGAAGCAAGGGTCCCTTTCGCTCTATTCCCAGCACACCCACCCCTTCAGAAGCTGGAAAAATGCTCATTTTGTCTTCTCTCCTTCCTTCCCTTTTGTAGCTCACATTTCCCAATGAATGTCTCCAGTGCATGTTTCTACTTGGTCAAAACTTTCTCAGGTTGCAAAATGCACCTGATTCTTACCCATTTTATCGATGTCCACAGAGGTTGCCGTAGCAATGAAAGCTGAGGGGTGGAACCACAGGACTGGAGCTTCACAAAGAATTGCAAGGGGAGGAGAAGTGAAGCTCTCTGTGCATACATATACAAAGACAACACTCTTTGGAGTTGGTGTTTGTAAAGATATTTACACAACCATGAAGACTGGAGCTTTCTAACTACTAGTTTTTAACAGAATTATACATTCTACAATAGTTCGTAACACAGGAAAATGATACCTACTTTGCGTGGCTTTTTTCAAACCATGGACCAATGTAGACAATAACATTCTTTTGGCAAAATGACTCTTCCCTAAGGAATTTAAATGGAAAGTCTAGCTGCCCTTTGCATCACTGTTTTGTAAGAGTAGGCTGTAAACATGTGCAACCAGAATTTGCTTCAGAGCCAATTTAATCCAATTGTGAGCTTGTTTAAATGAAGTGTCTTTCAGACATTTGTATTTAATCAGAATATGCCGTGAAAGCATTGGTATCTAGACAGAGTGTTTACTATTTGACAAAGGAAACGCTTTTTGTAAATGCAAGAGTCTTGGCAAGATTTGGGGGTTTTATCATTGGAATGTGAGACATGCTTCCCACTGGCCTTATGTTGCAGCAATCCAGACTATCTCATTCTGTAAATCTATTAATGTCGTGGTACGATTCAGAGTTTTCAGAGCAGTGGTGGCAATTTCGTTCTTTGCCCTCTCTACTTTGTCCCCATCTGCCTGCCTGCCTTTCTGTGCTTGCCTGAACTCTCTCTTTGCATGTACAGAAGGGGATTACTTCTCCTCTAAGTCTGAATTCCAGTTAACATGGAGGGGATTTAGATCTTCCCGAGCTGTTGGTGTTGCCCATAAATGAAACTGATGGTTTTCCTACGTTACTGAAAAATATGTGTAATAAAAATGGGATAAATATATGAAGGAATGCAGTGAACTGTTCAATATATTTTTTTAACAAGATTGGGGAGGGTTGTGGGATGTTATTTTTTTTTAGAAAAAAAAATTATATTTTTTTCATTTGGATTCCACTGCATTTTCCGTTTGTGAGGCTCATATGGAAAATCCTAAATTGCAATTCCTCAGCTGAACTCAGTTTGAACTGTTCAACTCTTTCATTTCATTAACAAAACTCAGAGCTTCTGACTTGAAATGATGACGTGTTGTTCATCTTAAGCTCTTGTGATAAAAGCAAGATAAAAATATTGCTGGAGTCTTAGCTGGATGTTTTAATGTGTTTAGTGAGCTGAGAGTTGGGACCAACATTTGCGAAGAAGTAGAGAGATAAACAGGATTTGATAGGCACAGTATATTTCTGTCCTCTGCATACTGTACTAGAGGAATTTGAATTTTCTGTTAAATATTTCTTCTCTGCTGACTATATAGTAGGATCTAGTTCAAGGGGAGGAGAGGATTAGGTTTTTTCTTTATTTTTATCCTTGAAAAAGTAGCAAAGATTACTTTTTAGCTAAATTAAATAAGCTTTATCTAGTATGGAGAATTTTTTTTAAGATTGTGGGTTTCAGAGAAGCAACAGAGTACACACCCCTGCTAATCTGAATGTTAGTACCAACATCTGTCCATATGGCACATACTATTACTTATTTACTTGAAGATTTCCGTGTAATTGAGTTTATTAGATATATCTGGATGTAAGAAGAACGTAGGGACCTTTTTTCGGACTTACCGTGTACTCACATGATCTGAAGATAAATGCTAGGAAATAGTGATCAAAACAATTTGACTGTAGTTCTGCTGCTGGAATAAATAAAATATTAATGTGTTGGTCTTTCTTAGAGTGGAGTTTCTGAATCTCTAATTGCAGTCTGTATGCTTTGGATGGTTCAGAAGATAGGGAACATTTAGCTATTATGAGCTTAATTTATTCTGTAAAGGTTCTTTGTTAATCATTCATAGAACGAAGTTTAAAACTAGGCTAGAGTGTGTGGAGTTCACAGTCTTTATTACATAAGTTCTCATAAATATGATATGTACAGCCAGATCCCTTTGATTTGAATGTTGATGTCTGTGTAACAGGATGATTAGAAAGTGACTTATTCAGAGGTTAAGCCTTTTTTTATGAATTTCTCTCTCCATTGGCATTACAATTTTATTATTATTCCTGAAATGAAATGAAGAGCAGCTTGGTTGTTTGATTGAAGCTCTGTGCTAAGCACTGCAGTTTGTTTTGTTCAAGCCTAAATATACTCTGGAGTGCAATAAAGACAGTAAATGCTCTTGAGATTGCTTCAGATTTAATTCCAAATAAAAATAAAATGCAAATTACAAAATCAATTTTTCACACATACCCCAAATGCATCACTCATCTCCCTCCACTTTGCCCAACCAAAAGTCCTTACGAATCCAGAAATGCAATAAAACTCATAGTCTCTTACTTCATTCTCTCATTTCTCATCTTCATGTCTTGCTGCACCAACTGATATCTCATCTCTCTAGCCTATAGATTGATAGCAGATCTCATTAGCCACCCAGGCTGTAGCCTGGGTGTGCTGATTAGTGAACCTCAAAGATTCGTATTTATTTTGGCTAACACTGTGGTTGCTCACTTGAACTTTACAAATCTTTCTACAAATTTTCCTGAAAATTGTGTGTACATCCACGTGCGCGCGTGTGTGTGTACACATATGTACTTTTTTGCAACACCAGAAAGGTTGGTGATTTTTCTTCCAAGCCTAGTCAGACGGGATGTGGTGGGGGGCAGCAGTTTAGTGGCAGCATCTTGAATTTTCAGTCTTAGCAATGAACAAATACCCGAAGTGCCATCTCCATTATAGACCACTCTCTTTCTAAACCATCACTAGTACTAGCAGATTAAAACAGTACTCTTCCTTCTGAGTAGCTGTGAGTTGACTTCGTGACAGAGCCATTCCCCAGTTAAAATTATTTTTGTCTCCAAATGTTGGAGAAAGTGAACTATGGTCTGGCAGAAGTAAGAGCCGTGATGCCTGAGTGTTAATTTTTGCTTTAAAAAAAATATAAAATTATAAAATAATAATTTCATAAAAGTCGGGCAATTTAAATTTAATTCAAAGAGCCACTGGTGAGAAGGCATTAGTTCAGGTTCTGGATTTAGCTCTTGTTTGCTCTGCTGGCTTTGGCATTGCAAGAAAATGCCTTAGTCTGGCAGGATACTCTGTTTCACTTGAAGAATCCTTGTTCTTGGCTGAGAGGCCGTATTTGGTACCCTGTTCAGCTGTCATTATCTGCAAAAGATGACCATGGTGATAGTTACTGAGTAGATTAAGGGTAGAACAATGAAGTTCTTGGTACTGTCATAGCATAAAGGCTGCAGTCTTATATTCCAACTTGCAAAAAAGTGACATCAGAAACCCACACAGCTCTAATTGTAAATCAATAAGCTTTCTATTAATACTCAGATTAATCCTCTAGAGCCAAAATTCAGGCTTGAGATGCCTGTAGTTTTATAACACATGGATAGTTGGCCATGCTAAACCTGGCATTGCCCTCTATTTCTCATTTCCTCTCAGTTTAATCTTCCGTGAGGTCTCTCTGAAACTAATGCACATGAAATAAAACAGCTGTCCTGATCCACTTTCTTATCAGCACTTTTAGCCTGTCTTTTTCATCGAAGATAGTGAATTAAATATGAGATCTGATTTGACACAGAACAAGAGAAAAACACCGAGAGACTTTTCCTTTTAGAAGCAATAGTTTTTAGGCTGGAGGTCTTTGAAATATGGATGTGCTTTAGTATAAAAGTTGAGTGGCTGTTTTAGTAAGTGTAACACAAATTTCCATTCTATAAGTGCAAAAGAGAGAGCTTAACCTGTGTGTGTTTGATTGAACATGACATCTTTTTTCAGTTTTCTTTAAATGGTTCAACAACTGGTTTTTGGGCAGTCACTGTCCCATCTGCAGTAACTACCCGGAGTACTCACTAAGACTGAAAGCTTAGTCTTTCTGGAAGTTTTGTTGTGAACAAAACAGCCCTTTTTTGTCAGATTTGAGAGCGCAGTTTGATCACTAGTCATTAGTGCACCTAAGGCAAGGTGAGGGTTTTCTTTCTCTTCTACACGCAGGTTTACATATGGTAAATAGGTTGAAAACTCTTTCCCATGCAGTCTGTGCATCTGTATGTCTGTCTGTCTCTGTCCCTCTCTCTTTTCCTCTCCTTTTTCAAATAAGTAAGAGGAAAGGGAGGGGAACACGATCCCATGAGTCCTAGGGGTTTGTAATAGCCATGAGGGAGGTATGCATATAAACGTAGTCTACAGTGGACTGAATTCAAATTGCTTCTTTACCCAACTGCATTGCTTAACTGGCAAGTCCTGAAGGGAAGGATGATTTTAAACTGCCGGTGGGCACCCAGGATGGGTGGCTGCGGGCTGAGGGGTGCCCCAAAGGAACGTGCTCCCTGACTGCCCTCGCCGGGCATTGGCCTCCAACTGGGACACATCTCTCCTGTTCGAATAAAGGGCATTGCTTTGCATGCAAGTGTTAACAGACTGATGTGCCACTACTGGGGTGACAGAGAGGTTTGCGGTACATCTACCATTACGTGGAAGCTCACTGAACAGAAGCTGAGGATATTGTTTACTGTGTAATGTGGGGAAAGAATTAAGGAAACAGTCGCTTGATACACTTACTGATGTGACATTTTAAAAATATATTCAGCTGTTCCTCTAAAATATTAACCAATCATGAATAATGCAAACTGAGGATGTTTAAAATTCAAGAACAAACACAACTTTATGTTCTACCAATTAGGTTTCAATTACATTCCACTGTTATTCTCACCCCTAGAAAAAAAGACATAAATTATGACTTTCTGCATTTAGTAACATGATGTACATTGCTGGCTCTGTCTGAGCATGGGAAATAAGGTGTTTACAGTAAAGACATTTTCTCTATCAGGGGAAAGGAGGTTAAACCATTCTTGTTGCATCAAAAAGCATCTTAGATGGGTCACTAATGCTAGAAGCAGTTGTGGGTTTTTTTGTTTGGGCACAGACACGGTGAGGAGGAGTTCCTTCATTTTCAGTTTGGTGCTGGCATTGACTTAGATGGTAGAGTTACATCAGGGTGCGTTTAAATAGATGATCTGAGGCTTACATATGAAAAGCCCACTTATGTGTGGAGTCCCAGACCTTTTCTATGGAAATACAGTGACTGCATATCTGTATCTGATAAACAAATGCAAACATATTGCCATACTTGGACACTTTGTCTCTTTTCTAAAACTGTCCTTTAGTCTTTGCAATAGAATGAGGATACTAAATACTTACTGTCTTGACCCCGATATTGTCAGGACAGAAAATATGAGTGATAAATTTATGGCTTGGGATATTGAAATGATGTCCCTTCTTTTTAATTTTTTTTCTTTTACCTTTATTGTTTGTTTTTAGTGTTGTGATCTTGGATACCACGCTAGTCTGAACAGAGCCCTAAGAACATACCTTTCTGCAGAGTATAACCTTGAAACTTCCAGGCATGAGGGCTTAGACATCATTGAAAATGCAGTTGACAGCTTGGAGCCACGAAGTGACAAGCAGAGATTCATGGAAATGTACCCCACTGCTTTTTGTCCACCAATGAAATTTGAGTTCCAGTCTCATATGGGTGATGAGGTCTGTATACTGATAAGTATCTCCACGGTGACTCTTTCTGTTTCTATATACCAAGATAGAGAATTTATCCCCTTTTACAAAGAGTTTGGTAAAAGCCATTATTGCTACCCAAAAGCAAGTGGATCAGCCATAACATTTTGCAAAACTGGCAGCGCTGTTCTGAGTTTCTTCAGAGTTCTCAAGTAAAAACTGTTGTATGTTATTATATTCTGTGTTACCCGTAATGACGTTGCTGCAGATTTGCTGGCCAACCTGTGCTCAGCCCAGCACCAGTGTAAGTAGTGGCTTTCTGTCTTCACTACCAGCCTCACCCATAACAGAGCTTGTGGGTGCTATGTGAGAGCAGCTGGAGAGCTGCTCCAAATTATACATGCTGAAATGCAGCCTTTTCACCTTCTTCCTCCCCCATTTTCTCAATGGAGATTTCAAGCATCCCGGGTACCCCAGCTGTGCCCTGTTCTGCTACACCAAAGGCCAGTAGCAGAGCAGAAGGCAGAATGACCCATGTACATCATTATTGCAAGCTAACTCCAGGGTTTGCATTTCTGTGTGATAGACAAGCAACACAAAATAGCCGTACAAGGCTGTGCTCTGTAGTCATAAGATGTGGTACGTAGTTCCACACCTTGTAACTCATAAATACGTTCAGTTTAGATGGACAAATTTCATTGTCTGCTTTATTAAGTTTTAATGGCTTTGGTAGGAATTCACCTAATTTTAGGGAGAGCAACCAAAGACTATCAGCTGGATATTTTTTTCATTGCATCTTACAGCTCTTTTTGATTCTTTGTTAGGTTTGTCAGGTCACTGCCCAGCAACCTGTGCAAGCAGAGCTTATGCTTAGGTATCAGCAACTACAGTCACGATTGGCCACACTCAAAATCGAAAATGAGGAGGTAAGAGCTGTGTATATGTGGGCTATGCATTGAACACCGTTTTCAGGAAGGCACAGTGTTTTCTACTTTGTCAAAATCATGTAAATGACCCTGAAATGGCTTCAATCTGTATGAGCTATTTTAATTTTAAAAATCAAACACTGGCAAATATGCTAAGGTAGATCCTTGTCTGCTTTATAGAGGTTTGGAACTTCATCTTTTGCCTGTCCATACATTCACATTACTGAGTTCTGTGTTTTGCAGATGCTTCAGTAAAAACTTGTTAGAGCACTTATTTTTTAAGTTTTGTGGCAGAAAGCCATTGAGCACAGTTGTTGTCTTCTGTAACTACCCTCTTTCCAGTCCCCAGATTGCTATTTCTGAAGTACAGAGGAATTTGGACTGTCTTTTGTGGTAGCTGAGTCAAAACCTCTTGTGCTCTCAGCTACAGCTATTTATAAACATGGGTACTGAATGCCTGTGATGGGAATAACTCACCTAGCAAAATAACATGCATTTTTTTGTAAAATAGGGAAAAGCTATGCTGTTCTCTTTCCTGTGCTCTGGCAGCAGAGAGGCCTTCCAGTCAGTATAAATTGCGCTTTTATCCAGTTTAAGGCAGTGTTAAAGGCCCTCAGTTTAAATGAGAATCTGTTCCTAAAATAAAACATAGGGATAATTAAATTTCTTAATGTATTTTTTTGATAAGTTTTCAGGATTACGGTTTTTCTCATTCTATGTTATGTCCTGAATGCTTAGAACAAAGTATTAACGTCCATGAGACATGTACAGTCGTCTTCAAAAAATCCTGCTTCAGAAAGTATCTCAAGGTAACAAAGACAAAAGGAAGGAGAAATATTATTTCTTTCAGTAAAGTGGAATGCAAGGGCATAGGGGGAGAAATCATGTTGGCAGGCACAAAAAGGGTGTTTGCCTACACTGGAGATGTGTGTAGAAGTGTGCGTGATTCAGTTAAGTTGACTCCACTAGAGACTCTTCCGAAGCAGAACTGGGAAGAACCACATCCTTGTGAATCCTGCCAGTTACTTTATTGCATTGCGGAAACACTGCATCCCCTGTTCCACTGCCTCCATGCCCTGGTTTCCACGATGAGTGACTGTGCTCTCTGTAGCTCATAGGAAGTACTGTGAGGCTAGTATAAATTGTTCTTTCACCAACCCCCTCCTCCAGCTGTGTATTCCACTTCTGCAGTCTAAACATCGCTGTGCTCTGCACCATAGCACTCCACAGAACGGTGTCACATTTTTTATCTCGGAAGAACACCTTGTTCTGGCAGCCAGATCCTTGTATGTACACATTCAGTCTACTACATTGACCGCACATGGGAGAGTGGACCCTCCAGAGCAGTGTATCATCTCTATTGCCTATTGCCCCAGATTGGGGACCATAATCAAATCATGTGACATTTGGATTCTAATTTCAGGAAACAAATGCTTGAGAGTTCTATACAGTCAATACAAGGGTACATCTATGTTTGTGGATTGTACTGTGGCAAAGCAGAGAACTACATAGGAATCCCAATCATGTCATTCTTCTGTTACATAGATATCTGTTATAGTACGTCTAATTTTTCACATTCGCACACCAGTTTGTTTGTGGGAGCGTGCCAGAGAATTATTTTAAGTAATTAGCTTCCCTTCTAAGCTGTTCGGTAAATTGTGCTTTTTAACACCAGGTTAAGAAAACAACAGAGGCTACCCTGCAAACAATACAAGATATGGTCACCATTGAAGACTATGATGTGTCAGAGTGTTTCCAGCACAGTCGCTCAACGGAGTCTGTGAAGTCAACAGTCTCTGAAACATACCTGAGTAAGCCTAGCATTGCAAAAAGAAGAGCTAACCAGCAGGAAACGGAGCAATTTTATTTCATGGTATGTTGGTTGCTTCCTCGTTCATGTGATACAGCCCAAACACCTGAAGTAAACAGTATGTGGAAGTTCCTGGAATTTATGCCACACACATAGTAATAGATTGATCTGCATCTCTACAGAAATTCAGAGAATATCTGGAAGGTAGTAATCTCATCACAAAACTTCAAGCAAAACATGACTTGCTGCAGAGGACACTCGGAGAAGGTAAATATCACACAATAAACTGAAAAGTGATTTCAGACTATAGAATGAACCCACTGAAATGCCAAGGGTATGCAGAAAAAAAATTACAAAACTTAAAGCTTAATTGGCCAGTAGGCATAGATTTGAATTTTACCAGCAGTGCGAAGACTACGCACTGTAAATTGATTTTATTTCTTCAGCAGATATTTATTTCCACTGTGCAGACATTTAGACAAGTGACTATATTTGGAAATGGAACTGCTGAATGAAAAATCTCGTGTCTGAAAGGAGAGCTGACACAGTCAGTGCAGTGTGATTTAAGAGCTGTGACAAATGTACTGTTTCTACTTCCCAATGATTTCTGTTGACTTGGGGCTTTTTTTAAGAGTTGGTGGAGAGGTTTTTTTAAGCATACAAAATTATGCAGGGTGCATATCTTACAATGGACTCACTAGCGCAACACTTCTGACACATGGGCATGAATGTCCTTCTTGCAGCCTAACAACTCAATGGAGCGTTTATGAAAGGTAAAAGGAGAAATCCTAACCTCACTCCAGTCAGCAGTGAGACTCTTATAGACTTAATTTAATGTTGGGTTTCTACAAGGTATTTGCCCACTGTGAACTGGAATGAATAAAAACGTAATGAATAGCTCTATACCTATTGATTATCATTATTGCATGTAAAATTACTGCATTACAAAAAAAATTATTGCACTACAAATTTTGATAGCAGAGAATTATCCATTGTGCTGAACACTCTTCACAATTGTTAAACATACTTCTTAAACTATAAACCAAATCAGCAGATGTCGATGATCAAATGAAGTAGAGCTGAGTTAGGGCAGTAACGAGTCAGGCACTGTGCACAATTCCAGCCCACCTCTTACCAGCCCTCCCAACAGGCACTTCCTCATGGACCAAAGGGAAAAGGAAAATCACACTGCAAGCCTTGAGGACTAGCCACACAGAGCGTTACAGACTTGAGAGGAAGTGAATTACACCGCAAAGAGTAAAAATCCTCTCCTGATGGTTAAAGACTGTAATTCAAAGTTCAGACTCAAGAAAGGAAACTTCTTCTCTAAAGAGTGTCTCTAAGGGATGTGTCAATTTATTTTCTTTTTACTGCCAAAAATCTGTTGTTAATCAGATCTCTTCTTGCTTTTAATACAAAAGCCCACATCCACAAATCCAGGTGTGGAGGTACCTATTGAGCTATTACCAGTTCAGTGGCTATGACCCCAACAAAGCCCCTGTCCAGGGAGTGACTGAGATAGATAGAGGCTAGGAAATAAACAGTGTTTTCTTGCAAGGCTGGGCTGTAGAAGATGGTAGCAGTTTCTAGATAGCTAACTACATTATGTTCTTTCTCATGGAAACTTTCATTTAATAGGATTTTTTTAATGTGTGCGTTGAGCAGTTTATTCACGCAAAACAATGTGCAGCTGATGTTAGTCAAAAAAGAGGAAAATTTTCCTCCAAAGGCTCACAGAAAATGTATTTGTAAAAATAAAGTGAATATTTGTTATTTGGAAGCCCAGTAACATGCATGATTGTTTACTGCAGGGAGAAAGATAAAAGGCTACAGAATCTATTGCCTAATGCACGTTGGAAAGAAATAAGGAAAGAACTGTATGAAACGAAATCCAAAGAAAAACTTCTTAGCAGGGTGACCTAAGTGATAAATTGCCGTCAGGCTCTAGGCAGTTCTGCCATGCTCCGACATACTTGAACCATTCTGTCTGAAGAGTTCCTTTCGACCCACCAGCTCTAACCCCAAGGAGTTAATCTGTGTTGCCAACAGTGGTTTTGCACATAGTTGTCACATCATCATAGCATAGCACGTACAAACAGTACCCCAAACATACATATTTGCATTCAAAGCTGATATTTGGAGCAAAACCCATCATTCTTATAGGTTAAAAAGTTCAAGTGACCCTTTCTATTGAGGCATGTCCTGTATTAAAATGCACATGCCTGGGAAGGAGGACCGGGATTCTGTACATTCCTTGAATAGGGATGATTGCAAGAATAGAATTACAGTGGAATTATGAACATTATTGCTGTACAGAAATGAAATATAGTATAGAAATGAATTCGTAGGGAGTGAACTTCTCCCCTGCTCCACTCCAACTGCCTTTTCTGGAAACTTTCGTGTCAGCAAGACAGCAGACATGTAACACGGGGCTGTATTAAGTAATGCAGGGGAGAATGAGGGGAGAGGGAGAGGATTGTCTGAACTGCAAGTTTTCCTTTGGCACCCTCTCTTGCTTTTATTCGAACCTGTACAGTGTAAGGCTGTAGGCTGAATAAATCCAGATTCCAGTCTGGTGTCCACAACATTGACAGCATTTGGCTTCTGTTCCAGTTCATCACCTACTTACTACATTCTGTTGCTGTTTATGGACACAGCAGATACATAGAGTCGTAGAATCATTTGGGTTGGAAAAGACCTTTAAGATCATTGAGCCCAACTGCTAACCTAGCACTGCCAAGTTCACCACTAAGCCATGTCCATCAGCACCACATCTACATGTCTTTTAGAATACCTCCAGGGATGGGGACTCCACCACTTCCCTGGCCAACCTGTTCCAATGCTTGACAACCCTTCTGGTGGAGAATTTTTTCCTAATATCCAGTCTAAACCTCCCCTGGCACAACTTGAGGCCATTTCCTCTTGTCCTATCACTTGTTACTTGGCAGAAGAGACTGACCCCCACCTCTTTACAACCTCCTTTCAGGTAGTTGTAGTGAGCGATAAGGTCTCCCCTCAGCCTCCTTTTCTCCAGGCTAAACAACCCCAGTTCCCTCAGCTGCTCCCCATAAGACTTGTTCTCCAGACCCTTCACCATCTTTGTTGCTCTTCTCTGGACGTGCTCCAGCACCTCAATGTCTTTCTTGTAGTGAGGGGCCCAAAACTGAGTACAGTATTTGAGGTGGGGCCTCACAAGTGCCGAATATGGGGTGACAATCACTTCTCTAGTCCTGCTGGCCACACTGTTTCTGATACAAGCCAGACTGCTGTTGGCCTTCTTGGCCACCTGGGCACACTGCCAGCTGATATTCAGCTGGGTATGGACCATCACCCCCAGGCCTCTTTCTGCCAGGCAGCTTTCCAGCCGCTCTTCCCTAATCCTGTAGCACTGCATGGGGTTGTTGTGACCCAAGTGCAGGACCCGGCTCTTGGCCTTGTTGAACCTCATACCATTGGCCTCAGCCCATCGATCCAGCCTGTCCAGATCCCTCTGTAGAGCCTTCCTACCCTCAAGCAGATCAACACTCATGCCCAGTCTGGTGTCATCTGCAAGCTTACTGAGGGTGCACTGAATCCCCTAATCCAGATCATTGATAAAGATATTAAACATAACTGGCTGCAATATTGATCCCTGGGGAACACCACTTGTGACTGGCCACCAACTGGATTTAACCCTATTCACCACCACTCTCTGGGCACAGCCATCCAGCCAGATTTTTACCCAGCGAAGAGTGTGCCAATCCAAGCCGTGAACAGCCAGTTTATCCAGGAGAATGCTGCGGGAAATAGTGTCAAAGGCTTTGCTAAAGTCCAGGTAAACAACATCCACAGCCTTTCCCTCGCCGGCTAAGTGGGTCACCTTGTCGTAGGAGGAGTTCAGGTTAGTCAAGCAGGACCTGTCTTTCATAAACCCATGCTGACTGGGCCTGATCACCTGGTTGTCCTGTATGTGCCTTGTGATGGCACTCAAGATGATCTGCTCCATAACCTTTCCTGGTACCGAGGTCAGACGGACAGGCCTGTAGTTCCCTGGGTCCTCCTTCCGGCCCTTCTTGTCGATGGGTGTCACATTTGCTAACTTCCAGTCAACTGGGACCTCGCCAGTTAGCCAGGACTGCTGATAAATGATGGAAAGTGGCTTGGTGAGCACTTTTGCGAGCTCCCTCAGTACCCTTGGGTGGATCCCATCCAGCCCCATAGACTTGTGTGTGTCTCAGTGGTGTAGCAGGTCACTAACCATTTCTGTTTGGATCATGGGGGCTTCATTCTGCTCCCTGTCCCGTCATCCAGCTCAGGGGGCTGGGTATCTGGACAACAACTGGTCTTACTATTAAAGACTGAGCCAAAGAAGGCATTAAGTACCTCAGCCTTTTCCTTATCCTTTGTCACTATGTTTCCCCCCCATCCAATAAATATTCATGATCTGCACAAGGGAGACAGATTAAATGTTCTATGCTGAGTCTGCATCTATAAATTTGGAAAAGTAAATGAGAAATGCTCAAATGAAATTGATACTAAACATAGGAAGCACACTGATACTCACATTAATTCTGATCCAGAGCTCATCTATTGAATAAACAAATGAATAAAGCAAAGGGAAATGCAAGGAAGAGAGTAAGCAGTTGTAAAAGAAATTGCCCCTGTGTCCCAGATAATTCTTGCCCTAATCTGTTAAATTTCAGAGGTGTGTTTAAAATTCCCCAGAGTCAGATTTGTAACATCTTTGTTTTACTAGCAATTATTATTGGGATTCTTAGTCTTGATGAATTTTCCTTAGTTACATGAGTAGGGAGAAGTCCCCGGCTTACCCTTTTTCTGTCATAGGTTATTTTACATACTCTTCTTTCATCCCTCTTTTTCACCTCTCTCAAATAGATGCCAACAATCTTTACATGTCTTATTAATGCCAGAGATTTTTACCAGAGCGTATTCTTTGTGCCACCTTCTGCAGATCCCCACTCTTCTGGTACTGCAAAATATATTTTCAGATTAGGATTTTCAATACTGTGCAGTATTTCAGGTGCACTTGGACATTGCCACATAATGTTATGTTTTGCATATCACTGTTTTCATTCTTTCTGCAGTCTGACAAGCTTTTTTGGTGTCACTTTCAAATTGAGCAGTGTACTTAGACCTGGCCCAAGTGATGCTCAGAGTGATTTTCAGAGTCAGTGTAATTATCTGTTGTTACCTTAGCTGCGTAGATGTTTAATTCTTTCTTCCCTAATATCTTACTTGAACCTGTCAATACTGAATTTCATTTGCCATTGTGTGTCTTGTTCCTTAACATGGTTAAACCCCTTTGAAGGGCTTCACAGTTTTGTCAGGACTTGATACAAAAGTATTTCAGTCATGCACAATATTCTACCTCCTTCACTGCTGTGATCTTCCCAAGACATTAATAAATGTATTATATATTACGTAAATGGTCCTAATAGGAAGGCTTGAATAAATGACTGTTACACTTCTGTCATGATGAAAAAAGACCATTTAATTCCACTCGGTTTCCCTTTTCTTCACTAGTTTTTGATCAATGAGAATATTTTGCCACTCAATCCATGGCTGTTTAGTTGCTTTAGTCTCCTCTTGTGAAGAAACTTATCAGGCGCCTTTGAAAGTCTAAGTAAATTAATTCAACTGATTCTCCTTTATACAGTATTTTACTGACATGTTCAAAGAATTCTAATAAATTAATAGGGCACAGTCTCCCTTTGGGAAACTAGGCTGGTTGGAACTTATCATCCATGACCTTCCTACTGTTTCATTATTTTGCTTTTCATTACCATGAGTTGACACGATGCATATGCCTAACTTACTGGTCTGCTGTTCTGCAGAAACCTTTCTGGAATATGGTATTTGCTTCTTTACAGTTCTCCACAGTTCTCTGTGGTGTTTTCCAGTGGTAGTGTTGTATGTTTTTCCTGCAATACACAGACAAAAGAGGGGAAAGAGTCTTTCAATAGCAAGCTGTTGGTATCTAGAGCTCTGTATTTTCAGCACTGAGCAGGTTTAGGCAAAAGGCACAAGGGGAGATTTAATCTAATCTTAGCACAGCTCTATTTCCATACTGTTTTAGCCACTAAAACACATGAGCACAAACAATTGATGTTGTTTGGAGTTTTACTTTAAATTATTTGCGGTATCGAGTGACTTTAATCTATGGGCAGGCTTCTTAAAAGTTGTTCCATAACATGGGTTGTGTTTGTATTCTAAATGTAACTGTGGAGATGGTAGGTAATTTCACTGCCCTGATTTTTGTAGAACTGTATATCTTTTGCTGGTAACATGGAAGTTTGGGTTAAAAGTAATTTGCCAAGCGTAATTTAGATACAAAAAAATGTACCTAGAACCTACAAATTATTGTTTCCTTTTTATTGAACTTTTCTAGGTCACAGGGCTGAGTACATGACAACAAGGTAAGATATTTTTATTTTACTTGATTTAGAGTTACAAATGTAATAAAATCTTAGAAATTACAAATTTTAGAACAAGTTCTTAAGGGTATATAACGTTGTTGTTGCTGTTGTTACATAAATTATGTACAGACCCTGTGTGCTTTAACATTCAGCATTTCTGTTTCTGCATGCTGGTGGGTAAAGGACCAGACTGTTCATCTTCCTCATTTTTGTGAGCTGCTTAGGTCAGTGTCAAGGGTGTGACAAGCTGGGAGATCCTTAAAAATATTTGTGAATCACACATCAAATTTGGAAGTTGCAGGGGGCTTTTTTGGTACTAGAAAAGAATTTTTTTTTCGGCTGCTAGCGATACCTTGCTTCTCATAGTTTGTAATTTACTTGGTCAGGATATACAGTTCAGGAGAACCTGATACAGAGATGAATTCAGGGGATAGGCTGCATCTATTATAACCTAGCTCTGGACAGGAATACCCACCTCCCTCAGCATCCATGTGTTTGATACTTAAATGGGTCTGTATATTCACAGAAGAGAAGGGATACAGTGTTAGATCTCCCTGCTTCATGCAGCACATACTTTTTCAGTTGTGTAATGCCGCACCTGCAAGCTGCCTCCAGACATCAACCCCGCACACTGCCGCAGCCCCCAGGCTATCAGACTGTGGGGAGCAATTGCAACTGTGGCAGCTGCCACTTGTGTGTATCACTGGTACAGGCACAACCCTTCCCATCCTGGTAACAGCAGGAACATCCAGCCCAGCTTCCCTTCCCTTCCCTTCCCTTCCCTTCCCTTCCCTTCCCTTCCCTTCCCTTCCCTTCCCTTCCCTTCCCTTCCCTTCCCTTCCCTTCCCTTCCCTTCCCTTCCCTTCCCTTCCCTTCCCTTCCCTTCCCTTCCCTTCCCTTCCCTTCCCTTCCCTTCCCTTCCCTTCCCTTCCCTTCCCGTCCCTTCCCTTCCCTTCCCTTCCCTTCCCTTCCCTTCCCTTCCCTTCCCTTCCCATACATCCTTGCTCAGTGCCTTCTCTTCTCCTTTTTGCTTCCTGGACAGGAATGGCCTTGCCACCACCCCTGATCTTTGGACTGGCAAAAAAAAAAAAGTCTTGTCCTCCCAGCTAAGAAGTTGGGATCCAGCTCTGGCTCTGCCTTTTGCTGGACCACTTGGTTTTGTATTATTTCTTATGCCTGGCCCCCATATTCCTGGGGACATCTGTAGAGACCCAGAGCTCCCTTTCTCCTGCCACTCCATGGTCCATTATAGGTCTGTAAAGCTGGACTTAATTCACCTTCTTGCCTTACATGACCCCAGTTGAAAAGTAGTAACAAATCAGCTCATTCTTCCCAATTGCTGACGTTAATTTTGAGACCTTTGCCTCCATCCCTGGAGGTGTTTAAGGCCAGGCTGGATGGGGCTTTGAGTAACCTGGTCTAGTGGGAGGTGTCCCTGCCTGTGGCAGGGGGTTGGAACTACATGATCTTTAAGGTCCCTTCCAACCTAAACCATTCTATGATTCTGTGAACTTTAACTCTGCCCACAGATGCTACCAGGAGTGCATGGAAGTCAGCATGCTTATGTCAAATGCGAAAAACATTATTTCTTGACTCTAAAGCAGGTGACTCATCAGGCTTTACATCATCCTAAATTCCCTCCTCTGTAAGCAGCTGAAAGAAGATGATGTATTTAGACAATGATTTTACCTTAGTAAAGTGGGGTAACAGCTTGAAGCCATCTTAGATCCTGTCTTCTCACAGCTGGTCACTTAGAGAAGGAACCTCTGAGGGAGTAGGGCCTGCCCGTCCATTCCTCAGCACCCGTTCCCCTGCTCCAGCTGGGACCTGCCTGTTGCCCCAAGGTTAAGTTTCCAGACTGTAAGACATGCAAATGGAAATATTCTTCAGGGTGAAAGTTCAATTGTAGAAGGGAAGACAATATCTTTAAAGATGAGTTTAACATAGCAGGTAGCACCCAAACAGACCAAGGTACCACCACTTAATGTTTTATGCATTATTGTTCTTCGCTGTTTCACCCAAAACATTTGCTTTTTTGCTAATACCAGAAAAACCCAGAGAAACATTGGACTGCTGGTGCAGGGGAACTAGGAAAGCTGTTGGCATGCAGAGTGCCCTGACATTCACAAAATTGTGACCTAGAGAACAATATTTATTTCCTGTAATCTCTTTCAGTTGTAGTCATCGCATGTGTAACATACTAGGTAAACGTTTTGCAGACCAAAATTTTGTGTGTTCTTCCTTTTCTTTTTTTGCTTTATGCTGCTTTTGTTTATTTGTTTAAAGTTGATGTTATTCTTTTAATTTCTTTAGCTAATTTGCAAGGTGTTTCTTTTCTTGTATGAAGATGTTGATGGTTGGATGTGGAAGGCTAAAGCTGTTCAACCTTCCTGGCTCTAGTTCAAAATGCAGACAGTTTGGTTTTGAAGCATCCTTGGAGTCTGCTGAGCAGCTTTAATTTGCATTTGAAGCTTCTCCAGCATGAACCAACTTTTCTGCTTGATAAGAGGTGCTTCGAGTGGCCTGTGTTCTGCCGCGGCTGGCAGGATGAACTCCAGTGGTTGCTGCACATCTCATGCATGACCGCAACAAAAAAGGCCATTCCAATTGTGCAGTGTTTGGAATAAATGTATATGGTAAAACTGCAAAGCAGGGATTCATAAAGAATGTCGATATTTGTCCATAAGTAATGCATTTTTAATGGGGGAGTCCTCCACTCCTTAATCACTGTGTTATGCTTAAATTTGGTGGAAAGTCTTAATTTGCTAAGTGCTGTGTTTATTTCTCCCCTTACAATGTTCTGTTGTTTTGCCATGAGCTTACAGACATTTCATTTTATTGTGTGACTTAATTCTACCTTGCTCAGTAATCATATTCCCTTCCCTTAGGCCTCCAAATCTTCCCCCTAAGCCCCAGAAACACAGGAAGCCCAGACCCCGATCACAGTGTAGTGCTAAGTTGTTTAATGGTGATTTGGAGTCATTCATCAAGGTACTGGCACCAGCCACCCCAGTGGCTGATCTCAACACTTCTTACAATAATGGTCACCACCTCACATGAGCTGAGGCAGATCATTATGTTTAAGTCTGTCCTGGGGCTCTTTTTTTTCCCGGTTGATCAATATAATACTTCCTGAAGTCAGAGGGAAAGAGGTGGATTCATTTCTCATGTTAGCCTCCTTACGATTTTGTTAATGGGGTAAGAATAGTATTGGCAGCCTGGTTTTATTAGGAAACTTAGCACCATGTAGAAGATAGGATGTAGTGCATCCCATGACTTAGCGCAATTTCCTGCTTGCCATTTTCATTACATTCAGTACTCAAAGTCTGCAGAGAAGCAGTATTACCCTGGGTTTGATATCCAGCTTTTGATTTCCTATGACTTTAGGAATTTATTATATTGTGTGAAATTGTGATCACCGCTATTCTGGATCTTGTATCTTTGCTGTATTTACTATCTTCTTCTTTCTCATACTTTTATTTCTAATAATGCTTCTAGCCGAGGCCGAAGGAACTCTCACACGAGACATCAGGTATAGTTCTGGTGACAAGAGAACCATCTCTGCCTCGCTCTCGGGTTGCGTTCACACCTGGCTCAAAATTAGTTCTTTCAAAGACCCGGAGGGAGAAGTTTGCATTAAGAAATAAGTGTATGAGTACAGCAGGCAAAACTGAACCAGAGCACAACTCTGGAGTGATCGTAGTCTTAAATGATGCATATTTCCTTATTCATTAACAAGCACCTGCGCGTCACAGACAATTAATGCCTCTGGACACTAGCTGATAGAGCTAAGGGAAAGAAATCTTCAAATAATATGTAACAATACATTTATAAACACAGTGAATGAAATTCTGACTGCAGGCTCTGTGAACTGGGTTTGAATGTGCAGGGTCGGGGTTTTTTTCCTGTGCAACACAGCTAGCGGCAAATATTTTGCAGAACAAATTCTGTGCTCAGTGGCACCATACCAGTTTAGCTGTCTTTGAATCAAGCTTTCAGCAACCCTTAGTACAATTGTAAGGAAAACTATTATTATTATGCAGGCAGTGCTGTGAGGTGCGAAGACTTTCAGGAAATCATCACATGATGCAAGAAATGAATATCATGAACAGTTTCTTGCTCAAGGATGAAAGTAAGCAAAGAAGCAGAAACTCCCACAACAAAAAGCCCCTGGATTAGAGAAGCACAGAACAAATCAGGAGAAAGGGTACCCCATCATTTTCCCTCACAGAGAGGAGGTTTATGCTACATGCCAGTGTGGGTAAAAGGGCTTACTTGCAAGTGGAGAGTCCTACATAGTTAGTCTTTGAAAGGGAAAGAGGAAAAGAAAGCTGGTAGCCTTGTGACAGATTTGCCAGTGTAGGAGCTAACCCAGGAAAGCATCCCTTGCCCAAAGACCATGTCATTCCTTACAGGGGTGAGTCATTTTGACAGGCACAAAAGGATTACAGCTAATGAAAGACAGTATCGCACCAAATCGCTTTTCGTTATATTTTGCATCATAAGAAGTGATAATTAGTCCCAGACATACATTCACTGACTACACACATCAGATTAAATTCACAGCAGCGGTAGGGCCACTGTTCTTGACATTTCACCAACATAGATTGTTACTTCAAATTATTTTCCTGTCATTAGATCCAAAAAGCTATTAGTTTAGATTATTTCAGGGAATTACTTAACTCCAAAGTTGTGCGTGGTTCTCAACAGATTCTCCAAAACCAGGTATGAAAGTAGTTTATTTTTTTGTAATTTCTTACTGCAAACACTGTCTTTTCCGAGGCTTTGTATTCTTTGCATGAACCAGTGTACTAACAGGAGATACGGGTGCATGTTGTGCATGTTTTCTAATACTCTGCTTTTTTGGAGGGCCAGGCTGCTCAGTGTTGGTGAAGATGACAGTATTCCTGGTTTTAGCAACTGACCTGTTCCATGGGGTTTTTTTATTCAGCTGTTACTGAATCATGACACAACTCAAACAGAAAACGCTCATCCAGACATTACTGATTCTTGGCTACCCAGTCTTTGCTAGGTTTTAAATTAAAAGACAAACAAGTCACAATTTAAAGAGCATAATTTGTGGTACAGTCTTTTGTAAGTCCCACTAAAACAACATGGAGCACACAGATCATCAGGGGATAGGTTATCTCAGGAAGTCCATTGTTTCATTGCTTCACTGTGTGTTATTTTTCAAACTGTTTTTAGTAGTTGGCTTTTCTTCTACTTGGGCTTAATTCATAAACTTCCCATTAGTGTAATTTAGCATGAAAATGAAAGACTAGTTTGTAAGAGGAAATATGTATTCTGAGTTACAGGGTGCTTTTGAATTCATGGTTTTGTAATACAGACTGGTTTTATATTAAACTTTCAAACGAATTAGTCAATTCTCTGAGCGCTTACATATTTGAAATTCATTTGGAAAGAAAAATTATAGCTTCCAAGACAAGAATTTCAAAGGTACCTATTATTTATGAAATAGTAATTTTTCCAACATAAGCACCAACTTTTCTAAATAATTTTTAATCATATGATTTATGTCTTTAATAGATATTTGATGACTTGTAGTCATTAATGTGCTTGGGGTAAAACATCCATTTCTTAAAAACACACAGACGAAGGACTGTGACAGTTCTTTTGGAAAATCAGCAGTTTAAAAGAAAAAGACAGATAACTCTCTGAAAATTAGTGTATAATCACCTTCTCCCCCTACCATCACAAACATTTTTTCTCCTTCATTAAAACACCTCTACTTAACTAAAGATGTAGGTATAGACCTGCTGCTGTATCATGGCTGAGACCAGGAGCTTTGATTCCTGAGCTCTGCCAGTTGCAGGTGGGGAGGCGTAGGCTGTGACCTCCCTTTCCCAATACCTTTGTGCCTACAGAAGAGGCAGCAGAACCACATGCTCAGCTCAAAGTGGCTGCAGTTCGCCACCCAGTATATTACCAGCTAGTTAGTGCGGCCTGAAACAGCGTGCCAGGCCATCATCTGTTGTATGTTAGGATGCACAAATCAGCAGAGCACATGGGAGTGCTCAGGTCAGGAGGGAGACACCTGGTATACCCCATCCAATGTCATTTGGTGGTTCTTCTCCAAGAACTTTTCTGATTGTCCAGGAGGTCCAGAAGAGGCCTTGTCAATTGTGATCAACATTTTTTACCAAAAAAAAAAAAAAAAGCACCTCAAGGAATTAGGTCCTGGGTAATTAGGTCCATGTGGGATTTTCTACACCAGGAAAAGAAAGGTAAGTTAAATGGATGCAGAGATATCATCTTCATATTGAAAAATTATTCTTAATAATAAACTTTTAAAAAGGCAAATTCACTGCTTTAACTCATTTTGCTTCAAAAATCTAAAACACATGCATGAGCTTAGATGTCACATACAGTGTTAGCCAGATACAGTGGCAGAGGTAGAGAACAAAGTCTCTGAATTTCTCAATTCAATGATTTTAATGAAGAACCGTAATCTTTTTTCTTCACCTGTTCCTTTCCCTCAGTCCCTAAATGGGAAGAGAATTCTGTTAGAAATTTTATGTTTTCTTATGTGTTTTTTTGCCAGCACTGTATGTCCATCTGGATTGACCAAGAAAACACATTTTCACATTCAGTCCAGAGTAAGGATGTTTCCTCTTTCTAGTCTGCAGTTCACTCTTTCTGCTCTTGTTTTTCCAGGATTCAGGACAAGTCATTCCTCTCATTGTGGAAAGCTGTATCAGATTTATCAATTTATATGGTAAGCTCTGGAACATACTATGTCATTTCATTGTTGCCCAGACTTTTTTTGTGTATCTTTTGCATAATGCATTTACCACTTCAGCTTTGCTTTTAAAATAG
Organism: Pluvialis apricaria; assembly: GCA_017639485.1. Lineage (NCBI taxonomy): Eukaryota > Metazoa > Chordata > Aves > Charadriiformes > Charadriidae > Pluvialis > Pluvialis apricaria. The sequence goes on along the minus strand of CM030007.1, from coordinate 184,779,478 downwards.
AGATTAAAAGTGTTTTAAAAACTAGATTCATTTCTCACCACTGTCTCCTATCTTTGCTGCAGGTCTTCAGCATCAGGGAATTTTTAGAGTGTCTGGTTCCCAGGTGGAGGTCAATGATATTAAAAATTCATTTGAGAGAGGTAATTGCGTTTTCATTTATTTGAGCACCTTAATATCTGACATTTAAAAATCTTTTAAATTCTAATTACTTTCTTGGCTATTTACATGGTTTGTATGCACTTTGTATACTGCACCTGAAACTTTGCACCATCGTGTGCTTAAAGATGAAGTATAATGATGTCATGTGCGTGTTTTTCCCTGTTATGACCTAGGAGCTTGAGGTTGTTTTTCATTTTGTTTACACAAAGCATATCACTCTTGAATCAACCGTAAACTGTAGTCTTTTGTTAATGACAAACTGTAAATAATAGTTTGTCTATATTTTATTTTAAAGATCCTTAGAAAGGAAAGGTTATGGTTTTTAATTAGATTCAAGAGACTACTTAACGCAATTTGAGAACCCTGTTACTTGATCTTCTGGAACACGAGTGCTCAACTTTCTGGTCCCTCTGTCAATGTGGCATCACAATTAATGAGAATACGGACTGTGAAAAGGTCATTCCATTTTCAACCATGGTTTTCATTCCTGAAGGAAACTTCAGCCCCAGAGGAGGAATTATGGGAAAGATACCAGGAAGTGAAAACAGCTTTTTCAACATGAGTGGCTTGCAACACCCGGCCTAGGATTGCTCTGCGAAGGGAGCCGGGATCCAGCAATCCCCTGATTGTGTTAAAACAATACTAGTTACAATTTTTAAAAAATCTTAAATTCTCTTTTCTTGGGTTTTAGAAGCTATTTTTTTAATTTTCAGGAAAACCTTTTGCAGATCATCTGTGAATGATAAAACCCATGGAGCAATAAGTCTTGTGACTAAAAGCATGAAAAAATACACAAAGATTTTTTCTCCCCAGGATTAGTTATATATATATCTTGTTAAACCTGATCTTGTCTTTGTCAAGATACGTGAAGTAGATGTTTTTACGTGATAATTAAAGCCACATCCTCCTATTCTCCACCTTTTAAATCTGCCTTATTACTAACTGCTTCTCGTAGGTAGTGTTATTCTGGAAGATACACACATTTTGAAGTGTTTCAAAATAAAGATTGTCTTTAAAATTGCACGTAGTTCAGTCACAGTCTTTAGGGTTTCAATTCACAAAATGGTTGCACGTATTCCTGAATGTTTTCGTTTTTCAAAATGAAGACAGATTTCCATTTCAAAGAGTTGTCTAACTAGATTTGCTTTATGTAAGGTCCCAAAGAACAGTCTGAGAAACCCTATCCAATAAGAACATTTGGCTTTTTTATTTTACTAACTGTAAATCATAACATGTCCATAAATACTTAGTTGGAAGTTCAGGACCTAAGAGATCGCGAGGTTGTGTAGTTTAAAGGAAGCTTTATTTAGGCTGCTGTTTTTAGTTTAATCATAGCCTGGGATTTCTAAATCAGTGTTTATTATCTTACTTGAATGCTTGCATTGCCACCTCCCACACACTAAAAACAAAAAAAACCCAAAATGTCACTCACTTATAAAAATGTTGCATGCAAGAATGCTCCTGCATGTGTGTTTCATTCGCTTTATTTACTTTTTAAGGTGAAAATCCTTTGGCAGATGACCAAAGTAACCATGACATTAACTCAGTTGCTGGAGTACTGAAGCTCTATTTCCGAGGGCTGGAAAATCCTGTCTTTCCTAAGGAAAGATTTAATGATCTTATTTCTTGTATCAGTAAGTAGAAATCTATTTCTTTCTCAATAAAATTTTACTTTCATATATACAGTAGCGGCCTGAAAAAAGAGCTAACTTCACAGATTTTTCTGAGACAATTTGTTTGCCATCTGTAACAGTCTGGGTCAGTTATTAGTCATACTTGCAGCTGTGGTTGTTCCCTTTTTCCAGTGGGATTAATGTACAGTACAACTCTTTGTTTAATAGGGCAGGAAGAATATCTTTTGGTATACAAGAGATAGTTAAATTTAAACGCATTATTATTTTCCTCTGTGCACTGGGGCAGACAGGAGAGGATGAAGTCATGACTGTGCAAACAGAGTAAGTTACTTTCCGCAAAGGTTTTCATGCCCCGTGGCTTGGAGTCAGTGCTGGTGAATAAGTAACCAACTGCTCAACATTGTGTGGTTCTGGACCTTGATTGTGCTCAGTTTAAAACCCCTGATCCAACCAGCAGGAAAACCCTTCAGTGCAGGAACGGAGGGAAGCAGCAGAGTGTTGGTTGTCTGCAGAAGAGCCCAGTCTGCCTTCCAACACACAAGCATGACCACACTGTAATGAGATGTCCAGGGGGAGCGTTGCATGGATCTGTGCGCTGCTGGCGTTCATAGCCAGACACAGAAAGGTTGTAGTAATTTAGGAAGTTCTGAGTGGATGAGTGAATTGCTCTGACATGCACAAAACCTCTTCCAGTTCACAGATCCCTGCAGATGTTGAGGAGGAGTGAGGCCGAGCCAACCATCAGTAGGCTTACTGTTCCCTCTGGGTCGATTAGCAGTGGTCAGAGGTGCTAGCTTGGTGGAGGAATTTCCTCCTTTCAACCCTTCCTCTGTAACTTGACTGCTTTAGATGAATGGGGAGAGAGGCAGTTTCACAGGTAACGATGGCCAGTCCTTTGGGGGTATTAATTAGGGCAGGCTCTCTCCAAACTGTGTTATTTTGGCAAAAGGGTCCCATCCCAGTAGTCGGGACTACAGATCAATGTGTACACAGTGTCCTGGGCTGGCCAGCAGATGGGCTTTTCTGCTCCCTGCCAGGGGATTCCAACTTGTGGGGTTTCCTTCCCAGATAGGGAGGATAGCTGTAAGTCAGCCTGGAGGCTATGAATACCCGGATCACTGTGACCAGGTCTATGTCCAATATTTTGTGTTTCGGTTTTTGCAGGGTTTTCTGCAGATGTTGCTATTTACAGACTCAGTGGTACTGAGGAGTCCTGAAGGACCTCAAAACTGCAGTTTAACAGTCTGATCCCACACAAAGGGGGATGCTGAGGGGGACAATGTCTCTTTAGGAAGCACAATCTTGGTTCTGCCTGAGTTCAGCTTTAGCTAACTGTGGTGCCACAGCCCAGAAAATGTCTGCGAGTCATAGAAATTGAAATCTAAAAAGGGATTGTTTTGACTGAGTGATTTTCTGCATGACAGGGATGATGGAACTTTACCTAATAATCCTGTGCTGATTTCCATAACTTCTGGATGAATTAAAGCATGTCTGCTGGAAGAATTTATTGATTTAATGGCTTCAGTTGACAGAAAATCTACCACGTTCCTGGATAAGCTGTTCAGATGATTAATCACTTTCATCGTTAAACATTTGTACCAGATTTCCTTTTCAAAATTTCTGCTGTCAGATTCTGCCCATTGGATCTCTTTATGACTTTATTATTTTGACTAAGCATAAAGAAAACTAGAAATGGTGGGTTTTATATGTGGAGATGGTATTGCACTTGGGTGTGTTAAAGAGCTTTAAATAGAATTGTAAAATATCAAGAATGAGGTTTCAGCTTACTGAGATGATACAAGTGAGTGCTTAGGAGATGCAAAAATATTTGCCCAAAGCAACCTTTTAAAGGTGTTCCAAGAAGAGGAACCTGGGTGATTTCAAAAAGTTTCCATTCACCATTGAAGCTTCTGAAGACAGGATGGGGAATTTGGAAAGAGGGTAGAAGTTCGATGGACTGAGTATGTGTACATGGCACCTGTGCAGGTGGGAGAGATTCACCAACCTCTCAGAGTGTCACTGTCTTAGACGGATCCAGTTCAGTTATCCCAAAATGGTCTTCTGTTATTAAGAACTTCAAGAAAAGTGGCAATGAATACTAGATCCCTAGTATTAGGCCTTGCTTTCCTTAGAGGATGTCCAACTATGCATGTTCAAGGTAGGCAGTGCATTATTTTCTTGAGAAAGAATTGACAACCTTGTTTTTAAATAATAGTATCATTCAGCAGAGGTGAAATCAGTAACAGCCACTAGCCTGGAACAAAGTCACTGCTTTTTCCAGACACATTCTTAAATGGGACAGTTATTGGGAAAAAGGTGTTGCCATCTGATCCTGGTTTAGACTGGCTGTTCTCTGAGGCTGTCATAAATCTGGATTATGGTCTGCACAACAGCTTGTCAAAACAAGGTGTAATGGCTGAGTAGTTTTGCTAGATTTGACTTCTGCTGTTGCTGTTTGTTACAGAAGAAAGCAGAGGATTTTCTGTGTGATAATGTGTTGCAAGAGTCTCAGATCTGTTTCTGGCAGGTTTTGGAGGCAGCCAGGGGAGGATGATTTTGTTGTTGTTGTTTGGGTGGTTTCCACAAGGTTATCTTTAGAGGCACTCTGAAATGACATGTCAATGCCTTCCTTCAGTGGAAGGAGGGGAGGTAAGTTTGGAACATGGCAGGACAAAGGGGGGTTTCTCTTTCAGCTCATTGGGGTGGGTTTACTTTGTGTTGTCACAGTGGGGGTTTTGAATGTGGTGTGAGGAGAGAAAGAAACAGCTCTCGTGCCTTGCACCCACAGCCAGCCCCAGAACCGCATGCTGGGAACAGTATGTCTGCATCTTCTGATTATCTGAGAAGCCTGAGATGGAGTGTTTTTACAGCTGTGTACCTAGTCTCTGTGCTTCGCTAAGTAGTCCACTACTTCCTGGGAATAAGATGACTTCCAGGGAATAAGACGTGGGGTTTTTTTAAAAAAAAACAAACACAAGCATTTCAGAATATACTACCTGTCACAGTTTAGTTTAAATAGCACCTGTGTGGCACGTACTATCAAAGTACTGTCTGTCTCAAAGACCCTTTTCATTGCTACATTTTAACCTTAACACTTTGTATATCTTGCAAAAAGTAAGACAGTCTGGGCAAGATTTTTTTCCCACTTTAGACTTTGAACCTGTCATAGTTGCATTAGTTTCTTTTTCTGTGCTCATGTGGCCTCACATATTAAGTATGTTGGTCTTCATGTTAATGAGAGCAGGGCCAGACTCCCTTTCCTCTGTGAGAACACACGTGACTGTAACTTCTTTAGATCACAATTGATATGTAAAGTCCAGAAAGCTTTCACATGTTTAATTAAGAGGGTTTAAATACTCTTGACTTGTATTGCATTCATGGTCTGATAAACAGTGAGGAAAGGAATAAACATTAAGTTGTTTTCAGATAGTTTTTCAAGATAAATGTCAGCGTGGTTTTTTTAATCGTTGGCAGAAATTGGTATAAAAGGGGGGAGGGATAAAGCAAATTCATAAAGTTAATGTTCACATAAAACTGTAAAAGGGCAGAATGTCACACATTTTATATGGAAATGTAATGTTGCCAGTGAAAAACCCCTTGAAACTGAAGTACTTAGTTATGGATGTCAAGCATAATTGAGGCTACAGCTGCAAAATGAACCTTTCCTCAGTGCAGTCACTGAGGAATTCCTTTGCATTTATGCATATATTTCCAAATGAAATAGAGCATTGTGATTTAATGCTTTCCCTTTTGCAAATACAGTGGAAACAGTGCAAAATGACTGTGACTTTTAGGGCGATTTGTATTAATTAGACTCATGAGAACAGTATTATTCTGTTTGGGCTTATGAACTGTTTTTTGATAAAATTCGGGCCAAATTATGACTTCTGCAGAGCAAGCATGAAAGGTAGGACAGAACGTAAAGAATCCATCTGATTATGGGCCATAAATGTGCATTCTCAGCAAAAGGAGTGGCTACCATTCCTCCCAGCAGCACTCAGCAAGGGCCAGGGGGCGGAGGGGAGGGGAATTGTTGCACTGCCCTTCTTTTCTGCCCCTTTGTAGAAACAGGTTGGGCCAAACACAAGCGAAATATTTGTAACAGGAGTTAGGTGGAGGCAGAGGCTACTGAAGCTGTGCTTGGGGCTGGTCGTAATTCACCTTCACTGCTGGGGGACTGCAGTTCCTCTCCTGCTGTGAATTACAGTTCACTTTTACATACCTAGCTGTGCAATGCGGTAGCAGACACATCTCAGCTACCCAGACCGCTTAGCTTCTGCTCACGTCATTGCAATTCTTCTTGGTTTTATCTCCCTTGCCTTAAATTTGATGTACTAAGATGCCAGGATGGATGAAAACTTACATCTTTTTTCCTTCTGATTTTCATCATTTCAGTCCCTTGCTGCCACCAGTGCCTGTTTACCTAAAGGCATAAATGTTATGAAAGGAAATTATTTTATTGCTTTCCAGACTATTGCCCATTACTTTAAAAGTAAAAAAGTGTATTCTGAATTGTCAACTCTTCCTGAAAAAGTTTCAACAAAATGACAAATGTTTCCTTACCTAAGTGACAGTGGAGACCATTGTGTTTGTCCTCCTGTAGTGCCTTCTTAAATAGATCTGAAAGTGGCAATAGAGCTCTAAGTGGCATTGCTGAGTTAATATATCCATATCTTTTGAGTTGGATTGGACCCATCTACCAAAGTGGAAAGAGGCACAAATTGTTAACTTCAGCACTAATACATATTAATGTAGATTACTTGTCAGCTGCAAATTGACCATAAAAATTACATCTGCGAGTGTAACTCAATCCCATTTGACGTGCAGCGGGTGTGTAAAATACGCATTAGGCATTCACTCTGTTACTAGTAGGCACCACTCCAACTGGAAGTAGTGAGTGACCCCCGCACAGAGATACCACATTGGATTTTATCCTTCAAAACAGTGGTCCTATAGGAGAGAGCGAGCTTATATTATCACTGTTTGCTTTCTTCTTCTTCATTTGTGCTACCCTTGCCTGTGAAATACGCTTAGCTTGCACAGCACTGGCTGCTAGTGTAGCACAATTCCTTCATTGCTGACACCAGGTTTCTCCTTCCACATGTTCTGATCAATATCTTCCCTTTGCAAAATGTTTGCATTTCTTTTGTTACTTCTGAGATTGGCCCATGGAAGCTGCCTGTTAACAGAGGGTGGTAGAACAAGACTCAACCCAGAACTCATGTTTCTGAACTCTGACTGCTCCAAGGCAGAATCTTCTCCTCGTTGGATAACCATGTCTCTCCGACAGTGCAGGAGAGGCCGTGTGTAGAACCATAACCAGGAAAAGTACAGTGCTTTTGTAGCATTTTTAACTAAACCAGAGTGATAAAGGCATGTAGCTGTCCAGTTGGCCCAAAATATTTCAGAACCACCAGCAATTGCTCTCTTGCAAAAGTCTTTTGTTCTCCATCACCAAAGCACTGCACTTATATGTTTGAATGTTTATTGCCTTTTACATGCTCCACTACTTCAGGATTATTGCTTAATTAAACTTCAATTTGCATTTTCTTAATGTTATTTAGGATGAATGTATCCCTGTCTTCATTTATAATTTAGATTTGTTTTATTTGTATTTGGGGGCTTGTGTTAGTAATTGTGTTCTCTCCCCTCGCAGGTTTCCTGTACTCTTCTGAGGCAGATTGTTCACTTTTGATCTGTTTCACTTTAGAGTCTGCCTTTGCAAAAACCTCATTGTGAATCCCAGGTGGTTAAAATGTGTTATTTCTCATGGAAGGGAAAAGTGGACATTCATTACTTTGTGTGTCTCTGCAGTAAGCAAAGGTGACCATCTCTCCAGAACAGGTTCCAGTGTTCTTGAAGGATGGAGATCACACCTTTTAAGGCTCTAGTAGCTAGGATTTATGTTTATCTCATGCTGTTGAGAACTGATCCTTAGCCTGTGGCTGACAAAGAGGCAGCTAGCTGATAAGTAATTCTTTCATTTATGCAATGACATTAGTCTCAGCTGGATTCATTCATCCAGTTCAAGGACAAGGAGTGTTTGCAGAGGAAGTCCATGGGAGATCAATAAATAAATCTTTTCCAAGAGCAATGCAAGATTGCACCTCAACAGATTTTCTTGTGGAGGTTGTGATCTGCCTCCTTGGAGGATTTTATGAACGGGTTGGACAGACGTCTCTCAGAGGTGATTAAGGTGAAGTCAAAGGGTGAGACTGTAGACTTAAATGATCTCTGAATATCCTCCAAGCTCTCCATTTTTCATTTTTTTGTAGCAGCTGGTGGAGGCTTCTTAGATCCCAAACACCTGTGATGCTTAGATGACTAGATAATTTTATGAATACACAGAAAACCAAGCTCCTTATATTATTTGGGTGCTTTGCTCCATTATAGTCTGATAAAAATTCATTCGTTGTTCTGGGCACAGGTGCCCGCCTCTTCCACAGAGTGGTATAGTCATGAACCCCCAGAAGCTGGCCTCTTCCCCTTCTCTTGTTTCACCCCACAAATGTCTCCTGTGCTCTGGGCTGCACTGTAGCTCCACTTTGACAGGAGCACAGTGTTCCCACACCAAACACCTTCTCATCTGGCTGGCAGGAAACTCTCCTGCTGGTGGGTTTGACCCCCGTGGCTGAGACAGGTCTGGAAGGCAGGTGTGTCAGACCAGAGCTCCAAAAGTTTTGCTCTGCTCTGAGAACTGGTAACTAGAAAATAATAACCATTTCTGTTTGTGATATTTACCTGACGCTAGTCTTGATTTGTGGTTGATATTCATGTGTCCTTCACACAGATCTCCCTTCCCTCGTTCACTCCACAGTCAGAAAAACATGTTAGTTCTCAGTGTGCTTGGCCTTGCCGGAGGCTTGTCCTGTTGCTTGTGTTTGGGAATGGGACTCTCATCGTATCATTAGAGTAATGAACCAGTTTTCAAATCCCCTGATTTCTATTTCTGCTTGGCAGCTAATTGCATTATTAGGACAAGTCATGTAATATCAGTACTTCAGTTTTCTTAGCTGAGAAACGGGTAATACCTCACTGGGTGCTGAGGTTGGGCTCATGACAGTTCTTGAAAATCAGAGTAATGAAAAGAGGGCTTCCAACAGAAGTGCTGTGAGAGGGGAGACAACCAGCTTTCTGCAGTGCTGGGATTGCCAGTGGTTCCTCGCAGCAACCGGCTTGTAGCCTGGATGGCCATTCTGTCCCGAGGCTCTCTTCAGAAAATCTGGTGGAGGCACAGCAATGATTTATCTTCCCTCTGCATGGGAAGTAGCAGAGCCACAAATTCTTTCTGTCTGGTTGCAGAAAGATCGCCCTGTATTCATTCCTTCTTTCCTACGTACCCAAACACTCACGCACTGCATATACAGAAGCAACTATGAAATTTGGCTCCTCATTTAAAAGCAACACGCAAATACATAACATTATTACCTATCTCCTTTAAACCAAATGAGTGCTGAGAAATAAAAACAAGCCTTTTGAAGTTACGTGGAAAGCACACCAATTTGCCACTTGGCAGTAGTTTGGATTTTCAATAAAGGGGCTTTCATGGAAACTGGGACTGGGTTACCAGGAAGGTATTGGAAATACACACACCTCATTCCAGCATGTACATCTTGTAACTGCTTCAGTACAGAGGTGACCTGCTAGTACTTAGTACTGATCACACTCCTTGTAGGGCAGCTGGGATAGCTCAACACATGGCCATACAGCCAAACTCTTTGCACCTACTGTGCCATGCCTGTGCTGCCTACTGGGACCAGTTCCTGGCTCATGAATCCTGTGAACCGTGTCTGCCTGAAAGAGTTGTAGTTGGCACAGACCTCAAGCACATGGGAGAGTGTGATAACTGCTGTGTGGTAGCTACCTGCCAGTGTTCAAGACTGTGCCCCATCTTGGTTTAGCTCACTAGTTTAGACAGAGTTATTGCATCTGGATAGGCAGCACACTGCTGGCAGGACCTACTGGACCCACCTGGGAGCCCGGCCAGTGCGTTTCTCGGGTCTGATTTGAGTTCAGCGATGACTGAACCTGGTTCAGGACCGCTCTCCAGAACTGACTGGAAGAGGCAGGTCTGCAGCACAAGGCATTAACCAGGAAAGGCTTTAAGGCAGAAGGCAGGTCCTGGTGCTGCGTCACAACTTGCCTCCAGCATCCCGTCCACATCCAGCACACAGGGCGGAAAGGCTGGAGAGGAGCTGTGCCACAGCACTGCACAGCAGTGCTACTGAGGCGGGAATCTTTTAAAGATATAACCAAAGTGCCTTTGGACCTTTCTTCCTCAGCCCCACTCCATAGAAGATCCACCTGCGCACGTGCACACAGGCTCAAAACCACCCAGACCTACAACTCCGTGTACAGACTCAGAGAAAGGCTTGTCAGGGGGAAGGCTGAGCTGGAAACTCACAAGGCGCTACTAGCTTTAACAGGAGCTGCTTTTGTTGGAATATGGGGAATTGAAGATACGGTCAGGCTCCCTCCGCTTAGTTTTGGAGCGTTGCTTAGTCTAGGCAGGTGGAGAAAGGCCTGGCACCTGGTGTCTGTGGGCTGTGCGGAACAGCAGTGTGGCACTACAGTGCAGAAGTGAGGGTATGTAGCATTAGCATCTCCAAGATGTGGTATGCACTGGAAGGGGAGAGGAGAATTGTGGTTGCCCTGCAGATCCTCACTGTGCAAGCAGCTCCCAGGCTTAGCACGTCCCTGCCACGGACTCTGGTCCTTAACCAGTAACCAGGAATGCTTCTTGATTCGTGCAGTCCAGGTTTAACAGAAGCATAAAAATAAATTTCGAGTCCCATACTCCACTAGAGAGAGTGTAATGGCTTGAACTGATTTTCAGCTAGAGTTTGGGTTCTGCATGACTCATTAGATTATAAATTATACAACTGGTCAGCAGTCCTTTTCCCCACCAGCTCCGTGGCAGTCAGTGGCCTCTCACCAGGGACACTGCTCCAGCCTTCAGCTGCTCTGCTAGGGAATAGGATTTTACCTCCTGCAGGAGTTTCGCTTTGCTGCTCCTGCAGTAAATACCACAATCCAAATGGGCTTCCTTCATGCAAGCAGTGGTGGGCTGTTCTCCTTTTGCAGAAACTCCCAAGGCACCAAGCTTCTCCCAATCCCAAAAATCTTCTGTTCCCCAGGGCACTAGTGCTGCTGAGCCAGTGGGATCTCCTGTAAATGCAGGTGTGGGAACAGGTTTTCCCCCTTAGTTTACTACACTGGTATTTCCTAACGAAGTACAGCATTTCTGTGTGGTAAACGGAAGTCTTGCTGCCGACATGCTCTGCTTATGCTTAGTTTTTGGCACCAAAACACGCATTACTAGACACCAATTGTTCTTCTAAGAAACATAAGTCAACACACATTTTGCATCTACAAATGAATGCTGATTGGTAGAAATAGCCATACTAAAGAGCACAAATATACACCAGGAACTCTGTTTACAGTTACCATGTTTTTATGTAAGTAATTACTTTAAATGTGTGCTGTTAAATATCACATTTTGTGGTACAAATGGCTTTTCAGCTATTGGAATCGGTTCCTGTTTCTCATTTCCAAATTTTTGTATACCCATTTCAGTGCCACTGGGCAGTATTTCTGTAGTCTGCTAAGATTTCCCCTAGATGTTGTTAATTGCAACATTCTTTCTTGGCTGATGTAAAAAGCATTACTGAAATTTTAGGTTGTTTCTAACAGTATGATCTACACAGAAAACACATTGAGTAAAAAACTACTTATTTTGACAAGCAATTTATCCTTTTATCCCATCACTACACCACTTGGAGCCACATAATCTTTCTGACCAACATAGAAGATAATGCATCCTTGTTATAAGACATTAGGAACTGATGCTTTTATTAAGCTGACCTTGTTTTGCCTACTTCAGAGACATTTTGGTGGACTGCTATAAAATATTTTGGGAAAATACGTGTGATCTTTGTGTTTGCTGCTTACACACTGTGAAACATAAGGCCTTTCTCCTACTTTGCCATTAAGAGACTTACAGCTGGACATTTGATTAAGAAAACTCATTAGAGAAGCTCAGTGATTGGAATATTATATCTGATATGAACATTCAAATAAGGAGAATGAATCTGTGTTTGAAACTGATGGCAAACATCTCTCCTTGGTTTGTTGGACTTATGTACTGATGTTGTGGTTTTGTGAGCTGTCTAGCTCAGCAAGTGGCACAGATTTGTGCGCTTAGGCAGATTTGTGACTTCTTATATTTAAAGACGTTACTTTTAAACTGTGTGGTTTTAATGAGTGGGAGAAGGACTTTTAGATCTTATTTTTCTAATAGGCCAAAGTGAGAAGATAATTGCTAGGGACATGTGATGGTGAAGAGTCAAAGTAAATTGAGTAAACTGACTGAATGCTATTTTAGACCACCGTATAAAAGGGAACTTAAAATACTTTCTTCTGATTGCAGGAATAGACAATCTCTATGAGAGGGCTCTTCACATCCGCAAACTCCTCCTTACTTTGCCCAGGTCGGTCCTTATAGTGATGAGATACCTCTTCGCCTTCCTCAACCAGTAAGTGCTTTATCATTCCCCAAGCTATTGTATCTTTATCTGCCTTCCTATGCTGGTATTGAAGTTCTTTGGGTTTACTCATACTCTATGTAGAATTTACATTTAAGCTCCATGTAACACAAGAGATTATCTTCTAATTGGCAATGAAAACAGAAGGAAAACACCAGTTTTCCTTCAAATTAAAATTCCATTTGTCCAAAACTGAGCAAGGTTGTAATAAAACAGATTAAAGTGTTGTCTGAAGTGGGGAGTGCAGGATACAGCATTAAAGCTGATAAGCTGATAAGAAAAATAAGAAATACAAACTGTAACTACATTAAAAATAATTTATGTAATTTAAAAGTAAAAGATTTTTTTCCGTATCTCAAGATGATTTTAATCTCCTGATGGGAAAAATAAACAGTATATTCAAGCAGCACAGGCACTACAAGCTACCTATTTGATGCTAGACACTGCCAGGGTGAGATTTTGTGTTGCTGCTTCTATTTTCTGGTAATAGGGCTACCAGTATAGAGAACATACATCCCCTGTGTATGCTTTGATATAAAGTAGCTTGGTTATCACAATTGCAAAACACAGGCAGCTGCTGCAAGGAGGGTTGTGTGAGAAAGGGAAGGTGGTGTTCATGTCTTCATCATCCCAGAAAAACTTCTGTATTCTCAAAGAGAAAATAAAAGACAGGCTGGGCAATTGCACTGTGTTTCTCCCTCTAGTCCTTCACAGCCCTCTCCGGTTTTGCTGACCTCCGTATTTTCACTGCAAATTTTGCTTCTTGTGTACTTTGCCCTGATTCTAGCTTTTCTCTTTCTGCTGCTATGTTGTCTGTTTCCTGTTATATCTGTTTTCATATTGCCCTTTTCCTCTTTTTTTTTTTCTAAATTTGCCCTCTGCTGATTCATTCTGTCTCTGTGACCTTCCCCATTTCATCCATCCTGTCTGTTCCTATAGAAACAGGGTCCTTGCAGCCAGGTTATGTGTGCGCGCCTGTATTCACAGCTGTTCTCGTTTCCTTTCTTCTAGTAATTTCTGAACCACTTTCAAGCAATATTTAAAAGAGGGGCAAAGATCTAAAGTTTTATTAAAATAACCATTCATTGAAAACATGAATTCATCCCTCTGTAGGGACACTGTGTAAATATTTCATAGGCTTATATCGCAGCTTCTCCTCTACTTAGACATACAGATTAGCCAGAGTTATACAAGTCTGTACTCGTTACATTGTCATGTTAGCTTCATCTGTGCTCTCCACAGGAATGCAATTCAGAAAGCAGACTAAATTTCATATGCCTCCAAACTGCTCCTGGTGCATCCGCAGGAAAAACATTCCCATAGTTTGACTTTCTGCAAATCCAGTTCTGCTTTTTGCACATGCAGTTAAGCCTGCGTGGCCACATGAAGTCATCAGACCTCATGGCTTGACCTCATCTGGTCTCGCATCCTGCTCAAAGCTTCTAAAGTTAGATAAAGTTGCTCAAGGCTTTGTCTTGACTTCATTAGCACCAAGTGGAAGGGGAATAATCAACTCCCTTGACCTGCTGGCTTTGCTTTTCCTAATACAGACACATATGCAACTAGCCGTCATCGCTGGAAGACACACTGCTGAATCACATTCAAGTTCTTATCCAAGAAGTGCTTTTCCCAATGCTTTTCCTTGGGAGCTGATATCTAACAGTCAGCTCCAGACTGTAATAATCCATGCGATTATTTCATCCCACTGGCAGGACTTTGCATTCATTCTTGTTGAACTTGATGAAATCCCTGTTCATCCGTTCCCGCATCTGCTCAAGGTCCTTCTAAATGGTAAAACCCTGCCCTTTAGCATATCTGCTGCCCCCCACAGTGTGGCGTCATCTGTAAGTTGGCTGAGTGTGCACTCCATCCTGGTGTCTAGGCCATCCGTGAAGATGTTCAATAGTATCAGCCCCAGTATTGAGTCCCACACTAGCCACCAACAGAACTTCACATGTTTCAGGATGATAATCTTTTTTACACATTCTTGCACACATAAAGGCTGAACCACCTTATAAATCAGTAGAACAAGATGTCTCCAATTAACACACAGGTTATGATAACAAATCACAGCATAAGAAAGAGGAGAGCATGATTAATTTTGCAAGCTAGTTATGAAGGGAGTCGTTTAGGTTTGCCTCTTCAGTTTGTATTGTTTGTACACATACACTCTATAAAATGCACTTTCTAAAGGGAATATGATGCTGTATTTAAACACAACCAGACATACTAATTCATATGCTGCTTCATAGTGCAGAACAATGCTGAGGTAAAGGGCATCCCAGTGCTTCAGGTTCTGTTTGACTGGCCCTGCACAGAACCACTTAAAAGCCATCATTTCCACTAGAAGTGCCAATGCCTTTTAACAAGGGAACAAAGAGCACCTTCTCATTCAAAATCAAAATTGAAAACTAGTAGTGTTGAATTTTCTGGAGGATAAGAGACCTTGCAGAAGGTGATTAATAAGAACAATCAAAGCCTTCTGTTTGGTTTCTTCCAAAATGAAACCCCTGTGGAAGTTTGTGGGCAGAAGGCAAGGTGCCCAGTGATTTTAGGTTGTATGGTAAAAACAGAAACCAGAAGTCACAAGAGCCTTTGCAAGATCCAGGAACTTAAGCTACCTCCAGAAAACAATTCAGTTTGCCCAAGTTATATAGCCAGTTGATGGGAGAGATGCATCGGGGTCTGATGAGAAATGATGAGCATGATCCACTTTGGATCCAGTCCACTTGGGCCTCCAAGAATAAACACTGATGAGACAGAAACAGCAGCAGTTGATGCATTTGACATTAGCCCATTAAGGCAGCATACACTGAACACAACAGCGTAGGAACGCATCCATCTACATACATACATGTGCTATAAATTCACTTTATAATGTGTATAGTCTGTTGAAGAAATCCTCTTTTTTGTTTATTGCATTATGTGGGATTAAGTGTCAAGGAGAACAGGAAATCTCTAAGTTTTGGTGGAAAACAAAGTTTCTCCAGTTTTCAGAATAAGGTTAGTCGCGGTGGAAAAGTCAATTTTTCTTGATTTTTCTGTTATAACAGCCTTTCACAGTACAGTGATGAAAACATGATGGATCCGTACAACCTGGCTATTTGTTTTGGGCCAACCCTGATGCCTGTTCCAGACATACAAGACCAGGTGTCTTGTCAGGCACACGTGAATGAGATAATCAAAACTATCATCATCCATCATGAGGCTATATTTCCAGACGCTAAAGAACTTGATGGCCCAGTGTATGAAAAATGCATGGCTGGAGATGACTACTGGTAAGTCAGATTATTACCCTTCTATATCTCCTTAACAAAATCATTAGACTGGTTGTCTGGATAACTCCTGTGATACAGAATGACTTTTGCACACAATGGAAGTATGAAGATAAATGAGAAGAGCATTTAGGTTCACACAAGAAAGTGTTAGCTGTAAAAAACATGAACCAAAGGTAATTACAATGAGGTACGCTAGAACATTTTGTGGAGGAAGCTACTCTTGCGTTCAGCCAGACACTGTCAGAATTCCAGGTGTACTATGCAGAGCACACAGCCAGAAGCTGGCTTTCTGACTGTGAACCATTTTAACAAATTTCAGCTTACGATAGCTTCCCCCTGCTCCTTTCTTCTCTTAGCAATGCACACACCCTTTTCATAAGTGAAAGGATTCAAAGGTTCTGGGAACTTCTTAATAACTGAAGATGTTTGAAGGAGAGGCATGTAGACTTCTTTAGTAATTGTGTATTCATAGCATGTCATGAGAATTGTGTTGCACATAACTTTATAACATTGTAAGAATAACTTTAAATCATCTCATGGAGGTGGCATATTTTTGACCTGTGTGGAGGACATCAGTTACCCCCATTGGGCTGGGGAAGAAAGGGACTGGGTTTTAATGCACACTGAAGCATCCATCCTTTTCATGCTGTGGTTTCTCACTCTGCTCGACCTTTTGTTTCCCTTCAGTGACAGCCCATACAGCGAACATGGTACATTAGAGGAAGTGGACCAGGATGCTAGTACGGAGCCCCATACCAGCGAAGACGGTATGTCTGTTACATTGCTGTGCCTTTGATAGGAATAAGTTTTACAGGTGTTTCATGCGGGAGACCTTCTTCTTTGCCTAATTGTGTCTTATTTGAAAGAAGAGGGTTTCAGTCCTGGTGGTCTGTAGCAAAGCCGGCTTCTTTAATCTCTGTTTGTGTGCTTTTTCACTATGATTCATCTGTGTTTGACCAGCTGTTTCCTTGTTCTCTCCTGATTTGTCCAGTCACAGGAAGGGCAAGAGAAACTATTTCAGCCAGCACATATTATTTTCTGATATAATGTTACATTTTTAGTGACTCTTTATCTTTTGTCTGCAAAAGCTAAACTTATATTTCAACTAAGGGATATTTGCCATTCAATGGGCTCTATTTTGATATGAATTTAAAAGCTGTTCCATCTGAAGGATTTATAACTACGGAAAAACACGCGTGTACCCTCCACAGTGAAACCTGTGAACAATAGTAATTTGCTATAAATACTAATCACATATACTGTGACAGTTCTGGGTACGATAGATATCCATGAAAAAATTGATGCATCTCTATTATATAATTTCTTTTTAGCCAGGTTTCCTAAAGGTGTATTTGACTGTGACGTATTTCAGTTACACCATCCTTCAGATGTCCCTCCCAGTAACTTCTGCCCAGTTTCAAGCAGGTGTAACAGATGGAAAGAGGTGTCAAAATTGTTGAATAACTACCATTTTCCTGGCGATTAGTAGCCCGTTAGAGCTGAAGGAGTAAGAGTAATGGTCCCTGTAGAGCAGAGCTGCATATCTGTGAACTCACTGCATATCTGGCCAGCAGGCAACCCAGGCAGAGAAACCAGCACACGTGCACTTCACGCAAGCAGAAACAAAAGCTGCCACTTGTCCATCTTAGAGGATTTGTGGAAGGAGGAAGAGGAAGAGACAGAGAGGGGTAAAGGGGAGGAAAAGAGCTACAGCAGAGAAGGAAATTATTTTTTTTTAAAAAAAAAAGGATGTCAGAAGGGATACTGGTTAGGAGCTGGGACAATTGCCATAGGGAAGAGGAAAAGGAAGGTGTATCTATAGGAAACCTGGCTACACTGGTCCCATTGCACACAGAACAATGTAAACAATAGTTCCATTCTAGCTGTACCCGTCTGCTTGTCACGTAGACAAGCTGTCAGTGACAGCTTGCCTGTCTCGTCCCCTTTGCTGCAGTGAGGAGGGGCAGGCAGAGTCTATCAGTGCAGCTGCTTGGAGAGGAGGGACAGTTGGGTGGGCAGGCATCACAGAAGCGGGAAAAAACTGAGGATAGGAGAGAAGTCAATGTTAATCTTCTCCCTGGGGTGTATACCCATGCCTGCACCCGCAATAGGGAATACTGACAGCTTTACAAGATAGCCTGTAGGTAGGTTCCTCTTTACGAGCTCTGTAGAGCTCAAGCCACCGTCTTTATATAACACGGCTCCATTAAATGGTGTGAACAAATTCATAATTGCACTTTATTTTTCCAAGACATTATAGCTATATTTTATAAGAGCTGCTTCTTTCATTGGAGGTAAGAAGCAAGAGTGGAAGCTGAAGAAGTCTGTCTGTCTCTCGTTTAGAGCACAAGTGAAGTAGTGAAATGCAGGCAACACACCAGTTCAGTACATTGGGGCCAACTTTGGGGTCCCATGACCAAACTGAGAGATAAAGGCCCGAGTGGGCATGGAAAAGAAGTGCAGCTTTTCAGCAGCAATCAAAAGCAGTTACTTCAAAACCATGCTTAGGAAAGATTAAAACATCGGCAGGATCCAGAGGAGCAGGCCCATGGCATTGCACAGTGCATCCCTTGTGCCTCGATAATCATGGGCCCTACCCCATCACTGTGTTGTGACAATAACGGTTTTACATTCCTGTTGTGGCAATACCTGTGTTACGACTGTGTCATTGGTGGAGACAAACCCTGCAGAGAATAGCTGTCAACAGGACAGAGTTCTGTTAAAAGATTTAACTGCTCAAGACATGGCCTTTTGTTCACCACATCGGCCAGCAATTTAATTCTAGTTGCCCCATTGCACCTTTTTAATTAGTTCAGTGTCAAAAGGAAGCAGACATTTGTGTTTACAGCAAAATAATTGTTAGCACAAAAATATTTGTAATCTAGACAAGTACTGCCCTGCGTTGCGTACAAAAGGGTGTTGGCCTTCGGTTCTCAGCCTGCAAGCTCTAACCCCTTGTTTTTCCATGGATGTGTCTTTCTGTTATATTAGCACATTTTTCCAATGTAGGTTACAGGCTGTAGGTTAAATGCTTTCACTGCTTTGTGCATACATTCATGTTTGTCCTTTGGACAATTCCTTGTATAAAATGTTCTTGGTACCAATATGAAAGTAGGTGAGAATTTTTCAGTTTGCATACTGAACTTCATGAGAGTCACTGATTGACCTGTGGTGGACAAAAAAAAAAGTTTCCACTAAAGAGTCTGGAGTATTTTGGGGGTTTAATGTGATTGATTCATTGATTATAATCTGGATGCATCACTGCCATCAGTGTGTGGAGAGAGAGAGAAAGGGAGGTGCAGCATTGCTGCTGTATTGATCAGACACGTGGTACTTACATATTTCCTTCTGTTAGGACTTAGAAAAAGCACATTCTATAAATGTAATTATTTTTTTAAATTTTGACAATCTGATTAGTTTTATGCTAAAATGTTGTACACATATGCAAGACCAAGCAGCTAACCCCATAGGAATCACAGGGTTATTGAATTGTAATCCAGAGGCTGTGATCAAAAGTGAAAGGATTTATTTTTCTACTTTAGTTATTGTTGTTACAAGAATTACTTGTTGTATAAAGTTAAACTAGAAGTGAATCTCTCTGTGCCTGCTAGAATAAACTCATCTGTAGAGTCTGGCTCAGTAGCACTAGGAATGTTTAATTACAATTTAGAAAACAACAAGACTTGTTAAAAAGTAAAAAATTAATTACGTCTGCAGAGGTAAAATCTGGTATCTGGGGGAAAAGAAGGCTGGAACTCACAATTGAGCATATAAATACTTCCTAACTGCTTAATTTTAAGCATATAAATTACTTTTTTCCTAATGTTACTGGTGTTCATATATTTCTGTTGATCACTGGAAGGGGAAAAGGGAAGGAGATGCATTTTACTGTAGTGTTTTCAGTCTTTTTTAAATGTGCAGAAAGTATCCCTATTAAGGAAAACACATAACTTTCTTCATTCTCCTAAATCTGGAAATGAAATTTAATTTGTGAAGTTCAGAACACTTTTACTCAAGCTGGGGCGCAAAAAAAAAACCACCCTATCTGTAATTTTGCTGCGGAAAAACCTTTACCTGAAAGTGCCTCTGCAGTAAAGCTTCAAAGGATATTGTTCATGTTTTGCTGAAGCAGTTTTTAGCATATTTCCTTTACCTTCAGTTTGCTGGAGTTTTTTTATTCTTGTTGGAGGCGTGTGGAAAGGGGTGATGAGGTTTGTTTTCAAAGGAAGTAAGAGAGAGTTTCCTGAGGAAGTTAAACAGATGGGTTTCTCCTGGGAAAACATATATGCAATTAATACCACACTGTTCATAGATATCTCATAAACATAGGGTAAAAACTGAGGTGGTAGTTCTGCTGGAAACAAAAATTACAGTGACACATAAGGCTGTAAGTTATTGTTGTGTCCCCAACACATAGTAATTTTCCTGCTTTTCAGTAGCGCATGCTGTGATCGACATTTTGCCAAATTCTTTTCTGTCAACACCTTGCAACGTTTCTTTGCTGTTGCTGTTCCCCAGTCAGAGCACTGCTGTCCTGAGGACAGGATCTAGTAATTGTAAAGCCGCTGTTCTCTGATGGGGTGCAGAAGAGGGTAAACACACTGGAGGTAGCGTGTTCCCAGGGAGTTCAAGGACGTACTGTATTCCCGACAGCTAGGGTACATCTTGGGGAACTGAGGAAGAGCAGAGCAACAGCAACCCCCCCAAAAAAAAAGGTGCAGGGTCTGATGTCTCCTCTTTTCCTTAGCTCCTTGTGCCCTGAGGCGTAGAGGGCAGCGCAGTGCCACTTCAGTGCCATCACCTCTGTAGGGAGGTTGGTACTACATCTGGCGCTTCAGTCACAAAACTAAAATTAGCACTTATGTTTCCTCTGCCCTTTCTGCTCTCCCAAGCTGTTGGGTCTGGACAGCTCTACTTGGCATCAAACCTTGATTTTTAAGCCCACTGCAACATAATGTGTCATCAAATGGTGGTAGTAATCATCACGAACTTTGGGGGTCATGAGTAAAACAGTGAGAACAGAGCTGGCTGATTAACAGAGTCCCTGAAGTTTTTCCCACAGTGCTTCGGTTTGTCCTAATTTTTCACTTCCATACCATTGCCTGAGTCGCTAGAGACGGTAGCTGGTGAGATCCTGTATGTCATCAAATACTTTTTGCTATTGTAGGCAAATGCCCCCAGGTATGGACAGAGCAGTGCAATTACATTTCCCTCTGAGATGTCAATTTTACTGTTAGACATTCAGTACCACACAGAATTTGAGTTACAGATCCCAAATTTAGCTTTCATCACCTTTGCTTTTCTGGAAATGCTTGTCTGTCATTCAGTAACCTTGATATTAAATGGCTTAGCTTTTCAAAACGCATTTATTTCTAGGAGTAACTGTCATGGTACTTTGGTTTTAACTATTAAGGCTTGACCTGTAACAAGGTGAATTACTATTTAAGTACAGTCTCAGTACTGTTTGCTATAGGAAAGTTCTCTCCATGTAAAAGCAACACTCAAGCAAAGAAAAAGTCCCTTTCAAAATAGTAAAACCTGTCTGCACTTATTTCTGGTTCCATTAAGAAAACTGTGTGAGATCTACTGGGCACTCCTCCCTGAGGAGGTAGGCTTTGTTACCCGGGCAATCTAACAAACATGTCTCAAAAGTCACATCCATTATCCGTACATTACCAATTCATACAGCTGGTTCCAGTGGGGCAACTTCCTCCAGACCTCTGGGAACATCTGTGACTCTTGCAGGCGATGGAAGGGTACAAAAAACAGATTCCCACCATGCACCACACTTAGATTAGTGTAATTCCACTGAGGGAGATAGAACTATTTCTAGTTTAGTCCATTAATTGGTAAATAAAAAGACCTGTGTACTCAAATGTGAGATACTGTATGGTCTGTTGAAATTAGCGGAGAAACGGGAAATCCCATAGCTCATCAGCGTAGGGGTTTGTCAATCAGTCCAGTACCCATGACCATTATCAGTTAACCTCAGAGAATGTCAAAGGAAAATACGTACAGGAAATTTGGGATTTTCTTTCTTACCATAAAGGTTTTTTTGTTTGTTTGGGCTTTTTTGTGCATTTTAAGTTTTATCCATTAGTGAGTGACTGGCTCGCTGAAACCTGGGAGCTTTTGCTCCTGAATTCTTGACCCACTCTTCCATAAACCATACCTTAGCTGCAATCTGAGAACAGTGTGTTCATACAAACATCTGCTCTTCTCAATCCTACCCAAACCATTTCTTATAACGAATTCTACAAGCAACGTGCATGATATGTGTAAAAACAGTGTTCTTTTGTCAGTGTTACATTATTGCCATTTGATTTAATATTGCCCTCTTAAACATGATGCAGGATAAAAAGGCATGTTTAGTTTTACTTCTTTTCATTTGGCAATAGTGTCTTTCCATGCCTGTAGTTGCTTTGTCACATCTGTACTTTCTGTTAGAGATATACCATAGATAATCTAAAAATGGAAACAAGATTGTATATTAGAATATATCGCTAATATATGCACCAGCATTAAAGTTTTCCCAGTTTTCCAGAATGCTTCTTTCTATGTCATCTTTACATTTTATTTTTTTTAAAAACATAAAACCAAGAAACCTATCACCCCCCCGTGCACCCAGCAGGGAACACCTGCCAGCGAGCCATCCCGTAGCGATGCATTTTCAGGAATTAATACTGTTATTGCTAGATTCTTATTTGCATTTTTATACTCAAACTCATTTCTGCCAGCGTGTATTACTTTTGCATTTGTAACAGTGAATTCCACACCCCACTGTATGCCATCTCTGGAAAGTTTCTGGGTTTGTAACTCCTAAACACACTGCAGTTCCTCGCTGACGGGAGCTTTTAACGTGACTGCAGAAGCAGCAAACCACAAGACAGCCTTCTGCGGGCTGGGCAAGTTATTAAAAAAAAACAGCTGCAAACTATAACCTCAATAAAGGTGCTATCATTATGTTTTCGTGCTGCAGGATGAAATTAATTTTAAAAATACATTCCTGCACAAAATGTTGTCATAAGGGGACAGTGGCTTTCATTACAAGCTTGGTTCTTTGGGGAATTACAACCTCAGCAATTTTAATTTGCACCAGACAGAAAGTTGCTATGCTAGTCATTAGGCCAGATGTTAATTTCCATTTAAATATTACTCTAATTATGTAAAGAAATTTGTCATTTGGGGGACTCTGAGTTATTGGAATCTACAAAGTGTGTGATTTTTAGACGCATATTTTGCAGGTTTTTCTTTATGTTTTGAGACTGCGGTGACAAATTTTAATCTGTTTGAGCTCAGGTGCTTTTGGTTTTTTGTGCAGAGGAAACTAGGGGTTGTTAAAATCACAGCTGTTTCACTGATGTCTGGGCACAGCTCTGAAGATACCTGCAGGCAGACGTTCAGCAGGGGCTCTTCACTGACATCAGTAGGTTTCCAGCCCAAGCCTGGGTTACAGGATGGAGTCATTCCTAGTGTAAGGCTGAATTTACCAGAATACTGAGGGAAGATGAGCCAGGACTGCTGTAAACAATGTGTGACTTCAGAAAATACCAGCCTCCCCTGCGGAAAACAGAGGAACTTGGGATGTTGGAGCAGGTAGAGCTGCCTTAGGCAACTTCAGGCCACACAGGGACTGCCCCTGCAGAGGACTCATCCTTAGGCTGTCTGGAGCCGTCTGCCTCACTCAAAAAGGGTGTTAAAGTAGTAGATTAAAGCACTAGGCTTTGGTGTTGTGTAAAACACTAGGTTTTCACTACGTCTGCACACTCGTCACGTGAAAGAAATCTCATAGCCCAATGAGGCAGAGCATCCCTACTCATGCGCAGGGAAATCCTGCCGGCCTTCCTTTGCCCCCGCAGATGTTAAAGGCACTCCCGTTTACTTTTTCTTTATCACACCGCTTCCCCTCCGATTATTCGTCTGGGTTTGTTCATCTTATTTTCAGAGACCTTCATTGCCTGGCCTCCGTCCCACTGCCCAGCCAAGAAGGAGCCCTTGCAGCAGGAGGCAGAGGCCCCTCTCCCACCAGCAGCTATTGTAACATTTGAGTATGCTGTTATGTTTTCTGCAGTTCGCGAAGCAACCCAGATGTTTCACACTTGAGGCACAGATTGATGATGTTTCTTTGTAAGGGACATATCATAACTACCGCCTGCAGTCTGCCTTAGCCCAGCTGATCTCTGTCGGCTCTGCTCAAAAAGAATGAGCACTGAGAAAATGCAATAAATGGGTTTTATGAAACCAAAATGAGCAGACGAGCTAGTGTGGAATCTGATATCTGTTCTTCTTCCCTCCCTACCCAGAGTGTGAGCCCATAGAAGCTATAGCCAAGTTTGACTACGTTGGAAGATCTGCGCGAGAACTCTCTTTCAAGAAAGGAGCTTCCCTTCTGCTCTATCACCGAGCATCTGAAGACTGGTGGGAAGGAAGGCACAACGGAATTGATGGCCTTGTCCCTCACCAGTACATAGTGGTGCAGGATATGTAAGCAGTGTCTGGTGTGACAAGGTTCTTGGTGGGGTGTAAAAACATGCTGAAGCAATTAACAAAGCGATTTCCAAATGGGACAGTGGTTTGAAGGCTCAGATAGATAGATTAAAAATATGCTTTCTGTATAGGATGCCTCTGTCTTTATTGTCCTGAATTGACAGCTCTTAATCAAAAGGTACTACTAGGCTAAGCTACTTTGTTTATGGATATGTTCCCACTGCATTAAGAGATGGATGCTGCTGCATCTATTTTAATTTGGTTATCTCTGTGTAGCAATTGCTGACATTTAACTTCAGAATAGCAAGGGCTGGAGAAATGCAGCCCTGAACTCTTGTTTTACAGTATTAAGCATGTGCTTTGCCAAGGATGACAAAGTTGTTCTTTACAGAAAGGTTACACTCCAGTAAAGAGCTCAGTAAACAGAAGGATTACAAGCAATTTTTGGAGATACGGAGGGGCTGCAGCACATTATAACATGCCCACTTTTCTTAAGGGGATTAAAATCTGGAAGTACCAAGATGCTCTCTTTCACACTTAACTCACTGACTCTCATTTCACCATGTGTGTTCTGTACAGGGATGATACTTTTTCAGATACACTGAGCCAAAAAGCAGACAGTGAGGCCAGCAGCGGACCCATAACTGAGGACAAGTCATCATCAAAGGACATGAACTCTCCCACTGACCGTCACTCTGACATGTATTTAGGAAGGTAAGCTTGAGCATGACATGTTTTCAGTAGTACTGCTCACAGACTGGGTAACGTAGCGATTAACTCTCCACGTGCTTATGGTGGGTCACTACAACTTGTCCTATAACCACTTCTTCATTGGTGCAGGCAAAGAAAGAGATCAGAACCTCCACCTCCTCTAAGACGCCCCGGCAGGAGCAGCGACGGTCACTGCCCAGTACACCCACCTCATCCTCTCTCCAACTCATCCATGGAGCTAGGCTCCCCCAACCTGGCAACTCACTGCAGCCCCAGAGCCCTCCTTCAAAATCGCAACCTCAATGCCGACAGCCCTGAAAGGAGGCGTAGACCTGGGCATGGCAGTCTCACTAACATCAGTAGGCACGATTCTCTAAAGAAGATTGATAGCCCTCCAATTAGAAGATCTACGTCATCTGGTCAGTACACAGGTTTCAATGACCATAAACCACTGGACCCAGAGTCAATAGCTCAGGTTTGTGCCTTTTTTATTTTATGTCACTCTCTGATTTTCTGAGGAGCAAGTCTCAATGAATAGCATAGTGCAGAGCACGTACGCTGGTGCAGGAGAATATCCTACTTAGCTTTTTCAACAGAGTGCGTGTGAAAGAAGATGCATTAAGGGATCCTGGATAGAAGAAGCACAAGGGGGAACAGACATTGCAGTAGCAATAAAAAGAAATTATTTCCTGTTACCATAATGAAATTGCCTCTGCCACCCAGAACAGTAGGATAGTATATGATTAGAACAGCTATGTAAATCTGTGTGCTCCGATGAAGGCTGGCCTATTCTAACTTGCATGTAATTAGTGTTCAATTATTTCTCGGTATTATGCTTTGCAGAAGGGTGCTCTGACTGGCTACTGGCGACCATTGCCATTCAAAACACAGATTTACATTCCAGGGTCTTGTGCATTTCACGTAGTTTTCCTATAGTTCATACTGTATGTTGATTTGATGCTTGTAGTTGTGCCTAAGAACACGATGTGCAAGACATGGCGCCTGCGTAAATCATGGGCCATCTTATCCCTGTGTGAACACTCCCAGTCTCATTCCTGGCAGTGAAGAGGTGAGAGGGGTGGAATAGGGAGCACCCCGATCATCAAACTGGTCTCTTGCACAGAGCTGGTAACAGCTCTTGAGCAAATACGTACCGCTGTCTTCAGAACTCGCGTTTTGTCTAGGTAGTATAACATGATTACTAGGGACACCCTGAGGGTACAATATGATTGCAAAAGTATTTTACAATAACGCTGGTGCTCATGTTTTAAAATTTAATGTACCGGTGATGCTTGCTTTCAAACTCCGCTTCCAGCAAGGGATAGAAGGGACTGTCACGTTTGGGTCAGAAAGCTGAACCATGTATTAGAGAGTTAGAAGGTGTAAGTGTTGTTACATATATGTAACAAAATGTTGTTATAAATAGTTTACAATAAATTTATTGTACTGTAAGTTATTTATTTACTTTCCTGGATCCAGGAAAGTAAATTTGGTTTGGTTTAAGGTTTTTTTGGTTTAAGGGGGGTTTTTTTTGATGCATAGACTAGTGATAATTCGGCAGTGAGAGAACTGAAGCTTTGATTAAACTGCATGAAAGTTACTGTAAGCAAGCAGGGCACACCAGATATTTAACCTCCATTGTACCTCAATACCACTGAAAAATAATAAACTAGTGTCTTGGTGCATTCTTTTAGCATTTGTACCAGAAATCCTGATGAAAAAAATTTCTTAGGTAGCTCACTGAGCAATGTCTTACAGTTTTTTCTGCTTAAAATTTAACTCAGAGAAAGAGCTGATAGACAAACAAGCATTATTGGCTTACAAAACCTGGTTTGTAATCTCCATGAGGGAATACAGATCCTGAACACTTGGGGCTCTAGGTGAGGGGAGCAGTCAGCTAAGAGGTAGCAAATGGACTAAAATCTTTACAGGTGTCAGTACCCAAGAGATGACAGAAATCACAGTTAAAAACACTGCTAAGCAAATATCTGTTGTCCTGACAATCACTTAATGAAATGGCTTGCAGGATTTAGTTTAATTGATTTTTTAAATTTTTTAGCTGAATTTTTACTCTCTTGTGTGAACAGGTTAAGTATTTATAACATCCAGCAAAAGCTGCCATCTTGTCAGTCGTAGTGTCCTTCAAATAAATCTGGTGGAAATTGGCTTTAGCGCTATAATATTCATTACAGAAAGGATGGCTGGCAAATTAACTCATGCATTAACCCCCCTCCCCCTGCTCCTCCAGTGCTTTGTGTTCAGTAGCAATTCGAATGACGTGCTGCTCTCTCTGTGCTCACCAGGACATCGAGGAGACGATGAACACAGCGCTGAACGAGCTCCGCGAGCTGGAGCGGCAGAGCTCAGCGAAGCACGCCCCCGATGTCGTGTTGGACACCTTGGAACAAATGAAAAACACCCCCACCCCTGCCACCTCCACGGAGTCGCTCAGCCCTCTCCACAGCGTCGTTTTAAGGAGCTCCGAGCCTCAGATCCGCCGTAGCACTAGTTCTTCCAGTGACACCATGAGTACTTTCAAGCCCATGGTGGCCCCTAGAATGGGAGTGCAGCTGAAACCTCCTGCTCTTAGGCCAAAACCTATTGTTCTTCCAAAAACAAATCCTAGCATAGGGCCTTCCCCTCCTTCCCAGGGTCCAGCCGACAAATCTTGCACAATGTAGACAGCTCAGCCACCCACAGTGCCCGGCTGGGGTATGCTAGGGAAAGGGATGGATTAACGATAGAAGTCAGGGCTCCATAACATCGTTTGTTCATGTTCGCAACTGGAGAGGAGGCTTTGTTTTTCAGTGTTTTTGAATGTATTGTCTGAAACTAGCTACATTAACATGGGCATTTGTATTTTGTATGGTTTCAATTAAAAGAAAAACTGGACGGTTGTGCATCATTTTAAAAAACAAACATAGACTTACTTGAAAACTTGATGCTGCACCATTTGTAATAAAAACAACACGGATCACAAACAGCTTGCCACGTTGTACCATACTTCACAGTCTTACTGTAGCTCTATAATAACAGATCCTGCACAAAACTAAGGGGCGGGGGGGGTCAGGGGAGGTGGGACCTCTTTTCTGGGTCACCAAACCAAATCTCAAGCAGGTTAGTAAGAGCTGAAATCTAGCATGTGAGGATTAAGTGTGTGGATGTCTAAGTCATCTCAGGCCACAATTCTTACTTAAGACACACCAAAAAAACCCACCAAACCCTCACAGCTGTCACAATTGGCACCGAGTTTTAGCTTTCTTGTTGGCAGTCTCACGAGAGACAAGCGCTGAATGGGTCTGGAGATCACATTGCTCTCACCGATAAAAAGCAGCATTCCAGGTCACAGCTGAAGCACATCTCCAGAAATTCCTTTTGCTGTCCTCTGTAATAGTGTACCTTTTCCCGTTAAGCTAGACCTTCATTCCCCAGGATCGCATTTTTCACAAAAGCTGAATTCATTTAAAGTTCATAGTTGAGCGAGCCAGGCTCTGGGGAGTACGTGAAACCTGTTGGTCCATTAGGCTGGCTGATAGGCGATTAAAAGGATCAACTACGCAGTAATTCAGCAAAGTGTCCCATTGACTTTATTGCTCCGTGTCCAATTAAAGACATGATCTGAGTTGTAATAGTCGTAGTTTGGAGCTGACCTGGCTGCGCTGGCTGCCTCGCACAGCGCAGACGCTCTGCGCACGTCCTCGCTTATGCTGACGGCAGCAAGACGGGGACTCTCTGAAGAGGGACTACCTCCCGCCAGCCGCGCAGGGGTCACCCACAGGACAGACAGCTGAGTTTCTACCGCCTAGATTCAAGCTGACTAAAGTTTTCCATAACCGCTTTCCCTCCCCTTCCCCTTTTTTTTTTTAGATGACAGAAATCAGTATCTTTCTTATGTCTGTGTGAGTGACGACTCAACTTTGCTTAGCGCTCTGTTGTTAACCTTTGTTAGGCGTGAACTAAATGTACAGCTGTTTTGCACATTGCAACAGTAAGCCATAATATTATTTCCGTGAATATATTTTCCGACATCCAATCAATAAAATAAGTCTCAGTGAAGAAGACGGGGGAAAAAAATCCGTTGTGGTCCACCCACAGGAGTACAACTGGCTTTAAGTAAGATCTGTCTTTCCACGTATTATTTAAGCTCTCACTGTTGGAAAGCTTGAAGTTGTACCTCTCGCTAAACATAAACAATTGAGTTTGGGAGGGGAAGAGTAGTGGCAAAATTTGGTAGACATAATTACTGAAAGCCACAGGAGGAATTTCCTGTTGTTGTTTAGGAGCAGCTTGTTCCTGCTCTGGTTTACACCCTGTGGATAAGTAACGCGAAGCCCCAGGTGTAAATGTACCCCACGAACCGCCTCCGAGAGCCAAACTGCTCCTGGCATTTGCAAACCCACCTCAATGCAGCCGCGGACTTCACGTGCATCTAGGTTAAAGGCAAAGTCTTAATCCACCGCGGCGGACCGTGCAGCGCCGGTCAGTGACCCGCCGGCCCTCTCAACCGCGCTGCCCGGTCCTAACGCCGGGGCAGGAGCCTGCGCCAGAGCGGCCCCGGCTGCAGACCGGCGCTGGTCCATAGGGTCTGAGCGCTTGGCCGGGACCAGAGAGATTTTCAAGTAGTTCCCCAACTCACTAGAATCAGTGGAACAAACTGGAATTTCAGCTTTCATTTACACGCGGTTTTAGTCTAGCGTTTTTAAATTAACCCACCTGGCATAATTGAGATGGATACCTGTATCTTTAAATTGCATAGGGAATTTTGTATGTTTAAATAACTGTACTGGACTCCATAATGCTTATATTAGAAATTGTTTAGCAAAAGAAAATATTAGAAACAGTGCATTTAGTGAATGCATCCACTTAGTGCATTCACGCAGTTAAATGTGTAGTTTGATGGTTATCATAGATACTTAAAAGTATAGTAAGTGGATATGTAACAGGAAAGACTGCTACAACTACAGACGTACTAAAGGGTAACTCCTGCACACCTAATCCAATCAGTATTGTCCTTTACTGTCAAGTTTGATAAATTGCAGTACTGGTAGCTTCCTGCTTGTTGACTGTTACCTAATTGTGTCAATGTACATCTGTAGTATGTACATGTGAAAGTGCCTTTAAATTTTAGAGGAGCTTTAGCCTTGCTCTTGTACTGTTGCATTTCCATTGCATCCTTCCCTGTTCGTGTATGGCTGCATTCCCATTGCATTCCTTCCACTCTCGAAGAACAAATAAAAACATGGAAATTTCACGGTTCTGGGAGAGAAATGTACTGTTAATCTGTTGTGACAATGCACTTTTATGTATAGTACTGTACATTTTTGGCATGTACCATTACAAGCTTCAGTATACATTCAGGTTTGTTCCTCATAGTGTATCTTTATAATAAAGAAGATAGTTCTGTCTGTGCGTGTAGTTTTGCTGGGTAAACCGCTGTATCTCCTAACGTGGATTGCCAAGCTACCTTTACCTTCCACATAAAGGGGAAACGAGCAGCATCCCCAGCCCCCCACCGCACCCTGCATCAGGTCCCATCACCATCTTAGCCTGAAGAAGCGCTTCTTCTCACACAAGCTCTGACCTAACTTAAAGAGCACCATCCCCGTAAGCTCACCCGTGTCCCTCCGTACCCAAAGACCCCCCCCTACAAAGAGCCACCACCCTCGCGTGGTTCTGTCTGAGCACCCATCAAGGGCGGCCATCCCCGCTCCCGCTGGCTGCGGTTCCCCCCTGCCGCGCGCTCGGGCAGCGCCCCGCCACCCCCCTCCTGCTCCCGGCACGAAAATCGGGGTGGAACAAACCACTCCAGCTTCCACACTTTAAAAACACAGTCCCAGAGTGAAAAGTATAAAAAAGTCGACCTGGGGGCATTTCTTACAGCAGCAGAAGGGATGTCATCATGCTGGGGGCAGGGAGTGCCACAGATAAAATTTCTTTTCGGTGACTTACGCCCGAGTAGTGGTGGCAATACACACGCCTCCAAGGCTGCGTCCAGGAACCAGGGGGCTGTGGGCATCAGGCTGATGGCTGCACAAGGGCCATTCAGTCATGGATCAGCCGCTGTTGAGGACAATTCCTGGGCTCAGACTGCAGCTGCCCGGACAGGCCTGCCGTGCTGCCCAACTTACACGGGCATGTAACTTGGAAACCCATTTCCAACCCTTGCCTAAAAAATAATGAGGGGCCAGCGCCGCAGCTGAAGGGGCCAGTTTTAAAGTCATCGCTGGTTGTGGTTGAGGACCCCCATCCACCCGGAGGGGAAGAAGGGGATGGATGTCAGGCGCTGCGGGGCAGTACAGAGGGACGGGGATGCTGGTCACCCCGGTTCAGAGCAGGACTTCTGTTCTTCATGCCAGGAAAGCCACCGAAACGCAACTGTTTTTTAGTGGGCTCATCGATCAGCCCGTGGTGGCAGCCTTTGTATTGCAGTGTCCAGTGACCTACTTTGGGCATTTCTTCTTGTCCCCTACCACACAAAAGCCAACTAAGACATGCAGGAGGGGACAGCAAAGGACATTCCTCATTCAAGGTCCTGCACAGCCCAGAGGACACGTAACCTAGTTTCCACAGTCAGCCCATACACTGGCGAGGAGAGAGGCTTCTCTGGTGGCTTTTAATCTGTTTTAAAATAAATAAGCAAACACCAGAAGAGGGGTCTCCTCCTGTTGTGTAACAGAACATTTCGGTGTTGCACTGTGCGAACTTCTTAGCTGGCTTCCAGATTTTGTAGTGGAAAGAAGCCCGGCTCTCATGGAGACAGCCAAAGGTTTTGGCAGGTGACTGGGGCACCGCTGACTTCACTGGCACTCAGAAAAGCAAAGGGGCGATGAGTTGTTTTGCTGAGAAAAGTGTATTAACTGAGCAGAGGATGAGCAGCAGTGGCAGCAGGATGTTTAGCTGAAAAATCACTGTTTCAAGCCATGCACAGCTCTGGGACACGGCACTGCCCGGCCTGCACAAACACCTCCTCAGCCAGCGTCAGGAAACCGCGGAGGCTCAGCTCAGGTTTCAAGCTCTCCTTGGTATAGACGCACGGTTTATTACTTACTCTGAGGCTTACGGAGACTTAACCTGCCCAGAAGGAGCCACAGTCACTCCGCTCAATCAGTGCCACCCCATGAGACGAGCCTTTACATTGGTCTGGCTGGTACTGATACAGAGGGAACGACTGAAACCAGCCTAAGTATTAATTAGTGATGGTAGAGCATGAAAGTTGGTAGGAACATTGCTTTTTCCATGAATTTGGCCCTTAGTGATGGAGAGAAAACAAACTCTATACTATATGAAAGGCCAAACGGATCAACAATTTAGCACCTTAAAATCCAGTTAGACAACACAGCTCAATTATTGTTAAAAAAAATAAAATTAAAAAAACAACCGCTAGTTTAGACATGTCCCTGTAATCGCAGCTACTCCCTTGCTGCTTTCTGCAAGGGCGTTTGCAGATCATGCCGCTGACAGCACCGGTCTCTGCCGGCACTACAGCTCGGGCAGACCCACTGTGAGCGAGTTTTCCTGCCGGGGGGTTCCGTGATGACATGGCATCTTTATGACATGGGGGGGTGCCGCTCACTCTCCCCGCCGCGGTGCCACAGCAACCTCAGCCTGGCTCACGCCGTCACCCCAGCCCCCTCCCGGCACACAGCCCCCCCCGCTGGATACCCCACCTCCCCCCCGGCCGCCCCTCTGCCCCCCGGCCCCAGCAGGACTGCGACCCCCAGCACGGCATTTCGGTTCCTCTCATCCAGGCGTCCTTCTGATCAGCAGGGACAAAACTGGTGGAGAGAGGGAAAGAGAAAACGGCAGGTCGCGGATCAGGCCGTCTGAGGCACCGTCCCAGCCAGACGGGAGAAGGAAACTGGTGTGGTGGCACTGAGCCGGACTTCAGGGAGAAAAGGGCAGTTTATTTCCTTACCTTCTCACTCGTGTGACAGAGGCGGCAGAAGCCAGCAGCCCCACGCACTGGAACGCAATATGCCAAATGGGATGCTGACAGAGGGATTAAATAGCATTAAATAACACAAACTGGGTCCGGCTGAATTGGGCAAGTCAGCGGGTCTTCTCCCACCTTTCTCAATACACACATGCAAATCAAACCCAGCAGCAACACAGCTTTTACGCCCAACTCTGCGTTCACCTGAGCCTGTGCCTCACGGCAGCACAAGGATGGTGCATCCCCAGCGGTGCCGCTGCCACCTCCCAGCAGGGTCAGGCCACCCTGGTCACCGCAGACACCCGAGAGCGGCTTTTTGGTCCGGAGTCGGAGGTTGGGGTTTTTTTTCTTTTTTTAATTAACAAACTGTATTGATTTTATTTTTTTCAAGTAGCGTAGTAATGGAATAAGCATGTGAAGTAGGGGGCGAAACAAATTCAGCTGTAAAATATGAAGACAGACAAGTTATGCTGTACAAAGCAGGTCAGACACTTGCGGGACTGAAATCAATAGTAGCTGCACTCAGTATGGCAGCACGGGTAAACCAAACCCAAACCCTGCCTGTTCTTATTTCCGCGGAGGGTATCGATTCCTCCTTTAACATCTGTGGCATGCGTTTTCGGTAGCATACACTGACATCTATAAACACTGACCAAACAACGTAGAACAGTGGTTTACATTTATTTGAATGAATTACCCTCTGGGAGGGACAAATCACCGGGACCAGCACTGCTCTGGAGGGAAATAAGCCGGTCTTCAAAACGGTCATTTTTCTGGCAGTGACTTCTTGATTGCCAAGAAATAGCATTAACGTGGAGATTGTTACCGGAGCCACGAATGGTGAATTTAAGTGTGCTAAAGGTGGAAAATACCTAAAATCCTTCACAACTTTGATCAAGAACTGCTGAGTACTATCAAACAGTTCAATGCAACACAGATTTTAATGTTTTTTTTTCCTGACTACAATGTTTTCCGATAGCCATTACAGTAGCACGCCAGCATGCCCAGTAACCAGCACCAAGGTGAACACAACAGGGTTATCCACCAATACCTGCAGATTTAAGCTGAATTCCATTTGCACAGTTTTCTCAGCTCTTTAAACGTTTTTTCCTGAATGCTGCTCCAAGAACATGTCAAAACTTAATTTCAGACCTAGCGTCAAGACCCTTTTTTAATTTGTCACACACATCACAAGGCTTATTTTGTGGCTAAATCAAAGTTATTCCGAACAAAAACGGTTCACGTACAAGGTTACAATTGGGGACTAAAACATGGCTAATCCGGGGCTTCCAAATCACATGCTTAATTCTGAACTCTCCTCCGTTCCCCTTCCAAAATTACAAATTAATAAAAAAATTTTAAAAAATGCATATAATTTGTCAAAAGCACAGAGCCAGGTACATTGCAAAATTCCTGCTGCGTGTTTTATTTATGGTTAAGAAAATATAGTCAGGCGATCTGCTGGGGGGAAAAGCCCCCCCCCACCCCGTCTCCCCGCACGGCCCCAACGGCAGGTGAGAGGGGAGCGCGGATGCGGGCAGCAGCATGGGGGGACACAGCGCACCCCCGTCGGAGGGACCCCCATTTTCACACACCCACAGGACCACCCCGCTCCTGCACCCCCAGGCGGGCAGCGCTGCGGGTCCTGCCCAGCTCTCTCCAGCCGGCCCCCACAGCAATGCTTGCCTGGATGCTGTCGTTACACCTCCGTCCTTCAAAATGCTCCCAGCATTAAAAACGAGCTCGTTTTGTCAATACTAGAAGTTTAGGAATAATACAATTTCTCATGTACTGTAGGCCTAAATGCCATTCATATCTGTGTACATCCATGAGGTGTGCACATGAAAATGTATATGTTCAGTGAAGCAGCAGCTGGTTTACAAGCTTTCCTATAGAAATCTAAGTTCCCCTCCGTACATGCATTGTTATATTGGGTCTCTGGTTTGATCTCTATAGAAATAACCTGATTTTCTGTTTATGAGTCACCAGTTTTGGTGTTTGCTGTTTCACTGGTTTTACTTTTTCCTACTTTAGAGGCGTACCAGCAGGCTCAAGTATTTAAATGCAATTTTTGTGTGCACTACAGTTCCATCTCCGATATCAGGTACGTTTATTATTACTCTAAAGTAAACTCAGTTTTTCCAGAGATCTATTAGCAATGCGAGTCATAGAATAATTCAGTCATGCTTAATGTGATTTTCATTCTTAGTTAAACAAAATTGATGTGAAGCCAATTCCTGCAGATAATTTAACTTTTTCCCCAGTATTTCTTTTTTTTTAGCTGAAAAAAATAAAGAGTTCTGCTCAGGCCTTACAAATTTCCCAGCAGCTGCCGGCAGCCCCAGATGTGAGCTGCGCAAGGAGCCCTGTTGGAGGGTGCCTGCGCTGGGTGGCAGCGCTACCCTGGTCACTGCACTGTGGCCTCGGGAGCTCACCCCACCAACAGCTCTGGTCACAGCAATGTCAGTAGGACATTTTCCCCTTCTGTTAACCTTAACAAGAATCTGCATGAGAGCAATCAAATCTATACATCTCCACTAATATAGTCTGAACCCTGCGTCGTGAGGTCCAAGTAAAGCAGCATTCAGATGCCGTAGGAGTCAATCCATACCTTGCTCACTTGGAGGAGGACTGCAGCAAAAGTCCAACCTGTGCCATCCCTACAAAGCTACTGAGTGTCAGACCACCCCCGAGGCTCTCTGCCCTCTTTGCTAAAGCCAACACGAGCATCTCCAGTGCCTGCAGTGGCTCAAGCTCCCCCCTCTGCAATCAGGGCACCCGCTTCTTCAAAGCACTGGGAACAGTCACATCTCAGCTGGTTAAAGGAAGGATCCCCATATCAAATAAAAACATATCGGGCATGAAAAACACATTTGTATACAGCAGAAATCCTCCCAGAACAAGATGCTGCAACTGTGTGAAAGGAAATATAAATCATTCTGCCCTTACGCTTACATGCAGAAATATTTTTCAGCGTTGCTCGCAGTGCCCTGAGTAACAGTCAGGGATAATCTGGTTTGTTCATAACTTCTGTCAAGATAGCGCTGAAGTGAGATTGGTGCTCTTCTCTCCCCAGGCATTTGTAATTTGGTCCTGATCTCTCAGAAATGGTATTTGTTAGGTCCGCCGGCTGCGCAGCCGCAAGCCCCGGTGAGGAGATGCCGGGCAGCCCCTTCCCAGGCACCGCGTTCGCAGGGACGGGCATCCCGCTGCACCGGAGCCAGAGGTTAGCCGGGGGAAGGACTCGAGTATGGGATGCTCTTAAACCAGTTAGAAGAGGATTTGTAAATGAGGACAGAGAGCCCGATTACTGCATTAGAGCAATAAAAATAGGGGACAGTTGCGAAGGGAAGATGACACGTTATCAATTAGCCAGCAAGAGCTCTTCTCCCCCACATCGCTCCTACAGCATTCAGTGAAACAGGTACCTCTCTGTGGCTGGCTGCCCTACTATTATTTTTAGCAGCTCTGCTTCTCCCCAGACAAAATGTTATAGAGAGACACCGATATAAGCTGTACCTCGCAGGATAACACATGTATCTGCACAAACAAAAATACAGCACTTCAACCGGTACAAATATCAATGTAAAATTTAAAAAAAAAAAAAAAAAAGAAACAAAATGTATCTGCATGCAAAGTGCACTGAATCCAAGACACATTTCTTTCAGCTGGCAAAGCCGAAGAAGACTCTGAAAGTCTTTTCAACTTTGTATATGCTGGTTTTTATTCCACTGAGGTTTAGGATTTTTCCTTTTTAATGGCAATGTCTCTTCTCAGAGAAAAACAAAGGGAGGCTGGGGGAAGGCGGGGGGAGAAGCCGCTTTCTAACGTGGTAGCCCAAAACAATAATCTTGCAGCCAAAATCGTCCGCTCTCCATGAGACACGGGTGTTTGGGACAGCAATATGGGGAAGCCACCACGTGTTGAATGGCACCTGAGCAAGCTCCCGGCTGGGTGCCCATCCCTGCCTTCCCTCCTGCCTGCTCCCACCCTGCCCTCGCACTCCTCCATATCCCGCACCGACCGTCACCCGGGAAGGTAAAACCAATGGCAAAACACCCAAAAGTTGCGATGCTGGGCAATGCCCGGTTCAGCTTCCCATGACAGCAAACGCCTCCACCAGGCAGCTCTCGCGCGAGCCCCAGACCCCCCACTCACTGTTCCTGCTGCAGCCTCTGATCCTGCCGGAGCCCTGACAACAAAAATAAAGTTTCCTGACCACATTTTTGGGTTTACTGCTGATCCCTCAGCATTTCCTTAGAGGGATGTTATTCTGCTTTCTATGAAAGGCGAAACAAAACTTTTGATGAAAGCAGTCGGGGTTTTCTGTGGCTATACACTCATTCAGAAAGAGTTTTCCATTCTTTTTAGCAAACAAAAAAAAAAAAAAACCACAAAAACCAACAAACCAACAGAGAGGCAAACAAACCAGGTCCAAGTCAGTCCCACATACCCAATGTGCCAGGAGCCGTTTTGCAGCAGGATCTCCTCCCTGCCAGGAAGGTGGGGAAGGAAGCAGCACAGGCTGGGGGATGTTGCAGGACACTTCAAGCCCAATTTTCTCTGACGTTCCAACACTTAAAAGATTGGGGAGGAAAAATATAATCACTGTAATTCAGGTGAAAAGTGATGCTTCAATTCCTGTCAAGTTTCCTATCCACCACAAGTTTTTTTTTGTGCCCGTTACACTGTTGAAGGCAGGAGAGACAGCTCACGCTGCAGCGGGCCACCAAGGCCGTGCAAGAAGTCTTGACCAAGCAGGAGGCGAGACGCCGGGCACAGGCAGGCAATGAAAGGCACTGCCAGATCATTTCCCCAAGCACAGATCTGGTACAAACCTGTCTTATATGTAAAAACGCCCTGTTTAACCCAAAGCAGAGAGTCCTTTGGAAACTTCAGTTCCCTTCGTGTATTATTACATGGACTACTCGGAGTATGAAATATAAAGTAATTTATTTGAAGGTCTAGTTTGTACCTCAGGGTATCCGAATATTAAAAATTCATGGTTCAGATCGTAAGAGTTGCTCCCAATTTGTGTGGGATTTCTGTAGGTTTTACCTTTTAAGGAGAGCTGAGCGTATATTTCATGGTGGGAGCACTGGTGTTCAGCCCCCACCGCATTGTGCGCCTCGCGGGCAAGAGCCCACCCCAGCAAGTTAACCTCTATGAAAACACAGGGGTTCATCTATTGGCTTGTCCTCCAAAATACGCCATTTGGATTTTTATAACGGAAAAAACTCTCCAAAAGGCCTAAACCAAACTGTCCAACAGCCACTGACTGGCTTCTCTGTAAATTTGACTAATAATTTCAGAAGCGACACCCTCTCTTCCAGACTTAAATACCAACCTGATGGGTCCCACCGTCCTTTAGGAGACTCAAGACTTACAACTGCAGCTCTCATTCTGTGCATTAGGTATTAACTCTGCATTGCATCTTTCTGAAAGTATATAAATTGTGGACTGTAAAGATATCATACAGCAAATAAGTTTAAGCAATCAAAAGGCCAACCACAAACTGAGAAAACGTTATTTCTTGCACAGCCGAACACCTCATTAATACAAGACATAAAACAAAATGAAGCAGCACAGAGAGAGAAAACAAAGCTGACTTGTAACAGGATTTTCCCTTTCACAGCAAATTCTACAAGCTTAAATATATTTTCCATCAGAAAAATGGACAAAAGAATCTCTGTAACTTGTTCCTAAATGAAATTTTTGACTTTTTTTAATTGAAATGCTTTGCTGCAATTCTTTCATCCTTATAGGATAAATGCATTTCATTGTAACATCTTATACAAAACAATTCCGCTTTAGCATAAGCAAAATACTTTCTCCTGCTCTTTCTAGAGTGAAACATTGCTAAGAAGTATGTCTTCAGAAAATATCCTGGATTTCAGAAAGCAGTATTTCCTGACGGGACAACGACTTCCAGGAGAATTACTGGTCAGTTCTGGCAAACAGCTTTGGGATGCCCTGGCCCCCTCGTGCACAGAAAGCCCCCGGGGCAACACAGGGAAACCCCAAATTCCAAGCTGGGGTGCGGGTGGGAAAATATTGCTATGAAAATAGTAATACTTAAGAATGCGAAGGAAAAGCTGTCAGAGTAAGAACCTCTATTTGTGAGAGACTGACGAAAACCTTATCAGCCGCACATTTTATTGAGGGAGTTCAAGCTCAGCGATCTGAGGGCACCGAAAAACGACCGCTCTCCCTCCGGCAGCGCACGCTGCCCTCTGCTCAGCAGAACCCCGAGGAGAAGTAGTTCACTCAGTGAAATATAAGTCATATAAATTGAGGTTTTTCATAACACTCTTATTAGCAGCAAGTCTCACCCAAAATTCAAGAGTCTCAGCTCTCACCTGCCTAAAGCTCCTTCTCACCCATTTCCTTCGGGTCACAAACACCATGGGAAGTAATGGAAATTTGTGGTGTTTTGAACTCCAGCTGTTAATCATTCATGGTTTGTAACTGTCCTGCAGTCACCGACTTTTCACAAACGTTACTTTTTTTATACTACTTTCTTTTAAATGAATCTGTTAACATCAGGTGTCCCCTGGTGAGCTCTTAAGAGTGTTTTATAGAGAAATAATCCCCATGTATTTTTTTTTTTTAGCAGCCACTTGATTAAACTGCTACAACATCATTTTTCATTTCTCCCATTTATGGTACAACCAATTACTTTTGGATCCCTGCAAGGATAAGATCAATAGCTCTTGGTTTCTCTTTCAAGTTTCCATTACACACACGAACGCACACACAAACTGGTTTTGCACCCCTACCCCAAACCTGAGGCATACGATGTTTCCTACTCCCAAGGCTTTGGGAAAGTTCCCCAACATCTTTCCTCAGCCAACAGACCCACCAAGTAGGGATAACACTCCCCAAGTGTTTTATGGACATACATTTATTTACATATTTAGGAAGGCTGAAGGTGACAATGTGACAAGCTGAAATCCTCTTTGATGCAGCGCACCATCAAAACCAACTCACCAGCAGCCCGGTTACCTTCACGTGGATGGCCAACTTCTCCTCCCTCATGGGCTTTCTCTGCATTTTAGCAAGCAGCATTCTGCAGTATGCTCATGGCAGAGCATCAAAAGCCCATCGCCTGTGCCTTCACTTTGTTCACATTTGGGCCACAAGGCCAATTTCTTTTGGTAGTTCTTTGTAGCGTGTTGCAACATCTCATTAACACTCCTTGCCACGTAAAGAAGCAGTGATGTACATATCAGAGGAGTTTTACTGCTGTTTAAAATTGCCTCCACTCATCTACTAACTGTAATCGTTTGTTGAACATCTTTGAAGAATCACTAGGACAAACACTCACTCATCAGAGCTTCCTATTAAAATATTTGCAGCAATTTCATAAACCCTCCTTCTAGCAAGAGAACAAGTTTCTGAACCAATGCTGTCCCTATAAATAAGCACTTTCCCAAAAGACAAGGGACTTTGTACCTAGTAGGGTTAGTTTAACATCATTAAAAAGTTCTCTCACTGCTCATATACCCCAAATTTACTCATCAGTGGGCTTGCTCGTCCTCTAATCTTGTGAGCAGCCTCCACTGCGGGAAGTTACTAGCGTGACTTCAAACAATATCCTTCATCTCAGCGAGCTTTAAAGTTTTTCAGCAGCTGAACACAGTTAAATCCACCTCTCTCAAGATACGGTGACAGATATAGTGTCTTTCATTTGGGAGGGAGAGGGGAGGGAGCACTCAACAAGTTTGGGCATAAATCTTCTAATCTATACCAGTGTAACACCAGAGTTATTCACGATTTCAAAAGCCAGTTTTCTTTTATCATCAGAAAGACTGATAAGTTAGGGGAAAAAAAAAAACAAAAACACTGTGGTATGAGATTTCTCGAGGTCACTTGCCAAAAATCATGCACAATAATATACCTGCAGAACAATAATGCAGTTTACAAAATCTTCATTCACTGGCATCACCCAATCTGGGACCCAGCTGGATTCACATCACAGTTTATGCCTGACTAAATATCCAAATAAAGATCCTGTGAAGTCTTTCATACTTCATTTATTTGTAATTGCCCCATGACCGCAGACTTGCATTAACCCAAACAAAAGTAGATCCTCATGGAGAGCAGGAACTATCTGAGGAGGTTTCGAATGGCTTCCAGGGCTGATGCAACACCTGAAGAACAAGATGGGCACCGCACAGGCCTCCCACCTTGCAATTTTTTTTTTGTGTCAATGGGACAACCCAAGGAGACTCTGGATTTAAGTCCAGCACTTGAAAGATTCAAGCGAGTAAAAGCACAGAATATTTTGTATGAAAAGCAACAAGTGTTAGGAAGAAGAGATGATACAGCAGAGGTGTCACATCTGCAAGATCTTTAATGAAATGGAGCAACATTTTCCCAATATTTTACACAGCTTCTCGTAAAATTAATGGCTCTGAGAAGCCTGTGTTAAGACACCAACCAAGAAAGGCTGCACCAGGCACCATTTAGCTCCATACCTCCTCTCTGACAGGGACCTCTGGATATATCCAGGAAAGTTTGGAAAAACAGGACCAGCGCACGGGGGTACCTTGCTGTGTCCCACCAACTTGCAGCTGACAGTTTACCTCACCCAGAGGATGCATTCTTTTGCTTAAATTAGTACATGGGAACCACACAGCTCAGTGAATTTCTGAAAACTTCGTTTCTTAGGTCAATGAGTTTAACATTATTTATGGGAGTAATTATAAAGCTGTGAACAAGGAAAAAAATATAAAAGAAACTGTCTTTTGTAGATGCCGATAGTGATGCTGTAAGAACTGGACTTCGCTTAGAGGAACTAGAACAAGCACTCCAGCCCATGTAGTCAACAGGAGCTCCTCGCTCCATTAATCATATGCTGAAGCACGCAGCAATCAGAGCTTTTTAAAGCAAAAAGGACTTGAAACATATC
Source organism: Pluvialis apricaria (assembly GCA_017639485.1). Classification (NCBI taxonomy): domain Eukaryota; kingdom Metazoa; phylum Chordata; class Aves; order Charadriiformes; family Charadriidae; genus Pluvialis; species Pluvialis apricaria. The sequence continues at coordinate 184,737,818 of CM030007.1, read as the reverse complement.
ACTGCAATTACTTTCCTAAATCCAAAGCTACGCAGCCTCAAAGATAACCCAGCTTCCAACCCAGCACTGTACAGGTCCAAATCCCAAGGCGTTTCTGAGCCAATACTGTTCCTATGCTCCCTGGCAATACATACAGTTCTGCTGGCACGTCCAAGACTTACCTGCTAAAAAGCACAGGACAAAATAAAATACTGAAGACATTTATGAAATATCACTGCTATTAAGTTGTACAACCCAAATTCAGATTTTTCCATTTCCCAGACTCCCTGGCGCCTGCAAATGACAGTTTATGAAAGCAGCATGTATGCCCTGTTGTGAAACACTGCTAATGCTATTTTTCAGGCTTCATTTTGAGGTGTATGGTTTAGCACAGAAACTTACATGTAATGAAGGGTTTAGGGATTTTTAAAAGTAGATTATGAGCAGAATGTTTTGTTTTTTAAGAACAGCCACTATCTTGAATCAAGCTGAATATGAGATTTTTATCCTTACAAAACCAAATGGTTGAATATGCTCTGCAATCTATCAGTTTACTTTCTTGCACAACTGAAAACACAGAGCTGATAGGTATGCTCTCGGTTTCTACAGGGGTAAAACAGGAGTTACACTGGTTCTCCTAAGGAAAGGACCATTGAAAGCAATATGTACTTGTCCCGTCCGTGATCTATACGAAAAAAGCCCCTGACAAGGAGGATGCATAGCTCATGAGTAAGGGAAACAGATTGTGTATTGCTCTTAAAGCCTGAGAAGGAGGAGAAAGCAAAGGTAATTTAAATGAAAATGCATCTAAAAAGATGCAGGTTTAAGGCAGAACATACATTATTCTGTGCTAAAAGGGAGTATTTGAAGCAAATTTACTTCAGATCAGCTTAAAATTATTTTTTCAAATGAGCACCTAATGTCCTCTTGAATTTTGCTATGGGCAGATACAGAGGCGAAGGGCGCGCACAAGATTAAGGAAGTGTCTGGAAACAGCCTCACCAGCAGAAGCCTGTTTTAATAACGCACCTTGTCTAACAGTGCACATAATTAGGTTAGGCTTAGCAATTTATGGCTTACCAGAGCTGCTCTTAACTTTCTAAACACGAAAGAAAAATTTAGCATCAGGACGTGGAAAACCAGGTAACGGTACTGGGAGGACAGGTGCATTCACCGACTGCAGCGGGTGCAAATGCTCCTACTACGGAAAAAGATAGAAGGCAAATGGTCAAGTCCAGAGCCCCCAAAACGGCATCCATTGCCCTTCTGCAGGAACCTGATGAAAAATTCCACTCCATCGCCATGACAACTCGTGCTACATCATTGCCATAGTAACCAGCTGAACATCGTTAGTATTTAACCACATGCACAGTGGCCAACACGCCAACAAGGAGGAGCCACCACCGCGGCCGGGCACCCAGCTCTGCCCTGCAGCCGGTCCCACCCCAACCCATCTTGGCGGTTAAATCCAACCTCCTTCCACGTTTCCCATCCCCACGCTGCCCGCCGAGCTCCTTGCCACCACGGGCTCTCCAAAACCAAGTCCATCGCATCACCAGAGCACTAATTTCATGCATTTTACTGTTGCCTCTTTCTTCCTCCCCCGAGCGATTTATCAGGGTAAGATTAAATGCGAGTAGAAAATTTTCATCTTCCCGCTGAGTCATTGAAAATCTGTTCTATTAAAGCAGCGCACCACGGGGTGGCTTTACACGCTGCATTTGCATCCCACGCACGCAGTCGCAATATCAGTTCAAAGGCACCGTCCTGTCCCCTGAAGAGCCACGATTTCAACATCGTCATGGCGAAAGAATGTGTTTACTGTGCACCACCGAAACCCATGCAATCATCTTTTTAATACACCAGCTCAGGCCAGGCCACTGCCTCCCTGGCAAGAGTTGTCATCGTGTGCGGTGATGTAAAATAGCAGCAGGGGAAACACACACTAAAGCTTCTCAGATCACATCAGAGCCCAAAAGTTCGTGGCTAGATAATATCTTTCATCCAACTATGTTCCAACACGGAACAAGGAAAAATAAATACAATTATTACTGGGTTTTGACCCAGCCTGGGGGCAGAAGGTGAAGCACGGGTGATGCACGAACTTGGCCATCAGCACAGGAGGATGTAGAGATTTGGAGTGGTTTGTGGCAGGGGTCCGGGAGCACCCCCACAGTCCAGGAGCACTGTCCCCACCCAGCTCCCTGGGCACAGCAAGCCCACAGCCCTGCCAAGCGCTGCAGGTCCACCCTGTGTGCATCAATCACACTGAAAGTGCCATGAAATTAGCTTGTTCTCCTCTTGGAGGACAGGTGGGAGAGGGCGAGGTCCCTGCCACTGCTTTGGCCTTTGCATCCCCTCCACTTTCCCTCCGTTTCTCACACTCCTCCTTTGCCTCCCACAGCTTCTCCCTGGGGTTGATGCGGGCTGATGGGGCAAAACTCCCCCATCTCAACACCAAAGGGCAGCCCTGGGGTGGCACAGGCACCTGCTCACAGCCCTCGCGCCTGAGCACACCCAGCAGCATCTCACAGGACTTGTGGTGGCCCAAAGCAGCACAGCAACATCAGCCCTGGCGCCTGAGCCACCCAGCCCGGGACCCGCCACCCAGCCCCTGCACCTCAGCCTCCACTGCTCAGGGTCGGTGTAAGAACCAGATATGTGTATATATACTTATACATCCACAGTAGCTCTGCCCATATTAGACTATCAAAGCCCTCTTACTTTGCGTGAGGCTTAAACCCCAGCCTGATGGTCCCTCAATGGACTTTATCAGTCATTCCATCCTACTGCACTGCCTTGGGAAAAAATAATTTTGTTCCCCCACTCTTTACGAATTAAAAAGGAAAAAAAAAAAAAAGGAAGGAGAAGGAAAAAACCCCACCCCATGTTTTCTAAAATGGAATGCAATTTTAAGTGAATGGGTAGTTTTAAACAGAAAAATCTTAAAAGCTTTTTTACAGGGTTTTTTTTGCAATTCAATCAAAAAGTCCCTCACAAAGAAGATGAAACAACATCATTTTAGTATTCATATATACACTAAGGTATGAAACTAGATACCTGCTATTGCTGTTTACAGCTGAAACAGAACTACATAAATCACTCGATGGGGAAAAAAGCCAACAAGACTCAAACAAATCTGACTTGAGCAGTAAAATGTATCCCATGTTTATAAACGTGTAGGAGAGTATAAATTATTTTATCCCGGAAAGAGACCGATTGCAAAATGACTTTTTTTTTCTTTTTGTATTAATACCACCCTCTAGTGGCAGGTTTCCAACTTAAACAAAAATGTAGTTTAACATATTGATCTTATGCACTAAGAAATGGTACAAAAATTGCAAATAGCAATTTGCTTACCTGTTCTGAATTTAATGGCCACACTCTGCAATTTTTGGAAAAAGCTGTATCTGACTCATTTCAAACATAACTTACAAAAATAAGTGCCTAAGAAAACGCTACCAGGAAATGCAATAAAGTCCCTGTAATGCACAGTCGCAGAATAACCTTGTAGATGGATAAGTTCCTCAGTGCTTGGTGAGCAAATTACACTCTGAAACACGAGCCTTATGCTTTTAATATATTATTATCTTATCAGCCCTCTGAAGACATTTTGGTTGACAGCTTCAAAGTCAGATATGGCAAGAACTTGTGACAGTTGAGTCGCTGGACTTGCACCTCTTTCTTGGGCATACTACAAACTCATCAATAAGGTGGTGGTGGGATTTTTTTGTCTGGTTGTTTTTTTACTGTTCTCTTACAATTTCAGTCAGAAACATCTAGAATCAGCCATTCCTAATCCAGCAGCCATCATTTTAACAAATCATTCCTAAGTAAAGATGGGCCTGAAGCATCTATGGCGTACTTAGATATTGAGAGCCTTACGTGTTCAGAGATGAGTGGATCCGGGGTATCATTTCAGTCTACAGGGATAGCAAGAAAAATTAGATAGTGCCACAAATCCCACTAGGCTGGTCCAAGATTTAGACCAATCTATTTTTATACCTAATAAAGAGCAAGTAATGCACAACTTCAGAAATTCGCCTCCTGCTTTTCTCACTGCGAGGTACAACTAGCATGTCAGCCAGCTTGAGGCAACCGTTGTTTTGGGAAAATTCAGCGTATGAAATTTTGGAGGTCTCCAAGCAAAGCCAGCCCACATTGCAGAGTATAACTTCAGTGTGGAAATGGCTGATCAATTACATCTAAACATATTGAATTTGCAGGCAAAACAGCATAGATAAATTGCTTAGGATGTTGGGGTGGGGACTTGATTCATCACACTAATTCTCCACTTCTGTAACAATAAATGAGGAACAGGCTTTTTCCAAAAACCTATTACCCAATGACAGTTCAAAGTAATTTGCTCTTGCTCTCTCTGGACAGGGATGCATGAAGAGAAGGGGAAGATAGCTCTTACTCAGCTTATACATCATGCCTACAGCAGCGCTCCAGGCACTTTACGCAGAGGCAAGCTCTACAAAAGCTTCCACACCTAGGATGGGACTTAATCGGCCAACTTTTTAAAATAGTTTGCACAGATTTGCAGTATCAGATTAAAAGCAGAAGGCTAAATGTGTTAGTGCTCCCAACCCCTCACCCCATCCCTCTGACAAGTGCTGGCATCTCTCAGGGTGGGGACATGGGCCAGCTATATGACTGGGGGCAAAAGCAGCCTCAGCTGTCCCACTACAAGCCTAGTGTAGAGCCCTCAGATGAAAAGCATGGTCTTGTAACCCAAGTTTTCACTCTGAGTCTAGGATCTTCCTAGAGTTTTATCATCTCCAGGTGATATGGAGTCTCATGCAGCCCCAGGTAGTCTTTGGGGAAGCCTCACTCCCAGTCACCAAAGAACCAGGCCCACCAGTCCACTGGAAGGACACGTAACCCCCGGCTGCAGCAGCCACCACTGATCCTGCTGAAGGCCATGGTCCTTTCACTACTGTCCACTGTTCACACAGTAGCCCCTGCGACGGCTCCGCCCACCCAGAAAATCGGTGAGTTTCTCCTCTTCAGGCAGTTGAATCTCTCATCCCCCACTTCCCAAGAGAATGGCCCTATACGTGTCCTGGTGTTTAATGTAAACCTCTGCCATGCAGCTCAGGCTGTGGCACCCTCCAGCAAAACTTTGAAGTCACAGACCCAGGGAGAAGAAACCTGGTTCTCACCTGAGAGAGCAGGGAAACACCCGGAGGCTCTGCTGAACATCTGCGCAAACACGCAGAGAAGGGAGAAGGGAGGTGTCAACTTGGATTCCCCTGGTCAAAGACAACATTGAACCTGGGTCTGACATTTTACTAAGTAAATGCTTAAGAGACCATCAGGCTATTCCATACAGTGGGAGACAATGTTTCCTCTGCCCATGTTGCCAGAGAGGACTAACTCCAAGACAAAATCAAGACTGGGAATTTAGTTTGACACAGGTGCCCCTCGTCTCCCTTAGCATCTCCCACTGGCCCTCCTCATTTTGCCTCTGACCAGTATGAAGGAGGACCACATCATCCTCCACACAGGAAACTTACAGGTCTTGGCCCAAGGTTGTACATCCAAGTATGGGATCATAACGACACAGCATGGCAATGCTGGCTCTTTACAGCTCTACCCTGAGGAATTCGACTTGCACTCACTAAAAAACTTCCCAGTACTTTTGTAGCAAATGATGCATACACCACAGAGCCAAAATTTAGTGCCACTAAATATTTTATCTGATCAGCAGTGAGCTGCACAAATAAAGCACGACATTGCACTGCTCTGAAGCTTCAGATGTTAGCTTGTAACATCATGGCAGCATATCCCAGTTGATAATGGGATAAAGCAAAGTCTGTCCTAATCATCTGCCCAAAACCAGCTGCTTAGCCAAGCTTGTCAGTACCTAAAGATTGAACACTGCCATCATGGAAGTAGTATAGTTATTTTACAGTAGTCACATAAACACAGCAGCTGCAACTGCAGGCGGGGTCTAGCACAGTTTTGCAGGATATAAAATTTATACAGATTCCTGCAAAATTAGGCCAGCAATGCAGAGGGGCCAACGAAAACTGTCTGCTCACGGTCTGTCTGCATTGCAGTCCTTTTGTACCTGTTTTCTCCCTGCCTGTCTTTCCCAGAGCTGTCATCTGCCCCAGCCCATCTTGTAGTGACTTGCCTGCTCTTCTGCACTTTGCTATTCTTACCGCTGCCACGTACAGCTACAGCACGGTCAGGTCCCAGCTGCAAGGTGGAGAGCTCTGGTATTCTACCCCAAACCCAGTAGCGGCAACACCAGGTTGAAAGTTCAGCAAGAACTGAACTCAAACAGGCAAATGCTCCCAGAAAAGCTCCATAGACAACTGCAAAAATAAGTCAGGCAATGTGTTGAAAGCACACACGCACAAGAGAGGAAAAGAGGCAGTTCCTGGAGGAAAATTATCGAGTAGTTAAACAATTTCATGGCAAAAGAATCCGTTACCTTTATCCTCCAAAGGAGACTTTATCTCTAAATCAGTCCCTCACTAACAGGAAAAGGAAATCAAATCCAATTTCATCTTGCATTGGGCTTCTTTATTTTGTGTGCCTGCTCTGTAAGGCATTACACTATTGTTGTCCTTTGTCAGCATTTGCATTTCCAGAGCCTCTCCTGCTTTTCCCATAAACAGCTCCTGCCTTTGCACAATTGCAGCCTGAAGGCCATCCCTGCTGAGCAGCACAACAGTTGTCCCCAACGGGCAGGACACTGACTTGCTGCTCTTGAGGCTCAGGCAGAGCCAGAGCAGATAAGCAGCGCTTGGCCTCGGCTGCATCCACCCGGGCAGGGCTGGCTTACATCGCTGGGAGTCTGAGAACGGGACTTCAGGACAAAACAGGGCAGAAAACCCAAAGTTTCAGCCAAGCTTAGCGCTAGCACCTCTGGAAGCAATCACAGAGCCAACAATGAGCCCAGGACCAGCCACGCTGTGCAACATTTCTCACCGCAAGATGAGGGGTTGTAGATATTGGGACATCAAAAAGAAAAAAAAAAAAAAAGGACTTGAGGAATGAAGTATAGCACATTGCTGATTTTCTTAAGCAAAGCTTGGTTACGAGAAGATTAGGACCCAGTGCAGCAAAAGGCAGCAGGCTGACCTGCCGCAGCAGGCGTCATAGACGCGTGCGCAAGGAAGCCTCAGATAACTGGTATCAAACAAAGAACAACCACTAGAATGATCACAAGTGTCTCAAAAGACTCGTATATGAAGAAGAGTGGACCAGAGCAATAATTAACCAGGAAAGTGCCATAAAATTATTTCCACTCATAGTGCAGACTTTTTCTTTTTTTTAAGTGAATTAGATAAACCCCAAGTGTTAATATTCAAATAGATACCAGGAATTTCTGTTACTTTTAGATCATTAAAAACTGAGTATTATGTGCATTATGCATATATTGCAGTCCTTTGCAGCACAATACCAAATATATTAATTGTTGCCATTCCCTGCATTGTCTTCATGCAAAGAGGGGAGAAAAGGAAAGGTGTTTTATTCAAGGAAAAAGCTGAACACCGCATGTAAAAGAAAACAGCTTACAAGACATAAATATAAAATATGTAAGAGATCTGAGAATACATTTGCCATCAAATTCACATTCCAGGAAAGGATACTAAATTAAATGTTCTGCCAAAATCCTCATGGACTCAAATAAGTGATGAGGTATATGAAAATTGCTACAAGATAAGCTTTCACATTGCTATTCCAAGCAATCTGAGTGGCACCAAAAATATCAAATCTCAGTACCTGTTTTTAAAACTTTTAAATACGTCTGGAAGTGTTGGCTTTCATTATGTTACCATAAACATCTTTACATCTTGCATTTAAAGCAGTCATTTATACAAGATTTTTAAAGTACATTAGTACATTCAATCTTGCTCAGCTAAATGGGTGGAGAGGAAAAGTTAGCAGATTGGATATCACCCAGCTCGGCAAAAGTGCATTTGTCCTCCAATTCTGATAGTAAAGAGACTGATCAATCTTTCCAGTACTGAAGTTAGTAATGAATTTTTTTTTTTTTCCCCAAGTTACTGAGTTTCTGATCCTCTTTACTTACTCCACAGATATGTCCCCCCACTTAATTATGCAGGTTTTCATTACTGGCCTAGCCAATTTTACATCGTAGATAACTCAAGTCTCCCCATTACCTCATTTGTCATTTAAAACAAACTCCTCAAAGCATCAAATAAGAAACTGTGCTGTAAGTCTGCATGGGGCTAACATTCATTCATCATGTGTACTCACACCCCACACACACTTAGTTTTCAGTCATAGCATACCTCAACTCTGCAAAACTGTTTGACATCGATTCTAGTGCAGTTACCTCTCTTCAGCTTCACCCCTGCAGTTTTCATCCATGCCACTTCCAACAGCCTGGATTTTCTGCTCCCCACCTTGTATTAATTTAAGGCTGAGATGTTACAATGACAGCCTGATGGACAGGACTCTGAAACCCAGAGAGCGCTCCACAAAAGTTTCTCTCTCCAGCACCCAATTCTCTCCCACTGTTTGTTTGCACTTCTCTCCCATTCCCGCCCTTCTCACACCGTGACAGTACTGCTTATGGCTCCTTTCAGTTCTTCATCAACCTAGATATGCAAAAATTCTTACCCACGAGTAACTTACCCTCTGGCCACTTCCCCAAGATTCTCTGAAGAAAACTGCAGCAAACCATCCCAGCACTGGTAAGAGGTAAAGCCAGTCTCACCTGCTCCTGCACAGAAACATCACCTAGCATCCCTTCCCCACTCCCAGAGACACCACTTGCCAAAAACAGCGGCAGGAGCATGAAGTGAACCACCAGGTCTGCTGAACAGTCGCCTCCTTTTCCTCTCCCCATAAAAACCACTGGGAAAAGCCTCCAGCCATTTCAGCAACTGGTAAAAGCTGCTGGTCTGCTCCAAAAGGCGGCAGGTTTCTCTTTCACCTCTTCCAACATGTCCCCTGTAACTCAGAAATGAGCAAGAAGGTGTCCGTACCACACATGCTCTCTTCCCCCAGCCTCCTCTCCCCTTTCCCACAGATAGCTGGTATGACAGGGAAATACCGTAGAGGCAGACAGAATTTGTACAACACTTTATTACACTGCTGAGGACTGGGAATCAGTTCTGGTGACAGCCTCTTTTCTGTTACTCGGGCTGAGGAAGTCAATAGTACAATGTTATTACAAGGCCACTGGCCACAGAGGGAAGCAAACAAACTCTCTCAATACTGTCATTTGCAACTTTGTCCTGTTAAAAGGGCAATTCAAGCTGCAAAGCGTAATGCTGTTATTACCAGGTGCCCTCCAGTTGCTGGTATATTCGCAACTCCTGTTTATTTTCCAATGGCAAAGAGCAGATTCTAAACTTTTGAGAGTGATACTGCAGTCAGAATAAGACCTTAGGTGAAAGGCAGTAGTACAAATATTCACAACAGACGAACATATAATTATAGCAAAGTATGGAAAGCTCTATTTGTCACAAAGTGGAAAGTCAGAGCTTACAATTTGAGAACAGAATATGTTTATGTGGTTGTAAAGAAATCAGTACTTGCAGCAAGAGGCAAGACAAGTTACCGTAACCTTTTGTGGGAGAGAAAGGGAATCAGTAAAAGCCATGTCTGCAGTGGTATCTTTTATATTTCAGTCTTAACAGAAACCAACATTTTGACTTAAACTCCCTTCTAAAACAAACCTGATTACGTTATACCTGACAGTGTCAACTAAGGATTTAACTTTACTATACTTCCATACATCATACAGCAGACCTGTATCAGTCCTCCTGAATTCCTGTGAAAGTGCTTGCACAACTGCATAGCTAACCATCAGAAGAATCATGCAATAAGGCTACAGGTACAGCCAAATTGACCCTTTTATTGTATTTGGAAATACTGATTTCCAAAATAAAGCACTTTCAGGGTAAGTAGAAAACATACTTTTTCCAAACCTGCAGCCTAGGAGTAAGTGGTGAAAGAGACATTTTAGAATGAGGTAAACATACTGCATAGGCTATATATTTAAATCCAAATTCCAAAAGTTATTTGGCTTAATTGTGAAATTACTTAAAACTGAACAGAAAGAAAAAACTATACACTTACAAAAATCTGAAAACAAATCCGGGTTGACCACCCGAACAGCAATTTAGACAATAACTCATTTACAAAGGGCACTTCCTACTGCCTTTTCTTCCCTTTTTTTTTTTTTTTTTTTTAAGTTAGCCAGACAAAAGCACAATTTGAAAGGAGCTTTGCTGCCCTCTCCATGGAGCTGTTCATTCTAGAACACCTGCTCAGCCTCAGCTTGTCTCCTTCAGCTAATCTGAGCCAAGACTGGTACCGGACACACAATGTCACAACACTCCAGTGAATACTGGCCTCCCAGCCCATGCTGCAGCTTTTCTTGCCCCAGTTTGTGTTCTGGAGCAATGACAAAGCTTTATGACAGAACAGAGACTGGTGCTTAACAGAGTGTCAGAGACGTCAATTATCATTTTAAACCATTTGAAAACTAAGTTATAATTAACAATAGTGCCTTTTGCGATTCCCATATTTTTATTTAAAATGTGTCCTTGCAGGTTCACTTTTTTAATATTCCCTTGTATCAGTGTTCGGTTCCCAGAAATCATTCCTGTCAGGCAACACAGTTTTCTGAAAAGATAGTATCTTCCATCCTCACCACATTTTCAATAAACTCTGTAGAAGACAGTCAATGATCAGACTAAGATAAAGTGCATATATTCCTTTCTGATACAGGCAACGAAGTTGTGGACTGAAAAAATAAATCATACTGAAAACCACACCAAAAAAAAAAAAATCCTACTGTGGCCATTTAGCAGCCCACAATTAAGTTGTCCCACTGAGTACTGCCCAAAAATACTTTACTTCAAGTGTCTGTTAGCTTAAAAAAAGGAACTTATAACATTAAAAATAATGGTTCCTTTTTAATTAGACTCTGAGAATCATGAATTTATGTAATCCTTGAAAGCTATAGATCCCCCAATGCTGGCATACTGCCTTGACAACCTGTAAGTAGTTTGTATTTTACCCTTTGGATCCAGGCTTCAAGCTTGCAAACGCTTTGGAATTCTTAAGGGAATGTGAAATTTCATTGAGAAAAGAAATAAAATGATAGTCCCTTTCTGACTTCTTGGACTCAAAAATAACTACAATGGTAAAGTGAGGTTCGGGGCGAGTCAGAAAATACGTGCTTTGGACTTTGTCATCGTAGAAGTGAACAACCTTCTCCAAACTGTTGAGGTCAGAGGTTCTATCAGTCATAATCATGATTACATTGGGCCAGTGCATAACAGGCCTGTCGCTGGGCAGAGACACCACTGCAGGGTACTGATCCACTCCTTTGGGGGCTTCCCTGTAAGAATGGGGATGATGATAACCATGTCCCTGAAAACTCTCCGATCCACGATTGTCAAAAATTAAGGAAACATTGACAGCATCATACTTCCGGATGAAGCTGGAAATTTTCCCAAAGTAATCAGGATTTGTTTTAGCAGTCAAAGTTTTCATTTCAGATGCTGTTGTTTGTCGACTAAGGGCCTCGTGAAAGTAAAAGCTAAACTTTGCAAGGAGAATGTTTTTGAGCTTCATCAGCCAGAGGAAGAGGTGCGGAGGTTGTACAGCCTTCTGAGACTGCCCTCCAAAGAGATGTTTCTTGGTCTCTCGCTGCTTCTCAAAAATTTGGCCCCAAGTCTGTAGTTTTGTGTGAGCACTGTGCAAGTTGACCAGGGATGGAAGGAACTTCCACTCTGAGATCTGAGCCTGAGCCTTTAAGAGATGTGCAAGCACATCTACTTCCAGCTGGAAACTGCTTTCAAGAGGACTGAGGATTGGATGATGAAATCTAGAAAACATAACATTAGTCAAGACATGAGAACTACTGTACACAACAGTGAAATTATCAGATAGTATTTGTCAGTTCACAGACAGAAGATCAAACATCAAAGCAAAGTGTAAACCAAAAAATAATCTTGTTCATTTAAAAAACAGTTCTTTTGACATAATTAGGGCAAATATTTTAATGAACATACAGCACTTTGCATTTGACAAAAACACCTGTTAGACATTTCTCTATCAGAGCAAGGGAGTTATATTTGATCAGTTCAAGAACAATCACTGTTTATCTTGATCCATGAACTACTGTAACACCATTTCTCTTTAAATTCAGATGGTTTTGTTCCAACTTAAAATCCCTTATGGTGTAAAATATGTCTTGATAGTGCTGGAATAGCAGTAAGATATTAAAATTAATAAGAGGAATTATGTTATAAATTTGCTGTTTCTATAGGGAAGCTATGAGGAAGCCAAGCTGAGCTTTTTTTTTTTTTTAATTCACAATAAAACTGTGATGGAAAATTCATCAATAGAACCATGACTAACTGTATTTACCAATGAACCAGGTCTCAAACTTCAAACCTTGCTATATTAAAAGCAATTTGGCAGGATTTCGTCAAATCACAATGAAGATGCTGTAACAACCAGTTTCCCTCTCACTAAAAATTCAGGTCAAGATCAACTCTCAATTTAACAGATGTTTTAAAAGAACAAAAACAAACCACCTCATCCACCAGGTAGAAGTGCCACCGCACATCTTATTCACAAGAGTGATCTGACTATTAGAACAAGTCTCGATGAAATGGAATTTTATAGACCCACTCAATAGCTTCCTCACTTTATTTTTTCTAAATGTCACCAAAAAAAGACATATCCAGCCTACCCCCTTCCCTTGATACTCAAATTACTTGTAAATTTATAGTGTCATCATCAATAAATATATACTTAATTCAAACTGTGCAAAACTGTTCTAGTTACCGAAGCTAAATACCTAACTTTAGAAAGTATGAGTCTTCAGCAAAGACAGAAGTGGCCTTTATAATAAATGTGTTCCCTAATAGGCATTGAGGACTTTTAAGGAGGCCTCCAACAAAGAACAACCAATAGTTCAGAGACAAGACTTGATGAGGTTTCCATTTAAGTAAAGATAGATTTATCCCCTCACTTCAGAAAAATATTCTGGGTCTTGCTATTGCTTTAAAACAAAGTTTACACTGAATCCTTCCAACCTTTAACAGCTCATCTTCAGACAAAGTGAAAGCGTCTCTGTTATCCCCCTCAGCTTCCAGGACACAGTACACATAATCAATTTTGGAAATACTTGGTTCAAAATCAAAACACTTTATTTTGTTGTGGACCAGAAGAGAGAATGAGAATTTTAGGCTTTTCATTCCCTCTCCTTTCGCTATTTTTTCTTTGACTTTCCATCAAGCTTTTGCTAAATCATTCATTCGTAGGTTTGTGAAAACTGTTTGACAATTTTAGCGCTATTTTTAAGTATCTCTTTTTTTGACAGCCACAATACATCTTGAAAGGATTTGCTATTAAGATGCAAGTCCAAATTTATTTGAAGAAAATGAAATGATGAATATCATAAATCAGTTGATGCACCATGTTGTGTAAACAGGCTAGGTTGGGGGACCAGCCACCTTCTGTACACAGTACATGTCATCAACCACCACGTCCATATGCTATAGCAGAGATACAACGATTACTGGCTACTTTGGTGAGCTGAGAAGTCCAGAGCAAATTCACTTTTCTTTGATCAAACAAAAGTCAATTAAAAATAATAATATTCTGCTTACAGTTTTGTTCCCGTGTATTAAAAGGGGGAAAAAAAATCATTATGCAACATTATTTGTTCCAGATAGCCCCATCAAGTGCACACTTAGCACAGTAGTTTCAACACACCTGCAGTCAGACCAATAAGCTTACTCTTCAACCTCAAAAGCAATTAAAAGATTCTTACTAATGCAGCGCTGCCAAGTCTCCCGGATTAATGTTATAATGTACGGCTTCCCAATTCTACTTTGCTTCATGGCTCATAGCTATTTTCATGTTTCACTGCACAGCTGGATTTGCTAAACTGTTTAAATCTAAAAATACACACCTCAGCTGAGAAGCTTGATATGGTCGCAGAGTAAGCTACAGGTTATGTACTCAGTGTATCTGCTGTAATTAACTTTCATAACACAGAAGCATCTGAATGAGCTCAGTATGAGGTAAAACAGACAGGTTTTTACAATATTTCAATAAATCAGAGCATTAAGAACTTAAAAAACACATTGGAAAATTGATTTTTTTCCTCTAATCACTTTCAAAAGCAGAGGGATGCTAGAGTTTTGTTTTACAGACCATGAAGAAGCCTCATTTTTCTACAACTCTTTATTTCCTTCCATAGATCATGCATGCATTTACAAAATGCTGACTAGATGAAAAACATTTAACATTTAAAAATAATTACATCAAAATAGGTTTAATATTTACTTGTTCATTTTATACTAAGCTTTTAAAAGATCCTGCTTCTGATGCTGTTTTAATTATTTCAGTTAAGTTCCTACCCAGACCAACAGTTAAAAATTTTAGGAAAGATTACCTCTCCAGCTGTTTTCTATAGAAAAAAGAGGAAAATGTCTAGTATTGGCTGTGTACAAGTCAGCAATAAGTAGAAGCAAAATAGCTTTAAACTGTTCAAGAGTTAATAATTTTTCAGATACAGACAATACGACTTGATTATTGACAGTCAATTAATTCTGTCGTTCTTTTACCAGCAAGCACTTATTTGCTCTACACTACATGATCAGCTATTTATAGATGTAAAGGAAAGAAACCCAGGTGAGAACCTATCTACAGAACAGATGCCCTGTCCGGCCTTAGCAAAGTTGCTTGAAATAATGGCACACATCCTCAACTACACGTGAGGAATATATTGACAAAGGGAAGAGACTGGGTAAGGACAAGTTTATTTGACCTTTCACATGAGATGGTCAACAGACTGTAAATCAGAAATGCCTTCCAGCCAGCACATCAACATAACAGCCCCCAGAAACTGACCAGAGATTTGAAGAAACTAGAGGAAGGACTACAGGAAAATATCCTTATCCCCACTTTTTTCAGAAATATTCCATATGTGACTGGGGAGGACCACACAGCAGCTACTGAATTAGCCCTAACAGCATCTTAGAATGTCTCCATCCTAGAGATAGCTCATTAACCCAAAGCAAGATCATCGGTATTTTTCCCAGGGCAACACTTCTTATTTTTTAAATAGTGTAGTAAAACTTCTCATATATAACAGTCTCCAGTCATTTTGTCAAAGTATCCGTTTTGGTTTCCAGATTTTTAACAGTGCTGTTGACTAAGCACATGCTCAGAACAGATGGCGATGGTTAGCGTACAACATAAATCAACTTTTCGCAAAAAAATTGCCTCCCTTTACTCTTTAATGTTTATCACACCACAGAAAAAACATGCAAGTTTCATTTTTCATTGGACTGACAACCCTGATATTGTAAGGTTTCACAAATGAAGAATTTAAAAAATAAAAATCACTAGTAAGATCATATAGACTAGTTTTGATTTTGATTTTTAAATAGTAAAATTATGTAGCAATTTGCCTAAGTTATTCCTAAAAAAATAAGGGGGTCAGCTGCAGTGCTTAGATTTGGAATGTCAGAAAGCAGCACTGGATTATTTTGATTTTTCCTAGGTGTACACTTTAAAATCATAATTGAAAAAAAGTGAGGCCTCAGAACATTCTCCCCAAATGTCTTCTTAGACATTATTTCACTAACAGAGATTTTAAAAAATTCAACTACATTTGAAAGTTAACTTCCTTCTATGGCTACCTTGTTTTGCTTTAAAATACAGAGCTAGAATTTGAGTCTGTTGACAAGCATTACAAAATTCTCTTTTTTAAACTGCCATCACTTTCAAGGCTCACACGTGTTAGGTGTGAAAAACCCATCCCAGAGTCATTTACAAACATCTTGGAATTCTTGTAACAGGAGCTATGAGATCTTAACTTCAAGAAACCATAATGCCAGGGACCAAAGACTCAGAGGTGCTCCTCCTGCTGGCTCCAATACCTCTCAAGAGAAGTGGTAACAGGGCACCATAAAACCCTACTAGGTAGACCAAATAGCTATGGTGTAGCTTTTAGAATTAAGCAGATACGTATTCTAGTCTAAAAATAAAACTGTCACGCAAATATCTGTTTTATTTATAGATCAATTTTACTGAAGTCCATATGGAATTACATTGTTTCCTCTCCACTACCAATGAAAAAGCACAAGAAGTCTTAGAACTTTTATATGGAAAATTACTCTTCCTCTCTGCTGAATATGATCACGCTGAGTATTAATTAAGGAATAGGGAAGATGGCTCCTAGAACATGATGAGTAGAAACACTCTCCCTTTTTTATTTTAATTCTTCAGAGGAGCCATATTTTGAGACTTCACACATCTGATGCTGCTGACCAACACTGACTTCATGCATGAATTCACACAAGGGACTGAGCTGCACAGCAGTCAAAGGACAGCAAAGTCTTTAAGCTTGCTTTAATCCTCAACATCATTTATTACAGATCATATGTCTGAGTACTTACTGCCAGCAAATAAGCACTGACCTTGAGCTGTATTTCTTTAAGATGGATTCCAAAATGTTTACCAGTTCCTCAGAGTTAATGAACTTTTGGGTGCTGAGCGTGTACATTTTTTCATAGAAGTCAGCAATTTCCATCCGAGCCTGAACAAAAAAAACAGAGCTGTTCAGACAGGTGAGAAAGCAGCTCTTCCAAGTGAGGAGCTGTTCCTCCTAGTGCATTGCGACCCGTCGCCACCACCTTCTTCAGCTCATTATGCAGAGATGTGTAGATGGTTCGGATGGAGTCCTTTCGGCTGAAGAATGACTGACCACCTGTTCAGATAAATATGGAGGTATTACCAAAATCCAGGGACAGCAAAGATAGACAGCAATACTGGAAAATTGTATATAACCATGCTTGTTTTTCCCTAAGTGTTTGTAAGTGTTGCTTGACCACAGTCTTTTCTAAAAATCAAGAAGCAAACTTCAGTGTATTACTTTGCAAATAACTTAATTATACAGAGGATATACTCAAAAGCACTTCACATAATTTCATGCAAGTTACATTCATCCTAATTCCTATCTCAGCGGCCAATGACTCCTGCAAAACTTCAACTCCCTCACATCTGCCTCAGTTATGGTGTGACCTTTCAGAAAACAAGGGTTCAGTTAAATTTGCTACAGTGATACATGACCTGGAAATACTGTTATCTGTGGAAGTCAGAAGAATCAACTCATCATGAAATTTTAATAGCCTCCACTGCTATTAATAACTCCAGATCTTTTCAAGAGAATTCCCCTAACAATACCTCTTCAATCATGAAGCACTCAAATTTGCACAGAAACCTTTAAATGGAAACCATGTGTCATTTTTGTGTACAAACCAGATGTTTCAAGGCCCTACACAATCTTATTATAAACGAGAATTCAAAGGGAAAACAATCACAGTTTATCTCGGTGAGACCACAGTGCCAGTTAATCCATAATTAAAACTGGGGGTGGGGGGGGGTAGCTATTAGTACTTCTTTCTACCTGCTCAATACTACGAGGAACTTAAAAAAAGAAAAAAAAGACAAAAGCAGAGGGTCAAAGTAAAAGATATTTAACTTTGACGCTACCAAAAGACTGTACAAAGGTACTACCCTTATTTCATCATTTCTATATACAGACAGCCTTATGTGCTGCTGTGGCACTCAAGAACTGCAATGGAGAAAGGATCACAGGGACTGAATCTGAGGAACTTTTAAAGAGATTCTAAATTTAGGTTCCACTTTGAAACTGCTTATAAATTTTGTAACGGTGGATAGTCGTTTTCACATCTATTTTACACATATAACACTCAAAAGTGACCTTAGCAATTTGAGGCAGAAAGGCAGAGAATTGGTTATTATGGTGAAACAGCCACCTTCCCAAGGCAAGAGTTGCTCCCAGGTCATGGGCAGGATGAAGAATCATTTATTGCTGTTGTTCATGAAGTATATAAACAAACAAAACTTTATCCCTTCTGTTGTGAATTTTGTCCTTTCTGCAAGCAAGTTCACTTTTTAAAGTCAGCTTTATAGACAGAGTTTTGTCTGTAAAGGTCTTCCTATAAAATAGTTCCAAGTGACCACTTAAACACCGAAGCTGAATTTTCTTGATGCTTTACTGCATTACACATCAGACTCATATACCTTGATCCACTTTCCATGCCACTCTGCAGTTCAAAGAGAAAATAAGCAGCTTTGCCCAGAGGGCAATGTGATGACGGATCGTCCAGTGCTAGTTTGGGATTTTCTTCTATTCACACACTGAGAAAATGAGAAGCAGCCAAGATTGTGGCCAAAACTTCCTGAGATCCTACAGAGTCTACATGAATAACAATTTTTAGGAGGCCGTCTCCAGCCCTGTGTACTTACATGTCGCACTTACATGTTGTACTTACACATATGCAGCTCTAATATTAGGCCCTAGAACTGTGACATGAAAAAGCTTTAACTCTTTGTTTACCTCACCGAGCTCACCTTTGCCAGAATCTCAGCCAGAGCATCCCAGCACAGAGACACTTCCGCTTAAGCCTTGGGAGCGGCAGGTAGGTAGCCTACCAGCCAATAAAGAGTTGCACCTATTTGCACAGCCACTGTGCCACCTGCCCTCTCATTTATTCCGTAGGGGCAGCCCAAATGGCATAGCCGATTTCTCACTGGGCCCACGGGCCCCTGCTGACCCAGCACCTGCGTTTCAGACCCGGAGACACACACCTCACCGAGGCCAGGGTCCTCAGGTACCTCGCACTGTGCAACTACCGGTCGACAGACTACCTCACAGGGCTACGGCGGCCTCCCGTTCCCTACCAGCGGCCTCAGGCGTGAGCGAGGGGCGGGGGACAGGGAGCCCGAAGGATGAGGGGAACGGACAAGGACACACACACCCCCACCCCCCCGGGGCGCGAGGGACGGCGGCCGGGCGGCCCGGCGGTACCTAGCTTCTGGCCCAGGAAGGTCATGCTGTGGTAGGCCTTCTCGGCGGCGGCCAGGTGGGCCAGCCCGGCCAGCAGGGCCAGCCAGCTGGCCCCCGCGCTCTTGTTGGCCTCCCGCTCCTTCTCCACGTTGTCCTTGGCCTTGTCGTAGGAGAAGATGCCCAGGTGGGAGAAGAAGGTCTCCAGCACGGCCTGCTCCACCGGCACCGGCGCGCCCAGCGGGATCGACTCCCCCATCCCGCCCGGCGCCGCGGCCACCGCCGCCGCCGCCGCCGCCGCCGCCGCCGCCGCCGCCTCCACAACGGCCACTACTTCCGGGTCCGGCGCCGCGGCCGCGTGAGGGAAGAAGCTCACACCGCCTCTCCCCACGCGCCTGGCCTCGGTCACGTGACAAGGCAGGGCGGAAGCCGGCGCGGAGTCACGTGAGGGGCCAGGGCGCGCACCGCCCGTTTAACGGCTGGGCGGGCTCCGCGCGCGGAGCCGCTCGGCCTCACCGGGGAGGCTCCGTCGAGCGACGCTGTGAGCTCCGCGGCGCCCCAGCGGCATCCGCGCTGAGAGAACCTGGGCGGGCCGAGCCCCGGCGGCTCCAGAGCCAGAGGGCGAGCACGGAAGAAGCGGGGCCGCGCCTGACGAGCTGCGCAGCGCTCGGCCTGTCCCGTAACGGGTGCGTTCGGGTTGGCCACGCCGGCACTGGTTCCGTTAACGAGCTCTCCTCCACCCCGCCGCGGTGGCTTCTGTGAAGCTTAAATCTTCAGATTTTCATGCTAAATTGTTCTTTTGATTACAAAGTTCCAAAGTATGGGCAACCCCAAGCACACATGCAGGCTGGGTGGAGAATGGATTCAGAGCAGCCCCAAGGAGAAGGACTTGGCTGTGTTGGTTGATGAGCACAACATGAGCTGATAATGTGCACTCGCAACCCTGAAGGCCAACTGTATTCTGGGCCTGCATCAAAAGAATTGTCCTGCAGGTCAAGGGACACGATTCTGCCCCTCTGCTCTGGTGAGACCCCGCCTGCAGTATTGTGTCCAGCTCTGGGGACCCTGACATAAGAAGGACACGGACCTGTTGGAGCGAGTCCAGAGGAGTGCTACGAAGATGATAAGGCTGGAGCACCTCTCCTATGAAGACAGGCTGAGAGTTGGGGTTGTTCAGTCTGGAGAAGAGAAGGCTCCAGGGAGACCTTACAGCAGCCTTCCAGTACCTCAAGGGGGCCTACAGAAAAGGTGGGGAGGGACTCTTTATCAGGGAGTGAAGTGATAGGATGAGCAGTAATGGTTTTAAACTGAAAGAGGGTAGATTTAGATTAGATATGAGGAAGAAATTCTTTGCTCTGAGGGTGGTGAGACATGGGAACAGGTTGTCCCGAGAAGTTGTGGATGCCCCGTCCCTGGAGGTGTTCAAGGCCAGGCTGGACGTGGCCTTGAGCAACCTGGTCTGGTGGGAGGTGTCCCTGCCCATGGCAGGGGGGTTGGAACTCGATGATCTTTAAGGTCCCTTCCAACCTAAACCATTCTATGATTCTGTGACGTTAATCCCTTTTTTCAGATCA
This sequence comes from Pluvialis apricaria, assembly GCA_017639485.1. Taxonomy (NCBI): domain Eukaryota; kingdom Metazoa; phylum Chordata; class Aves; order Charadriiformes; family Charadriidae; genus Pluvialis; species Pluvialis apricaria. The sequence goes on along the minus strand of CM030007.1, from coordinate 184,717,418 downwards.
TGTTTTGGACAGACAAGCTCCCTGAGCTGATTCACTATGGAGGCAACAAGGAGAGGCGCAGAGCTGAGCCCCAGGGGCACAAGGCTGTGGAAGTGGGGCTGCTGTGGCAGTGCCAACTGGTCCCACTCCTGTGAAACAGCCACCCCCTTTACACTGAGCAAGGATCTCACTTGGAATCAACAGGCAGCTCCTCTCCTGGTTGAGTTGCAGCTCTCCAGCTATCCGAAAACTACAAGATTCCCAGTTTCCTCCCTGGACAGCATTTCCCTGCGCTCTACTCCCACCTGCATTTAGTTTTAATGTGACATATAGACAAAACACAGCATCAGTTCTCTAACCCTGGGCAGGACCCCTATACTAATCAATCTAGTTGCCTACCTCTTGCCCAGGAAACACTCAAAACATGCTGTAATTTATAATAGACACCAGATGCAAAGAATGGCTTTAGGCGTAAAGCAGCTTTTTAATTAATCTTAACTATAGTGTCTGCAACACAATTATATTTTTTTTTACTGTGGCATTATGTTGTAAATAGGGTAGCCTAAGGATTGGGTTTGGATATAAAAATCAATTTTCATCATAACCTTTGGTATCAGACCAATTGTAAGTCTGCCAAACCCTTCATCACTTTTCATTTCTTGGTGCAGGCACCTCTTGTACGCGCACATGAGTTAATTCAGAATGGTGCATAACGTCCCTGAAAAGATTCAGGTTAGAACTAAAGTTTTGGCTTTAAATGTTTAAAACTTGAATCCGCTTAACTGAAGTTGTGAGGTCTTTATTCTTACAGCTGACAAGTCTGAGTTCTGCATGCACTAAAAGTTGCCTTCTTCCATAATTCAACTATACTTATTTAGTATTTAGTGCGCCTAAGGGACAAAACGAATGTAGGATTTTATAGCGGCTCGACAATAGACTTCCTCTGACCTGGAAAGCTGGTTATTAAAATTTTGGTCTATTGATGGGATATTTTGGTAATTTAGGTCAGCACCTGAAACATTCACCTGTTTCAAGGCAATCATAGCTGTAAATAGGCTGCTGACAAGTTTACAGAAAATAAAGAGTAGGAAGGGGGACTCCTCGGTATCCAGGACGCTGTTTCCAAGAGACAACTGGGAGTTCAAAGGTTCAGATAAGACCTTTATTACAACACAGAGTTGATAGCACGTTTTCGTATTTAAAAGAAAGTATTTGGTCTCTTGGTGGTGAAACGTGGTTTGTGCTGGCGACGCAGAACTCTGTGTGGCAGAGGGAACTTGATTTTAGAATCCTGCAAGAAAAATGTTTCTATGTTAACTGAGATATTAGATGAATAACAGAAAATAGTTTGCAATAAATAGCTAAGCTATATTCAACTGCTAACATGTATAAAGAAGTAATGCATCCACAGATTAGAAATACTTCATAGAAGCTAATAGATCACTTATTTTGGCACTTCTTTTTTAAAGAAAAGCCTTTTAAAGGGAAATTTTCTGCAATGTAATACGTATTTTCTTTGACTCTCTTTCAAGCAGTTCTAGCATTAAAAGTCTTGATCATAATGTAACATAATTGTAAACCTATGCATGTAATTTTGGTTCCCTCCCTATTTTTGCCTGCAAACCAAACCTGTACAAGACAAGAGATCTCCCCCATTCCAGTCCAGTGTTAGACTGGACGCACCAGCCACTCCAATGTTACTTCACTTACATGGAACTGCTTGACTGCTGGTCTACGGCACTTGCTAGCAGCAATTTCCTCAACTTTCATGATCTGAATAGAGTGAGCACGGGCACGATGACGGGCTCCCATATCACGGTCTGTAACAAGAGAACTCATTGAAAATAAATGTTAACACGTTTTCAGTTCAAAAATTTTACTACCATTTTTTAGTGTTTATAGTACCATCTTTTAAAATATCTGATCAACTCTACTTACTGAGTAGATGGTTTTAGTATCTAAAGCGATGGCAGAAATACCACAGAACCAATATGCAGCAGCAAATTCTTCCTGGAACTCAGAACCAAACTCCTCCAAGAAAGCACCATCTCATTCTTCTTGTCCAATTTCAAGGAGGTACATGTGTACAGAAGTAATCTACGTGGGACTATTTCATTTTTTGCACAAGAAAACTGTGATTCAGAATCAGCACCGAAATAAGATTACTGGAAAGACATAGGAACTTCAAAAAAAATTCCCTTCCAAAAGGGAGGTGGAAGTAAAGATAGCATCTGAGGTTATCTTTACTTTTCTTAAAATTGACAAGTGATAGAAACGTGAACTGATATTTAGCCCACATAATTAGGCTTTCAGAACAGGAGGAAGCCATCTGTACGTAGGCTACCTGAAAATTCCTGATGAATACCTGAAAATCATGATGTCCATAGCAAGTTCCACAAGATATGCCTGTTGAAATACTATTGTGCTTACAATGCTTCCCATGAAGATCTAACAGGCCTATTAAAAACTTACCTGTGAAAAGTATTATATAAAGGTATGAAAGTCATGGTATCATGACAAATTAAGCGCTCAGGTCTCTTAAGCAGTCCTTCAGTAAGTAAATTAACAGGAATTATTGTAAGTTAATGTAGAACCTTAAATTTCACTTTCAACAGCACTTTTCAGCTTTTGAAAGGCGACAAGATACATTTAATATCTGCACACATGACAAGAATATCATTATCAAGAACAATATTCTTTGGGTTTTTATGTGCATTCAGTAGTGTTTCTTCTGGATTCAAATATCAACAGCATCAGCTATACAAATGGTCTATACGTCACATAACAGACTGAAATTGGGACAACCTTTAATTCTCCCTGAACCAAGGCAATGACATACTGGGGCGACACTGATTATTTTTTTCCCCTGTGATTTTTTTTCCCCCACTTGCTCTCCAAAGGACAGATGCTGGTACATTCCGTATGTTATCTGAAATATTCTCTCCACAAGACTTGGGAAGATATAATCAATTATTTTAAAACAATAAATACAATGCAAGAAATACATATATACTTAAAAGGTCATTAAACTTTCAGTCTGTATAGCAAAACTCGTTACTAGAATTGTAGGAAGTCACACCAAGATGCAGTGGGAGTATTTTCAGCTTAGAGAAACTGTATAAAGAGTAGTAATGGATAAGATACCACATAGTTCATACATAAACATCTACAGACTTCTCACTCAGAACTCCCCACTTTATTTTTCCAGTGCTTCAGTTATCTTACCATGGATCAAGTCAGCTTCATGCTCAGTTTAAGATTTAATGTTGTGCTTATATTCTACCATTTTATACCTCAAACAGTTGCATGTACTTACAACACTGAGTGACAGCACCAGCCGTGGTCAAGTCCCTGTACTCCCTGTACATGTTGTGAGTTCCACTACGAGAATCATAGCGCAACCAAATGCCAAAATTTTTTACCCGCAGAGGGGACTTCTCATACACCTGGAATTACACAACAGCAAAAAAGCAGTTAGAGACAGTACATCATTAGCATTTTACAAGTTTAAGAATTAATATAACAACTACTTGCTCTCTTTCCCCAACAGAGCTACATTCAAGTCTTGGTAATACAGGCTGAAGAGTTTTAGCAATTCAGCGTGGAAAGAAAAATACAAGATTTCAGCTCTACAGAATGTTCTTTAAGCATCAAAGTAGAGGAGTGTAAGCATACAGATATCTACTTTCCAAGGATTATAAATGTCCAGATGACTCTTAAAAGGTATATTCCACAATGAAGCAAGCATAAGAACCAGACAGCAGCACTGACTAGTAGCATAGTTCGTAATTCTGAAGTACCAGGAAGTAAGTTTCTTTTTAGTTTACTGGACAGATACTGCCACTTTGAAAAAACAAGTTTGTCACCCAACTTCACAGCAACTGAAGGATTTCAACCTCACCCCCAATAACAGCGCTTCATATAAATTCCTTCCACATATACCAGCCACAGTTTCTTACAAATCTCCTACTTTTTTAGGTTTTTAATCCCGCACCTGGCCACAGTACACGATCTCTCCAGAAGATTTCTTCATCTTCTTCAGCTGAGAAACGAAGTACCAGAACCGGGACTTGGCCACAACATGGTTCGGAGCGAAGATCCGCATGCGGTAGAGAGGAGGGGTCGTGCATTTCGGTGTGGGCAGGCATCGCCCGACCACCTTGTACTCCCGCAGCTGGAGGCAGAGAAAAGACAGGCCGCCCGCAGCGTGAGCCCCTCCGCGCCGCCGGCCCAGCCGCCGCGGAGCCACTCCCGCGCCAGCCTGATCTCGCCCCGCCACGGGCCGACCCCATGGAAAGCACGGCGGCGGGAGCAGGTCAACCCAAGGGAAGAAAGACCACCAGCGCCGACGGATCGCCCCGCCGGCCCAGCTGTGCCGCCCGTCGATCACGGCCCCCGCCCAGGGGCGGCGCGGCCTCCTCACGCGTTTTGCAGGAGCGGCGCCGCCGCCATGTTGGCCGCTCGCCTCCCTCAAGGCCCAGGCAGGGCCGCTTGGGCGGGCGGAGGCCGCTCTCCAGCACCGCAAGCCCGCGCCGCCGCGCTCCCAACGGCCGCTCCGGCCTCGGCCTCAAGCTCCGGTCCCAGCCGCGTCCCCCCGCGCCCCGGCCTCCACTCACGGTGCCCGACGCCTTCATGGTGCTGCCTCCTCCGCGGCCCGCAGGAAAGGAAAGGCCGCGTGCGCCGCCGCCTCCCGTCACCCGCCCGCCGGCAGCCCCGCCCCCGGCCGTCCTCTCCGCCCATTGGCTGGGAGGAGAGCGCGATTGGAGGAGGCAGCCGTCAGTCTCCGCCCGCGGCGGCCGGCGCTGGGTTCCGGGCCGGCGGGGGCCGCGTGTGCGGCGGGGCCCGGCCTGGGCCCGAGCGGTGGCGGAAGCTCGTTCTGCCCTGCGCCGCGGAGCCAGCCGTGCCGCGGGCTCCTCCCCGTGTCACTGTGGCCGCGGACGCGGCATGGTCCCGGTCGGAAGAATTCCGGCTGTGCGTGACTCCAACCCCCGCCGGCCCTGCCCGTGTTGCCGCGGAGGACGTGGCAGGGAGGCGCCAGGCGGAGGCAGCCCGCACCGCGCTCCCCTCGGGCCGGGGGAACCTTTCTCACCCGTGGGAGAGCGGGGCTGCTTGGCTACCGTGAGGCTGCGGCCGTGGATTCCGTCCCGTCCCCCCCACCCCACCGCTCAACTCGATGGGATCCTCTTCTTCACCGCCGGTCCCACCACTTGCGCTGCGGAGCGCCGTGCGCTGGGAACGCTCCGCGGTAACCACGAGCTCGGGTCTCTCGAGTGTCGTGCGCCTCGTGCTTCTGAAAACCACGCTCCCGTAGCCACGAGGTGGGCGGGCTGTTGCCTTAGACGGTACCGTGCTACTGTAGCGTCTTTGCGAAGAAAGAGCTGCATGTCATTGCTGCAGTTCTTTGCATTCAGTCCTTTTTTTACTTTAAGTTCGGGTCTGCAGACCGGCGGGCGTACACACACACACAGGCCCACGCCGGTGCCTTTGCAGCACGCGAGCTCGGGGAGCGGGTCACCCCGCAGCTGACACCGGGCGTGCGGCGGCACGGCCGGCCCCAGCCCGCCTCGCTGACGGAGCACCGTATCCGCATCCCGGAGGGAGTTTGAGGGCGGAACGGGCCCGTCCCGGTTTGTGAAATCGGTGCAGTTGGTTTCGCAGGCACAGCACCGGCGGCACGCGGGCGGCGGGGCGGGGCGGGGCGGGGCGGGGCGGCGGAGGCCACGCCCATTCGCCGCAGGGGGGCGGGACTACGGCTCCCAGGGTGCCGCGGGGCCGCGGAGGTGGCACGTCCCGGCGTGCCCCGCGGTCGGCCGCCTGCTCGGAGAGGGGAGGTGAGCGCGGCGGGACGGGCCGAGCCGGGCCGGCGGGGAGGGCGCCGCGCGGCACGCTGGGAGCCGTAGTCCTGCGGCGCGGCGGCCCCACCGCGGGCGGGCTGAGGGGCGGGGGCAGCTTTTCTTCCCGGCGGCGCGGAGGCCGTTCCCCTGGGCGTTCTCCTCCTCCTCCTGCCGCCGCCAGCCGAGGCGGTGCGGCCTGGCTTGGCCCGCTCCGTTCCGCTCCCTATGCTTGTGGCGGCCGCGGAGCTGTGGGAGTGGGAGCCGGCAGCGCCGCCGCGATGGAGGAGTGACCGGGAAGGTAACGGCGGGAGGGACAGGGACGGCACACGACACGACATGCGGCGCGGGGTGACTCAGCCCGGCGGGGGGCGGCTGGGCCTCCCCGGCCGTCGCTGGGGGCCGCGGCGTCTCAGCAGCGGGGAGGGGGCGGTGTGGGCGCCCGCGGGCGTCGCCGCTGAGCTGGCGGCGGGCTCCCTCGAGTCACCCGGCCGGTTCCAGTCAGCCTGGCGCCGCCTCCTCCGCAGCTGTGAGGCGCTGGGGAAGGTGGGGGGAGACGCCGCAGCCTCCCCCACCCCCCCCCACCCCCACCTCCGTAGCCGCCCGGCCCCGCTGCCTGGGGGGTGCCGCGGTCGGGCGGTCCCCGCCGGGCCGGTCCTCCGTGAACCGCTGGGGGCTGGGGCTGAGTGCGTGCGGCCACGAAAAATATGGTTGTGGTTTTTTGTTTTTTGGGTTCTTTTTCCCTCTTCGTGATGTACGCCGCATCTCGTGTTGCGGGAGCTGGCTCGGTAGCCGTCCTCCGTTATGGCTCCGGTGGGGGAAGGAAGTAACCGTAAGCCCTCAGATTACAGCGTGAGGGGAGGGACCTCCCCCGCACCTCCATATTCCGCTGCTCTCGGCGTGCTTCGATACGGGGGTTCCCCGCCGTGGGAGAGCCGGTACCGGGCCCCGCCGCGGGAGGAACGCTTTGTCGCTCCGCAGCGGCGCCGGGAAGGGGCTGAAGGGGCTCGGTTGCAGCCCTCCCCCCTCCTCCGTCCCCGATGGTGTCTTCGCCGCAGATCCGGACGCGGTGGGAGCGTGAATGGCTGATGAGCCGCCCCGGCTGAGCCGCTGAGCCACGCAGCGGTGTTGGCTCTCCGGCCAGAGGAGGTTGGGCTCTCTTTCACCGCGTCTAAAAGGCGGGGAGGGGGGGGGCAAGAAGGCCTTACCCTCGCAGGGAATTCCTAGCCGGTAGGAATGTGCCTAGAAGTTGAAGACATATTAATGTCACTTCCAAAAAGAACAACTTTCTAGTCCCGTTGAAAAGTTCTCGCTCGGAGTAGCTATGATCGCATAGCTGGTCGTTTTAACCATATGTTAGGTCAGTGTAAAGGCAGTAGAGCCCAAAAGTCTGTAAATATGCTCAAGATTTGCAGCAAGTAAAGCAGAAACCAAAGAAGAATGTGAAAGATGATCTTTATTTATCTGTCTTTATTTTATTAGAGAAAAAACTGAGAGAATTAAAATGAAGCATGTCGCTGGCTCCTTGCGTGCTATCACAATCTTGTAAATACCTAAAATGAGTGCTGTTAAATGAAGTATTCTTTAATTACTAATTGTTCCTGTGGTTAGCATCTGTAGTTAAAATGCTCTGAATGCTTTCATTATTGGGACATATCTGGACCCAGGTTACACACCTTTGGCCATGTTAGTATTGTTAAACTGAGTAATCTTCCCCACTTGAAGTGTGACTACATTTTTTTTCCCCGCTTTCTTGTACGAAAAGTCTCTACTATCAAGTACATCTATAAGTATTTAATACATGAAAGAATAAATTATCCTGATGAGAGCTACGTATACCTATATGACTTCACTATTAAGGAACTGCACCCTCCTAATTATAGTAAGATCAGTTTGCCACCCAACATAGTGTACCGCTTAACAAAAAAAGCGCCTTTACATGAATAAGAGAGTACTCTCTACACAGCTGTGTATTAACTATTAATGTTATTGATTATTTTTATAAATAAAACTTGATGTTATAGCTGCATATATCTTGCAGTGGATTTTGTGAACTGTAAGTACTATTAAAATTGCAGTTCGATTTTGCTTTTGAAGCATAAATGACTGGTAAAATGGATTTGTGGTGGAAATGCTACCTGCTTAACTAAAACCACATAGCATGAGAAGCTATTTTGTTTGCTTTCTCAAAAGACTCATTCAAATAGTCTGTCTCCTTAATTGTCTTCTGGAGTTGGCTAGTCAAGCTGAAACTCATAGAAAAGGATATGTGGTAGAAGACAAAATTTTAAATATGTTCATGTAGTATATACAAAATTAGTAGAACTGGTTGGCATTGCTGTTAGCTAAACAAGTGAAGAGAATACGTATCTGAGCTAGGTTATTTTTAGTAGCAAAACTTGTCACCCAGGTATAGAAGATTACTACCTTTTGGGCAGATAATGTAATGATATCAGCATGAAAATATGCCAAAAATATGCTTCTGTATATTAAATAGTTTTACTTGTATAACTCTGGACCAGACCCTGAACGAAAGATGCTGTAAAAAAAAAAAAAAAAAAAAAAACAACACCATTTTCCCTGCAGCATTTTACCTTTATTTTAATTTGGCTGTTTTGAATGTTGATTATGGGGGACACAAGCTGGGGGCTGGGGACAGAGACAGAGAAGACTCAGCAGAGCAACTTTAATCCCTAAAGGTTTTGACCCTGAGCAGGATTGCTCTGTGTCGTAAGGCAGTGTGTGAAGCTTGTTTTGCCACGAGTCATCGCTTTGTTCCAGATTTTCTGGTTTCTATAGTGCTACAACCTGCAATTTTTTTTTTGTGTGAACTCAATTTTACTTACTAAATTGCCTTTCATGATGCATTTTGTTAGTGTATTCTGTAATGCGTTTTATAGAATTGTCTGTCTGTTATGTTAAAATTTGGGCTCTCCTTTTCAGGCACACTTGCTGCCAGTTGTCACTGTGCCACCTCTCTTCCAGTGGGGGAGGGTGAACAGTAGAGCGTGCACAAGACACGCAATACTAAGAAATCGGAAGTTCTACCTATAGGCATGTAGGCAGCTTCAAACCACAGCTCCTTTGTATTTCATATCTTCCTCTTGTCTATCTTTCTTTCCCCTACCTCCTACATCCTTATGTAACAAGGCCTTGTTTCAGGCCTAATTAACTATGTTACTACGGGGGTGGGGGCACGGTTTGAAGGATAGATGGATTGTTGTCACCTCTTGCTGTTTAACAGCATCCTAGTATATTTTTTTAATCCATTGTGTTTTACGAGAGCATTGCAGAATAGCCTGTAGAGGCGCGTCATCTTTAGAACATTTGTCTAGTTTGCTTGTTAATTTTACACTGAATTTTCTAAATAAAAATCATTGCTAGTAAATCAGCACCCATTAGTAGGAACAGAAAACTTTGTTAACAACTCGGTATGATATATTTTGTGGTTAAATTCTATGACACTTCTCTTGTGTGAGCTTGCTTTGGAAGAAAGACCTCCTAATGGCTTTGCCCCCCTAGGGGAAATACTTCATAAATGGGTTTATGAAGCATCTTAACAATATTATAGAGATGACTAGAGATATTTTTTTCCTGCAGTTGTGAAGTTTGTGGTGGGAAAAAATAATACAGCGGACTACCATTTAAGTAGCTGATTGATGCTTAAGTCATATCTTGCTGAAACCTTCTCTGCATGCTTGAAATTTGAGTTCAAGCCTTTCAGTTAAATAGTGCACATTATGACATTTCTCTGCTAATTAAGATGATATTAGCTCTTTTCAAGTGAGCTAAAATGTATGGACACTTCAAATTTTACTTACTCAATAGAAAGTTTAGCACTATTAAAAGTTGATTAAAAGACTCCGAATTCTGATATCTGTATCAGAATTCTGCACACTTGCGTTTTGGTGGGGTACATACTATGTGTTTGAGGCTTGTGGGCAAACTTCTGTGGTTGTTGCTGTCCAGCTTTTAATTTTTATTGTTCTGCTGAGCAAATAAAGTTTCTCTTTCTTTATTTTCAGATGATCGTAGTTTCTCTTCTAGAAGAAGTGGGCAAACCAGTTAGGAGTAGGAAACAAAAAGTATAGCAATAAAGATGGATGAACAAGCCCTTTTAGGGCTAAACCCAAATGCTGATGCAGACTTCAGACAAAGAGTATGTAATTAACTTGCTTATATCTCTAATAATTGGGGGTGCTGTTTCAGTGCAAAAGTCTCATATTTTCTTGGGGGGAGTGGGTGGGGTTTGGGGTTGGTTTTTGGTTGGGTTTTTTTTGTTAACCAATACATAGGGTTTGAGGTGGCAAGTACAAAACAAAGTCATATTGCAAGCACATGAGCTGAAGGTCATGTGTCACCAATTCTGTGAAATTACACTTAATGTGCATAGAATTTATCTTTCTGGGCTCTGACATTTTCAGTCTTTTCAATTCTTTGTACTTGTTGCTCAGCTCCTTACGTAGGTTCCAACAGAATGAAAAGCAGCCACTGAAAACAATGAGTTGCGTGCAGTTGCCCTTTGAATTCTTAGGTGTGGGGTTTTTTTTATTTGAATGGATTAGTTATCTTTAGTGTCTTTTAATGAAATGTGTGTTTTTAACTGTAGTGAAGTTTGTATTGCCGTAAAGAAAGTACCCATGGTGTATGGGTAACAGTTACCTCATAAAAGAGAGGTGCTCCTATGAAAAGGCATTACAATTTATTTACCTATTTAATGAGAAAATATTTCTGCTTACTAATTGATTACCAAGTTGATTCAACTGTCTACAAGATAGCCTCCAGTAAAATTTTTCAGAAATGTGGATGTTAATACCTTGGGTTTGCGTTCATAAAACAAATCCTGGGATGTATAAGAAAGTTAAGTGTAGTTTGAGGCAGCCTAGTATTGCTAATCAGCCTGTTAAATATGTTGGTTCTGGGTATTTGTCCTTCTTGAAAGGGTGGGTGTAGAAAATCTTTAGTGTTCTGTTAATAGAATATCACTGTAAAATTTGACCTTGTACATGTATTGACCTATGCAGTCTGCCTAATTTTGAAATATTTTATAGTAAAAAGTGGCTTATCTTTTCTGTAGTCATATAAGATGTAACATATAAAGGAAGTACCAAACAATTTCTGGTAAAATTGTTCAGTATAAGAAAATTACCAGTACAACCTATAGGAAGTGAATTCTTGTTTTAAGAAGTTATTTCAACTCACTGAATAATTACTTGGGAAATTACTTTGGTGAATGGAAACAATGATGAACTAATGCAAAAAAAAAAAATCAAAAAACCCAACAGCCTCTTGAAATGCATGCATTTGTGGAATTGAAATAATGCTGTTAATCTAATCTCTGTTTCAAAAGTTACTTTACTGTTTTGTATAATAGGAGACACTAAATCTTAAAGCAATTAGATCCAGTTAACTGTTGTCAAAAGCTATTTAGAAGTTTTGACAAGCAACTTGATTTTCTAAAATTTGGTAGGGTTTTCCAGTCTCTGTAATAGATTCATAAACTGACAGTTGTCAGGTGATTAGTGTTTGAATGTTTCTTGAGGTGTAGAATACAGTTAAAGTGGCTCAAGAAAAACAGTGAGTTGTTTTCAGTGAAAAATCTAAAACACTTTCTCTTTAGAATTTGTGGAAGGAATTTTAACTTGGATGTGAACTTCCACCTAAATGGAAAGGCCCTGAGGAACTTTCTCTAGTTGACCCTGTCTCCAGAGGTCCCTTCTAACCTCAACATTTCTTCTATTTTCAAGTAACAAAAATCTTTATATTAAAGGTAAAGTGGAAAGGGGTACCTCTGATAGTAGCATTTGAAGAAACACTCATGTTACGGTAATTAGGGTGCCATATAAATACTTGGTTGCACCCAAATACTGTTTGGTTTTTTGAAGGAGAGTTGTTTAAATGTGAGTCTAAATGTGAATGAGAGGTCTTGCTGTGTGGTTTGTTTTTCCTTTTTTTAAATGAAACTTACTTGGATGTTTGCAGGCACTAGCCTACTTTGAGCAGCTAAAGATATCTCAGGATGCTTGGCAAGTCTGTGCAGAAGCATTAGCTCAGAGTATATACAGGTAATGTAGATAAGAATCATTATTTATTTTCATTAGTAGTATGTTTGGGTCTAGTTTTAGCTCTACAGCATAATAGGCAAAATGAATTGCTGAACGTTAATATGTTCTTCATACTATTTTTAGTATCATAAGTTGATCTCTGGCTTCTATATAATGCCTTTCAAGGAAGAGCAATGTATAAATAAAACTCCGTATTAATTTAGTAGTCTAAAGACTGCTGCTTTATGAAATCCAGGGAAAAAGAATGAGTTCTAGTGCTATCTTTTGGGGAGGAGTGCTGAAAACTTCCAGTTGTGAGACTATAGGCTTTATATGCAGTAATCTCAAAGCAGTTCCTTGCCCCTGTTGTATGAAGTAGGCCATCCAATTTTTCAAGATGCAAAGAGTGTATAGTCATCACTATTTTTGCACAAAGTTGTGTATTTAGATCTCAAATACTAGGTTGTTGCTGTATCATAGAATAATTCAGGTTGGAAGGAAACTGAAGGATGTATATCTCCTGAATAACAACAGTGATTTATAGCAAGTGTTTTTTTGTAGAAGATTTATCAAAACTTATGACTCCAACAGACTATGCAGTAATTAATAAAACCACACAACATTTGAAAACAGCATTTTATAATCCTTACCAAAATAACATTGATTGTTACAATTTTTAGATTATAAGATAAAAACCTTGTGAAAATTATATAGCATGTGGAATGTCCCTTGCTAATCTATGCCTCAGTTTGTCTTTAGCTTTGCTCTTTAAGATACAGTGTACAAATTGCACTTAGTGTACTAATGGATCCCAAACGTATCACTGGAGCCTGACAGATTTTTATAAAGGTGGGATACAATAAGCATTGTGGTTTTGTATGTTCAATACCAAAATCAAAGCATAACAAATTGTTGGCTATAGGAAAAAAAAAAGATTATCATAGCAAACATAAATATTAGTTTAACAGTTGCTCATTTCTACCTAATGAACTGCTCTAGTATTTGTCATTTTTACTCTGAAGTAATAGCAGTAGCAATTTTCTCTGGTGCACGTAATATTGATTTGTCAAAGGGACCACCTGGTTGTAACGTTTGAGGAATTTTTTTCTTCCCAGAGAAGCATACCATGTTTCCACCAGTAACAGCATTTTCTTTTCTAGTGATGATCACATCAAGTTCTTTTGCTTTCAAGTTCTGGAACATCAAATTAAGTTCAAGTGAGTAATCTTTCTTGACACTGGTCATATACATCTATTTAATTTTCCCTTTTTATTCTGCTTGCCAAGAAACTTAAAATGGTATCTGCCATCTCAGTGTGCTTGATGAGGTGGCTTTAATCCAGTACAGAGGGCTTTCTTGTATTTCTTCACCTTTGCTGGGAGAGTAGTAGTTGGATTTTGAGCAGCATGCTATACTTAACTAGTCTAACACCTGTGTATTGCCTAACACAGACTGTTGTAGTTTGAAGAACCCACAACAATTGATTGTCATTTAGACAATTATTCTATCACCTGATGACCCCTCCCCACCTGGGAAGGGGAATCGGGAAGAAACATGGAAACCCGAGGGTTGAAATATGAACAGATTTAATAGAATAAGGCTATAAATAATTAACATTAATAATACTAAAGAATCAATATTGATCCCAATAGCAATATAAAATATACAAGGATTATACTCAGCCAATTCTATCCATAGGAAGCTGTGCACTCCCAGCAGTGGACAGCAAATGTCGGACACTGCGAGTGCTGTGGCTTTGGGAGGAAGGGAAGGGCTCAGGGGTCCGGCACTGGGGCAAAAAGTTCTCAGGATCGCAGCCATCAAGGAAGAGAGAGCGCTCCTCGGCAAATTTCCTAATTTATACTGAATGTGACATTCATGGTATGAAATAATCCTGTTGGCCAGCTTGGGTCAAGTGCCTCCGTCTCGCTTCTCCTTATCCCTGCATATGGCTAGCTCGAAAACACTGAGACCTTGAAACCGTTATACCATAGCTGGCTATAAAGTAAATATTTTCACAAATTCAGACACCAGAGTCTGCTGGAAGTGCACTTTTCCTAAGCATTAGAAGAGACCTTACTGAAAAGTAAAATTACTGAAAGAGAAGTTAATCCTGTGTCGCTCAAACCAGGACATAGACCCAATTACCAAGGATTGCCTGAAACTTACTTAGTCCTTCCTTTCTGGAGATTCAAGCCTTATTCTGTACTCTTACTGATTTTTGCAGAAGAGAGTCCTGCAAGCAGCAGCCTTGCTCAGTACAGGCTCCTGGACTTCAGACAAAGCCCTATTCATTCAATAACCATGGCAGAGACATTAAGAGAAAGCAGTCTTTTCACTGTGTGGTTTTTTTCATCGAATCATAAGTTTAGGAAAAAATACTTTGAAATAATTGCATGGAACTGTATTTTTTTCATGCTTCAGGCTGCTTTGGACAGAACTTGAATGCCATGGCAGAGGTATCTGCCTCTTGGAATATCATTGTAACTGGTTGCAGTACACTGAACATGTGGGTCAGGCTTTAGATAGGAATGAAATGTATTTTGCGACTGACTTCACAATTAGGTATCGGAGCAAAAATGAAAGACTTAACGTTCTGTGATTTTTATTTACCTGATTTTTACCTCATTGTCCGCTTGCTCTGCTTGTTCTACTCCTGTCCTCTGCCTCTTGCAGTATGTTTTCTCTTGTTTTCCTGCTTCTTATTTTGTTTGAGCGTTTTCAGTGGAGTTGCTTTTTTTGTCTCCTTAATGAATAGTTACTTGTGACAGGAACACTGCAGTCACATTCAGCAGTCATTCCTGTTAGGGACTGTACCAACGCTACAGCTAGCTCTATTGCAAGGAGAGTGTTCTTGGCTTAGCTAGCCCTGGGAAGGATCCCGTTGTGTGGGTAGTACTTGAGGTGGTTATAATGTCAAATTTTGCCAAGAATGTAGGTATGATGTAAAGCAGAATTTTTTGCTTTTTTTTGTTTTGACGCATGTCTGACAATAAATGTACTGTAGGTTAGATCAGTGAAGGACTTCCTTGTGCTCACTATTGACTGTCTTCAGTGTGTAGTAAACAAGTTTCAGCATATACAGATGCTGCTTCCTTCTCCCCATTTTTTATGGTCAAATGTATATTTTTCTCAGGTTCATAAGTCCTGTCCCTGATAGAGCAGTCTTCCTGCAAATTTCAAGCTCCAACTCCAATACAGGAGGCAGTAGTGCTTCAAAATGTAATCCAAAATGTTTTTCCTTATATTTGTCTTTCATTCAAAATTTTAACGTGCAAATAGCCATGTAAATTCCTTTTCTAGGAGCCTTTCATTTACATTAATATGCAGTATTATTTGCAATATTAAAAGAGTTTTTGCCTCACTAAATGGTGCGCTTGTCATAAAGCAGTTGTATTTTGATCTCATTATGCTTTATTTCAGATACTCTGAACTCACTGAAGTCCAGCAGCAGCTAATTAGGGAAACACTCATAACATGGCTGCAAGCACAGGTAAGTATGTGCCTTCGCAGCAGTCTTGCGTAGTAGGCTTGTTAGTAGGCTAACTTTTAGCATGGAGTACAGGCTAAATGTTTAATTTGTCATTTGAGTTTAAAGATGGGTTCCTGAAGGTACACAGTATCTGATGGTTAAAAGCTTTTGACATGCTAATCTTTATTAGAAATTCTTTAAATCAGATGTTGTAAAGAAGTCTGTGCTTGAACTTACTACTAAATGTAATGATTGTGGTTTAATCAGTTGTGTGTGAAATAAGGAGTATTAAAAGCCTTACTTTAGAGAGGTATAATCCAGATTCCTGATGTCCCTGAGTGTCTGGAGGAGGAGCAGTAATTCTGTGTTTAAGACCCTCTTGGCCTGACTCCTGTCTACTTAGGATACTAGCAGATGTTTATGAGTGAACAGCGTCACTCCTGGTAATAGTATGGCAGAGTACTGGCTACTGTTTCTTCTGGGATTAGTTACTGTAGCTGAACACTCCATATCAGTTGGATCCAAGAGTTTGCAGTCAGTGAAACCACCAAGTGGGCTGGTGCAAGTCTTTGCCTATACCTGCCATTACCTAATTATCATTCCACATCTGCACTGGAAAATAACATAGTTGTAGAAAGCTTAACAGTAGGAAATGGAACATAATACAATTTGAAAAATAACAGATCATTGTGGAATGGAGTAAATTGCTTTTAATTTTTCTTTGTGGCAAGCTGTTCCATTTAGGAGGAGTTATGGAAAAGGAGAAGAGAGAGTGAGAGATTGGTAGTGACAGATTTTTTTTTATTATTTTTTTTTTTCCTCCTGATGAGCTTAGATTTAGAAACCTCCTGTATTGTTCTTAAAGCTAACATCTAACTCAGGCACAAGCTAGCTACAAGAGGACTGTAGGTTGTTTTCTGGAAGTTCTTGTTTACTCCTTTCACCAAACTAACAAATTAGCTTTTAGTCTTTGAATAGTACACTTAATGTCTTCGTACTGAATGAAAGGCTTGGGACTGTATCACACAGAGAGAATGTTTTCCCTGTTTAATATGACTTAGCTGAATTTTTTTCAAAATCCTTGGAAAGATAAGGCTTTTTATTGATCTCAGCCAGGAAGAGAGGTAGTACATTAATCAATATACAGAGATCAGCAAGCACATATGATTATTCTCGAACTTAGTAAGAATATATAAATAAAATGTCTTGTTTCTACCAGATGCTGAATCCCCAACCTGAGAAGACTTTTATTCGCAACAAAGCAGCGCAAGTCTTTGCATTGCTTTTTGTTACTGAATATCTCACAAAATGGCCCAAGTTTTTTTTTGATATTCTATCAGTAGTTGACCTTAATCCACGAGGTGTGGATATGTACCTCAGAATCCTGATGGCTGTTGATGCTGAGCTGGTAGACCGGGATGTTGTTCATACATCAGAGGCAAGTTATTATTTTGCATTAACATTTGTTTTAAATTTCCAAAAAGTTCCCTTTAATTAGAGCAGAAGACTTAGAGATGTTGGTTTTTTCCTATGGCAACTCTGCCTTAGAGACTTTAGGTGGTTTAGATCCAAAAGTCATATGTTGTTTAATGCTTTTTATGACCTCATACTTTTCAGTTAATGTATTTTTTGCTTGAAGAGCTAGCAAGCAAAAACTAACGGGCTGAAACAGCCAATTTAATGTTACTGACTTGTTTTAAAATGTTAGTTTCTTTTAGTGCCTGTTTTAAGGTGTCCTAGCTTCAAAAACCCATTTAGTGATCTAGAGGACTTTTTTTCCCCTTTGCCTCCCTTTTTTCAGTGTTTGGACATTGTGGTAGGAAAAAAGAGCATAAATTAGGGTGGTTTGGTTTTATTTCGTGCAAGAAAAAAATGTGCTTTTTGGGTGTCTGATTTGAGTTACTTATCTTGCTAGGACAAGTGGTGTCTGGTAGTGGATAGAAAAATGCTACTAATTTGACAAGATGCTAGTCTATGATAAGACTGATTTGTCTTATTTCTGTATTGATAGGAGGCTCGTAGGAACACCTTATTAAAAGATACTATGAGGGAACAGTGCATTCCAAGTTTGGTGGAATCGTGGTACCAAATCTTACAAAACTATCAATATAATAACTCAGAGTTGACATGCCAGTGCCTTGAAGTAGTTGGAGCTTATGTATCCTGGATAGATTTGAGCCTGATAGCCAATGAAAGGTAAGGGTTTTTTGATGGAATATCTTTGCAAAAACACCTTGATAGCATCCTGACTGTAGTCCTATGAAACCAAATTAAACCTAATCTTTGGAAAAGGAATTTAATTATATACAAATCTTTGGAGTTCTGGGATTTTTAGTAGAGTGATTGACTTTGCAAGCCAAGCTGATACAATGGCCAAAACAGACACTACAGTTTGCTGTGTTCTCCTTATAGCGTATAAAATGCTGGCTTTAGTCAGTACAGTAGACTTCAAAACTGTCTTATAAAAAGAAACCATTGTAAATACGCACACAAATAATATAAAACATCTATAAGATGGTACTGTGTACATATAAAAATAACCCTTTTATTTTTTTTTCCTTTGAAGGTTTATAAATATGCTGCTAGGTCACATGTCTGTGGAAGTTCTCCGGGAAGAAGCCTGTGATTGTTTGTTTGAAATTGTAAATAAGGGAATGGACCCAATTGACAAAACAAAATTGGTTGAGTCTTTATGTCAAGTATTGCAGTCTGCTGGTCTCTTCAGTATTGATCAGGTTTGTGTATTGCTTTTTACAATAGGAATGAGTCATAGGTTTCCGACAATTCTTAAATAAGCAAATGAAAAGAACACTGTAAAACTAAGTTCACAGATTAGGGAGAATTAGTTGTGCTTCTGCATCAAAGCTAAACACTTCTTACACTTTTCTCATACTTACGTTAACAGCTTGTTATTAATATTGCTTAGTCATTTAAAACACACTGCATGTTGTTTGTCCTCAGCATGAGTTTTTCATTTTAGAAGCAAGGCATTATGTAACTCCTCTGTTCCTCCCCTAAAGCATGTTGTGCTTACTGTTAATGCTGCTTCTGTGTTTCATCGCCTTGAATCTTCTCTTCTGAACGGTTCTTTAATAGGTATTGTAGGCAAGGTAGAGGGTTTTTTAGGGTGAGACATTAGATCAGCTGTGCATAATTAGATAGGGGAAAGAGCTTTCTTAAGGGTGTATATGTTGTTCTGCATGTCTGCACCGTCAGACATGAGGCTTGAAATTCTCATCTATAAGCTGGAAAAAATATACCTACTAACCAAACATGCATTCCCTGGCAGTTGTGTAAAAGGAACAGCTGTTTGCTACCTGCCATGGAGAAAGAGGAACCAACCCTTGTGAAGCTGTAGTCCTTAGATTGCAAGGCAGTTATCTCTTAATTTTAAAGCCTTTGTCAAATTTGTATTC
This sequence comes from Pluvialis apricaria, assembly GCA_017639485.1. Lineage (NCBI taxonomy): Eukaryota > Metazoa > Chordata > Aves > Charadriiformes > Charadriidae > Pluvialis > Pluvialis apricaria. The sequence goes on along the minus strand of CM030007.1, from coordinate 184,698,676 downwards.
CTAGTAGAATGCAGAAAACACGCATTCATCAATTCAGAAGGTGTTTCTCTAAAAATCTTACCTCAGTCTCTGTGAGGAAGACTTGTTATTCTTCTGCTTTCGTCCAGTTATGGCAGGGAGCAAAGCATCTGTTTGGGGTGACTAGTCTAGGAGTATTTCTCAATTCTGATCAATGTATTTCTGCAAAAGCAAGCCATAAATACTTAATATTAACTCACTCTTACAGGCAGTACTGAAAGTTACTCGTTATCAGTATTTCTGAAGTGAGCTACAGCTGTTAATTCTTTGAAGTTTTCCCATAAAAAGATTTTCCTCTTATACAGCCTAAAATTTATGGTAGGTATGTGCTTCTGCTTTTATTTTGAACCTGCTTCTTGCTGTAAAGTAAAAAGAGAAACAAACTGATCTGAAGAGATGAAGCAAGCTACTGTTGTATAATGGAGGACAGCCAAATCTGGCATTGCTTTAATTTTTCTCTCTCCATTCCCCAGGCAAAATGAACCAGACAATTGTACTTTCCATCTAGGAGACAAATATTGGTTTTATTTCTTCTACATACCAGATATGGATAGCACAGTCTGTAAGCTCATGACATTTTAAGCGTGAGCTCTGCTAGTATTTTTAATCAGATGTTTTTTCTTGCAGGAAGATGATGTGGATTTTCTGGCCAGATTTTCTAAGCTGGTCAATGGGATGGGGCAAGCATTAATAGCTAGTTGGACTAAACTGATAAAAAATGGTGATATGAAGAGTGCTCAAGACACTCTGCAAGCTATTGAAGCAAAAGTGGCCCTAATGTTGCAACTCCTAATTCATGAAGATGACGACATCTCATCTAATATCATTGGCTTTTGTTATGACTACCTTCACATCTTGAAACAAGTAAATATGTCTGGCTTCAACTTAACATCGCTTTTTGACATGTGATTTAGTTTGATTTTTGTGGGAATATATGAATCTTGTACTATGTGCAAACTGACTTGCAAAATAGGTTTTTTTACTAATGAGCACAGTATCTTTAATGGCTGTGATCATTCTATTTCTAGAGTGTTGTTTAGAAGTCTGAAGGCATTGGGTTAAATCTTGCATTAAGTGGAAAGAAGGCTTGCAAATCATATAGCTGTTAAAAAAGCAAACCTATCTTTTCCTGTTAGACAGTAATAAAGGAGTTACTATACGAAAAATAACACTTGGAATTTATTTTACAGCTTCCTGCACTTTCAGACCAACAAAAAGCTAATGTAGAGGTAAGTATTGTCTTTTTACCAGAGATATTTTTCAAGAACACATTGGATCAGAATTTCTCATTTTGTCGAAACAAATCATGTTTGATTTATATGCCTTAAAATGTGCATGTGACGATAATTAAAAGGGAAGACTAAAAAGTAAGGACAGTGTGTTCCATCTTCTGCTAAGTAACTACAGCTGTTTCTTTAAATAGTAAACCTATCTTGAATTGTGTATGAAGATGAAAGCTATTTTAGAGCTGGTCTTCCCAAGCAACCTTTAAGCATATGTTGGTAAGCACCTATACAGTCTGTATACAGTCGATAGAATGTTCTTAAATTGAGATAGAAGAGGAGGGTTTTTTTCCCTGAGGCTTTGTATTTATATTAAAACCTGTCCTAATTCCAAAAGATTGGAAGAAATATGGGAAGGGTTGTGATAAAATTCAACCTTGATAGTATTATAAGTTAAACTTACGAAAGAACCGGCAATTCAAATATAACCATTGTTCTTATGAGCAGTTAAATGTTAGTCGTTACGTTAAACTATACATTAAGCTTAAGTTTAAGCTCAGGTTTATATGCTTGAGTTTATACATAAGCTTAAGTTTATATATAAAGCATAAAGTTTAATAAATAAATAATATTTCTGGAGGTAGTAAACTTGGGGTTTTTTTTCAGCACAGTCCTTTTTTAATTTATTTTCCCTGTGACCCTTCTACACCAATGTGGATGTACTAATTTAGGTGCTGAACTGGTTAGATTGGTTTGGGTATTTTGTAAGTTCGTGCAGCTGTGATTCCTTTTCATTTACAAAGAAAACTGAATTCTGTACCTGTTCTAACATGAAAAGTTGAATTTGGATAACTGTGTTGTGGTTTGGGCTGGATTGGCCACTGAAGCCACCTCAAACTAGGACACTCTGGTCTAGATTATCTTGATCTGGTGTTGTCAAATGTCTGTTTAAACTGGATGAGGTAATACAATAAGAGAAGTTTGATAACATCACTGAATCTTTTTGTTACTACATCTCTTCTGTTCTTATAGCTGGATCAAACCAAATTACTACTGCAGTGCACTTAACACACTTAACGTGTGAATGTGTTACTGTCCTGAAATCTATTGTTTTGTTAAACTTGCTTTCATACTGAAGAACTGTGTGTTATAATTATTTCTTAATTTTACTGAGCGCTTCTTGAGGATTTGTATTAAACTGAGAAGCGGTCATGCCAATCTTTCTTCTTTCATCCAACTCATAATAAGAAAGTATTTGGAAATAGTCTAAATTTTCTTGTTGTCTGTCTTAACCCTTAAACAGCATGCTTAGCAGCATTCCTTTAAAGTTTTGCACCTAAGAAATTCTCACTTTCAACTCGTTCATCATTTGAACAAGAAAAATAGAGATCTTGTTTATTGTGCCTTCAAAATCCCAAAGTTTATCAGCAGGATCACATTTTTAATTCTTAAAATGACAGGTGTTTCTAAGCATTTCTGGCTATAGGCATATCACACTAATGTTTTGCAGTTATTTAATATCACTTCTTACAGAGAAGCAGAGGCTTCTCACAGAGAATGCTGACACTTGGTATCACTAGAAAGCCTGATCACATTCTTGCTATTTGACCATGTTCTTCCTCAAAGTATTACAAGTGTCCATTACTGCAAGATCACCAAGAATTTCACCTCATAACATAAGCTTAATTCATTGGTCCATTTTGGTGTTAAAATACTTCAGGTTTTGCACATAAAATGAAAAATATGTTATTGTGGTTCGTTTGTCAAGTGTTTGGGTGCTTTTTGTTTTAATTTACTTTGTTTCCTTGTTTGTCTGAAACTTATGGCTATCCATATTCAGAACCTCCAGTACTGGAAGAGAATCATAAAATGCTGATCAAGTTCTTGCTGATACAATCAGCATTTTCATTTGCTATAGTTATAATAAAAGTTGTCGGCTACTATATTTAACCAACATCGGGGAAAAAAGCAGAAGTTTGTTTTTTCACCTGGTAGTAGGTATAGGAATGACTTCTAACACTTTATTGTCATAGAAATAAAAATGGTCTGCCTCTGATTAAGTTTTAATTATTCCGAATAGCTTTCTGTTTATTTGGAATATTTAGATTAAATACATATTTTTTTTTAGGTTTCCCAGAACAAACTGCTAAACTAAAGTGAAAATTAAAATGTAGTAGATTTTTAAACACTTGTTTTACCTAGCTGTATGTGTCTGTCTGATTTCTATCCATTTTGGAAAGCACAAATGGAATTGAATACTCCCTGTATTTTAAACATTAAATGAGTTCTGAAAACCTGAACCAGTAAATGCTTAGTAAGATCAAAATGATACATTTAGAGTCTGAGACTTAAGCACAGATGAGATAAGTCTTTATTGCTGTTTTTGGACTTACCAACAGTCCCTACTAAGGTGAAATTGTACATCAGTGCTTTAACTGATCTAACAATTTGCTGCTGCTGAGAAGGGAAGGTTTTGCTTTTCTTACTCTTGTTTGCCACTCCTGGCTCTTACTGTTGGTTTCTTTGCTGAACCGATTCAGCTTGTTAACCTGTCCAAAAAAAAAACTTTGCAAGGATGTTGAGCAATTAGAGAAGTTAATGTTATGGCTGAGCTGACCTGCCCCTTTAAAATAGGATCTTGGACAACCTGTTAAGCTTCCTCTGCCTGGTTTAGTCACCTTAATTGTTGGCTTCAACGTTAACTGAAGATCATAGGTTACAAGCAGGACACAAAGCTAGGTAATACTGTCAGAGACAGAGAGCTCCAAGTCATCTATGCTGTCTGTCTGGAATGGCATCTGTGTATTGTTTGGATATAATCCATCTGTTTTAATTTGGACTGTTACTTCTGCTAAACCTCTGAAAATAATAATTCAAGTGGGATTTAAAATACTGTAAATTCCTAACGCTTTAACTTTTACTGTAGGATTTTAACTGTTGCTTCTTATTAGTTGTCTGCTTTTATGCTTACAGTTCTGTTTTTGTCTTAGGCAATCATGTTGGCTGTTATGAAGAAGTTGACATATGATGAAGAGTATAATTTTGAAAATGAGGTACTGTTGTATGAATAAAAAGACAAATGCAACTTAAATCACATGTAGCAAAACTTGCTTACACTTTTAAAATCCATATTTTTCATAGACTGAGGATTTGAAGGTAGGAAGCAAAGGTCTGTAGGCTGAAGTCTTTTTCCTATGTGGAAACCTTTTTAACCTCTGGGCATACCTGTATAGGACAAAATAACATAGTGAAGGGAAATCCAAGCCAGTTCAGTTAACAGAATATTTCTGGCTGCAATTTTGCAGAACTGTTCCTAGGCAAATACGGCTATGCTGTAAGCTAAACGTAGCTGTTGAGCTGGCTTGTTCAGTGTGAATTTGTGTGTTTCTGCAGATCACTTCTGTCTTGCGAAAAGATTTGAGAAATACTGCATAATGAAACTCTTTTGAGATGCTGCTTGACCTGCTTCAGATGGTCAAACCTCTGCAAAAATAAGCTAAAGGAAGCAGAAGGTCTTTGATTTCACTTTTCCTTCCATGCTTACATCTCTGTCAGCCAGCAATAATGATTGAGTATGTTAGACTTACTTTAGCTTCAGGCTGTTTGCAGAGCTATAGTCTTAAAAAGGTTAACTTAAACTGTATGCAGCCTGTCATAAATGTGTCTGTCAGTTTAATTTTAAAACTAAGCTAGATGCTGGGAAATAACATCTTTGAGGAGTGAGTCAATTTTCAAGAATTGGGTCATTAAGGCTTTGCCAAAAGTATTTTCTTTCGTATACTTTTGGCTAGTTTTCAGTTTGGAGAGCCTTTTTTTTTTTAATGTTTCTGGACTGAATGCAGTGGATCTCAACGTATTACAACCAGCCAAAAAAGGAGCCTGCTGTTATGTTGCAAGACCATAGGGTGAGAATTACTGAATTCTCTGAGCATGGTATACTGTTCTTGTATGTACATGTTTTTGTTTTAGGTGTAATTGTCTAAAACAATTGTGGATTAATTTAAATACGAAAATACGGACTTCACTGACATGTGAATGTTTTGTAGGGTGAAGATGAAGCAATGTTTGTGGAGTACAGAAAACAGTTGAAACTGTTGCTGGACAGACTTGCCCAGGTCTCGCCAGAGCTACTGTTGGCGTCTGTCCGCAGAGTTTTTAACACTACACTTCAGTAAGTTGGGGTTTTTAACTTGCTTACACAATGCCCTTAGCTTTTTTGCGTTTTGTAACTGTCAAAGTTTGTAATGAACATGTGTGATGTATAGCAAGGCAAAGCCAATTCATAGAATGAGCTCGTTACAGCTTCATGATAAATATGACTTCGTATAATCTTTTACCAGCTGCTTAGAAAGAAAAAGCTTTTTTTGTAACCTTAAATGGCAGCTAATTTTTTTTTTCCCTGGAGATGTCTCTTGATCATTGTCATTTACCTACACAACAACAGCCATTTGAGCAGGTGTTCGCTTTATACCTCAAGGAAATGCTTATGAGATGTAGCAAATAATTTTATGTATTACTACTGTCACAAAACCAAGGTTGAATAGGGAAAAGAAACAAAAGTGAAGTGTTTTTTACAAAAAGAGGAGAACCAATCCTGGAAACTATGCATGTAAATAAAGAAACACTATTACTAGCTGCCTGACTAGGACGACAGTTGTGTGTATACAAATAGGAATCTAGTATTGGTGGTGGTTTCCTTGTACCGTACTCTTTAGTGAGCCCTGTTTTTAGGTGAAGCTGGATGGCTTGTCCATGTGTCAGTATGTGGGTTTGTACCTAAATAAGCACTTCAAGAAGTCTGTAGCTTTCAAGTTGAAACCAGTAAAAGAAAGTTGGTAGGGCTCTGATGGAGGGGTGCTGCATTTGTTGATAAAGTCTTCCAGAAGCATCCTGAAACACTGCCTAGGTCTTAGTGTTTTTCTTAGTTCAAATCTGTTCTTTTCATGCTGTGCATCTGAAGAAGGCTCACAAGAAAACACTAACTAACATGGTAGAACTGTGATTATTTCATAGGCTCCTACAGACTAATGCGGTCTTCATATTCTTTCTCTAGGAATTGGCAGACTACACGATTTATGGAAGTGGAAGTAGCAATAAGGCTGTTGTATATGTTGGCTGAGGCTCTGCCTGTATCTCATGGTGCTCATTTCTCTGGTGATGTTACAAAAGCTACGGCTTTACAAGACATGATGAGAACGGTAAGCATGTGTGTTGTGGGAGCTATTTAAAAATGCTAATAAAGACTGGGACGCTCTAGCTCAAATGGCTCATTTTAATTACTAGCATGTCACCTACATTGTAGATTGATGTTATAAACAGCTGAAGTACTAACTTGCTAATGCTTTTATTTGTAGCTGGTGACTTCTGGTGTTAGTGCCTATCAACATACGTCAGTGACCCTGGAATTCTTTGAAACAGTGGTTAGATATGAAAAATTCTTTGCTGTTGAACCTCAGCACATTCCAACTGTTCTAGTAAGTTTCATCACATTTGCATTTTCAACTAGGTAAGACTAGACAAGTTCTTTAGACACAGGAAACTTTCTTGTTTTCTGAAGGTCACTAAAGAAGCTGTCTTTCTTAAATTCTTGGATGATTAGCATTTCCCCTCCTTGTTCAAAGATGCTAAGACTGAGATTTTCTTGATTGCAGATGGCATTTTTAGATCACCGTGGTCTTCGCCATACAAGTCCCAAAGTACGAAGTCGAACAGCTTACCTCTTTTCCAGATTTGTCAAGTCTCTTAAGTGAGTAAGGCTGTTACAAACATATCCAAATTGCATTGAATTTACCATACATAGCCATTCTGTACATCACAGTTGTCACTGAAACAAGCTGAGCTTCAAATGGACTGCAGTGAGGTAGTACATGAAAACAGTGCTCTAGCAGGATTGTCCTATTGTGTAATACTAAGGTAGCAGTGGAAAAATTTGTCACAGAACAAAGAACTTGAATACATATGCTTAGCTTATTTTGATTAGCTGTTAAAACTGATCAACAATGTAAATGTCTGCCCTGCTTTTCCTCAGTGAGCAGAGCTGAGAGTGAGTCGATCTGCAGACTCCCAAGAGTAACTCTTCCCTGTCCCTGACCAAATTCTGAATGTTTACAGAATTTATACTGATGGAGTTTACTCGGTGTATTATTATATTACTTGGCCCTTCAAACAGTCCTGTCCTGTTGGTCTTCACAGGCATGTATTTAATGTAGAGGCAGGAGAAGCTCCAAATTTGTTCAGATTTCAGAAGGATGCATTTTTTCAACTGTTAATGAAAATGTTTCACTCAAATGAGTGAGGCTATTTATGTATGTTAAAAAAAAAAAAATGAGGAGAAGAAATAAATGTTTATTTCCAAACATGCCACATGTCTGTTTGGCCTACCACAAGCACCATATCGATAAGCCAGGTTCTTCTACAGCAATGCTTTGATATTTAAAGGGGAGTTCCATATTGAGAAGGTAGTTTAATGTCTTGCTTTACAGCCTAAGTAAAATACCAGGAAACATGTAAAAAGGCACATGCTTCTAAATATAGTGTTATGTACTTGTATTTTTCTTCAGTAAGCAAATGAATCCCTTTATTGAAGATGTTCTGAATAGAATACAAGACCTGCTGGAACTTTCTCCTCCGGTGAGTATTTACAGCAGGTTTTTGTAATAAGGCTTGCACTTACTCATCAGTGTGCCTGAGCTTAGCACACAAACATTTAAACACAAATAGTTGTCTTGCTTTTTTGGTGTGAATCACTCTCATGCTTACATTTGTGCCTAATTTTATTAATCCTGTTTATGTGTGGGTTTCTGGCAGCATTGGCTAAAGATGGGTATATCTAGAAGGCTGTCTGTCTGAACTATATAAACATAGTTGTTCCTTCAATTATGCTTTTACCTGTACTTGACACTTCTACGCAAGTAGGAAAAGAATAAGACTATTGTAAATGTACTATAGAGATTACTTAGGCATGATTAAAGAAAGAGTAGTATCTTTAAACTTTGAGAAAACAACTTTGATAAAGGATGTTTAGTAAATTACGCCTGTTATCTTCCATTTTAGGAAAATGGTTACCAGGCTCTGTTAAGCAGTGATGATCAACTTTTCATTTATGAGACAGCTGGAGTATTAATAGTTAACAGTGAATACTCTGCAGAAAGAAAACAGGCTCTAATGAGGAATTTGTTGACTCCGCTGATGGAGAAGTTCAAAGTATTGTTAGAAAAACTGATGATGGCACAAGATGAGGACAGACAGATGGCACTGGCTGACTGCCTCAATCATGCAGTTGGGTTTGCTAGGTAGGTACAGCACAGTGGTTCCGTGTGTTTCTGGTTTGAGTAAAAGTGAAATATAAAGGATTTATTGGGGGGAGGGGCTGAGTTTCTGCCTGTGCTTTATTGACCTAGAAAATCATCAGTGGTTGTAGAATTTCTTATGATAGCCCAGAAAATAAGCTAAGTCCTCTCAGAAAAAGCTATGTACGTAGATACAGAGAATATTGAGCAACTTTATAATGAACCAGCATTTATTCCCTTCCTCAAAGTATTGCGTGGAGCTATTCTAATCATACATTGTTTATAAACTGGTAGAATTTAATTCTCAAACTGCCAAAGTGTGGCTACTTTGTATCAAATAATTCTGTTCATTACTTCCAGTGTTTGGCTCCCATTTCATGGAATTACAGCTTAGTGCGTGGGTTTTAAAGTATATGTTGTTCTCAGTGTTATTGCTTCTTCATTGTATTGGAACATGAGCTTATATAAAACTTGGTGTATTGCTTTTACAGCCGAACAAGCAAGGCTTTCAGCAATAAGCAAACTGTAAAACAATGTGGTTGCTCAGAGGTTTATCTGGACTGCTTACAAACATTTTTGCCAGCTCTCAGTTGTCCGTTACAAAAGGAAGTTCTGAGAAGTGGTGTCCGCACTTTCCTTCACCGCATGATTATTTGCCTAGAGGAAGAAGTTCTTCCATTCATTCCTTCTGCGTCTGAACACATGCTTAAAGATTGTGAAGCAAAAGATCTTCAAGAATTCATTCCTCTCATAAACCAAATAACAGCTAAGTTTAAGGTATGATATGGCATAAGCTTTTCAGCATCAAAGTGTTGCTGATATCTCCTCTTTTCTGGTTCCAGAAAAATAGCTATGTGTCAGAACCTTTATCTCACAATTAATAAATAAATATATTTCTACTGGGAAACATAGTCTTCAACCACAGTTGTATATTGCTGGACTCACAGTGATTACATAAGTGTTTTTCTTTGATTAGTCTGAGAATTTTATGTTTCTAAATTATTTTGTTGTTTTCTAAACCTTTTTGTTTTATATTTTAAAATGAAATGCTACTTGCAGCACAGAATTATTGTATTTTTTTATTGACACTATTAACTTCATGCCCTCCACCAAAGTGTTAACCTAATATTATGACTATGCGAGCTCCAAAGTGAATTTTCTCATTTTGTATAATGAGACTTCTAGGAGATACAGAAATATCAGATGTGCATATAGGGAAGAATATTGATTTTCAAGATCTTGATGCAGTGGTGTTGCATAAAAATGTAGGCTGAGACTTAATGTATTTTGAATAACAATGCATTGACAAATACAGAGGTTTTGAAATGGTGGCATGAGGTACATTTTAAGTAGGAGCAGGACTGTCAACTGATTATCTTGAAGTGTAGCCTTTGAGAGCACCCTAGTTTGAAACAGTTCAAATGCAAAGTTAATGAAATCTATGAAGTTACTAACCTGTTATTCGTGGTTCATTCCCTGGAGCTGCCACAAGAATATCATGCTGTTGTGGATGGCATGGGAAATTCATTGCTGTATGAGAAGATTAAGAAGCCCTTCAAATAAACTTGGATAAGTCTTTCAGCAGAATGCAAAATTAAAATTGCTAGAAGTGAAGTGCATTTTGTGGGTCACAGAAGAGAGCCATAACATACCTGTGTGAATCTAGCATGTGGACCTCTGTTTGGAATATCCCATCTACAGAACAGAGAAACGGAATTTTGAAAAATCAAGTAGTTCAGAAATTAGGGAGGAAGACTCTTATTACTCTAGTCCTTTTCACAAGTTATACTAAAAGCAATTCAAGATAACAGTAGATAATTAAAAATAGTCTGTGTAAGTTGAAGGTAAAAAAAAGTTAAAGGACCAGGACTGGACAAATACCCTGTTCAGGTGTAATGTTTAACTTCGTATGGTACTGTACCATTCTTACTACAATATGTTAAAATAAAGATCCTAGCTTCGAAAGTCTCACTTTGAATACTTTCCAGGTACAGTAAAGAGATTAAAGATAAAACCTTGCTTAAGCATTAAGAAATTAACATCTGAGTTGCCTCTTTATGGAACTCTAGTGTTGCTGAATAGCACACACCTTCAGTTTTTCAATTCATAAGTGTTCAACTAATTTGGTGTCCTTACATATTTCATATTTCTCAGTGCATGTAGGACATAACTGTTAGGTTTATTCTGTAACTGCCAGTATTATTTCAGCTCAGTAAAACTTTTTTCTTTAAACAGTCTTTAAAGACGAGTACTACAAAAGGCAGCTTGCTCTCAGTTTTTAACATCTTAGAGATGCATTTTCTGTAACTACAGGGACTTTACAATAGCCCCCTTGATATTTCAAGGAGTTTGAAATAGTGTCTGTCTGAACAGAAAGATGGGAAATCCTGAAAAAGCTTCTGTTCCTACTCAGCGTGAGACCAGACAGGACTAGATGGTTTTGTGCGAAAGACTTGCAATAGGTGGCGTGTAAGTCAAGATGCAGTAATGTTCATCGTGACCCAGATGTGACTCACTGTTATAAGTGGCTGGTACATGAAAATACTGACCTTAAGGGTGAATCAAAGCTGAGAATTGTAACAAGCACTTAAGTTTTAATTTCAAGATGTTCAATTTCTGTAACGGTTTGAGTTGATACCCTCTTCCAATTTCCACAGACGCAGGTTTCGCCTTTTCTGCAACAGATGTTTATGCCACTACTTCATGCTATTTTTGAGGTGTTGCTCCTTCCAGCAGAAGAAAATGACCAGTCTGCTGCTTTGGAAAAACAAATGTTACGGAGGAGTTACTTTGCTTTTCTGCAGACAGTAACTGGCAGTGGAATGAGTGAAGTCATAGCTAATCAAGGCAAGTAGTTCAGTTTCTCAAAGGATAGCACTATGGTTATTCTCATCTGAGGTTTTGTCCTCTAAATCATCAACCTAGTTCCTGTCAAGTACTATTAACTATGTTAAGGTAGAATGGACTAATGTAAATGCAATATTCAACTTACCTATTGCTTACCTGTTGCACAAGCATTTGGGTTTCTAAAATCCAGCTATAATAGGCATGTTCTTCCTATTGATCTCTTCAGCTCATATGTGATCACCGATTCTATAAGGAGAAGAACGGTGTATAATACATCCTCAAATGTCCAGTTGCTTGATTCTTTAAGTAATTCTCTCAGTTTATATTCCATCACCATCAAAATGGGTAGGGACTTGAGAAGCTTTAAAGTGAGTCATCTGACAGGTGGAGCTCAGACTTCTTTTGCCCCATCCTAAAATGACAGTAATATCCATGGGAAAGGAAAGGATGGCATTAAGAAGTAGTGAGAGCTTTCTTGAAAGAGGCACTTTGGTAGTTGATGAGCCAAGAAATTTTTAAAGGAATCAAACAGAAATAAGCATAGATGCAGCACAGAAATTTGAAGTATGATAAAAATATCTTTCCATGTATCGGAAGATAAGTGAACTACTTCAGTGCTGCCGGGTTTTAATTAACTCTGCCAGGTTTGGGTAGAGAGGAGAAAACTTGTATTTCTAAGTAGGTCAAAGCACCTCCCTCACCTTTGTGTGTATTAAAGGCCAGAAGAGCAATTAAAATCTCAAAACTTAAAAAAAACTCTGAAAACAAAACAAACCAAAAAAAACCCAAAAAACCAAATGATTATAACCTAAATAAGAGTTGTCTTGCATCGTAGGGGAAACTTCCCAAAAATATTTGAGATTTGTGCAAAAAAGAGCTATTTTGAAGTTGAAGCATGTCTTCCAGGTCAGTATTTATATAAAATAGTGTAAGAGTACAGAAAGATTCTTATGCTGCAAGTTGAAATGACAAGCTCATTTTAATGTGTTTAAGGTGCAGAGAATGTGGAACGTGTGTTGTTCACTGTCATTCAAGGAGCAGTGGATTACCCAGATCCTATTGCACAGAAGACTTGTTTTATTATTCTTTCTAAGTTGGTGGAGCTTTGGGGTAAGACCGTCTTTCCATAATTCCTTTACAGCTGCTACTAACCATGAAGCAATAATAGAACGTGGAATGTTATTTTTCTTTTCAGGAGGTAAAGATGGACCAGTAGGTTTTGCAGACTTTGTCTACAAGCACATTGTTCCTGCTTGTTTCTTAGCACCTTTGAAGCAAACATTTGACTTAGCAGATGCCCAGACAGTATTGGTGTGTATTATGGATTTTATTTTTTTTTTCTTTCATTCTTTTGGGGCAGATTCAAGCTAAGAAACCTACAATGGCCATGTGGGTTTTTTTATTGAGGTACATGGGTGATTAATTATTGAATATTGTGGTACTGTATTCTGTAGTTCATCTATACTCAAAATCAAGCTAGACAATTGCAGATCTGAGTATTTAACATTGACCTATATTACTTATTAACTAATGTTCAGTGAAAGTGAGCACACATAAATGCCTTTCTTAGTTCGTTTTGGGTTCAGCTGTGGCAAATTTTTCTAGTCAGACTGGAACAAAAATTGGAAGGTTGAGGCTGTTATCATTGTGTGAGGGGAAAATGAGGGAATAATGGCACAAACTAGCCCTTGTTTTGGGCCTTTTTAGGTTCTTCGGCTTTAAATACTTAACCAATAGACTAATCAAACGGTCTAATGTGTATTACATTGCAGGCTTTATCAGAATGTGCAGTGACATTAAAAACAATTCATCTCAAAAGGGTAAGCTTCGTCATACTTTGTGGGGAAACTCTCCTGCAGGTTTCTTTCTAGTGCTTTCATCAATTTCTAAAAATGAGATGCTTACAAGGGTGAATTACTATGCTACCCTTATATAAAATAATAGGATGACTATAATGCTGTGTAGGGATACAGGATCCAGTAGTTCTACCTCTTGATAAATTACTGCAAAATATTGACTCTTCATTAAGGAGAAAAATCTGGTCACTTGATTGTTACTGTGTTTAATTGATCAATTAGCATGCTTTCACTTTTCAATGTGGTACTTAAACTGACATAAAAGAGCAATTACAGGTGTACCACAGAGTACTTCTGTGGAAACTAAAGGTATGGTGTCTTTCAATGCATAGGAGACTAGATTGAAAAACATTTATGGAAAAAAAAATTAATTTTGCATTGTCTGACTAAAGCACTATAGCATTTTTCCATTTTTAATGGGAAATAAAACAGTTCCTATGTTCATGTTACTGTTTCTTGCTACATCCTTTAACTTGCTGGCTACCTTTTCTGTCAAATGCAAGTAAAAGTCAAAACTACACAAAAATTGTAAGAAGTTGTAAACCAGCAGAGAAGAGATTGTGTTTTAATTGAGGAAAACTTCTGAGTTTGTTTCTTTGTCTTCAAAAGCAATGAAAAGATAAATCTGTAGGAAATCAAGCTTTGGTAAATGAAATAACTTCCTATTGCAAATACTGTTTCTTTTAACACTACCGATACAAATACAGAAAAATTATCTGAAATCTTCTTTTCCCCTCATGTGAGCTGTATACTATATTTTAGTTCCTGGTTAACTTATGCCTGAATTAATAAAGTTGATTAACTTTTCCCTGGTAGACGTATTAGGTCATGTTTGCATACTGCCAGTGTACAGTAATCCCTCTTGTGATGAGAGGTATCTGATAAATGCAAATACAGAAGACAAAACCCAATGTGTTAACCAAAACAGACCTGTCTGTCTGCTTCTCTCAAAGGTTTGGAAGTTCCATTTTATTATTGTTTAGTCCACCGCAAATTACATAGTGTTTCTCTTCTTGTAACACTATGTTCAGGGGTACTCGGCTACTAAATTTCACAATGGGAGTAGTATGATAAAGCAGTTGGCAGATACTAATTGCCAAATTTTTGTTTATCTTTTTCTTTCATATGTCAGTGAAATTAGGGCCACCTTCTTACTTAACTGACTTTTACAGTTGACATGTCACAAACTGACTGCCTGTATCGTAATTCTTATTTCAGTGCAATTTTCAGTGCATTCTTCTGCTAGGTAACAAAAGATATCAAATTGCAGTAGAATCCGTAATGCCAAGGTTGAGAAATCTTTCTATTTGCTAACAGCTGAGAATAGCATGAGCAGTTGGTATTTGATATGCATAACTTCTCTGTAAAATAGTCATGTAGACCGCCTGTTTTCAAATTTCTCTGTACCATACAGTATAGAGCTAGGACTTCCCATATATACAAAAATAAACTTGTACAAATTGTGTACTGCTTTTCTTTAGGGTCCTGAGTGCATTCAGTATCTTCAGCAAGAGTATTTGCCTTCTTTGCAAGTAGCTCCTGAGATAATCCAGGTAGGAATTCCTAAAAGAACATCTTGAAAACTCTTAGCAACCATAAATGTTAAATGGGAACAAAATGAATACTGACAAAGCTAACCTGCTACCATCCCTCAGTAAAGCTTACTCTGATAGTGCGTATCAGAATAGGATTAATTTAGCATAAGGAGTAAAGTTACTGCAAGAGAACCTTCCAGAAAAGAGTCCAGTACATGTGACTGTCTAAGCCATCTTTCTATTTTAATTCAAATTTTAACTCGAGGAAAAAGTATTGGAATACCCAAACTAATAACTCAGTAGTAAAACAAATAATGTTGACTGTATAGGAAGTGTGATGATAAAGGCCGTATTCAACACTACAGAAATTTAGGCTACGGCACTGGTTCTACTGTCAGAAATTATGTACACCATTAAACGTGGGGGTTTTCTGTGTTTATTTGGGAGTAGTGTAAGACGGTTCTCAAAAGTAAAACTTCACACCTGACTATTGTCTCAACATTAAGCATTACTAGCCATATGGTAAGCACTGCCATGAAGAAATTGTTAGATGAACACTGACAATTTTAATTGCAACTAATTTGGGTACTATAGTAATCAGGTTTGCTGCATTTAGGAGACCGTTATACTCCTTATAAGACTTAAACTGTAGAACTTTTAAGTGGCACTACATATATGTAAGGATCAAGTATTATCTCTTGCTGGGGCCCCAATGTTTTTCTAACCTAAGGTTATAAATTTTTTAAGTAACAGACATGTTCTGCTGTACTCAAGTCATTTAGTGTGTACATGATACTTCAGTGTAAATGTTCATCTGAAATACTACTTTCAAAGCCACCAAAAATTACTGGAAAAGTTAAAGGTTTAGAAACTCCTTGATTACAGTCCTCGTAAATAGTCCTGTTTCTGTCTATTACACTAAAAGTGAATGTGGTATCCTATATTTGAAAATATAGGTTCTTTTCACCCCAGAACGCGCCTGGCTTGTCAAAGCCTATTATAATTTTTTTACCCATAATATGCTTTTGTTTGGTTGCACATTAGGAAAAATACAAACTAATATCAATGGCTTTACATGCAAGGTATTCTATACGCTCCTAACGTATCTCAGGTTGTCTTGTTGCTTCATTTAGTTATTTAGTATTTATTTATTCTCTTACAGGAATTCTGTCAAGCACTTCAGCAGCCTGATGCTAAAGTTTTTAAAAATTACTTAAAGGTAAAGATTTTTCTTTAAATAGCTTTTAATTCCATTTGAACTTTGTCACACAACTCAGTCATGGTAGTAAAACTGAAATATTGAATTATTTAGTAGTTTTTAGTTACAGGGAATCTCCAAGTAGTAAAAGCAGTTATTTGGAAAGAAGGAGCAAACAACAACAAACCTACATCTGTAGAACTGGCACTTATCCTCGGCACCTTGCCATCTCCTCTCTAACTTGACGTTCTTGTGGCTTATATTTAACAGTTAAAATTGGGGAAAAACAAAAGTGATGCTATAATTGCAGAGAGTGTGTCAGAATGCTTCATTTTTGAGGGTGTGACTGTAATTGAATAGCACAAGTCACGTCCTTGAACCTGGTGTGTTAAACAAGAAAATGAGCTCTTTCAAACTGATATCTTACACTTCAACTATTCCATGTCTTGTATTTCCTTTGTCTTAAAATGTTTTTTTTAATAATTTTAACAGGTATTCTTCCAGAGAGCGAAGCCCTAAGGAAAGTACTGGAATCTTATGTACCTGTTTCCATAATCCAGAACTCTGGTTGTTAATTTATAAAAACGCTAACTCTTGTGCCATTCAAACTGGTTTTGTTGCTTTGTGCTCACATCAGTACATATTTTTAGCCTTTTGCAAAAAAGAGAAATGCAAATCCCTCACTTGTCTCGAACATGAAGGTATGTGACAATATGAAAAATTATCTGTATACCTACACAAACTTTTATTATGTATAGGATGATTTAAGCTTATGCTGTAACACATACAGCAATGAAATGACACTTATTTTTGAAATTAAATGTAAAAATCCCTTCAGACCATAGCAATGGTTATTAAAATGTGTACATTTTTGATACGGAGTAAAATGTTTTCATAAGACATAAAATTCATTTGTTCATGTATGGTGACATGAAAATAAAACGATCAAAGTCATTCTTGTAGATAGTCATTTCATTGAAGTTGTCTTAATGATAAAATATATATATACCTCCTATAAAACAGATTGGTTTAATAAATGATTTCATTTAAAAGTAGCATCTGCTTCTCTTTTTTTATAAAAAAAAAAATTTTATCTAGTGAAATGTAAAGTCTCTATGAATCACTTTGGCTGAATTTTTAGAAGCTACAGCATTCTTTAACCTTCTGGCTGTTACATTTGAGTAGAACCTGGGAATTTTTCTGATGCTTCGATAATAAATTGTATTGCTGTCTTGCATGTCGAAGGTGCTGGCAGAAAGAAAGAATTTGCATTCACTGCAATATTTCAGTAAGATCGATGGTATGTACAGAGATTTTAGTACAGTGTTGTTACTTCTGTCCCAAAATACATGTTTGTCAGTTTGTTTCTTTTGGTTTTGTGATTTGTGAGGGTGTGTTTTTTTTATTCTATGTCTGTACAGTATTCATAGCTACTTCATAGGGGCTGGAGGAAGCTGGGAGTCTTCACATGCACAGGTTTTAATACTTTCCTCAAGAACTGATGTCCATAGTAAAGAGTTGACTTACTTCTAGCATAATCAGATGAGCATTTTTCTAGACTGTGTGGTGCTAGGTTCTTCATCCAATTTAAATGGAAAATAAATGAGGACGTGGATCAGAAACAGCAGCCAGGAGTGGAGTGTGGTGATGTTTTGAGGATACTCACTGCCATTCCCTCCCTTTTCAGTGAGGGAAGAAAGTAAGGGCGCTTATCTTTACTACTGTTTAATAGGATAGTATCACTTCTATAAGGCTTTTGTTCCTGATTTTTATATGCTTAATAAAAAGTTTCCTGTTACTTGATTTGCTCTATCACAGATTAAATGTTTGTGGTGCTTTTTATACTTCCTTGTCTCACAATCTGTTTCCCTCCCTTTGCTGCCATAGCAGTGCTAGAGGTCCCCTGGGTCCAATATCTGTTTTGTTTTGCCCTGTAACACTCGAAGCCTCCCCTCTGATTTGGTGCTTTGCATATGCTGCTGTGTTTCTGCCCCTCCCCAGCTCAAGGGGCTGCACCCCCGGCCACTGCAGCTCTCTGTGTTTGCTGTCAGTCTTCTCTCTGTTTGTCTTGGTCTCCTTCCCCTGCAGTTATGGCAGCTTTACCGTGTGGAGGGAAGAGCTTTCACTAGGCGGATTGTGAAGGAAACAGTAAGGTAGGGCTCTTCTGTCTTTTAGCAAAGTTTTTTGATTTTGAATTACAGTGTCATTGTAATGGAGTCACTCAGTTTTCATACGTGATTTAGACTTTTGCCTTCTGAAGTAAGGGTAGTACTGCTGCTTTTAGTACTGTATAAAAACAGGAAAAAAGCCTACACTTAATTCTGTTAGTATAATTGACTTGTGTCATTTGTCTAACAGTTATTATCAAATTACACCCTCATGAGAATAGTATTTAAACAGGGCACTGCCAAAAGAGACTGCTCTCCTTCCTCATCCCCACCATCACCCTGGAGCTTCCTCTGCGCCAAATCTGGTGTTCATCCAACCTATGAGCTATTCAGGAAGCTGAAGTGGCAGAAAGAAACACTTCCCCCTCAAAAGCATGTCACCTGCTAGGGTGGTGTCAGGTGAGAATGGATATAAAGCAGAGAGGGGGAGCTGAATTATAAACTTGGTGCCCTGACCTTCCATCCATGAGTGAAAGAGTATGCTGTGGGATGAATGGTTAGGTAGGCTGGATCTTCAGAGAAACCAATTTGGTTCAGCCTGAAGAGTTCAAAAAGGATTGTTTACTTTCCTGTACTTTGACCCTGTTAGATCAGAACAGTGTATTATGCAAGGTGTGAGCTGTAAAACAGGATCTGTGGGTTGGTTTCTGTATCTGTAGATAAACATGTGAACACTGATTCTGGCTGAGGGTGGTTTTCTGCACTTTAGTGATGCAGAGAGTGCAGGTCTGCAGCTGTTATCGCAGTTGGGTTATGTGGTGGGTATGCAGTGCCTAGTAACTATCTTTGCAAAGAATCAAGGTTTAGAAAGGCAATTGATGAGTTTCTACATCTTCGCTTTGAAGAGATGGATTCCTGCTTTGTGCTTTTTTTTTTTTAAACCCAGACTGGAAAAGTGAATATTACTTATCTCCAAAGAGAAATCTGGTTATGAAATGTATTCAGAGCATGAACTCGACTCTAGGCAGTGTTTAGATGCTTTGAACATATTACGAAAGCTATTTCTTGTGGGGTAGAAGGGGAGAAAAAAGATAGAGAGATCAGAATGCTCCACTGAGAGGCTGCGTTGACTTTCACAAGTTTTCCTTTTCCAGACAACAGACGATCTTCTGATTTAAAGGCTGAACCAATCACAACCACCTGCAGCTTTCCTGTATGACTTACACTGCTCTATACCTGCGTTGGTCAAAAAGTCCCTGTCTACACTGTTGATGCATAAAACACTATCATGGTGGTAACTCCTCCTGTGCACAACAGAATTTCCTCCTGTAAAGTGTGTTTATGTAGCAAACACAGCTGCAAGTCTTTCATTACAGATACTATCTCTCCTCTAAGGATACCTTGTATCTTTCATTACAAGCTGGTGTAATCACTAAAGTCAAATAAGCTTTCCAGGCTATGAAGTAGAGGCAGTAAATTCCACACAAGCTGAGGTCAGGGGTAATTTTTCTCAGGGACTGGCTCATCAATGCAGGTGAAACATTTGAGCAGCTAGTTGCTATCCAGGGAGGCAGTCTGCCCTTATCCCTTCTCGTCAGCATTGGCACTTGTCTGATTCCGTAACAAGACAATTTATGGTGGAAAGCTTATCTTGCAGAATAACTATTTTTGAGTTTTTGAAAAACTTGAGAGCTATTACAAAATAAATTCACAGCTATTTAGAAAGCCACGCAACCTTTGGGAGAGACACAGTTTTCCAGCTGGAACTGTCTCACCATGGAGTGAGACAAGTACTACCGCAGATTCAAGGAAAGCAGCTGTAGTGTGTGGGTAGGGGTGGAGGAGGGGCCAAGCCCCTTTCAGCAGCAATTGGCCACTGGGGTCATTTAGTTGTCACTTCACTCTATCCATGCAGTTACTGAACTTCAGTTGTGCCATTTCAGTAAGTTAAGCCAACAGGAAACCAAAGAAAGGAGAGGGAAGGAAAACAGCAAATAGATTTTAACTGATTAAGTACACTAAAACTGCTGTGAAGGACCAGCACAGGTGAAAGAATGAGACTTAGTGGTAGTGGTGACAAGAACAAGTGACAAAAGTTGTATGAGGCAGCCAGAAATAGGAAGGGCAGTATCTCCCTGTGAAAAGTCTTGGTGGTGGCATGTCAGAAAAAAAAAAAAGGAATATGCTGGAAAATATATTTCTGCCAAGGTGAAGATTGATACAGTTTCTGGTGATAGCAGAAGTGGGAAGTCAAAGGCAGAGCAATCGTTCGGTGAGAAACGTTTTCTGACTCTTCAGCAGGTCTTTCTATTCCCTACTGGTTGCTCATGTTCATTCTGACAGATGCATCGGTGGTTTTATCTGTCCACAGTTCGTCTTAAGGTGTTGCATTTGATGTTTCTGGTTTGCTATGCTATGAGGTGGGTA
This sequence comes from Pluvialis apricaria, assembly GCA_017639485.1. Lineage (NCBI taxonomy): Eukaryota > Metazoa > Chordata > Aves > Charadriiformes > Charadriidae > Pluvialis > Pluvialis apricaria. The sequence continues at coordinate 184,678,175 of CM030007.1, read as the reverse complement.
CCTGTAGGTTATGTGAGTTATGCACGTTACACAGGCACACAGCAGGAGGATGCTCTGGTTATTGCAGAAATTGTTTGGCAGATTGGTTTTGCATTTGTTGCTCTAGCATGAAGTTTTTTCCCCACTCACATTCTGTTTCTCTGTTCTTCCTTCATGCATTCACTATTCACTATATCCCAAGCATTTCAGAAAAGTGGGAGAAAGCAGGCTCCAGAACAAAATTTTTTAAATCTAATAATGTTTTTTAACTATCAACACTAGCCACTATTCCACTGAACTCTTCTAGATAGCTTCATAACTATGGGACAAGAGAAAAGATATAATTTGTGGACTACTTAGCATAGATACTTTTGGACTAAGATTTGTTTGGGAGCATTAATCTGTACATGTTATAAACAGCTTCGGAATGAATTCTCTAGTGGCAAGCTGGAAAAAAGGCAAAGCTAGGAAGAGCTGTCTTACATCATGGAATTGCTTCCCTTCCCTCTCTGCAAAACTACAGACAAGAAAATGGCTAAAATAATGTGGAACTACAAAAGGAGGTTCCAGCTGCAGTGGAGTTGACTGCTTAATAGATTTGCTTATTCTGGTTCAGCTGTGACGCCACCTAAATATTTAAATCAAATATGGAAAAAATCTGACTAACAGTAAATGGCTGAAAAGCTTCATTTTTTTTCAGACAATTCTTTAATGATAGAGGCAAAACAATGTTTAACTTGTTCAGGCATTTCTGAAGTTACTGTTCTCACCTGACTTACTGGTAAAATGAGTAGTTCTGCTTTTGGTAAGGTTGGCAAGATGCAAATTTTCACTCAAAAATGTTATAAGCCAGACAATTCAATCACATGTTTTTTCTTGGCAAGTACCTATTATGGTTGATTTCCACTCTCCCCTTTTCTTATCTCATTGTTGCTAGGCTGCCCAGAGGGTCACAAGAATAAGATTAGAAGATGACACTGTATTTTGCCAGCTTTAATGCTTTCAGCTCTGGTTGGAAAAAAGCTTTACATTAGTGCTTCCATGTTTGAAAACAGGGCCTTGGAAATTTGGAAGGTGAAATCACACTTGCGGCTATCACATTTTCCATGAGATCCTTCAACCAAATGCGGCTACTCACAATCATTCCTGAGTTTTAGTCTGCGTGTGCACAATAAGAACTCTATTAAAAACTCTATTACAGTCTCCAGCAGCTAAATACCCCAGAGGTACACATCAGCGTCTCAGAAATTACTGCCCACAATGCTCCCTCTTGGTGAAAGTCACGGTCAAGCTGTTAAATGTCCATTCTCTAACAAACACATCTTTCTTACTGTTCATCTATTTTCCCTGACGATGCAAGTGCTGAAATTGCATCATTTGATAATACATCCATAGAATGGTATTCATCACTATTCCAGGTGTTTCAGAAGCTGTGCTCTAGCTTAATTCTCCTCACCACTACTTCAGGATGTGGTAATTATTCAATATTCTTCTAGAGTAAAGCCTGGTTATGTTACAGTCGGTTTGACTTTTTTTCCCCAGCATCTTTTTCTTTCCTGAATTTTGGCTTTCACAGCTATACCTGTGAGAAGGCTGGATGCATCGTGCCATCTCTAGTTGCAATTTGTGTAGCTGTATTGTTAGGATGAAGAGACATAAAAACATACAGCTACAGACTACTTAATTTGTAACATGAATGAGAATCCAAACATGAGATGTGAGGAATACCAAAAGTTTTACTAATACATTGAAAAGAAGCAAAGTGAAACTGTAATGACACTTCCCTTTTTGGTGTCTGTTTTTCCGGTTATATTCAACATACCATTTTCCTGTGATTCATCCTGTGAAACATTTAAAGGCTAAAGAAAATCCTCCTTGCATAAGGATCACTGATTATGTTACAAATATACCCTAGAAAAATGGACAATTTGAATCATGCGAACCGTATGAATCATCCTCATCGATTCAAGACCTGCGGAAGGCACATGGGCTGGTAAGTGCGGTGAAAGCGGTCAGATGCAGGGGAAGTACGACATTGGAGCTGAGGTGCTCTAGGTCTTAAGTGAACAAAGTCTTGGGGAACCCGGTCTGAAGTCAGCGCTGACCCTGCTTTGAGCAGGATGTTGGACCAGAGACCTCCCCAAGTCCCATCCAGCCTGCATGAGACTGATTTTAAATGGCCAGTTCCCAAAAGCATCGACATACCGAGCTAACAGCTTGGGTTTATTCAGAAGCAGGAGCAATTACACATTCAACATACAAAGAAAAGTTCACTGGCATTTTGCTGATTTTGAGAGGGCTTTTGCAAAATCCATACAAACGATCTGATTAATATTTCTGAAGAAGACAAAGCTGACTCTTGGGTATCCACCTAATGAAAAAAAAAATGGCTGGGTACAGAGGAGGGGGTGGCAGAAATAAACCATGTAACTTCTGAGGAGCATTGCAACGTTTTGAAAGACACAAGGGCAGAATGCAAATGTGGTGGGGAACTATTCCCTCTATAATGCAGAAGCATTATGAAAGGAAGCTCAGATGCCAACAAACGGGGAACACAAGTTAAACATTTATATTAACAGCATAAAATGTATCAATTGTTTGGTTCCACTAAGCAGAATTTTAGAACAAGCTTAGTGCCTTTAACAAGTGAACCAGTGGAACTTTGGACTTGCGATAAAACTTAAGAAAGGTAAGACAATAAAAATAAACAAAGCCTCTGAGCAAAAGGTTGCTATCTTTTTGTGTCAGTTCCTCAAGAAAATAGGCTTCTAAGATTTGGGAAGATGGCAATTCCAAACGGGAAATGCAGAGGACGAAAGAAAAAAAAAAGGGGGGGGGGGGGGAGATGTCTTTTGAGTACTTTCCAAGCATAACTGTTTACATTATGCATAAACGATAACGTTATCTATTTTTCCCTTATAAAAGCTGTACAGACCATTAATTGGAACAGCAGCATTACTGAACAGTGTAAAAAAAAAAAAGGCAAATCAGCAAGGAACCTTGCTTTGAGACATTTAAGTAAAAAAAAAAAAAATAAGCGAGAGCACCAAGGTATGAAAAATACCAAGACTTCGTGAGGTTTACAAAGGGTGAAAGTGAGAGAATGGGGGGATTGGGGGGGTAGCACCTTTTCTGGGTACGGCTTGGAAGAGCAGTCGGTGAGGTGAAGCTCGCCCGGGTAAGCGTGACGGTTACCGGTTAGCGGGCAGAGGCAGGCCGGCAGCCCTGCCCCAGGCGGCGAGCGAGGAAACGGAACCGCCGCCGAGGCGCTCACGCAGCAAAATAAAAATCGCCGGGGAAATCTCACCGGAACCGCCCCGAGCTCCTTTTTGCACCTCACAGCAGCTAAAACACCCGGAGTGACCATTTTCGAAGGAACATCCTACTGCCGCTTCTCAGTGTTTCCCAGACGTTTCGCGGTGCCCTCGCCTCAGGGGCCGCCGCCGCTCCCTCATCACCACAGAGCGGGAAGCGGCGGTGCCCGGTCCCTGTCAGCCGACTGCCGCCACCCCGCACCTCAAACCACCTCCGGCCGAAAGACAGGCTGCGGGCGGGCGGGAGCCGCCGGTCGGCGAGGCGGTGCTTCTGCCGCTCCGCCTCCCCAGCGCGGCTGCAGGAAGCCGGAAGCGGCCGGGGCGCTGGGCAGGCAGGGCGAGAGGCGGCTGGGTGCGTGGGGCCGGGGCCGGTGGGCAGGGCAGGGCAGGGCAGGGCAGGGCAGGGTGAGGGGAGGCCGCGTCGTGAGGTGGGCGGCGGCGGCGGCGCGGAGGGAGCCGCTTCCCCCGCGCCGCCGGCGTGAGGTGATTTCGGTTTCCCGGCGCGGCGGTGGGGCCTTCCCGGGAGCTGCCGACTCCCGAAGAGGGTCGCGGGCGGTGGCGGCGGGCACGGCCGTGCTGGCTGCCCGGAGGAGCGGCTCCTGCCCGAAAGGCGGCGGGTGGGTGGGGGTGTGGGGAGGGCGAGGCGAGGCGGTGACCGGCCTGCGGCCTCGGCGGCGGGCCTGAGGCTCGTCCCTTGCCCCGGCCTCGGCGACTTGTGTGCCCGTGAATGTCGGCAGGTCGCAGTTGAGGCGACCCGTCAAAATGACTTTTGTAATTGGAAAGGGGGGGGGAGAAAGTCAAGCGAAGCGTGTATATTTGCCTGCGGTTTGTGTAAAGCTTTCCCCAGGTAGTGGCGTCACCTCCGTGGTCGTAGAAGTTGTTAAACTTTTACCTCAGGAAGAAGATAACTTTTACATTTTACCTCAGGAAGGATGTCCTGCTGTGGAGGGGAGCTCTGTTACTCCCTCCGTACCCCACGTTTCTGAGTGCGGGGCTGGCTGAGTCGCTCGGGCAAGCCTGCGGCCGGCTGTGGCTTTCCAGGAGCTGCCGTCCCTGACAGAGGCCCGAGTCCTCTTCCCCCATTACAGGCTGGAAACTCTGAGGGCAGCGGTGCCTGGAGCCAGGCTTGCCGTTTAACTGGAGGGCCCTTGTGAGTGTGTGCTGCTTCGTATGGGTTCAAGCAGCACCTCGTGTGGCCCAGGGCAGGGTATTTCGATAATCCAGGTCCCGTCTGTTGGACTGGAACCCCCTAGGAGGAGGTTAGATGAAGGAAGCAGGAGTAGGAAACAGGAACTTCAGGGGGAGAAACTTATTTTCTAGGTGTCAAGAGAGGGCATACAGGAAAGTATAAAACCTTCATATTTACCAGACTGTATAATGCTGACATAACATTTATTTGGAGCCTCAGCACCAGCCCTGTCGGCTTTGGTGGCTTATAGGATGTTGCCTGTAGACAGAAAGAGCCCTCGCTTTAACTTCATCATCTGTCCCCACTTGCTGGTGAACTTGTACATTGCGGCTGCTACCAAGGGAACTACCCGCTTTGTGTGCTTATCCTGTGAGCCTAGGTTAACAGCAAACTTCTTCGTATTAGTTAGAAGCAGACCGTACTCCTGCTTCAAAGCATGGGGAGTTTAAAAACCAAAAAAAAAACCCCGACGTTAGCAAGGCAGTCTTTTTCTGTTACAGTCCCCCCTGCTGACAAATAAAGAAATAGTAAGATCACCAAAAGCAGAAAAATACTCAAAAAAACCCCAAAAAGCAGCCCCAAACCCCTTGAAGTGCTAATGAGTCATGGGGGACAATAAATCCAACTGCTGGTAGGAGAAAAATGCCTTTAGATATATGTGAGGAACTTCTGACTCATCTAGTATCAGACTTAATGACCGTAAGTGAGATGTGAAGAAATAGAAAGTTCAGCGTTAAATCTAGTGATAGGACCAATCTTACAGTTAGAGATTTTTTTTTTTTTTAATATGAAACTCATAGTGAATCGATCTAGGAAGATAATGGAAGATGTGAAAAGAAAACTCGACAAATGCTGGGTGTTTAGCAAAGATAAGTTCTGAATCAGTCTAAGACAGGAAAGGTATTAAAGGAGGTCTAACATGTTATATAAGTTATTGAATCAAATTTATTATAACTTGAAGATTAAAATCAAAGCTGAGTGAGACTTTATGCCGTTAAAATGAAGACTGCTAAAAGAGTGTAGACTTTGTTATTATTACAAAAATACTATTTTAGCAAAAAAAGTGTAATAGTGCGATACTGACTTTGGTTTGGTGCTGGATACGTGCTCTGGGATTCATACTGGCATAATTATATCTGTAGTTTTACGAGTGAAAAACCCCAGACCTTGAGAACCCATTAGTGACTTGCTGTTTTTTTAAAAATCCATTGAATTATATTCAAGCTCATCTGTCGCAGACTTGTCCTTTTGTTCTGTTTTCACCCATTGACCTTCATGCAAATTTAATTAGAAACTAAGAAGGTAAAGGAAGAGAGCTGATCTCATACATAAGCTACCTCATCTCTATCAATTTGGGCAACACAATAATTCAGTCTCTAATAGGCTGCTAAAATTTTTAGTATTTGAATAGGCATCGCTTAAGAAACTTAGTGTTTACTTGATCCTTCTGCATGCTTTCTGTCTGCTTAGAAAGGACTAATTAAGTTTCTGCACCTTGCTGTGGGTCTTACAAATGTTGCTTTGAAATAAATGACAAAATACATGTTTACTGGTAATGTGCTAGCTGGTTTGTTACAAGCAGGGTTTTAATTATGAGGAATTTTTTAGTTCAGAGATTTTTCAAAAGGTTTACAGAGTGGGCTGTGCATTATTTCCATCATTTCCTTACTTTCTATGCCTGCGTCATAGATAGCTCTTTGGCACCTACAGTAACTGCTAGCTGGGAGAAGTTACCTTATTCTGCTATTGCAAATTGTCTTGTCAGAGTTAACTCAGAATTCTAAGGATTTAGGCTGTGTTGTTGGGTTTTTTGGTTCAGATTTGAGATAAAGCCTTTCTTCTCTGAGCATTAAGAACTTCATCTAGATTTTAAAAAATGGTGCTGCTTCATGACTCTGAATTTAGTTTGGAGTAATGTCAGGTCTTTGCATCGTGTCATTGTGTTCTGTATGCTACATGTAATTGCCTGGATGGTTTGGGACAGCTTTGCAAGAAACTCCACATCTTACATGAGCGAACAGCTAAATGAAAGTATAAAATCCGCAGTCGCTACGCATAGAGAAATGTGTTCAAAGTCATGAGAAAATTTCCGTCTCTTTGCAGCATGGGCACAGTGCAAAGGCGAGCGCTGCTGCTGGAGCAGGACAGGCAAGGGGTGCTGCGGTGGCTGGCGTGTGGCTTCCTCCGCTCTCCTGCAGTGCGTGCTGCAAGGCTTCTGGTGGTGTCATCATGTGCACCAAGGGGCTCTCCAAAAGTGCCAACCACCCTCTCGTAATAAACATGCACAGGAAATTCTGTCATACCTCTTCTTCCAGTAGTTAGAAGAAAGGCTTTTTTGTTTCTTTTGAGTATCAGTTGGCTGTTTCTTGTCAATTAACACAGGCTGATGCAGGGTGCCCTGCCGGGCTGTGAGGAAAGGCTGCTGCAGTAGGACCTTCCCCTGGTCTGAATGCCGTTTTGCTCTTAAGATTCTTTAGATCTGGGAAGCTACATCTTTGGTCTTGGAGCCTTTTGCTAGATTAATTGGTAAAATCAGTGCTTTAATTAAACCGAAAAGATAAGGGTATTCACCTGCAGCTCCTGCTGTTTTGGCAAGGGCGAAAATCTGGCAGTTCTAATGGTTTTTAAAATCGTTTTAATTTAATCAAACTTCTTTTTCTCCTTCCTTTGAATCTGTGAAGACCCGAGGATCTGACAGTTTACATTCCAGGAAGGGTGGGGAAGCCAGGCTGTGTCTCTAGAAATGATGTGAAATACCAAATGTGAAGTTTTAAAAATGAGAGAACTGGCCCTTAATTTCTTCCAGGAATAATTGATGGTTCTAGCAAGTAGCTGAAAATACTTATGTTAATTGTGACTTTTATCTAGCTCATGTAAAAATGGCTTTTTGTAAGTAGTTAGTCCAGTTCCTTTACAGTTGTACTGAAGGGTAACTTCCAGAGCCAAAGTGATCCAAAAGATTTGTGTACACACCTGCCATCATCACTAGCATCTGTTCTTTGGTACATATTCTGAATAATGGAATTCAATTACAGGTCTTGCTTATTTTCAAAAGACCTTGTGGGTATGTTTTTGACTCTTTCCTATAGTTTTTTGTTACTGTATCATTTAAACACCTGTGTGCAACAGAAAAGGGATTGTAATGGGTTGCCACTGGCTGGATGCCAGGTGCCCACCAAAGCTGCTCTATCACTCCCCTCCTCAGCTGGACAGGGGAGAGAAAATACAATGAAAGGGTTGAGGTAAGGACCGGGAGATCACTCCCCAGTTACCATCATGGTAATAAACAGACTGAACTTGGGGAAATTAATTTATTACCAATCAAAATCAGAGTAGGATAATGAGAAAATAAAAACTAAATCTTAAAACACCTTCCCCCGACCCTACTTTTCTTCCCAAGCTTAACTTTACTTCTGATTTCTTTACCTTGTCCCCTCAAGCGGTGCGGTGGGACAGGGGATGGGGGTTGCGGTCAGTTTATCACACATTGTCTCTGCCGCTCCTTCCTCCTCAGGGGGAGGACTCCTCACAATGTTCCCCTGCTCCAGCGTGGGGTCCCTCCCACAGGAGACAGTCCTCCACAGACTTCTCCAACATGAGTCCTTCCCACAGGCTGCAGTTCATGAACCGCTCCATTGTGGGTCCCCCACAGGGTCACAAGTCCTGCCAGCAAACCTGCTCCAGCGTGGGCTCCTCTCTTTCCACAGGGCCACAGGTCCTGCCAGGAGCCTGCTCCAGCGTGGGCTTCCCATGGGGTCACAGCCTCCTTTGGGCTGCTCCGGTGTGGGGTCCTCCATGGGCTGCAGGTGGATATCTGCTCCATTGTTAACCTCCATGGGCTGCAGGCGGACAGCTTGCCTCACCATGATCTTCACCACGGCTGCAGGGGAATCTGTGCTCCAGCGCCTGGAGCACATCTTCCCCCTTTTTCTTCACTGATCTTGGTGTCTGCAGGGTTGTCTCTCTCACATATTCTCACTCCTCTCTCCAGCTGCAGCTGCTGTTGCACAGGGATTTCCCCCACACCCCCCTTCTTAAATATGTTATCGTAGAGGTGCTCCCGCTGTCACTGATGGGCTCGGCCTTGGCCAGCAGCAGGTCTGTCTTGGAGCCGGCTGGCATTGGCTCTATCAGACATCAGGGGAAGCTTCTAGCAGCTGCTCACAGAAGCCATCTGTGTATTCCCCCTGCTGCCAAACCCTTGTGCAAACCCAATACAGGATTATAAAGCTTTCACTTTTCCAGTTGGTTTTTCAAACGAAGTTTGGGGAGTAAAGGCCTCAAGTGCAGGGAGGTGGTGTGTCTATGGCATTAGTTTTGGTTGTTGAGCTAGCTTGGTTTTGTTTCTTTGTTTCACCTCTTATTCCTCTACTTGGTTGTTCTTAATTATTTCTATGTGTCTTTGGAGTTGTGGTTGGATGGGTTTCTCTTCGGTCTAATTAAGTCAAGTCCCTTTTGTGTATTTTACTAAATTATAATTCAGTATATCAAACCTTTTGTTTTTAAGGTGAAAAAGAAAACTGTCTAAGCGAAGAGCGAAGATGCAGAGCACTTCAAATTACCTTTGGCTGTTGTCTGACATTCTAGGACAGGGAGCTACTGCAAATGTTTTCCGAGGACGACATAAGGTTTGTGAGGAATTACTAATCTGAATAACATGTAAAATTGAAAACTTTTCATATGTAAATAACATTGTGAAATCAATGAAAAACTGTTCCAAGATTTAGGCCTAAACCAAGTATTGCTTTGTAACTATTAATACTTAGTTTTTAATTTTTAATATTCATCCATTGAATTAGAGTTCTGTACAGTTATTTCAGAGGATTTGTTTTTAATATTATATTATTTGTCCTTGTAAAATATTAACTGTTATTAATTCTTCATTCCTCCATTCTTCAGTTTTATGGAAATAATACTCCTTGCTTAAGAATTTAAATAGGAATAAAAGTCTTATCAATTTTTATTACATTATATGTTATTTTTGTCTTTGTTAAATTCTCTTTTCATAGTTTTTCACTGTTCTTTTAAAACCCGTTTCTTGTGATTTTTATGATTTTATACTGTAAGTGAAATATTCTTAACATATTATCGTATCAGATGACTTTGCTGTTAATCTTTGTCTGAAAGTCAATGTTACATACATGTCTAGGGTACCATCTTCTTAGTGACATGCCTTGAGTAATCAGTACAGAATAGTACATCTTTGAGCAGTTTTGCCATGTAAATGATATACTGGTTTGTATGTTGTAACCTGAGTGAGGGACTAAAATGACCTTACTTGTGTAGGTAATTCCATTCTTATGAATTTCACAGTATGTCTCACAAAATGAAGATAAGCCTAGTTATGAAAGTAACAATCCCTTGACAGTCTGTGTGAAATTAACAAAAAGTTATATCTAAGCTACAGTGTTTCCTATGCTCCACATTTAACTGGGAAGCCACACTAAGCAATAGCAGTTAATGTGCTTTTCTGGGTGAGTGAATTTCAACACAGAATGATTCCACTGTAAAACTTACGGTTTCATGGTTGCACTTCTCATCACTCTCACTAGTCTGAGCACGGAACCTGCAGCTCATTGTCAATGGGAGGAAACTTTTACCTGGGCACCAGTAGTGCACGTAAGCGTACTGTACAACATATCTAGTCTAAGCACAGGAAGGCTTAGAAAGAATCTGTCGCACACAAGACTGCTAATGTAAGCTTATTCCTAGAGTGGGCTCAGGGAAGTACTTTGGCCTAAGAGGGACAGCAGTTGCACTGTCAGCTGGTGCTGTGGGTGCCTGAGTATGTTGGGGCTTAGTCCCACTTGAGCACTTAAGTCTCTGATTAAGCTCATAACTGTGCTCCTGTCACTTATTACGTGGGTTTGAATTGCTTCAGGGTTTTGCATGCGTGGTATGTAGTGCTCGACACTGCCTTCTTTGAAAAAGTAAAATACTGCTTTATCACTATAAACAGAACAGTAAAGAAAAAGAGAGCAACATTCAGCTTCTGAAAGTTGTCTTAACTTAAGCGAGCCACGATTCTCAGCTGTTGTATGTGCGTGTTTCTTATTGATTTGTACAAGTGGCTTACCTCTTGCTGAAAAATTATTTTTCAGCTAAGTTTATGGGTCATTCTTAAATGTGTAGCCTTTCTTATGCCAGCTATTCTTTTTTTTAAAAGCACTTAGATTTTGTGGGCTAACATTGAGTTTCCATTCTGCTAGTCTGTTTACTTCTTGTCTGTATTAAACTAAACCAATATATACATAATATTGTTTTTGGAATCTTAACTTCCACCTTAACACAAAGTACTATTTTGAACGGTTTGTAATCTGGGTATGCTCATATGCACAACAAGATCTCAAAACGCTTGGGTGATGGGCATGTGTACATTTACAATCTTATGCTTCTGTTTGATTAGCAATTTCTTTGTTTTGAACAGAAAACTGGGGATTTATATGCTGTCAAAGTGTTTAACAGTATAAGTTTCCTGCGTCCTGTTGATGTTCAGATGCGAGAGTTTGAAGTATTGAAGAAATTAAATCATAAGAACATTGTCAAATTGTTTGCCATTGAAGAAGAGGTAATGAATTGTTGTAGTCGTGATCAGAGATGCGTGATAGTAACCACAGTAACTGACTTTTTGCTTTATCCTTAACTACATAGGATGAAGTTACATTTTTAAAGAATGGTAACGTATATGATGATATAAGTACTCTGACCCAACCACCATAGTTTTGTCTTTTTCTTTCTTTTTTTTTTTTTGTTGTTGTTGAAAGAATATGCTTGCAGTGTTCAAGCATGGTTTATGATTCTTCAAAGCCATCTCGAGAAGCCACTGTCCTAAGCTTTATCTTGAATTAGGATTTTTAAGCTGTCTATATGTATGACTATTTAATACATACTGGTAGTTGGAGGTGTTTCAGTAATCCTGACAATGTTATGCTTTTGCTTGGCAACCAACTGTGTCATTATTTAATGACATAGGACGTGTAGAACTGTATGTTAGTATGAATTGCAGTAGTTGTGCTGAAACTGAGACTGATCAGTTGAAATGACCCAGATACTGAGACTAGTAAAGAGGAAAGAAGGACAATTGCTGATATCTGCTCTTCTGTGCTGCAGTTTCTCATTTGTTCACCTATCAATACTGCTGTCAACCCTTTAAGTGCCTAGAACTTGAGGCTTTCTTAATTTTTAATCCCTCTCCAAGTTAGAATACATGAAACAATGTAAAAATTCACCTTTGATTCTTTTGAAAATCACCAGAATGGGATTTATGATCTAGCTGCAGATTTTATTTTTCTTTTTCTGAAAGTAAGATCCTGCGGTTATATGTAATTTCTGACATTGTTTTCACAATAGTCACAGACTCATCTTTTTTTTTTTCCAGACAACAACTAGACACAAAGTACTAGTTATGGAATTTTGTCCATGTGGGAGTTTATATACAGTTTTAGAGGAGCCGTCTAATGCCTTTGGTTTGCCAGAGTCTGAGTTCTTAATTGTTTTGAGAGATGTGGGTATGTAGACTTTGCTCTTTAGTCTAATTCTTTGACTGAAACAAATACATACTTGTTATATTTATCTTGAAACAAGAAGAGACAAGGAATTTGAATGACTGTCAACTAATTGGGACAAGCAAGGATGGTCAGACTTGATGATCTTAAAGGTCTTTTCCAACCAAAACAATTCTATGATTCTATAATTGAACAAATTAATATGGTCACATGGAGTCAGATCTTCTATTTATGCCTATATTGGTATAGATAGCTGCATTAAGAAGCTGTTTCTGTTTAAACATTCCTATCATTCTCTTTTTGTTTGTTTGTTTCAAGATTATTTGTTACACATTGGATTGATTCCTAGTGATAATTAAACTCAGAAGAGGAAATTAGAAAAATAATGAGGTTTACTTGTGTCTTCCTGTTATAAAATTTTCCTCCATTACTTTATGGCAAAGATGTTGCTGAGAGCGAGAAATACTGTAATTTAGGTGTTTGAAAGAAAAAAGGCAAAAATGCTTAGAATATTCTCTGGTCCGGATCTTTTTATTAATTGAGCGTCCTTTCTCATTCCTATTTTCCAATGAGAAAATAAACACACGTGTCTTCCTAGCTTCAGTTACAATACAGTGTTTGTGCAACCCATGTTAAGATGTATGTATAAATTCTGGTTGGTTTGTTTTTGGTTTTTTTTTGAAGTGGCTGGGATGAATCATCTCCGGGAGAATGGAATAGTGCACCGTGACATCAAACCAGGCAATATAATGCGTGTTATAGGTGAAGATGGTCAGTCTGTTTACAAGCTTACAGACTTTGGTGCTGCAAGAGAACTTGAAGATGATGAACAATTTGTTTCTCTCTATGGCACAGAAGAATATTTAGTAAGCCTACATGTGATTTCACTTTCTGTTGAAGGAATGTTTGAAGCCTGGGGCCCATTGGGATGAGAGTTGAATAGGTGATGGTCAGACTGTTGGGAATTAGTGTTTAAACCTTTGTATTATAATTGTATATATAACTTTCCTCCTTTTTCATCTTGGGTCGTGCCACTGATCTGAGCACAGTAGCCTTTCAGTAATTTCCAGGTCCAACTTCCACTGTTGCTTTGTGTGAAAGGAAGAACAACAGTATTTTAGATATTAATGTTTTTGCCTTTATCTCTGTAGATATTTTTCAGTTTGTATTTGAGCTACTTGGGTGATGTTGGGTGTAGTTAAGATATACTTACTTGGTATCTTAGTTAACCAAAGAGAGGCAGGCAGAGAAGCATCCATACAAGCATCATAGGTATGATTTTCTTCCTGCCATGTTTTCCCACAGGTAGTATTGTAACTGATAGTGTCCTCTGCTATGGATCTTTTTCTAATTTGGTTTCTGTTGTTTCAGAATAATCTGGAGGAATACTGTCTGCTCTTCTTTAGGGGTGTCTTATTCTAGTAATCAATCTTTAGCTAAATTTTAAAATATTTTTTGCAAACCTTTAATAGAAGTGGCTATCTTACGTAGGAGCACTTTTGTGATATTCTGTCAGAATAACTAAAGCAAATTCTGTGATACAAGCTAACTTTGCTTTTCGATTAAATGGCTGAAAGTTTAGAATGACAAATTATCTTGCTGTGCAATGATAGACTGGGGTTTTGTTCTTTACATTGTTCATAAAGCAATTCTAACTTCTTTTTTTCTGTTTGTTTTTTTTTTTTTCTTTTTAGCATCCTGATATGTACGAGCGAGCAGTTTTGAGGAAAGAGCATCAGAAAAAGTACGGAGCAACAGTTGATCTGTGGAGCATAGGGGTGACCTTTTACCATGCTGCAACAGGGAGTTTGCCTTTCCGACCTTTTGAAGGACCTCGTAGAAACAAGGAAGTGATGTAGGTAATTTAGAAGGAAAATTTTATGTTTGTAAATTGTCAGTCCATTAAAAGCTTTTTATCAAGAAATCCTACACACATACAGTAAACATTAAAATAGTGAAAATATTTAAGGAAAAACCTTCTTTAACTTTGTTGTGGTTTAACTCCAGTAGGCAGCTAAGCACCACACAGCTGTTCGCTCACTCCCCCACAGCGGGATGGGGGAAGAGAATTGGAACTGTAACAGTGCGAAAAATTGTGGGTTGAGATGAAGGCAGTTTAATAAGTTAAAAAAGAAAACACTGAAACCAACAAAAAGCCCCACCCCTAAACCGCAAGGAAAACAAAACCAAGAAAAACAAATTATGCAAAAAAAAACCCAATTGCTCACCACCAGCCAACTGATGCCCAGTCAGTCCCTGAGCAACTACTGCCCTGGCAAATTTTCCTCCCCAGCTTTTATTGCTGAGCATGATGTCATATGGTATGGAATATCCCTTGGTGTCAGCTGTCCTGGCTGTGTCCCCTTCCAACTTCTTGCCCACCCCCCGGCCTACTAGCTGGCAGGGCAGTGTGAGAAGTAGAAAAGGTCTCGACGCTGTGTAAGCACTGCTCAGTAATGGCTAAAACATGCTGTTGTTATCAACTCTGTTTTGGTCACAAATCCAAAACACAGCATCATATGAGCTACTATGAAGAAAATTAACTCTACTCCAGACAAAATCAGTACAAACCTTCTGCTTCAACAAGGATTTTACTGTGTAGCACCCTAAGACCTGAATTAAGCATCAGAGCTCCCCCAAAATACTGCTGTATTTTGACACATCCTTCCTTCACCGTGGCACTAAGCTGGTGTGTTGCAGTGTGGTGTATATAACTTGGATATTCAGGCAAAATTATGGTATTCTGAAACAGGTTTTCAGTGCTGCAAACTTCTGTTGTTCTTTAAATGATTGTCTTCACAGGCAGTCTTGAAATCCATATGCTACCCGTGAGTGACACTTACTGAGTAGCAGAGTTGTGGACTGTGGCTGAAGATAACGGGGGTAGCTTCTGAATGGGAAACAAGTTGTGTCTATGATGTGCTGGGTGGAATTGATTCCTGTTTCATCTTAGTCTAGTTCTATTTTGTTGTTGGTCTGTGTGTTGCATTTAAAAAATAAAGCAAGGTGGTATTTGGGAACTCTGATAGGCCACTAACATCTCTGTTCTGTTACTCCTTGTAAGGCTGACTCCAGTTTTCTTAGTTTAAGGAACTGCCCATCCTGTGATTATTCCGCAGTCGTTATTGTATCTACTTGTGCGATAAGCAAGGAGCATATGTTTTGTATGTACCTCATCCTCCAAAAAGAGAACGCACAACTGAAATCTTCTGTTGCAAAAGGCTATTGCTCCTGATTAGTTTCATGAGAAATTTGAGAAATACTAGCCTGTTCAGTGCAAAGTTAGACAATGCCAAATTGTGTCCGAATTGCTAGATGTTTCCAAGTTAAAGTAATTTCTCAAAGCCTTCTTTATCCTCAAGTGACTTTGTGGCGGCTAAATGTCATCTTTTGCCATGGAACATGCTAGAAGTCAGTCATGTAAATGCCTACATTGAACTGGCTTGGAAATCTGACTTTGATTAATTAACACTTATGAAAAAACTTCAGCTTCCTTCAGTGATGCCTGAAATCTCTCCTAAATTTTTCTCAAGTCTAAGGTAGACAAAGTTGCTTCTCCAACGTAGCCCAAAGTGCTTCCTTTTCATTGTTTACTGTTTTAGCACCACTGGCTGTCAGCTTGTAAGTGAAGCTTCCTAATTATTACACCACCTACAAATTTAGGCCAGTCTGTTGTTTAGATTCGTATTATTGATACCCCTTTGAGGATTAGTTACTAGACCTATTTATGTATAAGAGGTAGTAGCTGAAGTCTCTATTATTTTTATAATGTATCACAGGTATAAAATAATCACTGGAAAGCCTTCTGGTGCTATTTCTGGAATACAGAAAGCAGAAAATGGACCAATTGAATGGAGCTGGGAGATGCCTGTTTCTTGTAGTCTTTCAAAGTAAGTTTGAACTTCTCACAAAGTGTTTCAATGCAGTTATTCTCTCGGGATTTGGTCTTTGGAACAGAGATCTGACTGTTACAGTTGTTTTCTTTGAACTCTTCAGTAGATTGGTACAGTCTACTATTAGGTTATCAAGTGTTTTTTGTTCCCATCTGTCCAAATAGTTTTATGACTGCTAATTTACAAATGAGCACCTGAGAATCTGAACGGGTGCGAGTATAAGAAAGATTATTACTACATTTTCTTCACCCTCAGGAAAGGAGCATGAAGATTTAATAAACTTTGAATTGATGGCCCCCCTTTCTTGCAAGAATGTGACTTCAGACATTTACAAAGATTAGGCAGTAGGAAGGAAATGATAAGAAAAGACAGTTCAGAGACTTGCGCTTTTGCTAGAAAACAATTCACATCAGCACATTTAACATATTCTCATAGTATCTTTTAATTTTTTTTATCATAATATTTTTGCTACATGTGTCATAATACTCAGCAGGAAGAGCTGTGGAAGATCTGATCTTAAAAACACCTCCCATTTACCTACTTATCTTCCTGAGACTCCTTCAGTACTTTAAAATTACTACTCTCTCATTGTAAAGTGAGAAAGAAATTGTTCTGTGACTTTAAAACAAACTTTTCTGAAAGCCAAATATGTGGATCCATAAGACTGAAAGACTGGTTTATATCAATTCATTAGTTTATACGGTGCAGAACTTGCAATTTATATATATTTTTCCTGATACTGCTCAGTTGTTTCTTCTGCTTATTCCATATAATTGAAGTGCTTAAATAATAAAGGAAGCAGGTTTTTTTCATTAAACATCTATTTACAGTAATATTTTTGAGTAGCATATAAATAATACTTACTGTTATAACTTTAGTACTAAAGTGGGTTTGAGCACAGCATCCACTGATGTCTAATGAGGCCATCAATGTGCTTATAAGCAACTGGAACTTGCTTCAAAACATTACCAGTTTTACCACTGGATTCAGGTTTGATGTGTGCGTAATGTTAAAACTTTGAAGAAGTTGTTCGTAATAACACAGGAGTAGGATCCATAAAGTTCCTTGCAATTCAAATTCTCAAGGTAGGAATACAAGAAATTCAAGCTGGCCATTCTCTTAGAATAGTAATGACTGTAAGTTGCACATTTTTCTTTGCAGCAGTTCAGCTGCACGCGTGGAGTTACTTATTTAGCTCAATCTCAATCAGGATTAATTCTGCTAGTGTTGACAATTTAAATAATGAGTCTTTGCTAACCCAGCTGATTTTGATTGAAAGCAACATAGTGTGCTCTCACAAGCAGCTCAGCCAGCAAACCATAAATGGCAGTAGCTTCCTTCAAAGTGATAAACTGTGGTAAGTGTGTCGGGAGGGACGGGTAAAATACTACTCCCCAGCAGTGGTAGAAGGTGACCTTAGCTCTACAATGGAGACTTTTTAAATTGCATGTCATTTTTCCGATGCTCATGAAATATGTCAAATACCAAGGAAAAAATATTTGATAGTTGAGCCTAAAATGGAAAGCGATAAAGTACGTGTATTAATTAAAAACAATAAATATTACCATTGAACGTTTTGTGGTTCAGTAGAGGAAAAAAAAAAACCAGGCTCTGGATATTCTTCAGGGGATAGTAGATATGCATTCATGACAGAAATCCAATGAAGTATTGCAATTGGTTACAAGGTGAAAAGATCCAAGTAGATCCAAGTTGTCTTGTCTGTTCCTGGTGTCCTCTAGGGGTCTGCAAGTACTGCTCACGCCTGTCCTTGCCAACATTCTTGAAGCAGACCAGGAAAAATGCTGGGGATTTGACCAGTTCTTTGCAGAGACCAGTGACATACTGCACCGAATAATAATCCACATCTTTTCACTACAGCAGATGACCTTGCACAAAGTTTATATTCACAGCTATAATACGTAAGTGTGTTCTTTCTCTGTTTTCATTTCTTTCCTCTTATTCAGGCGAACATTACTGTCCCCTGAGTTCACCAGTGTTAAAAATTCAGTACCCTTTCCTTGGCAGTTTATCTGATGAAGTGAGTTTATCTTGTCGTTCTTCTGCGTACTCACAGTGTATAGAAGTATGTTGATCATAAAATATTTCTAATACAAATAAAATCATTGAAGGTCAAATCAACTGATCTTAAACTTGGTCTTAATCAGTGACAGAAGGTAGACTTAATCCTTGACATGTTACAATGTGTCTTTGTTCTTAATGGATACCAACTCATCCCACATTTGTGTATGTTACTTATTTACAAAGTAGTTTTCCAGAGACTCTGTTCGACTCTGCTTTTCTTATCTTGTCCTCAAGAATACAAAATGTGCACATCATCTGTCTGACTTAAAACTCTGACAGGGCTTCTGAAGTTATAATTGGTACGATCTAGGATCCTGAGTTACATGGAGTTCCCTTTATGGTCATCAAGTGCTGATGTTAAAAGCTGTAAAGTCTGGTTTACAGTTTGAGACAAAAATAAGTGCCTTTTCTCTGCCTTATTACAGATAATACAAAGCGTGCATTATTCTCCAATATGAGAACAGATATAGTTATTTCATCGTATGTATAAATACAGTCCTGGCCTTTTCCAGTTTTTCTTTTCTCTTCTGTCACTTGTATTTTGAGAGAACCCAAGTACTATGTTTTGCAGAGGAATCTTGTTTGCAGCTCAAGTTGTTATTTGTACTTCATAAAAAAAAACCCCAACTTATTATTATTTACCTTTATGATTACTTGAATACTCACTGTAGTATTAAGAAGTGACAGTGCATACTAGTGCTGCACAGGAGAGAAATTGGTCCTTCCTGTTAGTGGAGTTAAGGTTTTTTTTACTTTGTTAGAGGTTTTGTTTGTTTGTTCATTTGTTGTTTTGGTTTTTGGTGTTTTTTTTTTGGTGGGGAGGGAAGGTTTGTTATAAATTCTTATGCCTTGTATCCATTGACTGCTGGAAGTAAACTACCAAAGCATCTTTGGTTTTCCTTATCACTGCTGTGTTAGGAGATAAGCTGGCTGGCTGTTAGCTTACAGGTTGAATTTAAGGTGTGTGCTTTTTGACATGTAAAACACCACTCTTCTCTTGGAGAGAGACATCCCTCTCCTTTGAAGAAATGGGCATGCCTGAGAAAACTAAAGTATTCATCCTTCCTCTCATCTGGTCTTGTCTGTTTTTGCTGACCTTCAGACTTCAGGCCAAAGCGAGTTTGTTTACACAGACGTGCTTTGGTGGAAAATCAGAGGTAGAAAGGGAAGTTTGATATTTTGCAGGAAATAGCATTTATTTTTGTAACAAAGCAACCTGGAGCCTTAGGCAGCGTGCTGCTTTTTGTTCTTATAAGTCAAATGCTTTATGTATAAAACCATTTCTTAGTTAGTCAGAAGTAAAGGGAATTTTTATTTAAGTAATACAAAATCTGAATTCTTGAACTGTTGTAGTGAGTCTAACTACTACTGAATGTATTTTTTGTATTATAGAGCTGCTATATTTCATGAATTGGTCTACAAACAGACAAAAATACCATCTCAGAATCAAGAACTACTATATGAAGGTCGGCGTTTAATACTAGAGCCTGGCAGATTGGCACAGCACTTCCCCAGAACTACTGAGGAGAATCCTATCTTTGTAGTAAGCAGGGAGGCTGTGAACATTGTTGGATTAATCTATGAAGAAGGTATATGAAAGTCATTTCCCCTTTCTTATAGCTATTCTTTGTAAATAGTTTGGGTTATTTAATTATTGTTTTATGTCTGTTATGTCTTAGAAATAAAGTTTGAAAATTTTCTCTGTTGATACCTGAAGTTTTAAGTATGCAATCTAATTTTTTTCAAAAATGCTGAGTATTCAGTATATTTTTACAGAAACAGTAGCTGCTTGTAATGTTCCTAGTGCTGTGAACCTGAGCATTTGTGTGTTAAGATGTAGTGGTGCATAAGGAGTTCTGAAACTTTTTGAGGCATGACACTTTTAACAAGTAGAAAGGAATATTATAGAATGTAATTCAAAGCTTGTTCTTTTGTTCCATTACTGGAACAAGTGGAAATTCAAGTTTTGCTTTTTTTTTTTTCTCTATTTGTCATGAATGTGGTTAGCTTTTCAGTTAACAGAGGAGCTCTTAACAACTTACCTTTGCTTAGAAGATAAGGTAATGCCATAACAGAAAAAAAATAAGTTCTTTCATTTCTGTTTATCACTGAGAGGCTTATAGAGGGCCCTGTGCCAGAGCCCTTTTTTATAAGAGATGAGCTAGCCAACGTGCCTCTAGTTGAGAGATCAGCATTGCTTTTGTCAGTATGTCCTACATACTGGCTGCTCAGGCCAGCTGGCGCTCGCACAGAGGTGCTGAAGAGTGTGGGTAGGTGATCTGTTTGTGGAAGGATCAACAGGACCTTTATATTGTGTCAGAGCTTTCTGAAGGAATCAATGACCATGAGAAAAAAGGAGATTCAACTGACAGAGGCCATCCTAGGTTTTTCAACAACTGTGTGGTGAAGTCCTGCCCTTAGAAGTCTCAATGAAACTAAGCAGCCATGAGGGAATGGTCTCCCATGCAGGCAAACGCAGGGTTGAACAACAGAAATAAATGGTTGGCTTTCTCAATGGAGAGAGATTGCTAGTGGAGACCCACGTGAAACCTGTGCTGTGCAGCATGTTCAAAAGTAAGTCTGAAAAAAGAAGTGAAGGGCAGTTTGCTGAGGATACCAAGTTATTTAAAGTGTTTAAGACAAAGGCTGGTTTTGAAAGTGCGCGTGAGAACCACACAATATTAAAAGGCTTGGCAGTAACAGATGAAACAGTATGGATTAGATGAAAATCCATGTAGATACACATAAAAACAGCATACAGGGTGGGGAGGGGAAACAGTCTGAACTTTTGAAGTCTCTTATGGAAAATAAGAAAATACAGATGTTTGTTTTATGTTTCAGTTTTACTTCCTAAAGTACATCAACGTTATGATTTGGATGGGGATGCTAGTATGGCTAAAGTGAGTAATTATGATTTTAATTTATATACCTGTCTCAGATAATGATACTCAAATGAAAGCTACTTGATCTCCAGATAAATGTTATTGAAACTGTTTTTAATATGCTAGTGAGGATTCTGATCAACAGAAATGTATTTGTTAACAAGGGCTCCAAAAGTATGTTAAAGCCATACTTTGTATACAAAATATGTTTGCATATTTTTTTAAAAAAAGAACAAACCCAAAAAACATCCTTCTAAAGTCCGAGTGTTTTGTTACTGCATAATTCAGTGATGGGGGGAAATGAGGAAGGCAGGAAAATGAGCCTGCCACTTTGGAATTAGCTAGAAGATTTGTGACATGCCCTGTGATGGTGCAAAGCTTAACATAAGAAAAATAACTTTCATTTTTCTGTCAATAGAGAGGAGTCTCTAAGACTCTGAGGAGAGTGGAATTTCTGTTGCCTCTCCTGCAAGTTTTCAGAATCTGTGGGAGACAAGTAGAGGATGTTTTATTCTTTAGGTCATTTTTCTAAAACTACTGAATGTATGCATTGCTATACTTTGACTTTGTGACCACGATTTATACTATACCTGTAAAATACTGGCAGCTGAGGAGCCTTGTATTCAGGCATGGTAGTCTTGAAAGCGTATGTCTTTTTGAATACCAGAAGTCTTTAGAATTAATAAACAGAAAGTCATCAGTTAATAGTAATTATTTAAAATGTTGTAAATTATCATTTCTGAAATGGTTCACAATCCTAAATAATGCAGCAAAGTTGTAAGTGAAATTAGGTGAATGAAGAGAGTCCCTAGCCTTAGAATATAAAAATGTGTCATTTTTTTCAAGTTTCTTTTAATGCACGTGTCTAATTCCTAAACTACTGAAGAAATGTACTTGTGACTTTCCAGAAATTAAAGTAAATCCTGAGAGTAAGTGGTATCATTTTTGTTTATAAGAGACATTTTCATGCCTAACAGATATTTCAGTATAACTGGAAAAACTCACTCACCATGTTTAGCTCTGCCTCCATAATGAGTGTTTGGTTATCTCCTGACTAAAGTTTGGGCAAAGTTATGCATTTTAAACTACCATCTTCATGTCGCTCTTTGTTTTATTAATCTGTATTGCTTTGTTGTGATTAATTGACTTGAAACAATTGTTAAGAGAATGCCAGATTAGTACTAATGTTGTTTGTTATTTCCACCAGGCAGTAACAGGTATCGTGTGTTATGCCTGTAGAGTTGCCAGTTCTTTGCTACTTTACCAGGAGCTGATGCGAAAAGGAATACGATGGCTAATGTAAGCAATTGATGGAATTTCATTGAGCATTTGTTTTGGGTTTGGTTGCTTGGTTTTTTGGTTTTTTGGTTTTTTTTTTTTGTTGAGACATGCCTTGATTATCAATACATAATTCTGTGATCTCCCAGTATCTTGGGAGGTTTTCTTTACTTCTTGAATATGAATAGGCTTTCTGAATTTCTTCCTTCTTTCTTGTCATGAAGGAAATGAAAATAATTTTTTGCTCACAATAAGGTTTAGGTATTTGCAATTTCACTCTCTTCTGTGGATAATTTAAGTCTAACCTCTGGTAACATGCAGGTACTATTGAGCAGCTGGCACAAGATAGAGATGCATTAGTATAATCCTCATGAAACTAACTGAAAGCAATTCTTGCTAGCAGTTATTGCTGTGGGTATAGTATTGTATTACTGACTACTGGTAAGATGGCAGTTGAATACTTATGTTATAGACTAATGCTTCACTTTTTTAGTGAAATAATCAAGGATGATTACAATGAAATGGTTCATAAAAAGACAGAGGTTGTCATCAGGCTGGATTTCTGCAGCAGGAACGTTGAGAAAGCTGAGAAAATGTGAGTAGAAGCACTACACCAAATGCATTGATTTTTTTTTATTATCATCTTTAATGACAGCGGTATTTTAAGTTATGTTTATTTACAGGGAGTTTGCATATAAAAGTTAAATTTGAATCAGCATGGATTTGCTGATGGCGGTGACTTAAGCAGATTTAGTAATATGCTTTACTCAAATTAGAGTGTTAATTTTGCTGTTTAATCTAGTGGGAACAAGTAATTACTATTGAGTAGTAATTGTATGTGTTCTTTTACTCCTTTCTTCTCTGACTCCGCTCATTTGCCGTTGGTGACTTTAGAAGCTATAGTAAAGCCTGGACAAAGAATAGAGTAGCTTTCCTTTCGTTAGTCATTTAGTGCTTTTGTCACTGAGTTTGCTCTTGTGTGTTTACTGGGGATGACTTTAAATACTGCCCCTTTCACAGCTTTAAGACCATAGCATTTTCTGCATGGAAGGAATTTTAATGTTGAAATATAACATAGAGCAGCTGCAAAAAAAACCAACAAACAAACAAAAAAAAACCCCAAAACCCAAACCAAGCAAAAACCAAAGCTGCATTAGGATATCACTAGATCACAGTGCATGCACATAGAGGGGCCAAAAATAAACTGCACAGGAAATTCTACTTCTGTCATTTTTTCAAGTGCCTGACTATTATGTTATTTTTTTGTCTATTTCGGTTAATTCAAATGGCAGAGGTCTGTATCACAGAGTCTAACTCTTGGCCATATGGACCCATTTAGATCTATATAGTAGCAAGTTTTTTAGAGCGCTTTCTTTAAAACTGACAAAACTTATTATAAGGAGCAACTAAAGAATTGTAATCTTTTAGCATAGGGTCTTCCAAGTTTCAAAGACCACAGAAGACATTTATTTCTCGTCTTCCATCCCAAGGAAGCAAATGTTGTACAGCAAATGTCAGATTCTTCTGCCCTACCGCTTTCAGTCAAGTGCTGTCTGTAGGAGATGGGATTGCACCACTGAATTCTCCCTCCAAGTTTCATTTTTTTTCTCTCTCCCTTTCTCTTTTTGTTTCATCTTCGAGTCCCACTCAATGTCCAATTCTCAGTCATGTTCCTTTCCACTTTTAATGTGTCCTTGCAGTGTTTTGTTCAGTCTTTCCACAAACTAGCATTAGCTTCATCTTTAAGGTGTGCTGTCCTTACGCAGTCTGGTACAAACTTTACACACCGTCTCTTCATAGGATTCTCCTATGGGTAGTTGTTTCCCTATTCAACCTACTGCCAGTCTCCCCCAAATGCCATCTTGGTCATAGGATTCGCTAAACTCGCTTCCAGGCTGCTCTGAAAATGTAGATGCCCACGAGATGATTAATGCATGCACGTAGAGCCATTGGATTTGCAGAGTAGACTTAAGAATAGACTTAAGCCATGTTGGAGCTGCTATGCATGTGCGAATTGAACAGCTTGTATGTAGTAATTATGGATAGGGAAGGATTTGTCAGAGTTGCTGTGTGCATGCCAAACACGTACAAACTGATGCACCTGGGATTTAAGGTGTAGCTTTAAAAAAAAACCCACAACAGTGAAACTAGCAAAGTTGATAACTAGCAAGATAACAGTATACCTGAGTAGCCTAGTTATAGATCATCAGGGCTGTAATCCAAGATCTCCTTCAAGCCAGTTTACACTAGTTGACAGGACTGGTTCTTGTTCACTCTGTGTTTGGTTCAGATAGCTTTTTCTGCATTCTGTCAGGTCCCTGCAGAAGGAAGCCGTTTAGAGCTCTGAAGAAACTGCTGTAGGTTCTGATTTGTCACTGTAGTGCATTCAGCAGTATCTCAGAGCAGCAATTTGAACAAAAATTATGTCCACTTGCAAACTGGAGTAGTTCTCATGTGAACAGAAGTTTGCTATGTGTTTGCACATGGTCTTTCGGCCTCTGACAAAGGGGCAGGATTTTCAATTTATTTGACTTCAGAAAGCTTTTAGGGAGTTAGCAAAGGACGTGTCCTCTTGTTTGTCCTCCCTTTTCAAGGCTGTGCTTCAAAGCATGACAATGCAAAGCTTTTATTTGAAAAGGTAAATGAAGTATTGAACTTGAGAAAAGTATGTATTTTTTGAAAGCAGCTGAGCTGGTTTTGATAGTGTTTTTAATAATAAAATGTGCCTGAGACTCAACAGGAAAAATAGCGTCCCGAATTATTTATTTTGCACTTGAGCTATGGTCATATGGGAAGTATCAATATGAACAGATGGTGCTGCTAACCCAGCCTATAAGGTTGTAACTCAGCCATCCCAAGATTTTGGTAACTCAACCAACCCAAGGTTTTTGTAACTCAGGCTTTCCAATATGTTTCTACAGAAGAGCATTTTGGTGCACTGGAGTATTAGTTTGTTGTGTGTCATTGACTACTTTAAGTAACCCTAGTTTGGTAACCATTTAAAAATTATTTGTTGAGAGAAAATAGTTTACCACTGCCTGTCAAGTACAAGTAATGAGAATAGAATAAAGAAGTCGGAAATGGAAGTTTCAAATTTCTTAACAGTTCAAATGTAGGAAAAAAAATCAAGAAATTTTTTTTTTCATAACAAAAATGCTTCTATTATTAATGGCCACTTAAGGTTGTCAGTGTTTCATGGTTGCTGCTTGACAGATACTGTACTTCACATCAAAGAAAGGTAATTATTGTTGATCTCTAGATTCAAAGAATATTTTGAGTGTATTCATTGCTTGTTTATTTTCTTTCCTAACTCTGCTTTTTTTATTTTCTTTCCTAACTCTGCTTTTTTTATGGTCAGATATGAGAATTTGATGCAGATCAACTTGGAAGCACCAGAAGTAGATGAAATTTCAGAGATACACACAAAACTGTTGCGTGTAAGTATCTTACAAAGCCTGTGTCATTCTCAAAATGGTCTTTCTAAAGAAATAGCCAAATACACAATAATACAGTTTTTTCTGTGAGTAACAGCTCTGAATTTTCAAAGGCATTTCTAGACTGCCAAAGACTGTAAAAATGCCCATACTGAGATGTGGATATCTTACTGAAAACAGAGTAAATCCTTTTATTAGTCCAGTGCAGTGAAAATAATAAAAAGTTCCTGAAAATACAGTCTCATTTTTAAGCACACTTGAGTAAAAAATTATAACCATGAAATATATTTTACTTTGAAGTTCTTTTCCTTGAAGAATTTTAAACTACTTTGTTGGCTTTCTAAAATGATACACACACAAACACACTTCAAAGTGATCTGCTTTGAAATTTGCATCATGTTTCCAGACAAATAAGGAAAAATTGAAAATACATGCTGCTGTCCTAAAGTTCTCCATTCTAAAAGCAAAAGGTGGTTAGTGCATTTTTGTTTTGAAGGTTGTGTGAACCGCGGAGAAAGAAAGGTATGAATTACGTGGATAGTCATTATATGAATTCTTAACAAACCAAAAGAACAAGTGTAGAAGTAAATAGGGAATATATGAAAGGTAGAAACTTATTGTTGAAAGAAAATAAATATTAACTAACAGAAATGCCAGCATCAAAGATGATTCTTTCTTTAATAATACTGTGTTTTATCTTCTTTTAGCAAAGCCTAGGCAGATAATTGGGCATATTTCTTTAATGAAGGTCAGTGAAACAAATGGGTCTATAGTATTAACGCGCTCAGTCTGTTTTCAGCCTCAAGTAATTTTTTACTTTACCCAGTGGTAAGATTGAACTTTCTTGCTCTTATGTAGCTCTCCAGCTCTCAGGGCACAATAGAAACTAGTCTTCAAGATATCAAAAACAAACTTTCTCCTGGTGGTTTACTGGCTGACACTTGGGCAAATCAGGAAGGCATGCATCCCAAAGACAGAAAGTGAGTAACTGTATTAATTGTTTTAGTATTGAATTCTACATTGAGTTGTAGTTCGTAAAACTCATTAATAGGTTCTTAAATTTATATATAAAAAAATCTCATTTTCTTCCTTTTGTCACTCTAGTCCAGAAAGGCTGCAGGCGCTGCTTTGTTCCATCTCAGATATTTATTATCAGTTCAAAAAAGACAAAGCAGAACGAAGTAAGTAACTTGTTTGATTCATTTTTAACATAAACTGAATGGAAAGGACAGGTCAGTCCTTGTTCCACTAGGATATTTGTGGTAGGAATGGAGAGTTAATCAGCAACAGTGAATATGTCTGTAGGTCTTTTGTAGTGAGGTACTGTCTTAAAGCCCATATGAACAAAACACCACTATTGATCTTATAAATTTGAATTGCAAGACTGAAGAGGAGGAAAAAAAAGAGTAAATGACCACTTTTACCTATCAATCAGGATAGGACAAGGAAAGCGTATGGGAAATGGGTAAATTTAGTGGAGTTTTACATAAATACAATTAACAGAATTAAACTGGTAATGTCTGTCATCTGCTCTGATCCTAGGGCTTCCTTATAATGAAGAACAAATTCACAAGTTTGACAAGTAAGTTTTAAAGTTACCTTTGGGAAGTACCACAATTGCTTTCAGGTCCTTCAGATGCTCTTGCCAATAACCTCTTCTGTTGATTTTTATTGTAAATTAGAAACTTTTTAGGATTGCTTTAAAAATATTCCTTTAAATACCTTAAATACATAGGGGTGCGAGCATAAGGTAATGAGGTGCTTTCTGGCAGTGGAGTTCCTTCACTGATAGACCTTCTAAATGTAGATGTGAAATACCTGTTTGTTATTTGGGCATAACTGTCTTACAAGAAGTACTTTTTTTTTTTTTCCCCCTGATTTTTTAGAGAGGAAAAAGCCCTCAGGAAGAGTGAAGTGACTTTGTAACTAAGGTGGAGATAATTTTCTACAGATGAATAAAATATGGGCTATCTGAATGAAATTTTAGAGTTATGTAATCTTCCAGGAAATATAGCATGCAAAATAAATTGTATTGCGGTTCTCTGTGCCTGTTTAAAATTGTCACTTATGAGAGGTGGCCACATTAAGTGTCTGTATGTAACCTGGGTGTCTAGGCTACCATTAGGCTCCACTGACTGCTGACTAACTCTTGAGCAACTGTAAACAGCCGCTCTGCTCATGCTGCTGTACTTGTCTCAGGATCGATTCTGTTCCTCATACACAGATGCATAATGCTATTTAAGTTGCCCTAAGGTATCTGAGACGTGCTCTGAGAATGGGAGGTAGGACACAAGACAAATGGGAAACCTACGCCTTTCTGGACACAGTTGGAAGCAGAGCAGGACATCCTTGTGCATCTCAAATGATGCTAAATGCTTATGTTTAAGTAATTAAGTTATTCTCTTAGGGGCTGGTCAGTTGAGTGGTTCCCCAGACTTTGCTGAATGCTATGTGAATTTGGATCCTTCTTCTGTAATTTTCTAAAACTTCTTGCTGCTGCTACCACTAGGGTGGCTTCCCTGGCAATTACAGATAGGAAGCTAACATGCAGAAGGCACTGGTATTCTCACCCCCATGCCACCTGATTTTCCCATAGTGAAAGCTAAATGAGGTAACTGCCAAGTGGAGGGGAGGTTGCCTTAAGGTAAAGGACAGTAGGGGCGGGAAACGTGTAAGACAGATTTTGATACACTGAAAGAGACTTGGACACATCATTGCCCTGCAACAGCAAGGGGCTGAACTTAATGTAAGAGATAACGTGAGTGATAATTTCTAGTCGTATGTGCTTAAGGATACAGTTGGAAAACAGGCAAACATTGGGACACAATCCATAGCTTATTTTAAAACTACGCTCCCTCAGGCAGATAAAGAAAGTTTTGGGCTTTTTCTACTACTCAAACTGTGTCCTCGCATTAATATGTGAATAAATTTAAAGAAATAGACTTCATTTTTATGGTTTTGAATACGAGTATGTTTTCTAGCACAAGTGTCTCCTTGGGATTGTTCCTGTATCTTTTGAGATCCTAACTACATGTTATTTTTTGTAACTGACAGCAGAGAGAAATGGCAGTGTTTTTTGTTAAAAATTGTGTGCTATTAGCAACAGAGGCTGGCCTTTGTAATATTTACCACTAGATAGACAAGGGAGCAGCACTCAATTTGGATTTTTTTTTTTTTTCTGGTTGAATGATAGGTATGCATGCCTGATGACAATCCAACTACAGCCTAGCCAGAATTTGATTAACCAATAGCTGTCATGCAAGACTTAATGGAATACCAGAACCAGGTGTTAGACTGTCGTGTCCCCCAGTATCCCTTAGTTTTGCTTACTGGTGCAATGCGTAGCATGGTAAGGCAGTTACACTGGGATTGCTGTCTGCAACACTAACCAGAATTGAGTTTTGTTTTGCTTTCCTGTCCTTATCTGCCTGCTTTTTTTTCTCTTGCCATAAATTTAGGCTGACACAAAAATCTTGTTTTTTTTCCTTGCATGTATATTACTCAGCACAAAGGATTATTATTATTATTATTATTATTATTATTATTATTATTATTATTATATGCTGGGAGTTCTGAGTGTCTGCTGAAGGCAAATAAGAAATAAGAAGGATTTCTGTCCTTTCCATTTAGAATCCCTTTTCCTTAAATGTACCTGCTTGGATAAACACTGATTGATCTGAGAAGATATTTGACCCTTCATTCATATACAAATAATTGCAACTAAATGCTTCAAATAAATTTTTTTTTCTCCCTGCTAGGGAATAGTTTTGAAACAGAAACTGTCAGTTCATACAGTGTGTTGAATTCTTATACATTACAACATCATGAATAAAGGTGGCTAAAGGGATTTTAAGTCCACATACGTCTTCAAGTTTCAGAAAGTAAGTTAAAGGAACGGGGTTTTGAAAGCAGTATAACACTGTTCTGGTTGTTTCTGTGTTGCAGGCAGAAGCTGTATTTGCATGCTACAAAAGCCATAGCTCTATTCAAAGATGAATGTGTCAGCAAGTACGATACATTTTTGGACAAGGCTGAGGACTGGACAAGGCAAGCAATTGATTTCTTTAATATTTGGTAATGTTCACTGCGCCACTTTTATAAAAGAAGCACTTAAAAGAAAACTTTTTTCTTTTAGGAAAATGCTTCACACAAGGAAGCAGTTACTGGCTCTCACCAACCAGTGTTTTGATATCGAAGAAGAGGTATCCAAATACCAGGATTACATAAATGAGGTAGAATGCTTCAAAATTACGTAAAGTGTTTGTGTAAATAAAAGACTATTCCCCACTGCTTAATATCAATAGTGTTGTTTATAGTGAGTCTTACATTGATGAAGTTGTATTAAAATATAGGGCTGCATGGATGTAGTATTTGGTGTCTAGTAGCTTCATTGCTGATGTCAGAGTGGTGTAGAGAGTGGCGTAATTTTTTCAAATCCTGACTTGATGTTGGAGGTTGGTGGGGTTTTTTTAGTTTTGATTTTTTTTGGTTGGGTTTTTTTTGGGGGGTTGGGTTGGTTTTTTTTGGTAGTGGTAGCATTCCTCAAAAAAGATCTGTGCAAATGGATGTGGGTTCATTGAGAAGTGTTCTGTGTAACTGTTATCATAATGGTATCTGAGCACCTAGAGGATCACCTAATACTCTTGCGAAGCACAAAAACACTACTCCCATATTCAAGATTAGGGGACACATGCTTAAGGATATGTTCGAAACTAATGCTGCTAGTGACATGAAAGAAAATGTTTTGTTAAAATGTGGACAGTGACTCTGCAGGATGCAAACTTATCAGAATTACCTCAAAATCAAGAGAATGAGAGGGTTTTCATGCAGTAAAATTATTGTTCTTTATAAAGAAAATATAAATGAAAGAATACTCCGCTCTCGTGAGACCCCACCTGGAGTACTGCATCCAGCTGTGGAGTCCCCAACATAAGAAGGACATGGACCTGCTGGAGCGCGTCCAGAGGAGAGCCACGAGGATGATCAGAGGGCTGGAGCACCTCTCCTATGAGGAGAGGCTGAGAGAGTTGGGGCTGTTCAGCCTGGAGAAGAGAAGGCTCCGGGGAGATCTTATTGCGGCCTTCCAGTACCTAAAGGGGGCCTACAGGAGAGCTGGGGAAGGACTTTTTACTAGGGCATGTAGTGATAGGACGAGGGGGAACGGCTTTAAGCTGGAAGAGGGCAGGTTTAGATTAAACATTAGGAAGAAGTTTTTCACTTTAAGGGTGGTGAGGCACTGGCACAGGTTGCCCAGAGAGGTTGTTGAAGCCCCATCCCTGGAGGTGTTCAAGGCCAGGCTGGACGTGGCCTTGGGCAACCTGGTCTAGTGAGAGGTATCCCTGCCTGTGGCAGGGGGGTTGGAACTCGATGATCTTCAAGGTCCCTTCCAACCTAAACCATTCTATGATTCTATGATTCTATGAAAAGCACTTGATAGGTGTAAAAGCAATTAAGGAATGGTGGAGAGCAGTGTTTTACTTGTTATTTGTTTGTATTTTAGTAGCACTACCAAAGTCAGTTATTGATTAGGATCCTGTTGCCTTAGGATATCTACAAACATAACAAACATAATTTTTCCTTTTGAGAGTTTATTATGAAAGTATAAGACAGTTAAGAAGATGGAACAAATCAGGGAACTATAGGTCGTGTCAATACAAAACTTCCCATGATGATCTCAACTTGGAGAATATCAGCCGCCTTACTACTGTAATGATTTTATGAGGCATCATAGCAATGGAGAATTTAAAGAAGGATTTTAAGGTGGACATCAAGATACATATGATGACTTCTACTGTAACTTACATTTCCTTTTTATCTATTACAGTTACAAGATGCTCTGCCGCAGAAAATGTTTGCAGCTTCCAGTGGGGTGAAACATACAATGAAAACAGTCTATCCAAGCTCAAACACATTAGTGGAAATGACTCTTGGGTGAGAATTTCTTAATTGGATCGATGTAATATCCTATACCTGTTATACAGGTGAATTGGAAAAAAAAAATAATCATGGTTGACTTAGTGATTGCTGTATTAAGATCAAGTATTTTTTTTTCAGAAAAAACTTTATATTGCTAAAATGGCGGTACAGATTTGGAAGAGAGTAGGGGACAATGCTAATATATCATCTTTCACTTTTAGTAAATAACCCACCTGTTATCTGTCCCTTATTTTGTATGTAATGACAAGTTACTGAAAGCTGTGTGGTGGTGAGTGATCATAGGAGATAACTGTCGCTATAGAAATTGTTACCTTTCTTTTGCTTCTTGTTATTACAGTATGAAGAAACTAAAGGAGGAAATGGAAGGGGTTGTGAAAGAGCTGGCTGAGAACAATCACATTTTGGAAAGGCAAGCAATTGTTTTCCCTTTCTGGGCTGATACTAGGAACGGGCTTAATTTGGTACATTTTGTAGATCCAGAACTTAAACTAAGGGAGGATTCTACAATCTCTTTAACTGTAAATATATTTTGAACTGTTGATCTGAAGTGTAACCAAAAAAAAATGTTTTCAAAACCATGAAACATTACTGCAAAATTATTCTGACACAGCAATCGTGGCATTTTTGTTTCATGTTACTTATGTTTAGCTAATAAAAATATCTGTTGCACAGACAGATTAATTCTGAATTTAAACACAATCCTGTTGCAGCAATCGAGTGGTGTCTTTTAACTCCTCACTTTTAGATGTAATTTTTAACTGTGGAATTATACCAATCTGAATGAATGATTTTGTAGTTTTCAGATTGCTTAAATAAAGTGAAGAGAAAGAGGCCAACATATTTCTTACAATCCTGAGAGGGTATTGTCATTATCCCATACAGACTGACTTTGCTTTTTTTCCAATTATGATGATAAAATATGTAAAAATAATGATCTCCTGAAACCTTCAGGGTAAATTGCTGGCAGAGCTGAGCTTAGCTTCAGGCTGAATTGGTTTTTTTGTTCCCCACCCCCAGTCCCATACTTGGAGCACAGTGTCCTTTCTTCTATCTTCTTTTCACATACAAAAGTTAGATACAAATGTGTGTGTTGGCATGTGGCAAGAGAAAGGAAAAACCCATAAATAAAATATAATTAATTAAGGATTGATTCTATAATCTAGTCAATCACCTAAGAATACACTGTTTTTTTCATTTTAGATTTGGTGCTTTGACTATGGATGGTGGCCTGCGGAACATGGACTGTATCTAGCTTTCAAAGGACCTGAAGAGGACTTGTAAATTTTTTCAAAGGGAAAAAAAAATACTGTTGGGACATTTAAAGGCAGATAATAAATCTGTATCCAGGGTTTTTTCCCCTCTACAACTGTAGTATTAAGAAATGTAAATATGTATAATATGTAAATAGAAAAGAAATATATATCTTTTTTGGTCAATGTTAGGATAGAATTACTATTGGCAGGGAATTTAGCCCCTTGGAGGATCTCTGATGAAGTCCTAAAGGCAAGTGTGGTGTTGATGAAATTGGCATTTGTTTGCTTTGAATATCGCCCTTTTTTCAGAATGCAATTTAGTCTTTATTGCAAGAGGACTTGCAGAACTCTAAACATTACGAATAGTCTTTAAAGGGTGTTTTGAGTTTCCTTTAACCACCACTGTTATTTTGGAGTCTAGCTGAATGACTCTGCTCATCACACAACATGTTTTAAATGACATCTTTTTAAATAAGTGTGAATAGGGACTAAAAGCACAGATAGGACAGAGTGGAAATGCATTTGTCTTTCCTTCACATCCAAACTGTTAGTTCACTTTTATTTGAGCAAACAAACTCACAAAATTTTGTGAAGTTCCTCTCCATATTTGGTGCCATGTTGTCTGTAATCACTTGACTGCTCTGTATATAGAAGTTTTGCGCTCCAGGTTGTCAGACTGAATATAAAACCTCCTTTTTTTACGAGTACAGCATTTTCAGAATTTCCCTGAAACCTTGTTGCTCACAAGAGAAGCAGGTTCTTAAAATAAAATAGCTTTTTCAGAATCCTGTTTGCAGGCATAATTTTTTAAAAAGGTTAAAAATCCGTGCTAGGAGAATTTGCAGGCAGTCAGTAGACTAGATAGCATCATGCTTCAGTGGTAATTGCATATTGGAAAAATAAGTTACCGGTCTATATCTTGAAAAAGGACCACACCCACTGCTGACTTACAACAGAGACAGCAAACTTAGGTGGAAAATTTAGTAAGACTGTATATTTATTTTCCAGTATCAGTAGTTACTACTTTCAGTACTATGTGATTGGGTTGCAGAGATGCAGAATGCAAGGTCTGCTCCAAAATATGTGGGAGAGGAGAAAGAGAAGAGGAAAACAAACAAACAAAAACTCAGAAAACATCCCTTGCTTTGTTTGGATACTACAGGTGTACTTGTTTGTTTTCGGAGGAAGAGCATGCAAATATTGCAGGACTCATTCTTTCCTTGTGGAAGCCTGGCCATGGATGTTCAATGGCATCCAATAGCACTTCTAATTGCTATATTACAGCCGTAACAAGAGCTGCATCAATATTTAGGATTTTCCATAATTAATGGTGAAACATTTAGGTGTAAACTAAACAGCAGTAGTCTGTGATAGCAGCTGATAGTTTTGTGATGCTTATTCCCTGCTTATCTGTCCAGGTCAGAATGCAAAACATTTCCATTGCATTTTTTAAAAAAATATTTGAATAGGAACTTATGAAATTCATAATTGATCTTTTTCATGGTTAAAAAGATGAAATTCGCTGCCTTGATGTCTGAGACCTGCTTTCCAGTGTCTTGGTGAGAATCAAATATGAAAAGGGAATTCACAAATTTTTATACCCACATGAGCAGCTTCTTTTCTTTGCAAGCTCTGTCCCCAAAAAAATCTAGCTATGCAAAAGGAGTGCAGCAGTTTGCTACATGTTTCTCCTTGGTTAGCCGTGGCATTCTTAACTGTTTGTTTTAAAATACTGGAATCATGTCCAACTGGAATGTTTTAATGCCTGCTTGTACACTTCTTTGTTGATGTCTGCAGTCTCACTGAGTGTCAGTAAAACACATGCGTAAGTGTTAAAAGAACTGGGCTTTTGAACTGTGCGTAAATTATATTTTTTTCCCATATTATGTCTGTAAAACTTTGTTCTTTCAAAGGTTCTTCATTTTGAAAGAAATCGTTAGTTGAAATATATAATTTTCAACTTCTTTATACTGAAGCAGTCTGAAAAAGAAAGTTAATTGTAGTAACGATATAGTCTATACATTGAAGTATGTGTGGCATTCTTTTACATGGTTGAAAATGTTATATTTTATGTTCATTTTAAACATTGCTGGTTTTAGTGTTGCTAATACATCAGTAATCTTAATCTTGTTAAAATTTCTTTTTCTAAAGCAATTTTAACTAAGCAGTAGCTAAGGAACTTGAAGTGATCAGTTCATAATTTACTGATTACGTTATGAAGCAAATACATTTTTCACGTCAAAGCATAGTGTATAGTACCATTGATTTTTGGCTCAAACTAAGTGTCCTGATACTATCAGTCATGCTACTGATTTGCCAAAAGAAGTAATAGAAAGTAATATATGGTTCTTCCTCCTGAAGCTGGGGGCTTCCTCCTGTTTTGGGGGGTTTAGCTTAGTATATTAATTATCTGTTACTTGAACAAATGTGTCTTCATATGAATTGTGAAAATGCATGAGTGAATGATTTAACGACATAAATACATCATCAGCCACTTACTGTACAGTGTGTACTTGCTTCTGTGTCTTTCCATAATTTCACTTCTGTTCATTTCAGTATTACCTTCGTGTTTTTATTTCCCCGTAAGTACGACACAAAGCCTGAAATGTGAAGTAGCAAGTTGCAGCCTAGCTTGCGCTAGCCAGCTGTCCAGAAAAAGTGTCCCATACAACGGAGTCACTGGCGTAGGCTGTGAGGTAGAGCCACTAATCCTTTTTATTTATTTCTTACCCACTCTGCTGGTATGTGTTCTGATCAAAATTAGTTCTCTATAACAGCGGCAAAATTCCTTGTCCCTGCTCGGTGTGAAACAGTCCACTGGTGGAGCTCAGTCAGTGCTCATTTAGTTAATTATTCTGTGATTACCACTTCTACAGTCATTTTGGATATAGTACTATGACAAGGATTAAAAAGGCTGAATGGAAAAAGATTACTTTGGGGTTGTTTTTAAGCTTGAAGCCTAACAGAGGGGAGATGTGGAATAAACTGCAGTCCCATAAACTTGTTTGGGTAAAATTAAACACAGAACTGTTACTAAGTAGTTGCACAGCCGGCTGTTACTGTGAAATCCCTTCCAGGGAGAGCACGGTAATTGGTTTGGGTAGCCACATTTGGTTAGTTAAACTGCTGATGGCTTCTAGCAAGGGACCTGAAAAATCAACGGGATGGACACCCACCCCGCTCTGTGCGGAGGAAAGCTGGGTTCACCTGTGACCGGTCTGATGATGAGCACTTTTAAACTGGCTTGTGCCTAAAAATTAGAAAGATACTGGCCACCTGAAGTTAGGGGAGAAAAAAAGAATGGCCAGGGTCTGGAAAATTCACCTGAGAGGGACTGGGGAAAAAAATGGGAGTTGGCTGGCTGAAAGAAGATTGGAAGAAGGGGGACCAAAAGTCTTCAGTCATCTAAAGGCTGTTACAGAAGATTGGCGTTCACCACCACGTCTGTGGTGAAAGGATTAGAGATTATGAATATAAATTGTTGTGCAAGAAACAAAAAAAAAAATCCAGACTATGAGTTTGGAAAAATCTTTCTGATAGTAAAGAGAGTCGAGTGCTGGAACAGATTGTTCTGGGAACTGAGCAGTACCGATTACAGAGGGGTTTTAGGAATTGGTTAACTGTTGGGAGCTCTTGTGGCCCATTCTGCCATTGGCAAGGCTGCATAAGCTTTTAATTTTTTGTGCTCTAAACAGCGCTTTTTTTTTTTTTTTTTTTTTTTTCCCCATTTGTTCCATTGATGACAAAAAAAAAATCCAGTAGGGGTAGTGTGCCTCGGGGGAATTTGCTATTTTGACACTGGTACCAGCCCGGCCAGCAGTGGTTGTGTTTGTAGATGTCCACTTGGGCATCTTTTAGAGAACTTTACTTCCTATTGACAAAGGCAACAGCAAGAGGTAGAGCTGCTGATGTGCTGCAAACATGGGCATACTGCAGTGGTTCGAGGTTGTGTTCTGCTCCTGAAAACTCATGCAAGTGTTGAAGTCTGACTACCCAGGCTTCCACAGCCGCCCCAGCAAGGTACGGGTTGTGTCACCGCTGCCTAGCCATGGGAAACGTTTCCCAGATTAGCTGCTTTCAGTAATTGAGGCAGATAATTTTAATCTGAACCTACTGCAGTGCATCACCAACTCTTGCCAGCTCCCCCTGTGCCAGCGTGAGGGGTGCTTCAGCATCCTGGAGTATGCGAATGCCGTGGGACGTGGGGTTTGCTGGCGACTGCAGAGCCTGTCGCGATCAAACGTGTCTGGACATGCGGCCCTGTGCCGTGCTGGGGAGAGCTGAGCTGGGCACCGCGAGGCGTGAGCTTCGCTGGGCGGGCACCTTTGCTAACTCATGGTGAAAGAAGATGATGCTGGCACGATCGTGCTGCTGCTCCCGTGCTGACAGCCATGGGAGCCCTACAGCAGTTTCAAATATAAGTGGACAGGAGCAGTTTACAATCTTTGAAGAAATCAGGTGAAAAGACTTTGCTTTTTTTTTTTTTTTTTGCACTTTCATTCCTTGGAACCTTCTGCATGAATGTGCACATGAATTGTTCATAAAGCCTGTTTCTCCACATCTTGAAAATGCCTTAATGCCTACATCCCACTTTATACCACTGGAAACCTGTGCGGAGCTGCATTAAAACAGCCGGTGCTTCCAAAGCCTCGGAGACGTGACAGTCACACGCACCGGTAAGCTCCCGGACGACGTTTTCTGAAGGTTTGATAGATCCGGGCTTCACCTCTCGGTTACAAAAAGGCAGGCTGGGCTCGGGGGAGCCATCGGCGGGGCCGGGGCCCGTCCTGTGCTCGCCTCAACCCCCCCCCGGCCCCGCGGGACCGGCGGAGCTGCCGGCCCTCACCTGCCGCGGCGGCTCCCTCAGACCCTCCCCGTGGAAACTTCAGCTTGGGAAACAAAAAAAAAAAAAAAACACCAAAAACCAAACCAAACCAAAAAACCGCAAACCAAAGTCGCCACAAAGCAGTGTATCGTTGTGTCTTGATTGTTTTATATGCGGTAGGAACACGTACCTCCTGGAAACGCTTCGCGTCTTCTGTTTTAATACACGTTATTAGTGAATGCCTTGAAAACAGCAGGAAAAAGCGCTCCTCGCATCGCCTAACTCCCTGCGGCGGCGGGCCGGGGCCGGGGGAGCGGGGCCGGCAGCCCGGGAGCGGGGCCGGCAGGCCGGGAGCGTTCCAGCGCCGCCGCCCGCCGTTCTTCCCCCGTTCCACCGTCAAGAGAATCCGCGAAGCGACGCGGCGGCGGCGGCCACGCCGAGCCCAGCGCAGCCCCGCGGGGCGGCGGCCAGGTCGGGGGGAGGACGCGGATGCGGTGCGGAGCGGAGCCCCCGCTCCCCGCCCCCCCCCGCCGCCGCCGCCGCCGCCTCCCGCTCCCTCGCCCGCGGGTGTCATGTGCGTGAGGCGCCCGCCCGCCCCGGCCGCTCGGCGGGGAGAGGCAGGCAGCGGCCGGCGCGCCCCGCTCCGCATGGCGGCGGCCCCGGCCGACGGGCGGGGGAAGCCGCCGCGGGGCCGGGCGGTGCGGCGCACCGCGTTCCCGCAACCGGACGCGTTCACCGGCGTCCCGGGCTCCGCGTACGGCGGCCGCCGCCGCCCGGCACCGCCGCGGCCCCGCCACGTCCGCACCATCTTCGAGGCGGCGGCGGTGCCGGAGCCGCCGCACCGCTTCGGACCGGTGGCGGCGGCGGCGGCGGCGGCGGGGGGAACGTGGTGCGACCTCTGCTGCCGCTTCGTCCTCTCGCAGGGCCTGAGCTGCGCCGGTGAGCGCCCCGGCGGGGCCGCCCGCGGCCTCTGGCGGGAAACGGGCGGCGGGGGCGGGGGCGCCGGGAGATCCCGGATTTCCCAAAATTGAGGGTTGGTTGGGGAGGGGGGGAAGGGGGGCGGGGTTGGGTGTCTCCCGATCCGCGGTAGCGGCGCTGGAAACGCGTTCCTCACCCGTCCCCGACGGGAGGGAGCCCGGGTGTCCCCGCATGAAGCGTGGGAGCGTGGGGGTGGCGGCTCACGGCGGCTGTGGCCGTGCCCTCCCTGCCGAGCGGCGGCGGCGGCGGCGGCGTGGCCCGGGTGCAGTGGAACCCGGGTAAAAGCAGCCCAACGTCCGCCCGACGGGCAGGTGATACGTACTACCGGGGGGTGTCGGTAGTGCTGCCCCAAAGGGTTCCTGTGGGCTCCCACCCCTGGCAAAAACCCTGCGGTCTTCTCCTCTGCCCGGTCCTTCAGGTGGGAGGAGGAGGGGACTGTGTCTCGGAGTATCCCACCATGACCCGTGTGCGCACCGCGTACGTGTCCTTTTGCTCTCTGGGCTCTGATTCGTGGCAGGCAAACGTGGTGTTTCCTTTCCCTGCATAGAAAACAACTTTGTGTGCTTTTCAGCCCATACGTTACCACTGCTGTACTCTGAAATGGCCCGGACAGGTGTACTCATCGCTGGGTAAATAACTGGCTGGACGGCTGTGCCCAGAGAGTGGCGGTGAATGGAGTTAAATCCAGTTGGCGCCCGCTCACAAGTGGTGTTGCCCAGGGCTCGGTGCTGGAGCTGGCTCTCTTTAAGATCTTTATCAATGACCTGGATGAGGGGATCGAATGCACCCTCAGTAAGTGCAGATGACACCAAGCTGGTGTCAAGTAGGAAGGCTCTACGGAGGGATCTGGACAGGCTGGATCAATGGGCCAAGGCCAATGGTATGAGGTTCAACAAGGCCAAGAGTTGGGTCCTGCACTTGGGTCACAACAACCCCATGCAGTGCTACAGCTTGGGGAAGGGTGGCTGGAAAGCTGCCCGGCAGAAAGGGACCTGGGGGTGTTGGTTGACAGCCGTCTGAATATGAGCCATCAGTGTGCCCAGGTGGCCAAGAAGGCCAATGGCATCCTGGCTTGTATCAGAAACAGTGTGGCCAGCAGGACTAGGGAAGTGATCGGCCCCCTGCACTCAGCACTGGTGAGGCCCCACCTCGAGTGCTGTGTTCAGTTTTGGGCCCCTCACTACGAGAAGGGCATTGAGGTGTTGGAGCGTGTCCAGAGAAGGGCAATGAAACTGGTGAGGGGTCTGGAGCACAAGTCTTATGAGGGATGACTGAGGGAACTTGGGTTGTTTAGCCTGGAGAAGAGGAGGCTGAGGGGAGACCTTATCACTCTCTACAGCTACCTGAAAGGAGGTTGTAGAGAGGTGGGGGCTGACCTCTTCTCCCTGGTGACAAGTGATAGGACGAGAGGAAATGGGTTCACGTTGTGCCAGGAAAGGTTTAGGTGGGGGATTAGGAGAATTTTTTTCACTGAAAGGGTTATCAAACATTGGAATAGGCTGCCCAGGGAGGTGGTGGATTTGCCATCCCTGGAAGGTGTTTAAAAAAAGGGTAGACGTGGTATTTGGGGACATGGTTTAGAAGTGGTTTTGTCAGGTTAGGTTGATGGTTGGACTTGATGATCTTAAAGGTCCCTTCCAACCTCAGCAATTCTATGATTCTATGAAATGCAGTGATTTCATTCACCTGCTACCTCCCATTCTTTACAGTAGGAGAACATAAATAATCAAGTGCTGGTGAAGGGTCCCCATTTGCCATCCCTCGGTTTGAAGAGCACTTGGCCACAGCATTGGGTTTCATGGGGACCCCGGGAGCAGTTTCAGCAGAGGTGTGCTCACTACTCTGGCTGTCCCTCACCCACTGCTGCCCTCCTGCAACACTTCCTAGGACAATCTAGTGCTATCCCTGGTGGAGTGCCATGTAAAGGTGTGTGGTTTGCTTTTGATTTACATCACTGAGCTTTTGTTTAACAGATGATATTTGAAACCCCAGGTGGGACAGAAAAGTCAGTCTTCTATTGTTTTGTTCTGGCTTAAGGAGATGTAATAACCTCATACTGTTCTCTGCTGAGATACAAAATTTCTGTTATGATATAATGCTCACACAGTTACACCCAGTAGCTCTATTTTTACAGTTACTCTTGGAACGGAAATACTTGAGCTGTAAAAATAAAATATTTTTTATTTATCATTTACGTTAGTGTAACGTTTGTTCTGACAGGCTGTGTAGTGCACTGATGAGAAAATAGACCTTAAAAATCATATTTTTTCTTTTATGATCAAATGCTCCGTGGCAAGAATTTCAAGTGTCACATTGGATTATATACCTTCCGGCAACATTTTCTCGGAACGATTACAGCTTACAGTGTTTTTCCTTCTCTTCCATGACAAGCTCCATTTTTATGAGGCATAGTACTTCAGGCTGCTCTCTTAAATTGCTGTTTAAGTAGCAGAGGAAGCATTCAACATTTATGGCTTAGCATGAATATAATATTTAAAAGCTGTAAAGTGGTATGGAGATGAAAGGATACAATAGCTCCAGCGCGCAAGGATTGCTGCGGGAACCTCTGTTCCTTCCCAGTTTGCAGGCACGCCAGCGAGCCACGCTGATGAACGGGTCTGGCTGAAAAATTGGCTGAGGGCAACAAAAGCGGTGGCTGTGTCAGGACGGCTCAGGGGCATGGAGGAACGTGTGGCCGGCTGCCCTGGTGGCTCAGAGCTGCTAAACCCACTCTGCGGCCAGACGTCAGCCTGCACCCTTAGTCATGGGCTCTTCTGTGGGTAAGTGAATACAGAAGAAGAAGATGTCCCCCGCTTCGGAAAGGTGGCAGACACAGCTGTGCTCGACGTCTAAAGAGCATCTAAACTGCCTTGAAAGCTGCAGCAGATACTTCCAGGACTACAGCCGGGTTTGTGGCCACGGTGGTAGCCTCCATCAAAATGTCACCGTCTCCTGTGGGTAGCCCTTGTGAAGCAGAGATGACGACTGAGGTTAAAGTTGCAAGTACCTGTCAAAGATTTTAATCTGCCTGGCAAGGTGTGACAGTGCTGAAAGGTTCCCAGTGCTGAAAGGTTCCCAAATAACTCTGTGTTTTCCAGAGGCCACAAGGGGTAGGGACTTTCGTTTTATGTCATCTGAAAAGCAAAACGCCAACAGCATCTTCCAGATGGTCCACTGCTGATAAAGATGGAGCTACATACTAAACCGTCGCAATTCTGAATCACAAATACATAGATACTGTATTTATTGAAATTACTCTGAGTGTTGGCTGAAGTCAGTTTTCACTAGATTGTTGCCCTCAGAGTCGGAGGTGCTGAATTTGGTGATAAGAATTAAAAGGCATGAGAAATTCCCTCTGAGATAGGGAAGTAGTCGAAAGGGCACATCAAAGGAGTAATTTTGAAGTCTTTAGGTGCAGACTTTCTTCTGTCTAAGAGAAAAGATCTGTGATGTCTTTATGGGAGCGGGGTTTCCTTTGGGCGTCTCTGTCCTGCCTTCACCACCAGGACAGGGAAAATACCCGAGCTGAGCGTCAGTGGAGGCAAACTCTTCTTTCGCCATTTCGCATTGGGGCTATGGTCGTCCTTGGGTTTTTGTTATCCTACTTGGTACACATCATGAAGTGAGGTGGGATCACTGGAGTGAAAAGTTCTTCCTGCCTTTTGTGAGATTTTTGTTTGTAACTCTCGAGTTTGTTTTCAGGCTTCTGCTAAAAAAATGAAAAAATACTTTCATATAACTCGGGGGAGAGAGATTGGAATGGAAAAAAAAAAAAGAGTTCAAGGAGACGAATTATCATCTGTTTCAATGCAGTGCACAAGGTGCACATTATTCAAGCAGCTTATTTCTTGGAGAAAAAATAAGGCAGTGCTGATATTTCTGGACCTCAGCCCAGGAAGAAAGCCAAGTGTAATGAAATACCTCTGAAAAAGATGCTTTGTAGTATCTGAGCTCTTGCTGTTGTTTTGGGTTCCTTTTCAAGAGAGACTTAATTGGTTTAGCAGTCCAGACTTGCTCTGCCGTTCACCTTTTCACCTCTGTTATTTGGGGTAGAAAACCTGGTGACACTGTGCAGATGCGGAATGCCACTGCCCGGCCTGACTTCTCTGCACAAAGACGTTTGAAACGGGAGCAGTCGGGATGATTCTGGTTTATACCAATGAAATGACGTCCAACAAAGAGTGTTTTTTTCTTTTCTAGCATTCAATTTTTCTTTCAATCCGAGTGTGCTCTGGGGTAATAATTATCAGTCTCTTATATCGTATTGATGACTTCATGGTGTGTAGTGTTATGTAGTGTCGCAGCCCTGGAGTTGTTGCATTGTTTTGCTGTATCATTTGGCATTTGAAAAATGAGGCATTTCTCATGGTTTTAGATGAAAGCTATGATGCCAGGTTTTGGAATATGGTTTCTGAACAGGTTTACTTTCCCCATAGTCTGGTCAACAGATGGGGAGTACATAGGTGGCGGGGGCATGAAAGGAATTGTTTTGTGGACTGCTTGTGCTGGGCTTCCAAGTTCATTTCTATAACTTTTTTACCTTGCATTTTGACGCTTTCATTTCTGATGCACCTTTTCTTTGAGCCAAGCGGAAATGTTGCTAGGCCTTTTCAGAAGTTTTATCCTTCATTTAAAAGAATATAGAGAAATTATAGGTCTTATAAGACTTTCGCTTCAAACTTTCTGAAGATATTTAATCCGATGGTATTTAGAGGTACCATGAAAAACAGGTTGTTCCTTTCCAGTATTTAGTAATGGGACACGATTGGGAATTCAGGGATCCTTTTGTTAAAAGCATGACCTTGATGAACTGATATTTATTACTCTTACCAACTGTACGTTTCCCATGCAACACCATATGTATTGGTGTATGTATTGGGTTTATGTGGCAAGGTCGGTGGGGCTCTGTGAGCAGCCCAGTACATTGTAATAGTGTAAGGACCGTGCGAAGCCAGTGGAGACTCACAAGTATTTGTTAAGTTGCATGTAAAAAGTTGCCTGCTAAAGGAAAAAAAAAAATGGAATATTTCTGTCAGATTTCTGGTGGTTGGAGTCCTTTATAAAAGGTGCAACTGATGAGCATCATGTCAGTGAGTATCCTTTAAATACTAGTTGGAAGTCTTGTCCCTTAGCCTGTTGCCTCCTTGCCCCTAGTGTTGCTCTCTATCCCTGCGGCATCACGCCTGTAATGTTGCCTGGGTGTAGCGTGATCTGTGCACAGGCGGACGCCCCCGTCCCAGCACAGAAGCCTCTCCAGTTGCAAGGTGATCTGCAGAGAGGTGCAGAAGCCCATGGAAACGGATACGACTGCAAGTATCCTCTTCACCTCAAATCTCCCGGACAGTCGTTTCAGCTTTGCTCACCCAATCGTTGCTACGTCTTTTTTACCCGTTTTTCAGACTTTCTTTTTTGAGTATTTCCCTTGTAAAACATATAGCACGGTTTAAGGGATTATGAAATGAGTATTTTGGAAGTGCAGGCTAGCCTTTGGTGGGATGCCTCGTTCCATTTTTAAAGGTTTTTTTGGACATTGGCTCTGAAAATTCAGTAGGTGACTCCGGCTTTAGCGCAGTTGAAGTACAGAGGCATCGCGTTTCAGTATGTGATGTAGCTTTCTTACTACAGGGCTTTTCAAGTATCTGTAAAACCAAACAAACCCCCAAACAAGCCCTCAAACCCCTTATTCCCTTAAAGCAAATCAGAGTGTGTTG
Organism: Pluvialis apricaria; assembly: GCA_017639485.1. Classification (NCBI taxonomy): domain Eukaryota; kingdom Metazoa; phylum Chordata; class Aves; order Charadriiformes; family Charadriidae; genus Pluvialis; species Pluvialis apricaria. Next base: position 184,633,915 of record CM030007.1, on the reverse strand, counting down.
TCTAACTGCCTCCTAATTAGCAGGAATGGTAAAGAAATAGGTTCTCCCTTACAGAAATGAAGGTAGAATGTGGAGGGGAGGAACAAACACAGGGATTAGTGATTTGTTTTTTTCCTTCAAAAGGATGTATTTTTTGACAAATTTGCATAACACACTTTTTCTTGTTTTTAAAGAAGAGGATAGACATTGTCCACTATCTCTGCCGTAGGAGCGCATTCGTATTTAATCTCATGTAATGAGTGGGTTAAGTTGCTAAAGCTACTTCTAGAGTTACGACTTGAATTACAAAAACCATTCAGGGTCAGAGGAGCCTCTGAAAGTTTTATCAAAAGGGTGAGAGCTGCGGGGTGGATTAGAAATAGGGGCAGTGGAAGGCTGCTCCCCCTTCCCGTTCTTTCTGCGGAGAGTTGTTTAACGATGCTCAGTTCTCAATTTTTTTCTTAATTTTGTTTTAAATCAAAAATAACCAAAGTTTTTCAGAATCGGTAGGGGCTGGGGCAGCAAGAGGCGACAGGGTTTGGGTTGTGCAGGTGGAGCTCAGCTTGGAGAAAGCCCCGGGTCGGGTTCCTCCCTGTTGGGTTTGAAGGAGCGTGGGTGACCTGCTGCCCCAACTGCTGGAAATCACAGGGCTGGTGGAGCTGGAGGCTGCTGTGCTCAGTGCAGGGAGGAGGGAAGAGATGTGGAAATGGAGACCAAGAAGCAGCTTTGGTGGAGCTTGCCCTTCGAGGGCGGTGCTTGCTGGCTTCCTCAGATTCTCTGAACCTCCTGTGGCATTTCTGTGGTCTCCACAGCTGCAGCAAGGTTCCCACTGCTGCAAATCTGAGCCCTTTTGCCCCGTTTGCAGAGAACAGTAACTTCTCACTGAGTTCCTTGGTTACTGTGGGTCCTGGTTTCTTAGCTGCTGCTGTTCGTCTTCTTATGTGAGGACCGTCTTCCACCCCTAGGCCGTATGCTGCCATACGTAGAGGCTTTCACCTGTTCTCCGAGCATCATTGTTCTTGTTTTCACCATCTCATGAATGGTTAATTATTAATTATGCTGTCCTTCAGAATTTGGGTGTCTCAGGTACAACCCTAAGAGACTACAGAGAATACAAGCAGTTGTTATTCAGGTTGCAGAGCAGTGAAGAGAAAAATTTGAAAAAAAAACCCCATAACGTTCCGATGCCAACACTGAAGGGCTCTGAAAACGTTGCATGGTATTCCTGCTTGTCTTCCTCATGCGCTTTGGAGCTGCTCTGCAGGGAGCTCCTGCAGAGGCTGTATTGAGTGGGCAGGAGCCCTGGTCTTCACGGAGAGACACCTTGTGTTTCATTTCACACGCAGGCCAGGTGCCATAAGGTTTGGTTTTGAACAAACCGGTATTTGAGAGGTGGTATGGGAGTAGAAGAATGTCCACTAACAAAAAAGTGCTAAAATAGGTATTTCTGCGGGCAGTGTTCATAACCTAGGACGTCTGCAAGATGTGTAATAAAACATCAAAGCAGTGATCTGTTTACAAAAGCAAAGAAGCCCTTAGTAATAAAACTGTTGCTATTACTCACCAGTGCGATACCTCCTGAGGGTCTGCTTGCTGGGAAAGCCTTGGGGACCCAAGGAGAAACTTGACCTTGTCACGTGAAAGCCTTGGAAAGCTTGCTGTATCTTGAGGCCCATTTTATACAGTCCTACTGTGCTCAAAGTTCAACAGGTGGTCCACGCTGCTTGGCCAGGAGTCTGGGGCATTGTGGGAACTAACGATAGAGGTGCCTTTTAAGTGACGTTGAGTTACGTTGCTTGCATACTATTTACATATTGCTAACATCTGTGCTTTTAATACACATGGGGAAAAGACAAAAGTGAATTTTTTGCTTGATAGTGTATTTTTTGATAAATTGGTAACATAGTTCATTGTTAAGGTTGTTTTTTTCTGGAATATTTTATTATACTTTTTTTTGCATTTGCTGTTAGCAATAGGAGCTACTGGCCACACTAAGTCCTTAATAGTACGCTTGCACAGGAAAAAGCAGCTGCTGGTCTGAAGTGCTACAAGCGAAACAGGCACAAATGAAAGCGCTGAGAGTTGAAATGACTTTTTCAAGGTTACCCAGGAGGTCACTTGGCAAGCCAGCGTTAGAGCTCAGCCCTTGTCCACTGACAGTAGTTATCTCTTCCTTCTGTTGCTAAATAGCATTGACCAGAAACCTCCAGCACAATTGGATGGATCTCTTTATCCAGACAGTTAAATGCAGGTCAGCAGTGTGCACAACAGAAAGAAAATAACATGCTGGTTTTGGCCTGGTGGCTTTATGAGCTGCTAGACATGTCTGTTTCCTCCACACCGCACTGAGTACTGATGAATGCCTTTTTGATTTTGCTCAGCAAAGGAAGAGCATGTCATGTATAGTAGCTTGGGTACAATAGCCTGACAGTGAGTGGGGGAGCTTGGAAAAAAGTATGAAGGGTTACAGTGAAAGTTAAGCTCTGCACTCTCTCTTTTGTGTAGTTTTCTCTTATACTTGAGTTCAAAATTTTACTCTATTATCTGCTAGCTGCCATGGCTAAAATAAGAAACATCCTGCTTCTCTAAGGAAGAATAAATGTACAAGGTGTACCCTTGTTAATCTTCAAGTGTAAATAGCATGTAATCACTCATACGACATGCAGAGATCTAAAGAAGGATGCTCACAGCTTTCTTGTATCCTAAAAAATAACCAAGCTACTTTTGTCTTAAGCAGACTGGATTAGAATCAATAAACATTGTTTTAGCAATGTTTAACACATATTTTTGTTTTTCTTCCCCAATCTGATTTCCCTTAGCAATAATTCCATGCAAGCTCTCACTGAGAAGTCTACTAATTTTGGCACAAAGTCACCCGAAGCCCACAGGCAAGTTGGTCTATCATCCACTGAGTCAAATCCTATGTGTCAAACCATGTTACAAGGCAACTCAGTATCTTCTCTCCAGTTTTTAGCCTTGAGTTTTATTTTCCCTGTACTCTAAAGTGTAGCTGTGTATGTACAAAAGTGATTTTCCTAAAGAGTGTTTGATCGTTTTCCTGAGTCTACTGCTACTAGTATAGTATTTACTACACAGCCAAAATTATCACTAAACTGTTATTTTCACATTGTACATTGTACATTGTGCAATATGCACATTGCATATTCTCTGCATTTAGCTTTTTAAACTAATATTCAACTTCAATTCTGATGCACAAACCTACATACATACATCCAGCAAGCCTGTAACCAAACTACATTAAGAATGACAATGTGCATCACATTGTACCGACGGCGGCAGCAGTCTCCGGGATGTAGTGCGTTATGTTCCTGATGCTCCGCTGGACCAGCACAGCAATGCCCTCTGTCACACACGGTCATCATGGTACTGTGCTGGTCCTGTCTGCCTCTGCACATTTCCAGCATTTCTGGAAAAGAATATAAAGCAAATTACAACAAATTTTACAGGTTGAAGGGTTCAAAACGAAACAGGGAACAACTGTACAGTACGACAGACGATACTGAAAATGATCAAGCAGAAATATTGCTGAAATACACAGAGATGTTCTTTTTCATGTATGAAAATATTTAATGATAGTGGGATATATTGTAAGGTGAAATAAGAACTAATCAGATGGAAACAAGTGTGCTTTGGCACAGTGATTTTCTTCCTCAAAATCCAGGATGTTCTTCATTGGAGCTACTGCTCAGAAGAAACCTTCCTACTCCTTACTTCTTGGGGGGAGAAATCCAGTTATTCCCCAACAGATAGCCTGTGAAAGACGTAAGCAATTCTTACTTCTTCTCAGAGGACCTTGAGACATGACTGATAGCCTGAATCGGTGGTACCTATTTTATTTTGAGTAAACAGCACTTAAGGCCTGAAGAAAATGAACCAAAATCCCACTGTATTTGAAGAGTGCTTCTCTGTGTTGATGCCTGAAACGAGACCTGCAGTTGTTGGTTGTCTGCTCTGGGTTCAGTCGTTCTGGGTTCTGTCCTCCATCCCCGATGGAGATGCCATACCTGAACAACCTCAGGGATTTCCATTTAAGTGCTCAGTGTGCCATAGAAGAGTCAGGACACCGCTTCTTGTTTCCGACTGCTGCTCAGAGCGAGCGCCAAGAAGGACTTAAGCTCTCCCAGCCTCTGATTTGCTTTCCACTGTGGCATCCTGGCTTCTCCAGAAACTGTGCAGGGCACAGTTCATCTCATGGATTTTACAGCTTTACTGCAGGATGGGAATAAATATGCCCAAGAGACACTGGTCTTTCTCCGCTGACGGTAATGGGAGCTATGACAACCAGCTTAGCTGCAGACATCTGTATTCAATTAGATAAAGCCCAACTACCTGCTGGTACAGAGAGGCTTCCGTAGGCCCATGAAATAGGGTTGAAACTGCTCGTGCTCATTTAATGCTCATTTGCTTCCTCTCCATTTTCACAGAATCATGGAATCACGGAATTTTCAGAGTTGGAAGGGACCGCTAGAGATCATGTAGTCCAACTCCTCTGCCACAGCAGGATTGCCTGGAGCACATTACTCAGGACTGCATCCAGGCGGGTCTTGAAAATCTCCAGAGAAGGGGACTCCACAACCTCCCTGGGCAGCCTGTGCCAGGGCTCTGTCACCCGAACTGTAAAGAAGTTTTTCCACGTATTTGAATGGAACTTCCTATGTTCCAACTTGTGCCCATTGCCCCTTGTCCTGTCATTTTGGATAAGTTTGTCCAAATTTCATGCTGTTTTACTTAAAAAGTCATTCCAGTCATAGGCATGTGTCCGGACTTTTTTGCAGAAAGTAATGTTGGATGGAAATTTCTAGTGGTATAGATCTGGTAGTGGTTCAGTTTGACGTGCAGCATCACGCATGGGTCGCGTGATCTGTTTATGGTATTTTTGTCTCAGCATAACTCTCACGATGTGCATTGTGTAAGGTTTTCAACATTTTTCCCCCTTCTCTCAGTCTTCTTTATTTTCATATCACATTTATTATCTATCAGTGTATAAATTATGGGGAGCCTTGATAACAGAGGATCGAACATGTGAAATACTTTTGATGTCACAGCTAAAAAGGTGTCTGTACAATTCTATTTTAACTTTTTTATTTATCTGCAAAGTAATAGGTTGATAAATCTGATAACAAATGTGTTTTACGTCAGTTTGAGTTCTTCAATTTCCATCTTTCAAATGGAGGCAAGGTTTTGGAAGTTGCAGATTGCCAATCACTGGTTAATTTTTAATCCATTCTTTTTGTGTATGTGCAGCTGCTGAGAATCAAAAGTTTTTTTAGAAAGCTCACAAATATAGCTACTTATTTGGATTAGGGAGGGATGAACAGCTGAGCTGGAAATCGGAAGTATTATGCTAGTTTTGCTGAACTAAGCTCAAATGCAGCAGTTTTTTTATTTCTTTGCTTTTAGTAGTTGTATTGTGTCCTTTATAAGCTTCCTAGCAACGGCATAGCTTTGTCACACATGATGATGTTATCAATTATGTTTTAGTATGAAATCTGTGATACTGTGTCTTGGCGGTGTCATGCAAATGCAGTAGTGCTGATGCCCAGGGACTAGTTAGGCAGAACCCCTCTCTTGCTACTTGGATAAAATTTACTCTGACATACAGCTGAACGGGGTTTCAGGAAGGTCACAGCTTTTGTTTTTAATTTCTAGATAAATATGTTTCACACATTCAAGTCTGTCTAGTGTACAGACACAGTGTTTCTCTGCATAACCCATTTCTGGATTGCTAAAAATCTTTTAGTCCATTTCAGACCTCTCTCAGGAAAAACGTGAAGGGAGACAGTCCACGGAGGTCTGAAAGTCTCTTCCTCCTTCTCTGGAAGTTCAGGCTCCGTATGGAAAATACGCTTGTGAAGACTGGCTTGTGAATGCCTCTCCACACTGAAGTCTGCCTGTCGGTGTGGCACAGGGCGTAGTGTCACATATCCATGCTGTGACAGGTTGGAAAGACACCACCTCGTTTTCCAAGTACGTTATTTTCCCTACAAAGAAAGCAAAACCTCATTTTGAGCCCAGCTAACAGGGACATTTGCTGATGCAGGCAAGCAGGTATTCCTTAATACGTTTAGCATTTCCTACACATAATTCCCACTGCAAATGGATGTGTGGGGATCTTTGTTCCTGCAACCAGACGGCATGGAGAAGTTCCAGGTAAGTCAAAGCCGTGAAATCCTTTCTCATCCCAGTCATTTGCTACCTAAGAGCTGGCAGGAGTGGAAATGGCCATAACTCCTCATGGAGGAAAGATGCTTTCGTGCTCCTGAGCAGAGAAAATGTGGCATTTGCCCCTTGGCGGGTACCGCTGCCTGTGCTTCTCCTCATTGTCAGGCTTCAATTTTATGGTATCTCAGCACTGCTGTGTTGCTCTGACAAATGCTTACGAGCAAAGAATTTGCGTTAAAACTCTATAAACTCAGCAAACTCTGAGAGAATGTTCCCAGTCAGACACCACTGGTTGTTTGCAGTACATCAGTTAAAAGTATTTTATGTAACAGCAAGGGGTTTTGGGTTTGTGTTTTTTTTAGTTTTCTCAGCTCCAGCAGTGGGCACGGGATGGCTACGGTGAGGCGGCCACTGGCTCGTGGTGTAGCTCTGTTCGGGGCTGCTCTGCCCGGCTCTGTAGGTCGGGGTGGACAGTGACATGTCCAGACTGCGGGATGTTTCACGAGCACCCCTTTGCTTTCCGACTGGTGTGCACAGGTTTCCATGTGGATACCCCTTTGGTTTTGTGGGGCAGATGCTGAGGGTGGTGCGTCGTGCCCAGCTCTCCTGCCAAGGTGGTGACTTGTTGCACGTCCCAGCCCGCGCCTGGAGAGAACGTGGGATGGGCGCTACACACGTGGAGTCTGCGCGTGGTGCCGCTTCTGCCCTTCGCAGAGGCCTGATGAGGTCTGACCTTTGCGCCGCGCGGGGAGGTAGGAGGTCGGAGGCTGCTCACATAGCAGAGGGGACAGCTGCTCACCAACCTTCCCAGGCAGGTGGGATGGCAGCAATCATTCCCTCCCCTCCTCCAGCGCGCTGCTTAGATGAGCAGAGGATGACCTGGGGGTTGAAATCTGCTGCGGGAAAAAGCCTCACATGGCTTTTTTTGCTCCTTAAAGGGAGGCAGGGATCAAAAGCATGACTCTGCTCACGTTTCAGGTCCTTCTGTCCGCCTTGGAAAGCATCTCCGTGCGCTGTCTCTTCATCAGGGTAGATTGAAAGGCACATATGTAGCCCTGTGTAGTACCTTTTTAATGCAGCAAATTCTTAACTTTGGTAACACTTCAGTGTAGTGTGAGCAATGGAGTTGTCGCAGGCAGGGCTGTGTGGGCTCTGCCCAGCCCAGCGGGTGCAGCTGATGCAGCTGATGCAGGCTGACAGCAGTGCGTTGCTGTGCAGGGCACAGTGACTCCTGTTCTAAAGCTAACAGCCCAAGTTGAGATGAACCCCTGCCATCACCACTGAGCCCTCATCCGTGAGCTGTTGGGGGCAGGCTGTCGCCCATTAGCTCTACGTTTTGGCCTCACTAGAGCCGAGAAATGTGAAGTGATAGAGGAGTCACGAAATTATTGCAAGGCTAACTACCGCTGCTCTTCAGTTCAGCTTGAGTTTAGGTCCATGTCCTCATCTGTATTAGCTGGTTTGTTGCGTAGCATAACTGTCAGATTCATCCAACTCACTTTCTTTGTATAGAATGAGTTCTGTTTGCCTTAAAGTAATATACAACATTCTATGCTCTTGCCTATTTTTTGTTCCAGTAAGGCACTAAACACTATAGGGTGTAAACCTGCACAGGTTTGTTATTCCCATCAGCGAAGTCAGTTTACCTCTTTATATTGTTATATTCCGGTGTGTTATATCGAATATTTTTTTAAGCCTCATAAAATACCAGTATAACAAAACCACTGTATCAGCATTTTCTGTTTGGGTGAAAAAAATATTCCTGTGCCCTTCGTATCCTACTAAAGATTGTACATATCTATATGGATTCTATATAAAATTATAAAACTAGTCATCTTAACATATATTCACTTATGGTCTGAAATAGTGCGGGGTGATTTTTATGCTGCTTTGATTGTCATTGAATTTTTATATGTATAAATTTCAGGGAAAAAAAAGTCATTGTTTGATTCGGTATTTGGCAGATGCTGTTAAACATTCAAACCCTGCAAGAAGCAAGTTAGCTGTTGGGCCTTTAACTCTGCTCCTTGCGTGTGCTGACTTGGGCAGAAGACCTCCTACTTGTGCTAAAACTGTCACTTTGCTACTAAATTCCTACTGGTATGACGGGGTGGAGCTCGAACAAGAGACAAGTCTGGCGGCCTGAGCCCTGCCTTCTGCTCTTTCTTGACACTGGCTGAAGAATTGTGGCAGATACAGTATAAGTGGAAATGTTTGTTTGTTTTCAGAGACGTATTGACCAAAGGAAATGCAATCTATCTAGCTTGGTCCCGAGAAGTAGGAGGATGTTAAATAATGTTGGATGTATAAAATGGGGTTAAATATTTCACATATTTTAGTGTAGAAAAATACAGTGTGAATTCTAGCAGAGTTATTAACTGCCTGCTGTGAACGTAGCTGGTGTAACAAAGCCCTTACTTTCTGTAGTTTAAAGGTTGATATAAAAGGATCTTTGTTTCCTAACGACATTAGTCTTGGTTTTCAGTGTTTTCTACCATCCAGATCTAGCAGAAGAAAAAAAAAATCAAATAAAATGTGGGAAGCTGAAGAGAAACTTGTGACATAGTCGAGAAAATAATACTAAGCTTGGGAAATGGTTAACTAGTCTTGCTGTTAAAAAGTGTATGCTAGAATTCATGGTAAATGTTTGGGGGAGCATATTTTAGTTCATAGCATCTCTGGATTTACAATTTAGCATGTATCGTGCTTGAAGCACACATAGTCTAAGTACTGAGATACTGTTAATATCTTTGGGTAGCGATATGTTGATAGATGCTCGATTGTTAAGTAAACTGTGGCGCTATATGTTGATAGATGCTTGATTCTTAAGTAGTGGCAGTGAATGATTTGGCTCTTACATTTGCCTTAAAATCCATCAAGAGTAAAATTTGCATTTTTGGTGCCCTGTGTATCTATAGAAATGTCTGTTAAATTTACCGCTAAGAACCTTCATAAGCAGGTCTTTGAGAAACACTCTCTCTAGAGAAAATCCTGTTGATTTAAATCAAGGGCTTTTGAAAGGGGACTTGTCCCTGTTGGTTTTGGAGTTTATTTGTTTACAGCCTAGAAAAGGTAGCTAGAGATGAACAAATGAGCCCTTCAAAGCCTTTCTGTGGAAAACATGTCTCATTTTAACATCACTGCAAACGCAGTACCAGGTTAGGACTCTGAAGCATTGGTCTTTCTTTAGCCAAAGCATCTATTAATATAGCTGCTTCTTGTAATGAAGAGGGAGGTCTGGAGCGCTCAGAGCGGAGTGACGGAGAGGGAGGGGATTTAGGACTAACAGGTGGTCCTGAGACGTGCTGGCTGACGCTGAGCTCAGAGCGAGCGCACTCTCTGTGGGTATTCATGGGCTTTCCTCTCTCCGCCTGGATACATGTGTCTGTTGTTCCTGGTGTAGCTGGGGAACCCTTTCAGCTATGGCAATAAGAAACGACTTGAGCAAAACCATCAGGAGGATAGCACGTTTTTTTTACTGGTTTCCTAAATCGTTGAGCAGTTCAAGGAGGAGGACAGTAAAACTTCTCTGGAAGTCTGCCGGTAAGTCTGCTGCTATGTTTCTTAAGACATTTTTTCCTGCTAAAAAGAAATTAAAAAGAAAAAATAATTTATTTCCATTCAGCTGGTTAACTTTTCCAGGCCAGCATTGTTTGCATTTTTCCATTCTCTGAGGCTCATCAGGTAAAACTGTAAAAATATTTTGGAAATGCAATAGAAGGTTCATTAGGCTTGCTCAGATGAAGAATTCTCTTGCAGCTGTATAATTTATCCATCCTGATATTAATGTCAGTGATACCTGATGTCTTGTTTTTGTAGATCTTGTTTCTCCCTTAGGTATGTATATAGGAGCTCTAATATGGCTCAAATACCTACCAGAAAATTATTTGGAATTATCTTAATCTGTTTATTGATCTAGAAGGCTGTGTGAAGACAGAATTGACCGAGTACCTTAACTCATTGTACCAGCGTTCACACAAAGCGATGAGCAGCTTAGAGAGGGCTTGTTTGTGTTCAGCAGTGATGCACTGTCCTTCATTTCCATTTTATCAGCTGAAATGCAGCACCGCTCAACTCACCAGTTAGAAAAAGGCATTGCTCCTAATGAGAACTCGGTGCTCTGATCCTTGTCCAGTCCTGGCGGAGAAGCGTTTGCATCTTTCAGATTAACATTCTCATAAACACCCTGAAAGCCCAAAGGCTGTTGTGTCCTTCTGGAGTGGTCTGTTAAAGCTGGGGCTCAGGTATATTCTCAGGGGTGTTGGAGGAACGTGTGGTGCCATAGCTTAGGAAGCCGAGTTCATTCTGTTCTTCTTAAAGGATTAATTATACAAGGCCACGCTTTCTTTGATGAGGACCGTTTTGCCTGAAGTGGTAAACTTTACAGTTCTGCAAGTATTATAACATCAATACCAAATTTCCATTTGTATGGGATGGGATTTGGATCAGTTCTGCAGTTGAGCAATTTAGTGTTGTAATTCAAATAACAGATTCGTGAAGCTGAGAGGGGAAGGACAAGTTGGACCATCTGAAATCTGTCACAGAAACGTTGTTGGGCCACCTGTCTAAATGACATGTGACTTCTTCTCATGTGAAGGAGTCCACAAGTTTCAAAATTCCAGGAGGAGATCACAGCTCACTGAATTCTGTGGCAAAACTTTCCTTGTCTACAACTAGAGCTTTAATTAACCTCTGTTTGAATATTGGTAATCTCAAGTCCTCCTAGTACGTCAGATTATCTTGAGTCCTCATAACACATCAGATCACTCTTAAATGAATGATCTGGCTTTAAAAGCAGGCTAAAAAGTATCAATAAATGTTATCGAGGGCTTTAATTGCTAGCTGAGTTACCCACATGTGAAAACATTTACATGCCAGTTATCTTTTCCCTCAGTACTACAAAAGAGTAATTCCTCCATGACTTGCAACAAGAAACAATGTGAACTCTGAGTGCTTTAAAAATAATACCTTTTGTGTTTTTTCTCCCATCTCCCTCTACATCTAGTGGTTTGAATAAGATTTGCCTTTCTACCCTCATTTTAATATATGTATTAGCATCTCTTTTAAACTGAATTTGTGAATAGTGTCAGAAGTGCCTTACATGTCCTTTTCTACCTGTGCAATGAGATGATTATCACAAAATTGTGGATTTGGTGGAAATGTGACATTTTAGCTCGAGGTTGCATGCAAGCAGAAAAAAGCTCAGTGTGAAAATTCAACTCAAACTTCTCATAACTTTACAGAAGCCAATCTCATCGAGTACGCCTGAAATAAAGCTGAAGCCCTGGTGCTTCTCTCACATACTGCTTTTGTTTGCACGGACAATTCCTGTTTAGCCTTTACAAAGCCAGCAAGTGGTGTGAAACCTTAGCTACACCGAAGTCCATGAACATTTCTGCCTTTTTCTTGAGTGGACAGAATTTTCCTTAGGTTCTTGAGGACTTACCAAATTACTCACATGCTTCTGTAACTCTGAAACACCGCGTTTTGGTAACTCTTAACCGAGTTGCCCTTCTGTCCTTCTGAGAGAGTTCTCCAACACGTAAGCCTAGTCTGAGCAGTACTGACCATCTAGGTACCTTGGTACACAAAGAGATTTACCCTTGCCTCCAGCATACTAGAGTTTTCAACTTTTTTATCTCTGCCTCTGTCTTTCTGCTAGGTTTTGCTCTAGTATTGGCACTAACAGACTTTTTTCGTTGGGCCAGCCAGGATGAGTCGGCAGAACAATTCTGCATCGCTAGGCTTGTTCCACAGATGATTAACCCAGCTGATAATTAAAGCTTTCAATAACACGTACTGATAGTTTTTAGCCACTTATGCTTTAACAAATAAATTAATGTTTTAACAACAACAAAAGAGAAACTTTCATGATTTGGATGTGCTAGGAAGAGCAGAGATTACATTGTTTAATATGTTTTGTCATAGATTTTGTGTGATATTGTACATTATTTGAACCAAGAGATGGGCACTGTGCCTCTGCATAGTACCCTCAGACTTGTTGCTTTTGTTCTGCTTCTGTCACTCCGTGTCTCAGGATGCCTTGTCCTCTCTGCCCAACCCAGAAACAAAATCTGCCGAAGCACAAAATTAATTTTTAAGTATGACAATGAGTTTAGTACTGTTGCAGGTCACTGTGTTTGGAAAGTTGGGTTTGATGCAATTTTAGAAAGAGCTATCAAAGCATAATTAGGTTGCAGTTCCTAAAAATCCTTAGTTTTCCAGCCTGTCCTTGGATGGGTACTTTGGGATTGTTGGCCACAGACTATTGCCTGCGGCTAACATGCTCCTTTCTAAGGTCTAAAAAAAGGAAGAAAATACGAGGGTGCTCTTCAGTAGCTGGTTTTGATTAAATTGCTTACTGAAGGACAAAAAAAATATCTTAGGCGTGGTTCAGAATATACTAAATGTAGCTGATAATGTTTTAAGTGCATTGAGTTTAATCAAGGGTACACAAAATTTTATAAGAGGTTTAAACTGAGAGATGTAGTACTTAGGGTTCTGGAGCCTTTTTTTTTTCTTTGAAATATATTTAGTTTTTTTCCTACAACATCCTCATAGAATTTGTGTTGACGCATCTGACTAGAAGTTTTATCATGATGAAGTACATACATACAGGGAAGGGTATTGAAACACAAAGGAATTAGAAAAAAATATCATAGAGGGTCATGATAAGACTATAGAAAGCAATGATAAAAAAAATCAGAATAGACAAGTAGCTCCTATTTTCTCTGTCTTATAGCAGAGGAATAAGGTGAGGGGTGGCAAATGTAAAGCAGATAAAAGGAATTTTTTTTTTTTTTCTTATTCAGCATTTAATTAAATTGTAGCACTCATTACCAGAGGATACTGCTGAGGTCAGGAATGTAACAAGATTTAAAGAGGGTCTGGAAGAATAAGAATATTCAATATTATGACAACTGAAGCTACAAGAAAAGCTTTGAAAGAGACATAAATCTTCTTGCTTCGGGGTTTAAGCTAATTTTTAACAATTAGGGATTAGTTTGAGATAATTTTGTGGCTCAGATCCCGCAACTGTTATTGTTTCTTGCAGTTTCTTCTGAAGCAACTAATGCCCACCCCTGGCAGAGACGATCTATATGATCTGCATTGATGTAAATCTTTATGACATTTTTCAGGCTTATACAGGAGAAAACCAGATTTTAGACCTTTTCAGAAAAGCATCCCATAATATCCTGTGGAAAACATGAAAAGCATAATGCTTGCTGTCATTTTTTTTTTACTTTGACAAAACTGCCCCAGTGGCAAACCCTGTTTGCTCTGAAGCCATTGTAATAAATAAATAAATACAGTAAATGAAGTCAGTCTGAGGTGGGTGATTTTGCATGGTTGTGTTTCTTGCCAAATCCTACTGGCTCATGAAAAGCTTTGTTCTCTTTGTTCTCAGCTCTCGGCTGGGGAGGGGTCTCATCAGTTTGAGCTACTGTCCTGCTAGGTACGTTGGAAGGCTCTTTCAGAGAGCAGAAAGTGAGAATTTATTGACAAAATCTTAAACTAACTGTATTTCACACAGCCTGAAGTTGATTTTTACCCATCGGTGTCAGTTGGGGTTTTTTGCGACTTTTCTTCTCTCGTGTGTTACCGCTTTAGTCCTTCTTTGACATTAAAGTTAGTAGAGTATTCTTACTGATTTCAAAGGACTTTTAGTCAGAATGGTCAAGCATTTACTATAAAATCACATTTATGTAAGAATATGTGTTATGCAAAATAAATGGAAACTTGTACAGAGGTATGGTGATATCCCTTAGACTTGCTGCCTCCTAAAAGAATTCACATATAAAGGTTTAACTGATCAGACAAAGAGAAAAGTCAGCCTTTGAACTCTTTCTCCAAAATACATCCAGCTGACAAAATAAACCTATAACACAGATGGGAAGGGAGAACATAATTTTAGTGTGATATGTCAATTTAGAATGGCTTAGTTTAAAATATTTGTGAATTCATTTCTTATTTTCATATTTGGTCGGCTAACATATGATGACTTATGCTGTAAGTGCCTGTGTCATGACATGACGTCTTTAATCGGGCTGTTCTGGGAGTAGTTTGGGTATTACGTTGAGGTAGCATACCTAGCATTTGTGAGACTGTGTAGCTGGGAAATAAATGAACAGATAATGTCCCTGTATTTCTGTGTTCTGTCAAAACCCAGTTGGTGAAACCACTGCCTCCCCTGCTCTCTCACGCCAGTGGCGTGTCACATCTCTACAGTCCCCATAGTCAGGTCTATGTCTCTTGTGCAGATACCTGCAACTGTCCAGTGAGCATCTGTAGATCTCCTGTGTTCTTAGTCAAAAACAGTTGACCTGGCTGTCCCCACGGTTCACTGAGGGCCCCAGTTCTCGTCTGTGCATCAGCTGTGTCGTGCATAGGAACAATGCTCTGCGGTGTGATGGATACGTCAGGCCAAGCGAGGGCTTGCAGAGGGGGCTTCAGAAGGACAGTGTCCATCTCTGGGAATGATGGAGAGAGTTTTGGCCCAACATGGGATAAGTGGAGTGTAGGGGCATTTGGGAACTGTGCCTCTGGAGTGTTCAAGCTCACCTGGGTGGATAAGATGGTTGCCTCCAAGGGAGTATCCTTTGAAGGATTAATTAGCTGTGTTTGAGAGAGGGCGCAGAAGGACATCGTCTCAGTGGAAACCAGCTTGGATGCAAATCAGTTATATTGAAACTTAATGTGGTAGCAGACAAGGTGAGCTTATGACTGCAGGTGGCCGTTCTGGAGCATGGATTCAGCAACCCGAGGTCGCGTCTCACTGGGATCTGCTGGGGTGGGTAACCAAGACTTCTGATCCAAATTTTTCAGACTGCTGTATCTATTTATTTCCTGAACGTCTAGTTCATGGCTACAATTTATATAGTGCTGGAGATGGGTAGGATACTGCAGCAGTTTGGAAGCAGGTAGGAGATGATGGCCTTTTACCATCAGACCATACACACAGGTTTTCTGCCTGCATTAGGATGGGTGGAGTCCTTTCAGTTCATATGTGTTCATCTACTTAGGACATGTAATCTCATTTGATTTGAATGTTCTTAATCATCATTTAGTAGCCTGTGTCCAATGTTCATTTAAGAATACACAGATAATTAATGGAAGTGTGCCATTTAAAGATGCTTTGTGTTGTGAAAGCATGATTTTAGTTTCTAGTCTCCTTTTCAAAAACATATCTATATGTGCTTTTCCTATCTATCTCTTTTAATTTTAGCTATGTATTTGTTTGATTTTTCTTGTATGGTTTGCATAAAAATGCACTTACGTAGTTCTAGAGGAGGCTATGCCAGGATCTGCTGACTGCATGTATAGAGCAGTGGCTTCCAATTTAGCTTTTATCACTTGGAAACCAGGATTAATCCTGTGGATGGTTCTCTGAAGAGACTCTTCTCAATGTTCAAGCTAAAAGTGAATATATGGCAGTATTAGGGAACTGAATATGTGGAAGTATTAGGGAAGAAATTAAGTGAAAACCCAGAAAACTGTGTTGTGCCCACATGTCGTATGAAGCAGTTTGGTCACCCCGTTCTCTTAAAAAGGGTATAGTAGTGTTTGAAGATACAAGAGAAGATTTTGGATTGCCAAAGAGATTAGTAAACTCCTACAGACCAGGGCTTTTGTGCTTGGTAAGAGGCAGCTGCAAGAGAATATGCTTCTGTACTAATAAGAGCAGTGTGGAGAACTGAAAACAACATAGTTATTTACCATTTCTCATAGCGTAGAAGTCAGGGCCATGCCATGAAATGGCCAAAAAAAAAGGGGCTTAAAATAAACTACTCTTTCACATGCATATGCATGCATGTAATTCAGTTGTGGAACTGACTGACAGAGGATGTTTAGGAGACTAGGAGTATAAATGTATTCGAGAAGAGATTAGATAAATTCATGGAGGAAAGAGCCATCAAGGGATATTAAATAAAAAGACGCAGATACAGCCTCTGGCTCATTTGTTTGGTTTAAGTTGCAGATTGCCAGAGAGTAGAAAGACATAAGGGAGAAATATCACTCAAAATCCACTTTTTTTTCTCATATGCGTTCACTAAGCATCAGGGGAGGCTCTTCCCAAGACAGGCTACTGGCCTAGATGGATCTTTGGTCTAACCCAATCCATCTGTTCATGTCTTTCTCAAGTGCAATACTGATAAATGCTAGGGAATATGAAAGCCTCTCTCACTATTGTTGATTTCTGTGTAATTCTCCACCCATTAAATAACTGTGTAGTTTTTTCTGTTATTTGTGAGTTGGTATTTTTCCAAGGGAGATGCATTCTGTTGGTGTTTGGATAATCCATGGTTTGTTTTTCTCTATAGTGGTTATCATTCACAGCTCTTAACAGTCATGTGTCCTTTGCAAATTGCATCATGTGTTGTTTTATTCTATTTCTCAGATAATTAGATGAGACGAATGTGGCATCCCACTAAATTCCTTTTTCCTTTGCTCTACCAGTTTTAAATGAGACAAGACAAAGCTCTTTGCCTACTCTGCCTCCCTTCCAAAGGAAAATCCTGATTTGTACCCAGAGAGTTAGTAACATTTTCATAAGCCTGTAACAAAAAAAATCTGTTCAGAGACTAAACTTCATCTCACAGGCCCAGTTGCTGCTTGGGTCAGGATTACCAAAGTGAATGTCCACAACACATGAGAGATGTCAGTACCACCAGGAATTGCTAGTACTGTGCCTATTGTGGGCTTGTTCTTTTGGAGTACTTCAGGAGATTTCATTTTACTTTCCTTTTTTCTGCTGCCACATTTTTTCTTTCCTTTGCCGTTGTCAAACAATAGCTGTTGGAAGGTGTTGTTTCTCTCCACTGCATCTCTTTGCTGCCCTGGGAGCTCATAGGAAGACAAGACGAAGAAAAGAAGATGACCAACTGTGTGCATTAAACTAAGCACCTCCCCAATATATCTGCTTCAGGGTCCACTCTTAGGAGGGAATGATGACCTGTAACATCTGAAATGAAAACTGTGGATTGGTCATTTATGAAGAGGAGCATTAATAAATTAGTAGCATGGAATTACCTGGTTTAAAGAGATAATGTAACATTAGAGTCTGATACGTAAACATAGACCGAGCTTGGATGCAGCGTGCAAAAGCATCCTCAGAACTGAGCTGTACTCAGCATTACAGATGATCAGTATAGAAAATTCTGCACAAGGACAACTATTTTGTATGAAGCTTCATTTAAGTTGATGGGTTTCATGCAACTTTTTTCTCATCTTACATTTAAACATAACAGACTGGAGGTTTTGTTTGGCAGAAAGTTCAAGTTTTTAAATTTCATGTGATCTGTCAGTTAAAGGTCTGGCTTCTGTGCTGCTAGGATATGATTGCTGGTTTTATCTTCCCTAATAGAGTGGTCATTGATCCTTCAGCAGCGATTCAGAATGAACTCCCAGTGTTGTGGCCAGGTAAAGCAGGTAAACCAAGTCTCTTCTGAGCTCTCAGGATCGCTTTTCTATAATCCATCCCCTCCGTGAACTGAAAGACGTACCCTTGTCCACTATTAATTCCAGCAAGAAGAGGGCGTTTACTAAATCAGGTCTGGTCAGGAACTCACAGCTCCTCTGCAACGCAGGTGGCTAGACCTAAACTGTACTTTTCTTTCTGGTTTTTACTTTTTGGTCAGGTTTCTTCTACAGGAAAACCAAAAGAAAGTGCTGATGTGCAAGTTAACTTCGTGCTGGCTGTTTTGGGGGTTCAGCAATAGAGGGCACTAGAGTAAACGCGTTCAAAAAGCAGTGCGGTCTATTGGGTTTGCATACAGAAGAGAAAGCCAAGGTTTTTTTATGTGGAAGGGTTTTCTCGCCATTTGTTTAGGTTTTTAATGTTGGAAAGACGCTAGCAGTCAGAGCAAGTGGAATTCCCAATATACCAGCGTGACACGTAGTGGAACGGCGTAAATACTTTGGACCAATTTTTGACTTTTTAGACAGAAATTCTTCTGTTACTTTCCATCACATTTGCAGTGCAGAAGTGTAAGCAGCCATATGTTCCTGGGCCAGGTGTTTACTAAATGTAAAATCTAATGCCTTTAATTCTGTCAAAGGTGGATTTCAAATGCACTTTCTGAAGCTGCCACAAAAGGAAAACCAGGCGTGAGGAGCTGGTGCACCCACATCCCCATCTTCATTCAGGCTCTGTTCCCTCAGAGCTCGGGAATTCAGCACGTGCTCTGGGCTGCTGCATTTTGTGGTTTCCATATGAAATCTTAATTTAATTTAAAGACAACCTGGGCTGCTTTTAAGCGATTGATAGACTGCACTGGGTCCAGTGGGTTAGGTTGGTAGTTAGGGTCCAAATGCCAGTGGGCAGGTTTGTCAGAGGAAAGGGGCTGTAGCTCCTATTTTACCATTGTAGCCATTCTGCTGGCACCTCCCTGCTGCAAGCGTGGCTCAGTGCAACGCCACAGCTCCTCTCCGGCTGCTTGGCCTTATGGAGGGGGTGGGAAAAGGTGAAGAGAAGCAGCTGGCACTGACTGGGCAGCCGCTGGTGTCTGTCCCTCTGCCTGCTTCCAGCCCAAGACAGCGTGTGGCACAGCACAGGGCTGCGAAACGGCCACCGGACAGGGGCTCAGCCCCATGCTCTGACCCCATGCTGCTCAGCGGTTTGTAGACATCATAGAATCATAGAATCATAGAATGGTTTAGGTTGGAAGGGACCTTAAAGATCATCGAGTTCCAACCCCCCTGCCATGGGCAGGGACACCTCCCACCAGACCACATTGCTCAAAGTCCCGTCCAGCCTGGCCTTGAACACCTCCAGGGATGGAGCTTCCACAACTTCTCTGGGCAATTTGTTCCAGTGCCTCACCACCACAGTGAAAAATTTCTTCCTAATATCTAATCTAAACCTACCCTCCTCCAGTTTAAAGCCATTCCCCTTTGTCCTATCACTACATGCCCTTGTAAAAAGTCCTTCCCCAGCTCTCCTGTAGGCCCCCTTTAAGTACTGAAAGGCCGCAATAAGGTCTCCCCGGAGCCTTCTCTTCTCCAGGCTGAAAAGCCCCAAATGTCTCAGCCTCTCCTCATCGGAGAGGTGCTCCAGCCTCATCTTCGTGGCCCTCCTCTGGACCCGCTCCAAGAGGTCCGTGTCTTTCCTATGTTGGGGGACTCCAGAGCTGGGTGCTACTGACAACAGATACCTTACAACTACTGTGTTCTTACACAAAAAAAGCATAAAAGGAAGAATTACTGGTTCTATGGGAAATCAAATGTAAATAAATTATTGTAAGTTGCAGGTCAAATCTAGGATTTTATCTGCAGGGGCAACTTTTTCTTTTTATGGCATAACTTCATTGCAGTTTGTTAACATCAGAAATGGAGAATAAGGTTTGTTTTCTGTTCCAGAAACATAATCCTTTTGCTCTTGAACTGAAGAAGAAATACAGCTGCTTTGTGATACCTTGGTTGTGTCACTGCCACACGTGGTCAGTAAAACCTGCCACTCTCCAGGTCCATCAGATTCTTGCTGGCGTTTTCGCCCGTGAGCCTGGATGTGATGGGTGCGTGGTTCGCTGTGTCAGCAGTACAAAAGCACTCTCTGAAGTCTGTCGTGAAAGGACAGACAAGGTGGTACATCAAAGATACCTGCTGAGGTTTGTCCTCTAACCCCTTGTTTGAAGTTTCTGCACAGAAGAATTCGGCCTCCCCACCCCGATCTGGCATGGAGAAGTAGGAGCTATAGGCTTTGTCTGCTGGCTGGAGCAAGCAGTTATGTCTCTGAGATCACGTCTGGAAAGGTGCTAGCAAGAGCTGAGCGCTTAGTCATTCCCTTCACGTTTGCTGCAAAGCATGGGCATGATTACTGGTCTTTGCATTTATTAACAGGTTGAGTCTTACCAGGTCTCTCTGTTTTCATGTGTGGAGCTTTGGAAGATAGTAGGAATTGCAGTGCTACAGGGGGTGTTTAAAATATCTACTAAATCTTGAGGTTATCTTGAGGTTTTTGGCATAGTGTGACTGTCTCTAGAATGGGGACCTCAGAAGACTAGCCAGGTACATGGGGAGGAGAAGATTGCTTGATTGAAACCCCCCTTTCCCGGTTGCATGACACAAATCCCAATGAGGTGAATCATTTCATGTTTGGTCCCAAACGCTCAGGGCAGAAGGAACATTAGTCAGCCGGAGGAGCTTGTTTTCTCAAGGTGTGCATTGCAATTCAGACCATTTTTTCGGAAGTCCTGTACAAGCAGAGTCAGCTTAAAGCTGTAGTGTGGAAGTTAAACTAACTAAAGAATGCCGTGGATGTGCATATATCAACAGGACCTAAGGAGGAAGGAGAACTGAGATATCTCCTCTCCTTCACATGCTGGCATTACTGTGTGGGTGTTCTCATGCCCAGTTAACTCCGGGGGAGCTCTTACAGGGAAAAGGCAGTTCAGGCTGGGGAAGGAGATCTCAGCCCCGTAACCCCTCAGTCCTTCCTCCCAGAAACAGGCAGGGTCTAAGAGCCCCCAAAAGCCCGGTAGCCCTGGGGGTTGCCTCAGGAGGGGACGTGGCCCAGCTCTCCAGCTAGCTGTGATACTGAAACAGATAACAGTATTGTGAGAAGTAAATATAATCTAAACATGTATTTTCTTGTCTTGTGCTTTTTGAAGTGTTTGCACTATTGCAAATTTATGTTTTAACCCTTACCCCGACTTGAACAAAGTAATCATTTTCAGCCTTGTTTGCAAACAGATTTTGTGATTATTTCAGGGTGGTCTGGCAAACACTGGGTGTTTCTGTTTCTGTGGGAGTGGTGACTGTAAACAGGACTGCATGCAGAGCATTATCTGCCCAAGAGAGGTGTAGGAGTTTTCAGGAGCATCGGTCTGTTACGGGCTGGTTGTATAGGACCCCAGGTTTGTGCAAGAGTCTCCTGTGACAAGTCTTAGCTGGAGCCACTTGGCAAGCACTGGAAGGAGGCAGAAGACCTGAGACTGTCGTCATGTTGATAAAAATACAAACGAGCTTTGCAAACAGATTAAATTGACTTTAATTCTTTAGTAGCTCCAGAGTAAATCAATGGGATTTATGTTCCTACGTCACTTAGGGCCAGGTGCTCAGAGACATTTAAGCATCTGAGAGCCGTGGTAGATTTTAGTAGCTGAAGGTAGGCGTTAACCCTTCCTCACGCATGGTTTTTACAGTCACTGTCATGAAGAGTGGACAATCCTCCCTCAGCGGTCAGGGACTTCTCTGTGGCGGCTGCCAGCAGGCTTACCTGGCTAACAGTGGTCATCCATGCAAACTCCTATATCCCAGTTCTTCAGCGTGCAGCTAGATGGCAATGTCCTCCTTCCACTCCGGGTAGGCTGTGAGCTGTCCTGGGTGTGTCACTCCTGTGACCCTGTCTCACTAACGCCTGGCTAAGGATGACCACGTCCACCGAACGCATGTTCTTGGTGTTTAGCAGTTAGCTAGCAAACCCTCTAGCACAAACCAGGTTAAGATAAGCTCATTCAAAAATAAGTATTTAAAAGGCTCCAAAATAGACTACAGGATTGTAGAAGGGTTTATAAGGGGGTACCGAGCAGGCAGGAAACTGAAGAAAAATCTGGGTTTAGGCTATTTGATCTAAAATGTCTATTTGATCTAAATCATTCCATCCTGTTTTGCAGTTGGGAAGCTGAGCTCATTTATTAACCAATTATTTACTATCTGATGCTTGTGACCAGACATGTGGGTCCCTGTGTTCCCAGGGCAGCAAGTATGGTTAGTCCCAGGCTCATGGAGGTTGCTGATTTTTATACCTCATTTTCTCCTTCGGCCTCCCTAGAGTTCTCGGTCAGTGATTCACTCAAGAAAGAGTTTTCTTATCTTCTCACCAAAAGGGCTGATCGCACCCTCCTGCTTTCCAAATGTAATGTCCTCTGGATGTGGAAAAGTCGGGGTTGTTTCCTGCCTAGATGATAGATAAAATATTATCTACAAACTCTGAATCTTAAACTGGTGAGCAATACAGCATATTTTTTGTGTGTGTGCAGGTACCCAAACTCTAACTTGGTAAGATGCTTTGCAGGCAAAAACCTAGTGAGCTTTTGGGTTGGGTCCTGCACAGTTCTATTAAAGCACCTGCCTTCTGCTGAGGTCCAAGTATACGCAAATACATGATTTTGCCAGGTCTGTGCCGTAGGCACTCTGCTTAATTTTATCTCAATCATTATGAGTAGCTCCTAAAAGACCCTGTTACGGGGGTTTATCCTTTTCCCAGGGCCAGGGTTCCTGACCCTGAGTGGGGCTGTGGCAGTTACAGATGAGGTTTCAAGCCTGGCAGAGATTCAGTTTTATCTGGTGTATATGTAAATGTTTGGAGTTGCACAGTGCTAGCATGCCAGGTTGAAAAAATTAGCAGCCAGAAATGAACAACAACTGCTAGTATAGAGATCTTTGAAAACTCAGCGTGAAACGGTATATCAATCATTTTTTTGTGATTCAAAAGCACAAAACTTCCAGAGGTGCCCTTTTTGGCTTGATGGAACTGCAGGATGGGAACCAAACTTCAAGCATCTTCTTAACAATTTCCTGCTCTTCTGAAGGGGAGCCTTGAAATTCTGATTCTCTACTCAGGGATCCAGAGTAATTCTTATTTCTGTTGATCTGAAGTCAGAAAGACAGACGTCGAACAACAGTCTCAGATACGAATTTGCAGAAATACCACTATTTCCAAATAGTCATTTAAATTTGGAAGTACTTTTGTGTCATATGTAGATGTGTAACTTTTTCTCCTGACAGAAACCAATTTGAACTGAGCATGTTTAAAGTGCCACGTCTGCGTTAGATTTATATTGTAGTATAAAACCTGCTCCTGTACAGTCAATAACTGGTCTCATTTTAGTTTTTCAGTATGACTTTATCTGTTCAAAATTATTCTGTTCACTGAATCAGTCTTAAATATAAAGTGTAGTATATAATTTGATGACTTTCAGGGACTATTCTAACAAGGGTTGCAAGTTCTTTAAAGTCACTGATAGATCATGGTTTAACTCTTTCTTGATAAACTGTAATTGATTTTTAGCTTCAATTTTAGGGTTTGTCACAACTAACATTTTATAGGCTATTATTTAACTTGTAAAATGTGTGAATTTATTATATGTAGTGATAGATGAAATGTTTGAGAGGTTTTTGTTTGTTTTTTACTGATTGAAGATTGTAATCCAAATTATATTTGCCAGCTGTGTGAAAACAATGATAAGCATTTTAATCAAAACTGAGGAAAAAATGCATTTATACAATGAAGGATATTCTATCAGCTGATGTTCTTTCACTTTAGTTTGCTTCTTTTGCATTCCTGTTTAAAGCGTCATGGATTTCTGTGCTCTTTCTTCTGCTTTACAAGTCTACCATCCTTTTGATACTAAGATGCTACGATGCTACGAATCTTTGGAGCTTGGTGCAGTACTTCTCTAAGAGTTAACATCACTTACATTTCTGAAAGCAGTGTATCAGATATTCTGTTCTTTGTCATTATTCTGCAAGGAAAGGATGAATAGGGATACTTCACCTACTGTGGCTTATCCATGGCCACGTCATGTATTTGCATAAGAAGGGAAACTGAGGATTATTTGAAGCTTCCCATGCTCTGGAGTGCATGAGGGAACAGGTGACGGAAAATTTGACGCAGCGGCTGCAACTTTCCAACCATGGCACTTGCATAATAATGGCTTCATTTGTCCAAGATATTGAGCATCCAAAATTTCTTTTGAGGGCTCTGTAAGCAGTGAGTGTCACTGTCTCTGATGATGACTCAGTTCTGTGTGGGGTGTTCAAATTACAAATCTGGAAGCCTACCTTTAGCACCAGCACTTTGAAAGTCATCATCTTTTGGCTGTTTTCTATCCATGCTTGCGCGATAGTTTTTTCAAGTGTGTTGCAACAGCTGTAGAAAGCAGGAATTGAATGAGAGAGAGCACCTGCTTTCCAGTGCACAGTACTCATCTGCTTGGAAGGGAGAAGGCATATCTGGTTACTTCTTCCAGTCTAATTCAGTCGCCCGCCCAGTGCCACTCCATTAACAAGATGGTTTCACTGTCTTTAGAGATTCCTGTAGCAGGCTTCTTTGAGCATTTCCCTTGGAAGCAAGTTAAGCCAGCTATATGCTCTCTCTGTGCCTGGGAAAATGATAGAGGATTCTCTCTACGGGAAGCGTGTGTCCCATATAGGGCCTCATAGCCAATGGTCGTGGCGGTGGCTGTGGCCTGCGTAGCTGTTGAAAGCAGAGTCTGCAGAGAAACAGCAGATTAGGAGACCTGAAGTGGCAAAGTGGTACTTGTGGATAGCCACAGCTTTACAGGGGTTTGGAAGATGTGGGCTTTGCTGGACTACAACCTGACCTAAGCCTTGCCCAGCTCCACAGCGGGGAAAGAGCACAAAATGTGCGCAGAGATCCCTCGGGGAAAAAGATGGCTGTAAGGAGCTCGGAAAGTCTGTCTCATCTGTAATGATTGTGATCCCTTACAAATCACCCATGACTCACTAATTGGGAAATATGGTTGCAGTGAACTGTACGTTACTCTCAGACTGACGTTAAGCGAGACTAATAAATAAACAAATATTCAGAAATAAAGGGAATTGCATAGAGGTAAAACCAATATTCCAGCAGAGGTCCAGCCCCAAGAAGCTGTGTTTAACACTTTCTGAAGACTGTTTATCCAAGTAGGTTTCTCGTTCCATTACAGCTTCTAGTGAAACTGTTAAAAATATTAGCATCTTTAGCATCTTCAGTAGCAACTTTAGCATCAAAAACAGAATGCAGACATTTAAGCATCAGCAAAAAGGAGAACAGTGCAACATATATGAAGTACAAACCAAAGTGTGAGGTTTTGATATCAATGTATTGTAGAAATACAATGCAATTCAGCCTTGCAGGAGAAATATTGCTGAACTTCATTCTGCTTCCTTTTGTGACCTGCTGGCTGAAAATAGATTAAGAATTAAAGTATTAAGCACCTTACGTAGTTTGAATATTTTTCCAAGAAGCTTTACAGGCATACTTTCCGTAGAGCAAGCACAGCAATAATCTCTCTTCTGATTGCTGGGAACCAAGCCAGAGCCCTCGAGTAGAGATGATTTTACTTGCTAACTTCCGAACACAGCACGCAGTAGGCAGGACCAAGTTGGATACCCTCCTCTACACTTTCTAATAAAGACTTCTTCAGCCTTACTGCGGTTTGATAAATGATGCAAACATAAATACAAATTCGGGCTTTGAACTTGCCATGTGCTTCAGTTGCTCAGGCTCAACATGCATTTTGCATATGCATTTGGAGAGTTAAATTTGTCTGGGCGACCACAGAAGATGAACACACACGTTTCCTAGGCCGGGCAGACCACAGCAGGGTAGAGAGACTTTGGTGTTGAGCCTCTGCCTCCCACTGCCTGATTCAGTAATGCTCAATTACTAAGGTCTGATGTTGGAGCATCTGTTGGGTTGCCTGCCTGGTCACTCGCTTGCTTTCTGCTGTGCTGCCCTGGAGCAAATCCGTTATGGGAACAGCTATTTACAAGCTATCAGGCAAAATCAAGTTTCGGGTGAAGAAAACCCAAACATCAGGTAGGGACTATTCACGTAAAATGAATGTGTTAAAGTCTGAAGGCAGGATAGGAGTAGCCTTGATTTCATGTAATTGTAAAATTTGCTAAGTTATTTTTTTCTATGACTCTAGTCAAGCCATTGTTGCAATAGAATCATAAAAAGGTGTTACATTATGTCTCAGTAGCTGACAATGCAACTTTTAAAGCATAATATTTGTATGTTTAATAAATACATACTTTGCATTTCCTAACGATGCAGGACAATTATGCATATTCAGTGTGCATTGATGCATCACTTGCATAAATAACCTCAGTGTACACGACAGTCTCAGCATTAGTGAAATAAACCTGTTAGCTTTTCTAAATGTCAGTGAACGCTTTAATCAACTGTGCCCAGTTAAAGCCCCCAGATCTTTGAATTCAAAGGACAGCGTTCATTTCAGACCACATCAAGAAAGCACAGCTGGTTCTGATTGCTTTCCAAGCAGAAATAATACAGCAATCCACAATCTGATGACCAAAACAGTCTTTCCAGAATAATTGCTACTTTTTGAACTCATGGCAATTTTGGGAGTGGGCCAGTAAAGAATTACCAGAAAAAGATACTATTTTTTAATTTGATGCTACCTGGACCTTTGTGAAATGTTGTATGCTGTGAATGGAATAAAATAATGTGTGTAAAGCAAAAACAATAGGAAAAAAGGTTTAAGTATTACTGTTCTAGAAAAAAGTCATCCTTTTTTCTTGTCTTGCTCATCAAACTTATAACCAGTATGTTAAAATCTAGTTTATGTTTGAAAGAGTTTCAGAGATGAAGCTTTTACATTTTTTGCAATTATGCCTATTACAGCCGGGCAGAAATTATGAGCTTGTCTTACAAATGACATTACGGACTTGCAAATTAAAATGAATATAAATGACAAACAAAATAGCATTGAGAGATAATGTTTCCTAACTTAATTAGTAGTCCTGTTTCAGAACACTGTTTAGCTAACAGATTTTTTCCTGATATTATTTGTGAAAATGCATCTTTAGAATCGGTGCATGCTCGGTATATATGTTTGCGTAATCATAGAAAGTTGGGGAATTAGTGAAGCCTGGTTTCCTACAGATTTGCCCCATCCCCTGTAACCTTCTCACCACGGAGGGGATGTGTTTGGTAACTGGTTGTCCAGACATTGCCAGACAATGGTGTAACAAATGAGTTTTCCCTTCCTTGCCCAGAGCGTGGGTATTAGTTTGGGTCTTCCTCATTTACCAAGGAGATAATTTTCATAAAAGTCGCGTGAACTTAATTAGCTTTATACTGTGGTTGAAATTGGTCAGCTCTCTTGGAATTCCAGGGGAAGGATAGAAAGGTAGACAAACTGTGCCATCTCATAAGCATTTTTTCTTAAGATGATAACTCAACTTGCAGAGTTAAGAACTCAGAAATGAAGAAAAATTAGAAATTCAAGTATTACTTTCATTTAACCTTCTTTTGCTTATGCATTACAATGTAATTTTTAATTAAGTGCTCCCATCCCAGTTTTTCCTTGGAGCTGCCCCGGTCCCCCACCCAATGAACAACGGATCCAAATTTTACTTAATCCTGTCGGGTATGTGTGAGGCTTTTCAACTGCGTCTGATGGGGTCCCTTCCCAAATACAAAATTACTCTCTTCCCTCAAGGGCTCCACAAACGTGGGTGTCCTTTTGCTTCCAGAAGTCCTTTGTGAGGTGCATGAGTTGTCTGAAAAATAATCCCAGCTGCATAATCATAAAACGGAGCCCTGGAAAAACCTCATTTGGGTTAAAAGCGCAGTTCTCCCTGACGTCATTTGTGGTTGTGAATACTCCATGTTTCCTGCAAATCTGGTGAAGTAGCTCAAAAGTGACACCCAGGAGAAACAGAAATTTGGCAGTGACTGCGGAAGGTCTGGCATGACTTGCCAGCATCGCACAAGGGTGCAGGGACAGCTATCATTTCTCCTGGGCACCATGCAGCTGCCTTAACCATCCTTTTTACCCTCTGTGGTCTTCTGCCTATTTTGCTTCATGTTTTCCAAGTTCTGCATTAAATACAATGATGGTTTTAGAGAGCTAGTATTTTTTCAGTGTTTTGATTTATACTGCAACAGGGTCCTTCTTGCCCCATAATTAGCTGGAGGCTATTTGCTGGTGTGCCAATAAAGAGGAGTGTGACTTGAGATATATTATTGTGATAGAGTCAGTCTGGTTTAAGATCAGAAACATCCTAGTTATCTGATCCAGGATGGACTCAGTCTGCTGGGTCACTGGTATTGGAAAAGTTTTGGCAGGCTGATTTTGTATTGGCAGACTTTGTGGCAAATAAAATGTATTCAATCTTGCCTGAGTGCGAGTACTGATTGGAAATGTGAACCTTGAATTTATCCTTCAGGAACTGTAATGAGAATCTAATCAAACATAAGGGAAACTGAGATTTTTGAGAGCCTGATAAGGGAACAAAAAAAGCCCATCCAGAATTCAGCTTTTGCTGTAAATCATGAAAGTGTAAAGCTTTGTAACAACAACAAAAAAAATATTTTTAAGAGTAGTTTAGTTAGGGAAAATGAAAGCATTTCCTCCAAAAGCCATTCTTGGAAATGGCTGAATTGTTTTAGCCGAAATGTTCTAAAACAAACAGCATGATGTTCCCCAGTGTGGAAACTTGACATACAAGTGGTTGCTCTTTAGCAAAATTATAAACAATTTAAAACCTAAAAGTAGAAACTGACAGTCAGCGCTAGACAAAGGTGGTATCATGAACTCTGCCCAACTGACAGAAAACCCACAAACGCAACAAGGCTTCAGAGCAAATACAGATTGTTTTTGCAAATACTGTTAAAGTGATTTTCTGTCTCAGTTTAGAGGCCATATGAGTCATCTGATTTCTTACTAGAGATGGGGCCATCTGCCTCTGTTGTCATGAATTTATGTTTCTAATAGCCATCTTAGTTGATTTTGCTAGCCAGCAAGTGAAATTTCTGACTTGTTCCTGAAGGCAACTTTGTGATTTAGCAGGTTGATTATGGCTTCAGATAAACTTGTCCTTCCGTTTCCAATATTCATGTGCATATTCTTAAGAGAACCTAAGTTTAAAATACACAAAACCATGTAATAGTGATCGCACTTGCATAGAAGTTTTTATCTGAAAATCATAAATGTTGAGTCTTTTCTGAGAATGGCCCCTTTCGAGCTTACGTTACAGCAGCAAATACCTAGTATGTGGCACGGATTTTTTGCAAAAACATCTCACCGAGGCAGCCCCAATCGAACTAGCGGACTGCATCAATGCAGCGGTGTCAGTGTGACACCGAGGTGTGCTGCACTGTCACCTTCGCTCCGGTGAATTTACAACTCCAACAATATGTAACTATTACTATCTTTATGTGCGGATGGGGAGATTCAGTCGAGAGGTGGTAGTTTCTGCAAGGTCATGTAGCAAATGAGGATGTGCCTCGCTCCTTGGTTCTGCCTGCAGCAACTTTATTTCTAAACACTTCTTCTATTTCTTTTTTTTTTTTTCTCATTTCTCTCTGTGCATGTTTCAGATTGCAAGTACACCTGCCATGCTCACTGCCGAGATCTGGTGCACCTGGGCTGCCGGCGGAATGGAAAATTAATGGACTGCCTCGCTCCGCATGACACCTTAGATCCATCTTACAACAATGGTCAGGTAATAGATCTCGTCTTCATGTAATTACTGCTTTCTTTTGTCAGCTCCATAATGAAGTGTTGGTCTGCTTGCCTCACCCAGCTGTTCCGGCAGAATGTCTGTCTTAGGCATGGCCAGCAAAGCTAGATTTCCCACCCAGTGCTGTGATTTTTACAGTACGGCTGCAACTGGCTGCTGCCAGCTGGGTCACTCCTGCTGCAGTTAGTTTTCAGATAAACTGGCTGAAAAGCAGTCCCACAAAAAGGTATTTTCGCTGTTGCTTTGGGTTACTGTGGGGTCAGAGCAGGCACGTACAGCAGGGGATGAGAACACGAGGACAGAGCTCCTCTTGGGATGGACTGGGCCATGCCATGAAGCAGCTCACGAAGTGAGCTTGGTGACCCAGGTGCCTTGTGCTGCTGCGTGTAGTGCAGCAGGGAGGCAAATAAAACTAAGAGCTTGGCAATTTGTGACCATTAAAGATCCTACTGGGTTTGGGGTTAATCCCCCAGTTCTCACAGAATCCCTCTTAGGGTAGTTTCAAATTTCCTCGCCTGGATTCCCCAGCAGCTTCAATGGGTCACAGTGTGCCTCCTCATTTCCTTCCTTAAACCACCACAGAGCGTCACTCCTTGAGTTTCGCCCTCGACATCAGGGCCTTTCTCTTTGTTCAGGGGACACATCAAAGCAGCACATTTTTGCAGACAGAGTGGGGGTCCTCTGAGAAGGAGGTTCATACAGTGATAATGAGCCCCGGAGGCTTTTAGTGCTGTAATAAAGGTTGTATTGTGCTAATTAGCTCATGCCTCTTTGCATTTTCAAATACATTCACCTTTTGTTGTCCACAAAAGTCCACCCAAACTTAATCGGATGTTAAGCCCTTGAACATTTACATCTAACCAGCAGAAACTTCTGGAGAGGGCACCAAAATTTCTCAGTGCCTTTGCTGAGCTTGCTGCGTGTGCTCCAGGTCAGCACTGAATTTTCTCTGCAAGTGTGACATTTATTTGGTAGGGGAGATGCTTGCTCCAGCCACCCAAACTGCAACTGAGGACTCAGTGTCTCTTGTGAGCTCCTCATGACTCTCTGTGTGGAAGAACAAAGGGGAATAACTCAGATGCTGAAAGGAAGAGTAGCAGGGATGGGGAGGAGGAAGGACATGGCAACACAGGTTTTGGAACTGTGGGTGACTATCACCAAGAAAATACTACAGGAGCAGAAAGGGAAGGCCAATAAAAGCCATTTATACTCAAAAAGGCATGTACAGCTTGACCATGAGAGATCTAAGACCTAGTGCTGTCTTGGGTAACGTGGCTGCGAATACTGAGCAAGGAAACCGTTTCTTGCTGTTTGAGCCTTACAGTATTCAGTGAAGCCGAATTTTGGGTGCATTTGTTTGTATGCAACAAAATTGCATCAAAGAAGTACTGTTTTTTTCCTGCTGATTCCTTCCTCTTGGAAGAAGTCACAGTTTGGCTGGTTGCTGTGGATGGCAGTCGCTGCGAATCTGCGTTTTCCTCACTATCCGTCTGGGTCAGTGCATGCCTGACAACTGATACGTGTAAGATGAGGGTTCAAATGCTATTTTCGGCATCCATCATCCATTGATTTCGAAGCAGCAATCATTTATGTGCACAAAACCTGGAATTTTCCCTGCTGGGTGCAGTGATTTTCTTTGTGCAGGGCTGTCCCACGCACGCAGCGCTGGCACAGCTGCCGATGGAGGCTGCAAGGTTTGGCTCCGCTCCTCCCTCTGCTACTTACCTGCTCCTACCACTTTGTCTTTCTAGGACTTCCCTGCTTTTCTTGTAGGTAAAAGAGGAATTAGAATTTTTAAAAATCCCTTTAAGATCTCTGAATGGAAACATTGTCCCAAGAGCTCGCCTTTACGGGGTACTATTTAAGGAAATACAACTCCCAGCTCAGCTACCTTTTCAAAATTACTTTTCCCTTCCATGTTAAAATTTTCTGGACTTAGTCTCAGCCTTAAGGTGACTTTTCCTTTCTGTTTAAAGTTTGAACCTCTGTCTCGCATACAGAACTGAGTAGGTGTTTAGTGTAAGATAGTGAAGGAGTCAGAGGATGGGAAAAGGGCTGAATCCATTTCCTTTACAAAATTATTCTTGCATTCTTATTCTGTGGACAGTGTCTAGTCTGCAGGGTTTTAATTAGACGCAGGAGTGTGCTTTTGAAGCAAGTCTTCCAATTGTCCTCACTTACCTTGCTTTGGTTGATATCGGCGAGCAGTCTTAGAGCAAATAAACTTAATTCCCTTTCAGATGAAAATTAAGCTGTTTCCTGAAACCTCCGAGAAGAGGCACTCCATGAACCTACCTAACGTGCTCCGACCACTAATGAGCATTCAGTCCACAGGATCAAAACAGAGATTGTCTTAAGTAAGACCTGTGAAGTGTTTATATTGAGGACTTTGGGTTCCCAGCACCACTTGCTTTGCTTTACAGAGCTGCTTGTGCTGCAGCACAGTGTTTGCTAACGTAGGCGTCAGATACTTGGCACACAACAGTCCCCAGCGAGAAGCAAACCCGTAAGTGTTCCAGTGATGCCTGCTTTTGCTTCATCTACGTCGTGACTTTGAAAATCACATGGTATGCAAAACCGGTTAATTTTGCATGAGCTATGCTAGTAAAATGCATAGCTGCAAAGGCCACGCATGTATTTGGGGATGTCGCACCCATACAGTGAGCGTCGACTTACAATGCGAAGGGATTTTGCAGAACTGCTCGAACTTTATAGTGTTTGTGGAGAGGAACACCTTGCTAACAAGCAAGTCCTGGGCTTTGTGCATTTTCTTCCAACTGGGATAACCATTTTGTTTTGAAGTGTAATTTTTTTTTTAAACAAAATAATTTTATGTGACCAAAGCACTAGTTTGAAGTTGTTATATTGGCATTCTTATGCCGGTACAGCTTCAATGTTTTCTTGTAAAGGGACATGGCACCTTTGTATCTGCGTAACTTCCTCCACACAGGGAGATGGTTGCTCTGCGTATGATGGTTGACAAATGCTTTGAGACCTAACTCTGTACCATTGTACCTAAGACCATTTTAGACCAGTCAGACAATGTGAGTATATCTCCTACTTGATCTGGGTGACACAAACTGCACTTTGTCCTGCTGCAGAGACCTTGTTGGTGCCCTGAGTGCAGCAGAGCTTGTGGCTTGGCTGCAATTCCTGGTCCTGGATGCTTGTTCGTGACCTTACACTGTCGCATGTTCCCTTCTGCCCTTCCACTCCCAGCAGTGCCCATACTGCTGCTTTTGGACAATGTTGTTTTAATACGGGTCAGGGAAATGTTGCGGCTTCTAATGTTTGCTCTTGCAAAGCCCGATCAGCTCTTTAGTTCGCAACACGGCTTGTGAACAGTGGTGTCAGCACAACAGGGGCTGGGTGTCGTGGTGCAGTTGGAACACCTTAAACTCCAAATAACCCCGAACAAATGTCTTGTTGAACCACAGTTTGAGAATCTGGGTTTAGGATTTCCCCTGTGGGGAAGAGGGATTTCTTACAGGCTCTTAACTGCTAATATTGCAACAGGAGTCAACAGATTTCCGAGGGATTTCCATCCTGTGCAATTCTGCCAGTGGCTGGAGCACTTTTGTGGTCAGATATCTCAGAATCTGGAATACGGACACGCTGCTTGACTTCGTTAACAAGTCATTGGAACTCAAAAGGCCTGAACTTTGGGTTCCTTCCTCTGTGTGTGTGTGTATATATATACACACACATATATATTTCATTATAGAAAGGTCTAGGAAATTCCATTCTGTAGCTATTTTGAGAGATCACTAAGGCTGTGGGGTTAAACACTTGTAAATGAAACTCACAATTTCAAACATACTGCAAGTACCTGATGGCAGAAACATATGGCTCAGGTGAAAAGGGGATGGTGTTTTGCTAATTGTGTGGCCTTAAATGTTTCTGTCCTATAAAGGCTTCCTATAGAGATTAAAGATGAAATGGTGGATATAGGTTCTTTGTGATCTTGGAACAGAGGACTGAGAAGGAGCTGCCAGTTTCCTCCAGGAACGAGCAGAGGGGATGAATAGACCGCCTTTCTAGCAGTCCTCTCCTGTGCTCCCACACTGCCCGTTACAGGAACAACACCTGACTGAAACTGCCAGGCGTTCCTCAAAGTCTGAGAGGTATCAAAGCCGTTATGTGGACTTCCATTTTTTCCCCTGTTTTTTTTTCAGCCCAGATGGATCAAAATGTTAACATTTCTTACATATGAGCCACAGATACAGCTTCTTTTCTCCTTCAAGATGGTATGCCTTCACAAAGAGGTCTCACTGCACACAAATTTTCCCAAAGACAGAGGGTGGTCGGGGATGAGGTTTGTACAAGACCTGAGGCACTTGGTAAAGCGCAGAAAGGTGTATAGGCTGTCCCAGATATCTTGGATAACAACACCCCTGAGATTGCTTCAGAATGCATGAATCTGCTGTGGAGAAGACTGTGAGGATCTCAGAGTGCAAATACAGAAACTTCTGCACCTGGATGGGCACTGAGGTTGTCATCTAAATGTAACTGGAACTGAAAGTAGTTTCAGTTCTTCCCACTCAGAGGTGAGGTAGTTTGACATCTCTTTTCAAAAATAATCCCTTTGGGGAAAAAAAAAATGGCAACACAGAGCAAAATATCATGATTGAGATGTGTACAGCTCTTGATTAATAATGAAAGAAACTGTTGAGCTATTGATGGCTGTCCTCTACTAACTCCTGGTAGCGGCATGTACGCTGTACAATGGACATGGGGTTTATGGCTTGTGTATTTCAAATCTCTGTTAAACCTGGTTATGCTTGGTAGTAGTTGAAAGGGAAAGAGGAAAAGTGAATTATGTTTGTTTTGGCAGGTGGAGCGTGATTTCATTTTTGCCAGTGGCTGGGAAAACTTTTAAACCAAACCTGAAGCTGATTTCAGTTCTAATTGTGTGTATTGCTCAGGTTACATTTAGGGAAATACATTTGGCAAAAAGTAAAAGCCTTGATAGATTATATAAACTAGAAATTAGTCCGAAGCTTTCAAAAAGTAATTTGAGAGTATCCACAGCAGTTCCGGGGGCACTACTGTCTACAGCCTTCCTTCACAGGGGTATTATTAAAACGGGCTTTGCACAATACTGACTTAAGATCTTTAAATTATACATTAAGAAGTCTAATTTACTATATCAGATATTTGGACTTCTTTAGTATTCTCTGGCATATCGCAGGATCGTCAGAGTTGGAAGGGACCTCTGGAGATCATCTAGTCCAACCCCCCTGCTACAGCAGGGACACCTACAGCACATTGCACAGGACGGTGTCCAGGCGGGTTTTGAATGTCTCCAGTGTGGGAGACTCCACCACCTCCCTGGGCAGCCTGTGCCAGTGCTCTGCCACCCTCAGAGTAAAGAAGTTCCTCCTCATGTTAAGATGGAACTTCCTGTGCTCCAGTTTGTGCCCGTTACCTCTAGTCCCAGGCGTAGGCATCATGCATGATAAATGCTTGGGTCAATAGTGACTGAGGCAGTAGTTGAATGTTGTAAGTAGGACGAATCCACAAGATGCATTTAAACAAGGAGGGCTTTTTAAAATTAAAAGTGGATCTTAAAGCCCAATAAGTAAAGACTGCATGAGGCACATGGAGGGGGGGGGCTGTATTATCATACCACCAAATAGCGTAGTACTAGGATTGATATTTTTAACAGAGTGGACTTCAGCTTGTTGGCACCTGGTGGGAATTTTCAGCCCATAGAAGCAATCAGAGTGCTGTTCTTACACCGCTATGATTTTTCAACGTTATTTAAAAGTCACACATTTTGAACAGTAAATCTGTCTTTAAACTTTTTTCCTTAAGTTGGGGTTGTTGGGGTTTTTTTCCATTTAAAGTACTTGGATAATATACAGGCCTGACCTTTCAAACAGAAAGGCAGCAAGCGCACTGCTTAAAGAACACATTACTGAAAGCCAGAGCAGATCAATTATCGGTTGTTTAGCAACCAGATCAACTCCAGTCAAACAGCTCTGATTTTCTAGTTACATAGAAGAAGCAGACAAGGCTTCAAATTACAGGAAAATACTGCTATTACACCAGGGGAACATTTAAAATGCACTTTTGATTTTTGCAGTTATGTGTTTTCGTATTCAAGAGGTTTGTATAGTCTCCCTAGAAAATGATGTGTGTTTCCTTAATAATGTGGCCAGCTTCAACCTGCCATTTTGTCAGCTGTCATTATAAGATCAATTTTCTTCTTCCACCATTTATTTCTAATACAGACTATTCTTACCACACACATTTTTCCACAATCCTTTCCAGTTCCTGCTGTCAGCGTTGTGCCGGGTGTAGGATGTAAAATACCGACTACATTTTTTTATCGGGGCAGTTTTCTTCCTAATTCAAAGTTATTAATATCTTCCTGGTATCTCAGCAGGCTCAGCAGAGCACAGATGATCACGTTACAAATTTAATACAAGTCCCGTGTGTTCCAGGTGGTACTCTGATACTCGAATAGCATTACCTAGTTGTGCTGGAGGAAAAGTTCCAAGGAGAACTGAGCCTCTAAAACGTTACGTTTTATGTGTAGCGTAGGTTTTATATAGCATGATATAGCTGCACACTGATGCGAGGGGTGGCCAGGCTCTGCCCGAGCAAGCCGGGAGCCGGGGGGGGGCAGGCAACGAGCCCGGACCCTGAGGGTTGGGTTTGTGATAGTTCATAGCAAAGAGAGATCAGAGTACGGTTTCTTTCTTATCTTTAGGGTAGGTTTTCAACATGCAGATATCAGAACAACGATCAGTAGGATGATTGGTTTTGATGGGGCGTGTGTAGGCAAATGGGTGTTGGCTGCCTGCATCAAAACGTGCATGCTTGAAGAGGGGTATTTCGCTGTTATATGTTGTAGATTATGGTTGTACATGGAAGTTGCCCAGTTGCTGGGTGATAAATCACTAACTATGATAGCATCTTGAGGGCCTTACTCAACCCTCAAAACATGCAAAGAAAATGAGCACTGGCTGTGAAACTGGTAAGGGGGGGGTGAACGCCGGCCCCTGCGAGTCTGTCCCCATGCAATCCTAACGCTGACTTTTCTCAAAAGTCCATATGCCGTAGATGACAGATGCACAACTAAACTTCACCTTTCTGTTAGAGATAGGCTGGTAAACAGGATGACAGTGGTTTTCATTCCCCCCTTCACAGGATGCCCGATTATTTAGTTTATATCCATAAAACACTTGACCAAAATGGAATTACCAGCGGCAGCATCAGGTCTGTCCTAATCTATTAAACCACAGAGGTGGCTGGTTTCCAAGCAGGACGAAGGTCCAAAGAAATATTTAATATCATGCAATTTCTAGTGTGCTTAGTGACGAGGCTGACTTTATTTTGCATTTGAACGTTTGGGAAAGTAGCTGGGCTAGTGACATGACTGCAGATTACTTAATTCACCCCATATAGACCTGCCCTAACCAAATAGCAAGATGGCAGTGAGAACTGATTAGAAGAGAAAATCAGAACTTGTGAAACTCTCATCCCATTTTCTCATCCAGATTGCCTCAAATATTATTGGAGCTTCACACTATCTCTTTTTTTTTTTTTTTTTTCCTACAGTATCAGGCTTCTTTTGTTGACTTATGGTGTTAGCAGCTGTTGGAAATGTACAGAGAAGAGATTGCTGCTGCCTTTTGACTCAGTGCAGGAAGGGCATGATGCAAAACCTTCCCTGGTGGGGAAGGAAGGTGGGGAGTGGTTTTTGATTATTTTAAATGATAACATTGCTGGGTGAAGATAGGAAAATATTTGTTCCCAGTCTTTGATCTATGTAGCTTGCCAACCAGCAGCCCCACAGACAGCTGTTAGGAAAACAGGTAGAGAGCAGAGTCCTATGTTGTTCTGATGCAGTTCTGTTTATCTTACAGGAACCTAAAGCCTTGTTTCCCAGAGACTAGAAATCAAACGACAGGAGGTAGCGTTTTTCCTTACTGATTCATGGCTTCCTCTAACTGGGAACGCTGCCTAAAAGCTGCCCTCCGGGCTCTGCCTCGGTGCAGAGGAGCCCACCTGTTTGTGCGAACCCAGTTCCTGCCTGGCTCCACGTGGGTGCTGTGTGGTGGTTCCCCTTCTCCCAGGGATCTCGTTCTACAGTGAAGCTCCATTCTTGTATCTGTTGTTTCGTGTCAGTCTGCTCCACGGGAAGTGTGGATAAGAACTTACATGTTCCCTATTTACTCTGCAAATAGTGTGCATGAGAGAGTAAAAATTCAGTGATGTAGTAAGTGTTAGTGCTTCAATGTATTTACTGAGAAGGAGGAAACTGTCACCAGTTACTAGGTAATTTAAAAGCAATGGCAATGAAGTCATACTAGTTGAACTGGGGAGTAGTCCTCTTGTTCCTACCCAAAGCATAAAGAAGTATCTGGCTTTCCCAGGATCAAAACATACTGGATTCTCACAGCACTTGTGGGAGATCCCGAGCAATAGGCACTGTCGTTTTTCCTTCTCCCTTCTCCCTTTTTATTTAAGCTATTGTAAGCCTCCATTCCTGCAGCATAGGTCCCAGTGGGGATCTTGAACCTCTGGTTCCTGTGGCCTTCTGATCCTTTACTGCCAAGCAAAAGAAGCTGCCCAGATACAAAAGGCTGTTGTGTTGTTTCTTCTGAACACAGAGACAGAGCTACAAAATGTAGAATCCTACAAGCTTTTTAGGTCTGGTTTGTTCTACAAAGAACATGCTAGTGATCAGTTGTTTTTTTGGTGGTTTTTTTTTTTTTCCCCCATGAATATTTCACAAAGGATGTAACAACCATTTCAAAAATGAAATTAAGTCCCTTCATCACTTCATTCAGAATATACACCTTACATTATGGTTGTGATATTTTAGATGAGATTTTTTTGATCCCGAGGTAGTTTTGCATCTTGATCACCTTTGACCTGTGACCTTTGAATTTCTTATGACTTGTGACCTGTTTCTTAATCATCCTTAATCCTAAGGATGAGTTTGGGATCAGCTCCTGGCCCAGATGGTCCTGGAGCCACGGTGTTTGGAAGCTGGACAGTGCCCTGAGAAGAAAAATGCATCTGGTCTCTGCATGCCTGCCCTATGTGGATAATCCCTAGAGGAAAATGGAAAAACTCATCTCCCCTTTACGTTTGAGAAGAAAAATTTCATCATGGGACCCCAAGAGATCTTCAAACACGTACGTTACAACTAGTTTTGTGAACCAATGGAGAGCTGCAGATGCCCATTTCAGGTATTTTGCCTACTGGTGTGCTGCAGTCAGCTGGCTAACTGCGTACAATTATTTGCTTTGCTTAAATCATATCCTACGCTGCTTCATCTCTTTCTCTGCCAGTGCTTGCACGTGTGTATGTAGCTATGGTCGATCCCCTTTCAAGGCTTTGTCTTCTCTGGCAGAGTGTTTGTTTACAGCAAAATAAATACCATGGTTGATTATTTGCTTTACAACCCTAAGTGAGAACAAAGCAGGGGTGATAGTTACCATGGGGCAGCAGGATGAGGTCAGCACCGTGCATCCTGCCTGGGCGTGACCTCACCTAGCTGAATTCAGGATAAAATTACATTATCTTGATTTCACTAAGCTCTTCTATCACAATGACCTTATCGGACAATTCTGCAACATTATTCTTTGGGGAAGGAAGACCAGTGTATAGCAAGGCTGAAAACTACTATTACATTTACATAAACTTATGTTTAGGGAAGCATTGCTCAGTCCATACTCCACTCTGAGTTTTGTCCTTGCTCTACTAATGACTGATTAGATATGGCCTTCAGCAAGTCAATTTGGCCTTGGTTTTCAGATGTGTTGATCTAATTTTTAGTCTTTTGCCTCCAGCTTTCTTTTCTTCCTTCTTCTAGGGGGAGGGAGGTGCCCACAGTATGCAAACCTGCTATTTCATTTTACTTCAAATATGTCCCAGTCCATGGAGTCAGAAGTAGAAGAAGCTTTTGGAAATGGTGACATTGTGAATAATATGTTCCTTGCTTATCTGCTGCTCATAGTTGCACTGAGGATGAGCTCTTGCAAAGTATTACGGGTGAATAAATGCACTGTGTAGCACAGAGTTACATCATGAGAACTTGGTAGTTTCCTCTTTATGCTTTACCCTTAACTTTTATGAATATTCCTGAATTTGTTAAAGAATCCGTAATCTGGGGAAGGAAAGCAAGGGTGCATTCTTAAAATTTGAGATTACAGACAGGGTAAATTCAGTGGTAACTCAGTATGAGAGAGTGGAAGGAGTAAAATCTCTGACAGCTGTGTTTGTGAACTATTCCCCACAATTAACAGATATAGCTAGAGACAGGAACAATTTGTTGGAGTGAATGAATACGAAAAATAAGTGTTTTGAAAATACCTAGGATCTGTATTTCCAGTTGTAATTAGGCAGCTGCTGTCTGTCTGTGGAGTGTCCTTAAGGTGACCTACACCTTTGGGTGTAGGTCAGGGGTCCTCTCCTTTGGCTGAACCATCTTTCTGAGATCCTGCACTCCATCTCCCAGCAGGAACCTCCTGCGCTGTGCTGGACTGCACAGCTCCCACAGCTTCCCCCGCACCCCCCGAGCCGCTGGGCTTCACCCCCTTGCTGCCAGGTCCTTCTGCCCTATGCAGGAGTATGTCCTCCTATGTGTACATCCCCCGTGGTGGGGCTGGAGAGAGGAGAGACCATCACTGGCAGAGAAAGAGAGAAAAAGCAAAGGGACAAGCGGGACTGACACGAGCCATCTGGATTTTTTTTTCTTGTCTCCCTCTGTCTCCCATCATGCAGTCTGGACCTCCCAGGGCAGCCCTGCTCCTGGGCTTGAGAATCATTGCATTAGGTTAGATAGTGAAAAAAGAGATATAGGTTCCAGCACAGTCAGTGAGAGCAGAGTTTTGCCGCAACAGATCTAGTTTCATTCACAGTTTGCAAACATCTATTAACCATCTTCTTTTTTTCTTTAAAGTGTCCTCCACTTGCAGTTTTGAGCCTTCTTTGGACTGAGTTTGCCTGCTGGGGGAGTCAGCACAGCGTGTCCCAGAGCTGGGGGGCAGAACGAGAGGTTAGCGGGCACATCAGGGGCCTCTGATGTGAGGGAAGTGTGTGTGCCTCCTCCCACCCACCCCGAGGCTACCCGAATTTTAAGATGAGTTGGCCATGGTCCAACAGTTGGCAGCATTTCATAGGCAAGTCCTCTAGACTGTGCTAAAGCACTGTGCGTAAGAGCGGTCTTTCCTGGTCATTCCACACTTTTCCCCACACTTTCGTTTCTTTTAAGTCACCTGTGGTTTTTGGCTGCAATTAAGGAGGGAAAAAAATTCTGGCAGTTCTGCTGTAGCCCGATTTGGCAGTTTCACTGGTTACTTCCAGTAATTATCTCCATGTCACAGATATGCCCTCAGTGCCAGTTTTAGGAAAACCTTCCACCTTTCTGGTGTTTGAGTGAGGAAACAGATTCTTTAGGAAATTGCTTTCCTCCTTTACAAACGCTCTTGCTGTGGTCTTTTGGAAAGGGCTGCACTCGAAATTTGAAATATGCTGATGCGCAAATCATTTCAATAGCTGACCTGCAGAATCTGTTGGCAGGGCTGCTCCGCTGGAGCAGTTTGCTCTGGAGGCAGTTTGCTCCGCTTCCAGCCGCCTGCTTCGTTTTGGCAGCCACGCATCTTCTGGCCCAGATGCCGGCAGCCTCTTGTCCAAGTTAGGAGCTAGACAAACTTTACACGCTGTCCTGTAAATGCACCTCAGCTTATCATGTATGCAAAGAACAAGACTTAAAGCTCAGGCTGCCTTTTGCCTCCCAAAGTTATTTTAAATGGATCCAATAGAGCTGGATTATGGATTTACAGTGGTGGATGCGCCTACCGGACTCCCAGCGAGGAGAGGGGGGTGAATCATTGCATTTCCTTGTAAGGGTATCTGCCCGACTGCAGAGCGGTGGTGAACGTTGCCAGCCGGCCTGAGCAATAGCAGGCAGACCTTTGAGAGCAGCAAAGCACGTAGAGGCAGATCCTCCCAAAAGAGCAGATGCTGAAGCAGATGTTAAGGCCACATCGAGGACCGCTGAGCACAGCCTGGGGGGGTTATGGCAGGAGATTGCTTCCAGGACGCAGATCTGAAATTCTTAGGTACGGCTCACGTCGTTGGTGTGCCTCTCTGTTTCAAATCCTCACAGCCCTGCCACAAGCCTCTTTTTAAAAGTTTTGAAGAGTTTTCCTATGTAAATTTAAAAAGAGGTCTTTGAAACAGATGATAGATATAGTTTTTTAAAAGACTTTCAGACCCAAATGAAATGAAGGTAGATGCCCTAATGCATACAGCAAAGAGCGTGAGCTTCTTAGCATTGTTCTGCTGTGATGTTACATTCAGTGACGTTTCTGACATGTTTTGAGGACTGCAAGTAGACTGCAAGTTCACTGATTACTTTCTGACCTTGAGGTACAGCCTATCTTTCAATTATCCTGTGACTCTGCTAATTTGGCCGCATGTCAGGGGAGGGGAGGAGCACCCGCAGTGTTAAATTACCTGCACATATGGACATACAGACACATCTGTACATTTGTTGAGTCACATGAACATAATGCTCTCTTTGGCAATGCATTGCTGTGGTTTCTCTCCAGGTCTGGCACTCCAGACATTGCAGGTGGGAAGACACAGTGCTGCCCCACCATTACGTGGGGGTCTGGTGCTGCCCCTGCGGGACGAGAAGTAGAGGGTAAATGATGGAGACAGTGTACGACTGATGGGAATAAGCACTGATCAGCAGAACTCGAAGACAAGACGTGAGGAACAAAGACATTTAAAAACAAGAATCAGGCACTGCTTTTGCTGGATGCAGCTTTTTGACATTTGGTGTTGGTGGGATTGCCTTTGTAATGGCAGCTACCTGGACAGATCTGGGACGCAGTTGGTATATGGCACAAAAGAAAGTGCTTGTGGCTCACACAGCCTGGTGCTTTGTGCCCCAGAGTACTTTGTGTTCCTCTCCGGCATGGAGCTTTCCAGCCTCTGACCAGTGACATCTTACCTTGGTATCGCTACAGTAGTGCCCCCCTGCCCTGGTGCCCAGCCTGTTTTCCTCTTGGGGAGCTCCATTTCGCCTGGAGGGACGGCTCAGCTGATGAAGCAGCTGCTGTACTGTGGCAGATTTCAGCCCGGTGCTATTAAAATAAATAAATAAATAAGAAATCAAAATTGGTTCCAGTTTATCCTAACCATCTAAGCCCTAAATTGAGGCAGTTCAGCAGCTGCTTCAGGAACAGCTGAGCCGCCTGTGCAGAGGGAACCTCTGGGAGAGGGGCAGCGCAGATTGATAGCTGAGGGTGGGAGTAACTGCTTGTGTCAGAGCTCGGTCTCCAGGTGCAGAGGTTGTGTGGCAAATCTCAGCAGAGAAAAAAACCCGGAGTTGCGGGAGATGTCTTCATGCGTCTGCAACTGAGTGGGTTTGTGGCAGTGACAGAAAAGAGAACATGTTGAAACATAGTGTTCAAATGTTGTCGGAAAACAGCTATATTTAGCTGCTCTAAAAATTGCTTAGTACCAGACATGAAGGAAATGGCTGTGGCAACCTACGCTCCTCCAGTTTCACCTGTTGCGGTGTTTCTTAAGCCTAGAAACATCTATAAAATAAGTAACAAAGCCGTTAAACCTTCCCCAGAAGAGGCGTAAACAAACTAAAATTCACTTGCCAAAGCAGCTATGGCTGAACTATGGATTGACCTTGAGCTGTGTCGATTTGCTGTAATGCAAACCATCTGCACGCTGAAACAATTAAAGCCTTCAGATCTCCTAGGAGTTTCCTTCCTCCGATTATAACTTATGTGCTGTGGTAGAACATAGAGGTAAACAGCTAGTTAGCGTGGACCTCTGTGTCTGTGTAATTTTATGGTGCAGCACATACAAAACCATTTTCATTTGAAGTGGCAGTCGGCTTTTAAGTAGAAAATACAGCATATGCTTGGTACCGCATGCTGGAGTCATAGCTTGTAAACCAGCCTGAGTTAGACACATCTGCTTCGCCTCCTCTGCTTCCCTTCCCCCAGCTTCTCCTTTGGATGTACCATTTTCGGTGATTTTTAACCAAGTTTCCGTAAAGCACAGGTCATGCTGGAGAGGCAGTGCTCAAATACAGTTCTTGTATAATGCCCCTGTGCTTGTACCTAACTTAAACCCGCCTGCCCTCTCCAACAGTGGGATGTAAGTAGTGCTTCTGTGCGGTGAGTCTGTGACCACGTCTGAAGAAATTGGGTAACAACTACGAGAGATTTTATAAAAATCTTGCTTACTTTACGACTAGTTTGGTTTCCAGAAGCTCAGAGTTTACACCTCCTTAAAGCCTTAAAAAATCAATCTACGGCCATGGCATCAGAGTTTGGACGTTGCTGCGGTGGGAAAATACCAGAGACTTTGCTTCTGTAGGATCTCCGTACAATTTGCTATGTCCCACAATTGCCAAAATTTCATATTAAAAGCTCTGCAGTGTAAAACTGCTTTTTACGTGTTCTTCCACCATTTCTCTCCATCCAAATGATAATCATTTGTCAAATCATCCCTTTCCAAATCATGGGGAAGAGTAATCACTCAAGCTTAGTAAAATAAGAAAATAATTGTATTTTCTAAGAATAGGGTTTTTTTCCTGATTTTAGAAGACAAGCTTAACATTATAAACGATGTAAACATAAGCCACGACTGTACAGTTAAATTAATTAAATATTTTGGTTTTCAAGTTAAGACGGAAGAATAATGAGTAGATGCAGCACAGCTTCTGAGCCAGCCATGGCTA
Source organism: Pluvialis apricaria (assembly GCA_017639485.1). Taxonomy (NCBI): domain Eukaryota; kingdom Metazoa; phylum Chordata; class Aves; order Charadriiformes; family Charadriidae; genus Pluvialis; species Pluvialis apricaria. The sequence continues at coordinate 184,589,790 of CM030007.1, read as the reverse complement.
TTTGTCTCTGCAGCCGAAGGCCTCCATCCCAGGGAGTGACCCCTGGCCTTTGGCCAGGTAGTGCAGAGTGGCTCAGGTCCACGTTTCCCAGAGCCATCCCCTCCTAGAGCAGGCTGTGTCCTACACCCCTGTACTCGTGGACTCAAGATGCGGCGTGCATGTTTTATTGGTTCAAATTGCCTGGAAAATGTGAGGGGAGGCTGAAGGGGCGACACTGGTTGGGATAGCGTAAGAGGATGGTGAAGAGCAGAGGAAGGCTGAGGGGTCCGTGCTGCTGAGACGGCATGATTTCTGGCGTTGACTACCCCTGGAAGCACCTCCGGGATTTGTTTTGAAGGAAATGCACTGATCTGCTGTAAAAGAACGCCCACAAATGGACTCACATGTAAAATAAGACTATCACAGCACCAGGCTGAGCTGGGAAGCTAGATGATTTGGCAGTGTAGGTCCAAGTCCTATAAATTGTAAGTCATATTATGCATATTATGTATTAAAGGCTGTCTCTAACAAATAGGCAGAAGTATATCAAATGCCGGATATACAGGTTCCTTTGTGACCTGAATACTGGCGTGTGTCTGACCTATGCTGGAGGCCAGAGGAGGAGAGTCTTGGTCACACCCTGCATTGCAGAACTGAGGGAAAAGTGTTAAGGCAGGCTGTCATGAAGGAGACATTTCCCACCTTACAAGTACTGGTCTTTGAGACCCCAAAATATCCTGTTTGTGTTTTATTTTTTATAACATTGGTGGTTTTTTGTTAATGAAACAGATAAGACTTAAGTCATGTCAACATGCCTTGCACCAGCCGGGGGCTCAGGCTCTGACCTCTTCACCCATGGTAGGACCAGCTGTGGTGGCAGGTAGAGGCATAAATACCTTCTTGCCCTCAGGGTGGGGTGGTTCTTCTGCTGCATCTAAATGCAAATGTTGTTAATTTTGCCTCTGGTCATCTCTTCTTTCCCCCAAAGTGCTACATCTGAGTGATAAAATGTAGGTAGAGGAGGGCAAGAGCTGCACAGGAGCAAGAAACCTCTGACAAGGCTATGGCCTCGTGTGGTCTGCAGCTCTGCTGGACTTCTCGTTGATGGAAGGCATCCACTGTCTCCCTTCCTTTTCCCTCTGTATGTGAAGCTGGGAGACTGGCTTTAAATCTGCTAAATTGAGGTTTCAAGATGCTGCACACATGATGCCACAGTTTTGAAAGAAAATAAGAAGCACCATGTTGTCTTTTCTCCTTTTCTCTTTTCTACTTTTCCAGTATCTGCTCAGGCCTGACACGTTTTCTTTAGCTGCCCTTTCATGTAGTGTACATTTCCCATAATTATCCTTTTTAATTTTTCAGTATGTGTTTTTTTTCTAAATCTTCCTTCAAAAGTAGAAGCATACGTCTCAGCTTTCCTACACGTGTGCTCTTTTTCCACCCAGAAATCTGTCTGATCATTTGTTCTGGGATTTTCAGGAATTCTGGATAGAAAAATCTGATTCTTATTTCAAAATATAACATTTTCTGTTTGGTTCTTACTTCAGCTGATTTGCTTATTTCTCACTTGTGGTTTTTTTCAGTCCCTGCACTCCTGTCTCTTCTTTAAACTGTTCTATTTTTTTTTCCCCTGCACCGGTACTCTCGTAGTGGGGAGGAAGAGCATGACAGCAAAGGAGGGAATTGGGAAGCCTTAGGCTGGTGAATGGGACATGGACCAAACGTGAAAGGAGTTAGTGAGAATTAGCTAAAAGAAAGGCTGATTCAGGGCAAAATTTTCAAAGGTGGCCACATCCAACTGAAAATGTGAAAAATGTTAATCTTGTGCAGCACTGCAGAGGTACAGGGGGGGGAAAATTAATTGCCTTGCATTAGCAGCTGGCAGCTCCTCCGTTGCCTGCTGGGCTTGCAAGCTGGGGAGCAAGTGGGCAGGCAGGAGCACGCAAGCAGGGCTGCCCTCCTGCAACCCCCAGCATTTCGGCTGGCAGGGCTGGCTCGGCAGGCATCGGGCACTGCACTTCCAGGCTAATTTTGTTAGATTTTTTTCCAGCTAAGGGTGGACTGGATGGATTGGCATGTCAGCAACAAGGTGTCAGATCTGTTGTCCTGTCAAACAGCACTGTCTTTCTGGGATGCTTGTCTTCATGGACTGTTGTCAAGATGATTTATTAGAAAGTCCTAAACTTGCAGGGACAGTTTCTAGGGAGTTTCTACTATCTATCACAATCAGACTTGTTAAACACAGCAAAATGTCATCTCGTACACAGTATGACAGGAGCAATTTTTCATTCTTTGTCTAGAAATGATTACTGTGGATGTGAGTTCCCTGGCCAGAAGGCCCCTTCCCCACTGGTTCACTAGTTTGAGGAAAGATGCTGGGAATCAGATTGCAGCTACAGCACATTAGGGCTCACATTTTCGTGGTATCCACAAAGCATGCTGAGCTTCCACAGGTGTGGTTTCTATACTTAAAAACAGAAGGTCCTAGTTAATTTTACCGCCCCACGTATTTTTACATACTGTTTGCAATTAGGAAGAAGATTAAAAGTAGGAGAATGTCTGTTTTCTGTACACTTTATTATAGAATATTTCCTTAAGATTATATTTTCTTGTATAAACAGCTCTACGGCTTACCCTGGCAAGATGAGGGTGCTTACAGAGAATTAGATGACAGCACTCCTAGGCCTCCGAGCTTCCCTCACGCCAACCTTAACTTAGACGTAACATCTGACTATTCAACATCAAGGGACTGTGCGAGTACAGATGAATCTTCACCTGTTTATCGAGTGGGGGGGCTTGGGTGCTACATCTGGTGTGCGGACAGACTTGCGATCTGACATTGTTAGGGCTGGCTACAGCATTAAAGCCGAGGCAGCCATTGCTGCAGGGAACAGATTGCCAGACGTAACGTGCTCTCAGCTTTGAACTCTTACTACTGCTGATCTGGCTGTGCGCGGAAATACAGCCTTCTGAAAATGAGAGTGAGGGCAGGGGCAAGACTCACGTTGGTACATTTGCACGGCTCGTTGAAGCTCGCTGATTAAACGTATGACAGACAATGCGAAATATTTGTTCATCGTTTGTATTGGTAAAATCTACCCTTTTCTTATCTGTGACAAGAAAGTATCTGTTTAATAATGCAGTTTATAGTCAACTACTAGCAAATGTGTCTGTTTTGGAGAGCATTTCTGCCTAATTGGGATGCAAATACCCTGAAGAAAAACGCGGCACAAGTAGAGTAGAGGATTGCTTTATGAGCTTTAAATCCAAATCCTTTCAAAGGCAATGGAGTCTTCAGTTTGGATCCCAGTGGGGTTTTTGGGCAGGATGTGGGAAGGTTGGTGCTCACATGGCATGACAAGGCCAGACTCCATGGCAGTGACTTCAAACTGCAGAAATACTCCCTTGGTGAAGGCTGTACTATAGTCTTACACTGGCCAATCCTGAGTCATCATGCTCAGCTGGATCAACGAGACTCACATCTTTTTGAGTTAAATGGAGTATTCCTTGAATATTCTGAGAAACTGTCAAACTAACCCAGGGAGGTGACGGTAATTCCAAAACTGTCAGGAAGGGTACCGTTTTCATCTCTTACAGCTTTAGGTTGGCACCAAGGTAGAGTCCTGAATCCTCCAAACTGTGTGCATATTTAAAATTATGTGTAGCCCTATTCATCTCAGTAAGACTGTGCATGTGGGTAGGTGGCCGCATTTTTGCAGCATTGTAAAAAAGGAGACAAGCACAATCTCCTCTTTCCGTGCCCTCTTTATCTCCCTTCAAAATAAAGTAGTGTCTGACTGCCCCATGCACAACCGCAAGATGGTATGATGGAGGTGAACTTGCTCTGGGTTCTGTTATCCGTGGCCAGTCTGAGTATGGTAGATGATGACCACAGATTTGGTGTGTGACAGCAAGTGTGTGAACATGTGAGTAAGAAAACATGGGTTATTTTTAGTTTCCAGGTGTAACCCTTTCATTTGAGGATTTGGATGAAAGAGTTACGCTAAGGGGACTTAAGGGTCAGGCAGAATAAGAATTTCAGGAGCTGGAAGGGGATTCCTGATAATGCTGTCTAAGGTTGCATCTGCCATAGCATAGCAAGTACATGGCCCCATGGGCATTTCTTCACCAGGAGATGGAGAGAGGCTGTTTAGGCTGGCTCCTGTTTGTTTTCAGTCTGCACTCATGTTGCCTGTGTGGCTGAATGACCTTGTTTGAATTAACAAGTCACTGAGTATGAATCAAAGGGTAATTGTCATTGCTGCCAGTGGTACTAAACAGACCTGAGCTATTAATTCAAGACAAATGGGAGAAATGAGTTAAACAGAAAGTTTACTGGTGTAAGGAAACTACAAGCCTGAGTGGATGTTCTGTGTTGGTTGCATTTCAATTTATTGCTTTGCTTTGATCGTTTGAAATTACCACTGTTTTCAGCTATAATGTAGAAAAAACTAAAGCCACACGATTTTCTGAATTATTTTTTTCTGATTTTAAAGTGACAGTCTGTTAAAACTGACATTTCTTCCTCTGCAACTTGTTTTGGGGAAGTCTTTGCTATACAGCCGTAATTTGCATACTGAACATCATGGAATAATTATATTTCCCTGTAAATATGTTACAAATAAGGCCAATTCCAACGTTCTATTAGGCATGAACCCTTTTTTTGATTTCAGTCCTAAGCGTATCTTAAGATTTATTATGTCCCATAGGGACTAATCATGGATAAGAGCTATGTCCATGGTCAAGCCTTTACGGAATCAGCGCTGTCCGCTTGCAAAGATGTGTGAAGGTGGAAAATAAGAGGGAGAGAGCAAACCGGCAGGACTCCAGAAGTGACCAGATGGGTTTCTGAAGCAGAGAGGGGCTGGGGACATCTTGCAAATTCATAGGCAATTATAAATATTGCTAGGGTTGTTAATGAAACTCTTCCTGCACAAACACTGTTGACACCAGGGGACCACTAATGTAGTTTTAGAGGGAGGTGAGGAAGTTTAGTCCCTGCGCTGACCCTTTCCTTCCCACAGCTCACATCCTGCTTCCCTTCACTGCTCCCACCCCACCGGAGGCTGCCCAGGGCTGCAGGGCTGCCACAGGTCCTGCCTGCCCAGAGGCACGTCAGTGCCCCTTGAGAGGGTTTCCCCCAATGGGGAACTGAAGTCAGGGGAGGTAGGAAAGGAGGAAACTGGAGACTCTTCTCTGAGATCTCTACATTACTGTTTTTATTTTAATAGAAATATAACCTTAATTGCTGCAGGACTCTCCAAGCCTGTGCCCTGTCTTGCTTTTCTGCTCCTTTGACTCAGTGCCTTTTGATGTAGTCCGGCAAAATCTGGAGAAAAGACCAAGGCTTGTGTGTAGACCTGAGCATCTTGGTCCTGGGGCTCAAAGCAGCATTCCTGGCTCAGTGAGTGTTTAGTAGCTTTCCTGTTTTAATGAGTCCTCCCAGTTTCTATGTCAGAGGGCTGAGGGGCTGTTTTAGAAACATGTAAACATCATGCAGTTGCTGATGGAGTTAATGTAAACTCTATAGGATGTTTTATTGGTTGTCCCTTTGTTTAGTCTGGGAAGCAGAAGAATTGGGGGAACACAGAGAGTCCTCAAATACCCAAAAGGTTCCTATAAAAACCAGCAGTGGACTGTTCTCCCTCTCTTTCTTTTGCTCTGAAGAAAATGGGCAAGCACAAAGATTTAAAATGGGATGTTAAGAAACACTTTCTAACTCAATAAATAGCTTAAACACTGGAAGGGATGATCTGTGGGGGACATGTTACACTACTACTGTGTTTCAAGAGTGGGTTAGCTAAAGGTCTGTTAGAGATGGTGTAAAGTCCTTGGCTCTTCTTCAGAACAGGGGATTAATTTACTGAACTACCCCTTGTAATCCTGGTCAACCTACTTGCCTGTGGTATTGTGATCACTTCAATAAAGTGATATTTTAATACAAACAAACAAATGAAGCTGCAGGACCTTGTGAAGCAGTCCACCTGTATGAAATTTGATATCTGGTTCTAAGAGTTATTTCAGTTATGGTAGTTGAAAGTCCTCATCCTTGCCAGATTCGTAAAATCATTCGCACCTGTTTTGCCATTTAGGAAGTTCAGCTTTAATTTCCACTTTTCTGGAAGCTATGCCTGATGTTTCATTTCTCTGAACTGACTCTCCAAAACCACAAAGTGATTTAAAGCTGAATTTTATCCTTGAATGTAACAGTGCTTTTACATATTGTTTTTCCCCCTACACAACAGAAAGCTGCATATGACACAGGTTATCTGTGATTGCTTTTTATTAATATTTTATTCATGAGACTCTTGCTTTGGAACACAGAGTGCCCTTTACTATTTTTGGTTGTGTTACTTGGGTCACCACTTTTAACTGGCCTGAGTGGGCTATAGTTTAAAAACATTCTGAAATTCTACCTGTGTCATCAAGCTTTAATAAAACACCAAAACTGTTTCTTCTCTTTTTCTTCACAGGTGCATTTGTAGCACTACTTGCTACTTGAACTTAACTGTTCATTTAAAAAGAAAGCATCTTAAAAAGAAAGCCAGTTGCCTGTGTGATCCTATGAACACTGATTGCCAGCTCCATTTCTCACTGGGTTGAATTATTTCTTGGAAGGGCTGACTGAGAGCCTCTGTGGTGCTTCTCGACGTTTTAGATCTCTCTCCTGTGCCACATTCCTTGGCTTTTAACTTCATTATTTTACCCAATGTTTCAATAATTCTACTGGAGAACAAGTATGCTCTCAGAAAGCTTATTACTAACTTTATCTTGAGACATGGCTGTCTGTTTTCATTATGCACTGTGGGGTTTTTGTGTCGACTCTTTAAAAGGCCTGTCAGAGTGAACCAAGCATAATGCAAGGCTGGTAGTGCACAGGTTTCAATGGAGCACCTAACAAAGAGCCCTGGATGAATCTTACCTAGGTAAGATCAAGAAGTCATTTTGAGAAGGTGGAAAAGTACTTGTCTGGGAACAGAGACTTTAAAAACATGAACAGAGAGTAGCCTGGGAACAGTGAAATCCACAGGGGTACTGATTCATCTTTAAGTATCAGCCTTGCAAAATACTTGATAGGATTTGGGTATGTTATTTGCAAGCACCAAGCAAATAAAAATCGAAAGGCATCACATCTGTTTGTACCTTCATGTGAATTGTTTGATTCAGTGTCATGTCTGAAAAAAATTAAGTAAAAAATAACTGTCAAATGAAAAATGAAAGAAAAAAATTGCTGCCAAGATTAGTAGGCTTAAAAACAGAGCTATAGTTGTGGAGTGAACTCATATTGGAAGATATATCACAAAGAACTTAGACATATTTTCTCCATCGTTCTTTGTTGCAGCAGGAGAAAATGATACTGTAAATCTTTCGGTGTTATCAGTATAAATCATGCTTGACAGACAAGGTGAATGCCATGCCTTGCTGCCAGAGAACATATAAACTCGAGCCCAGGACTTGCAACTGGTCTTGCACAGATGGATTCGAGCTCTCTTGCAGCAGCTTATTGTCTAAATGATCATCTTTGCCAGCCTGATGGTCCACCCACGCAGTTTGAGACCGTGGCCAAGCAAACAAACTACGTACACAGTGCCCTTTGTTGCTGGGGAGTCCATCAAGTGTGCCAGCTGATTACATTTAAAAACACTTCTGTAGTTTGAAAACACAAATCCATTTGTGTAGCACACCCGAGCCACTAAAAAACCTTCACCTTAATCGTGATCATGGTCCGTGGTGTTATATCCAAAAGCTTTGTAATCTGAGGTTGCTGGGTCTTGGACAGGTTCAGAGGCAAGCCCAGCAAATCTCTGGTCAGACTTCCTTTTGGCATGGGGCTGGTCTTGGTGAGCCAGGTAACACAAAGCTCATTTGTCTAAAGCAAGCATTTTAATACATTTTAGTCGCATTCAAGTAACTTGGCATTCAACTTAAAGCTATCTTGAATACCATGGGGCTTTACAGTGTCAACAAGTAGGGTCAAGATCTGACACATTCACATCTACGCTGTTAAACTCATTTATTTGTTTTTAAAAGCTATGCAACCTTCTAATCTGCCAGATGCCAAAACTCCATACAAAAATGTGGGAGAATCAGAGCTGATGGGAAAGTAGGGATTTAATACCCTCTGAACTGATTAACTGGTTTTAGTTCTCAGTGTGAGTTGGTTTGGTGGTGTTGAGGTGACTTTATCAATATGTACAGCATACTGGTGCGGGAAGAGTACCTAACTGGCAGAAACAGACCCAGTCCCTACTTGGGTGGGGAGATAGGAACGGCCGCACAGAGCAAATGAGGAGTTTGTGAGGGGGCCAGTGAGATGGGGATGGGGAAGAGGGAAAGGAGACATCAGCTAATGGCATCCCAGAGATGTGTACCCGAGTACTGAGACCACAGGAGTTGATACATTGGCTTAGACTGTGGGTTGGTAAACACGCAGCTTCGGATCTGTTTAATCTAAGGCTGTGCTGTTGCTGAAAGGTGTAGCCTGCCCTCCTTCCTGATCCCCACAGCCCTGTCTCCCAGGGTTTGCTCCAGCGAGCGGCTGGGGTGACTCACTTCCCCCCATGGGACCACTGCCGTGGCACCGGGACGGCAGCAACACCGGGCTGAGGGCCTGCAGGAAAGGCAAGGCTGCTTTTTCGGGCAGCTGCACAGCCTTAGGAAGCCGTACCTTAAACCCAGTATCCTGTCTGTGACAGTGACCAGCCCTAGATAAATTAAGGGAAGACATGAGAAACTCTGAAGCAGGTAATTACGGAGTGACTTGGCCTTCAGGCATTGTCTGTCATTTCCCCCATTAATAACGAGTTTGATGCACACCCTGCGTCTTATCAGAACTTCTGCGCTTTTAAATATGTTTCCCAGTTGCAGCTCTGGATATTCTTGCTATCTGCACACGTATCTAATCTCTGCTGAGTCTTCACAAGCCTGGCTCCTCGTTACCTCCTGGGGCCACGAATTCCATAGACTTAATAGCCCGTGGGCCCGATGGCGGGAGGGGAGGCCGGGGACAGCCACCCTCAGCAGCTGCAGGGATTCAAGGGGTGTCACTGCTCAGCACGATCGGGTCTGGTACCGGCTGCCAAGCTGAAATTCAAGGATTACTGGAAGAACAAAGCAGGAAAAGGCTCCCAATTATTTTGCCATTGGTTATTTTTTAATAACTTTGCTCTTAGAGGCGCGTAGGAGTGTGAAAGCAGGCAATTAGCAAAGGGAAAGTTTGGGAACTTCTTTCTTTTAGCAACCCCCCCCCCCCCCCCCAATTGCCTAGTTGCTTGCAATGAGCCGGGGAAGGGGGGTCGGGGTGCCGAGGTACCAGCCCCGAGGCCGGGAGGAGGGTCGGTAACTCCATCCCACGCCCATTCTTTGATCTTCCACCTTCCCCCCCCCCCCCCATCGGCGGCCGTCGGGCCCCGGCACCCGGCTGTGGGCTCGCCGTGCCGGCGGGACCCCCACCCACCCCACACTGCCCCCGTGTTTCGGGGGGCGGAAAGCGCTGGGCCGCCGCCTCTCGCTCCCTTACCACCACCACCCCCCCCCCTCCCCGCCCCTCACCTGCTGCCCGGGGCGGGCGGGGCCGTCCCCGCCTGGCGGGGCTCGGGTGGCCGCGGCGCGGCGCGGCCCGCGGAAACTTGTGCGGCAGGAAGGGGAGCGGAGCCGTCGGAGTCAGCGGCTCCTCCTCCTCCTCCTCCTCCTGCGCCCCGGGCCCGGCGGCGCTGGGAAAGGAGCGGCAGCGGCGGGGCCCCATGCGGCGGCCGGGACGGCGCTCTCCGCCGCCCGGCCCCAGCAGCAGCACCGCCACCACCACCACCACCAGCCGCCGCCGCCGCCGATGACCTGGACCAGCAGCATGAGCAGCGGCTACAGCAGCCTGGAGGAGGAAGAGTCCGAGGAGTTCTTCTTCACCGCCCGCACCTCCTTCTTCAGGAGGCCGCCGGGCAAGACCCGGGCCGCCCCGCAAGTAAGTGCCGCGCGCCGGGCTGAGGGGCGACCTCGCCCCGCGGGACAGCAGCCGCCGGGCCGGGCCGGGCCGGGCCGGCTCCTTCCTTCCCTCCGGCTTCGGCCTCCACGTGTCCGCCGCCCCTTCCCCCACGGGGAAGGACCCACGGGAGCCGCCGGGGCCCCGGGAGGGAGCGGGGAGAAGGCGGCGGGGCTTCGACCGGGGGGCTCCAGGCCGGCCCTCGGGGTGCCCCGCTCGGTAGCCGGCCTGAGGGAGTCAGGCTGCAGGTCTGACCCACCCTCCCTTCCCCCCCCCCCCCCGCGGAGTCCGGCGGGCTGGGGATGTGATCAAAAACCCTCACATGTTTCTGTGGTGAGTAACCGTGCTATCAGCCCTGCTATCGGCTGTGCGGGCAGCTCTCCGCCGGGGGCCGGCGGGGTCTGCCTCTTCACTGCTCTCAGGGCTCCTGGCGAGGGCAATGACAGCCTCTTCAGCTGTTCCGTTGGCAGAGGAAGGCCCTCAGAAGTGTTTGAGTGGCTCAGTTTAAGCATTCAGGCTCAGGAAATCAACTGCAAGTGGGCTTTGAAGTGAAGAACCGATTACAAAGCAAAGCGCAACCCCCAAACTGAGCCCTTTTGCGGTCAGCATTGAAATGTAAGCGGAGGACCTACAGGGCTGCAGGCGCAGGGAGAAGTGTTGGTGTGTTGAGGAAGCCTTGCCATAACAAAAGCAGCCCCTCTCTCCTAGGAGTGCAGCTCGTGTCAGGGATACAAAATGGAACAGTCCTTGTCCGATCCAGAGCAGTCATTAAACCATATAGGGTAAAGGACACGTTTCTGTAGTTAAGCAGTCCAGCCCCTCTCATTTTTTCGCCTCCCAAAGTGCAGGATCTCTTTCTAGAGGTGGTTTGTATCTTTGGAAACTATAAACCAGCGAGCGTGTTATGTTTATGCTAGCTCTTCTTCCCCTGCTCCCACCAGCATCTGTGGCTTCTCTCTCCTCAGCGCCTGTTTCTTTGTACAAACTTCTGGTGTTTTTTCCCCACTGCACTTTGGTGTCGATATTACTACTGCTATGGAGACCTAATTATAAACTTCCTTGTCAAAGCCTGGATGCCTTGGGTGCCCTCTGGCCCACCCATGGGACTTGTTGAGACCCATGGTTCGTTGCCCACAGCTGTTGCTTTAGGCTATGTTGTGCTGCAGAAAGCCAACCTTGTTTTCTGTTTCTCCAAGGTTCTCCATCTGTTATGCCCTGTTTGTGATTTGCTTAAAACTTGAGCCCTGGAACTGCCCCTCAGGAAACTCCTGCTCCCGTTCGAGGAAGTGCACAGAGCTTTCTCGAGATTTGGCTTCCTTTGCAAAGTTTGGCAGGGAGCCTGGCCGCACCCTCTCCCTACACCTGAGCTCGGGCACCTTGTGCAAATAGGCTGGGACCAGCTTTTTACCAGGTCATGGCTGCTTCCCCTGGGTGCTTCGTGCTGCACACCACCTCAGAGGTCATCTTTTTCTCATCCATCTTGAGTTTCAGCCTCCCACTAACCTGAGGGACTCTGGAAGTTGATGAGTCCTGCCGAGTGCCCTTGAACTTCATCTGCTAACCTAGCATTTGCTGCCACTGGGCCCTTAGAGAGGAGGACCATGGCGTGATGTTACTGTGCAAACAGCTAGCTGCTGTCAGGCTGTGTGTAGCTGCTGTGTTGTAAGATGTGAGAAGTCCCAGGTCTTGATTCAGATCCTAAAAACACATGTGTGTCTTTATCATGCTGTTGTATGAGTTGTCTTACTAAATACTGGTTGTGGTAAATTGTGCAAGTGCGTAAATCGCTGTATGTGATGTTAATGTTTCCAAGCAAGGGGGGGTGGAAAAAAAAAAAACCCTAAAATTTGATACTGTGCTCTAGTAATGGTTCCCAAAAGAATAGTGTAGTGAGGTGCTGCAGGGTACATGTTTTAGTAGCCTGGAACAAATTCATCTGTATTGCTGACTCGGCAGCATCAGAAACACTCAGCTAATGTTTCTAGTCATAAAGTTATTACCAGTTGCTCTGAGCTGCTGAGTTATAGAGAAAAAAAAAATCCCCAAACAATGCTGAATGTAGATTTCAACAGTCATGTGGCCAGTAAGAGTGAGTTTCCCCTTCCAGCAATAACAATCATAATAAGCCTCTTTGTACGGATGAGAATGTTACTTTTGGTTTGTATTTGAGGTTTAGTAAAAAAATGCATACTATGTCCCCTTAAGCGAAGAGAAAAGAAGGGAGCTGTTAGTTATTGTTTCTGTGTCTTTCTCAACTATACAGATATTAAGTTCTGCAGTGTGGCTTTCTTTTCTTGTAGAAGACTTAAGTGCTGGCAATTACTTTTATCCCTCTGTCTTAGCTCCCTCTGCCTCCTTTCTCCTGGGGAAGAAATGGGTTAGAGCGTTTGGCTTGCAGCTGTGCCTGTAGAAAAACTCAGTAGTAGCATTTGGACTTGTTTTGTATGGATTTCTAAAGAAAAAAAAAGGAAATTAAGTAGCTGAGTGAATTTTTGTCATCCATTTAATGGGGTGGGGATGGGCTTACTTATGTACCTCAATTTCTGCAGCTAAGACAGAGTTAATGGATTGATACCAATTCTGGTGTAAAAATCTTGTGCTTGTATCTTTGCCTAAGATGCCTAATCTTCTGTCGAGTGGTTAAAGATTTGTCTCTTTCTCTTTCTATACCACTTCTAAAAAAAATCGAAGCATAAAAACCATTTCAGCATGTAACAGGCAGCATGGTGTTTTGGGGCCAAGCGGTGCCCCCAAAGTGATTTCTTAAGCAAGAAATACTTTGAGAGCAACGTGCACAAAATGCAGGCTGCTTTTTGCCGTGTTACTGATCGTGAAAGTTCACCTTTATTTAAAGGTTTCATACCTTCTGTGGCTGTTGTAAAATCTAAGTATTGGAGGCTAGATAAGCTCAGTGTGGCCCTGTTTCATGTTTGCAATGACTCATTTAATAAACGAAAAAGGAGGAACTGTAAGTATTTTTGTCCTGCCAGTGTGACTACTCATGTGAGGTAAAGTTATCCATGTGCATAGGCTTTTGCAAGATCAGACCCGTGCTTCTGTATGATCAAGCCTTTGTAAATTGTCCATTCGCTGTAGAGAAAATACCAAAAGAAGATGTTTTGCAAACTTTTGAAAGCCGACCCCTTTCTCTCCCTCTCTCCTCCCGACACCCCCGTCCTTTCAGGAAAAGTGAAAACAGTCATGCCTGCTCCTGCAAGCCCCGCCATATGTTGGAGGGAAATGGATCTTCCTCTGTGTATCTTGTATGCTTCCCTTCCATGCACCAGTTCACTGTATTCTCCCACTTTGGACAGGGTTGATGTAAATCCTCACAATACTTCTCCTTTCTCAGGCAGACTTCATGGGCAGTGGCTTTTCAAGGGTTGTGGTTGGCATTTGAGTTAGTTCCCGGCCTTGCTCAACTCATGTCTTCTGTGAGGATCACTGCAAACACCTGGGGACATCACTGTGCTTGGTTCTGCCTGCTCTGTGTTTTAACATCCCCTTCCGCTGTAAATGTAAGGGTTAGAAACACGAGGAGAAGCCATGGGCAAGATCTCTCCGTCTCTCTCTCTGTCCCTCTGTCTCTGCCCTTAAACATGAGGGATCTGTGAGAGAGGACACCACTGTGTTTGGGGAAACACTGCCTCAGAAGCTGGCGGTGCTGTGAAGATCATGGGTCCCAGTTGTTAGAAGAGGGCAAATCCTGCAGCTTGTATTCAGTATCTGAATTGTGAATAGTTAGCACACAAAATGTGAGAGAGCTCTGCTTGACGTCTGATGCAAAATAGTTTGGAGACAGGGAGTTTGACACTTGAATGCTGCTCTGCTCTTTAAAGAAAAAAGCAACTGTGCGTTTGTGCTCTGTTTTTGACCATTTCGTGTAGGGCTCTGTAGAAGTGCTTGCAAGAAAAATGCAATTGCTTCTTTTGGCAGTTTCCAGAAATGCATGCTTTCCTCCTGCACCCGAGAACGTGCTCGTTGCCTCACTGCCAACACCCATCCTTCCCTGTCTGAAGTCTGATTTCTCCCTCTCTCTTCCTCTTACTGGTCTTGGTCTTCACAGCTTCCAGACCCTCTGTCTTAGTTCCTTCCCCTGCACCCGCACCTGGTGCCCCCTGCCATGACATTGTTTTCATGGCCGTCTTTTCTGCACGTCAGTGGAATTTGCAGGTGTGGTAATGGAGGTGGGAAAGGAAATTCATAAAATATCTGGAAATGGAAAAGCAGATATAAAAGAGCAGAGGAGGCATGACGGGGAGAGGCAAAAGGCAGAGAGTGAAAGTCTTATCCTTAACTGGTCCTGGCAAGGTAACCAGCCATCTCTCACTGTTGGAAGAGGAGGTTTGCAGGGAAAGGTGTAGCAATTTTTTTTTTTTTTTTTTAATTTTAATGGGCGAGCTGGTGCAAGTGTGAAAAAGTAGACAAACTTCTGGGTGCAGAAGCCAGAAAACTAAAAAAGTTTTAGGTCTGTTCCATGTGAATTTGGACAGTGAGTCAAGGCATTTCATTGAGAGAAAGGGAGACAAAAAAGCATTTTATTTGGGAAGAAAACGGTTCCTAGCGGTAAAAGGCAATTTGTAACTGCTCAAGTCTAGTTAGGATGGCTTTGTGTTACTAGTGTCCGTTATTAATAAAGTTTCACGTTGTTTGGCCATTACAACTCTTTCTGGGTTTCCTTTCAGTAACATTCCCTAGGGAAAATGGCTCTCCTGACTAGCAGAACAAATGAGGTTTCTAATTATAGGCTTGCTTTGGAGCCAAAAAGTTTAGGTTTGTGTTTGACGTGTAGTCATGAAACTTATTTAAAAAAAAAAAAAAACAACTAAAAATATCCAGTAATGTTTCATTATTTTTTTTTTTTTTTAATCCATTTGGCAGTCAGTGAATATTACGGGATAAACAATGTCTCAACTAAAATACTTGAAAGTTAAGAGTTGAAGGAATGAGTGGGGTAGAGATTGTGTCTATTTTAAGCCCACGTCACTGTTAGAGTAAACTAGCAGTCCTTATTTTGTGTTTCTGCCTCACTGTTATCTCAGAGCTCTTGATGTGGCGTGTGTGTGTCAGTAGCTCAGAGGAGTGTGGTGGCTGTTTTGGGGTGAATTCCGAGTCCCTTTCTGGTGTCTGACGGCCTCTGGAGGTGAGACAGGATTTATGCTCTGTGGAGACGACACTGACTGCTGTGCACTGGTTTATCATCGCAGTTGGTTCTTAGAATCATCCGTTTAAATTTTGGGGACTTAACTATGTGAAATGGTAACTACTAGCACACAAAAAATTTAAAAACAAGTTTAGGAGAGATGGATTAATGTATTGTTTCAAGAAGCGTTCAAGTCATTGGAACGTCTAGTGAGTGCTGTTACATTCAGCAATTTATTTTGTGTCATGAGTGCAGCAACAGTGGCAGGTAGTATTCAGGTTAGGTGACTAACTTATCTTTCCACTTTTTTCTTTAGTCTATTTTATTAATACTATATTAGGTGCATCTCAGGCAGTTGATTCTCTGTTAGCATAAACTTCTGGAGCACCAGCAGTGTGTTGCTAGCTTTGTTATTGCCATTTGTTTGCATATCACCAGATGAACACTGGATTTTTTTTATTCTCCTTTTTATTTGGAGAAAAGAAGACTTTGATTCACCTGTCTGAGTGTTGGAGTGCAGCAGCAAGGCTTCTCACTGGTAAGATCAGGGGTAGCTTGTATGTATGGGTGTTTTGTGATTTAAGTGATGTAATTGAGTTGGGATAATCCTGCGGCTTTACCGTAAGTGCAAAGGCAGAAGGGCAGAACTGCTGGAGCTTTGGAGTTTCACTGAAGTCAGAAGGTATTGGGCACCTATAGCCTCATGGTCCAAAAGGTGTGGGCTTAGGCTTCTTTAAACACATGTGAATAGACATGCAGACACAAGGAGTTCTGTTTTAACTGAAGAGTCTGGTGAATTCAGGGAAGTGCTCTGCAGAGCAGCTGAGCTCAGGATCATCTGAGTACACTAAACAGTTACTTAAGGAAGGAGAGAATTTGGTACCCCGTTTTCACGCCCTCTTATTTCAGCTGTAGACCTCTATGTAAGAACAATATCAGAATAACCATTTTGGAAGAGGTTCTTTGTGGGTAACATTTAGCCACTGCAAGAGCAAAATTATGAAGAAAAACCAAAGTAAAAACTGATACTGCAGTTTGTCCCTTGTGTAAAAAGCCAGCGGATTAACAGTTGCAAATAAACCGATTAACAGAGGATTTTGGATGAAGTGGTAGATGTGTAACGCAGCATTTGCCTGTGACACCACACTTGTGAGCCAAGCCAAGCGACGTAAGTGTCGGGAAGAGAGAAGTGAGAGTGACAGGTCTCCGTCATTCAACTCTCCTTATGGGCAGGCAGCTAAGGCCCCGGGGACTTCTGCACAGGCAGCATGCTGGGCCAGGCTGTTCAATATGTACTGCACTTGCCTCCCAGGTAGAAATACTAGGGGTTTTATGTATGTGTGCATATATACACTCATGTGTTGTGTTGGTTTTAAAAAAAATTACGTATTTTTAATACAATGTATTTTAATATATTTGTATATAATAGATATTTTAATATATAATAAATATATAAAAATATAACACACACACGCAGATTTGTACCTTTTGATACCAATGTTCAGGAAAGGTCTTAAAACCAGCACATCCCACAGACTTGAGGGGCTTGCCCTGGTGGGACTGAAGCGAGCACAGTGTGTTGTCATCGCCTCCAGTTTCAGTGCAGTGCTTACCTGACTACAATATTGTCAAGCTTTTGTATGTGTTTAGATGCCTGTAACAAAGCCCACGCGTTTACATAGGCAGGTATGAGTTGACTTGGGATGAGTAATTGCTGCTTTCCTTCTGTTTTTTTGGCACTCTGGCTCTTTTGCGAGGTTGATGAAATACTGCAGACAGTTTTGAGGAGAGTGCTTCCTATGCAGACGTGTATTTGGCTATGCTAAGTAGCCACATGTGATTTATGTAGCAATTAAGATCACTTTCTAGTTACTCATCTCTGTGTGTGCTGGAGAGGAATTTCTGTTCCCGTAGACGGAGGAATCCATGCTGTGCTGAAAATAATAGTAAAAGTAGCAGTGGTTCATCTGCCTCAGAGGAAGCATCAAGTGTTAGAGTTGGGTATGTAGGAGTACTTGGTGTGCTGGTTGTCAGCTTCTCCGTCTCCCTTTACCCACTAAGTAATTGCGGAAAGTGCTGTTTGCAAGTGCATTTCTTTTAGAAATTGTCTACAATAATACAGTAGGGGCAAATTACAAAGGCAGTCGTCTGTAATCTTTTGTAGTTATCCCTGTTGCCTATAATTAGGACTGCTTGTCTTGTGTTCTGTCTCCTAATTGATCTGAGGTGTGATCAAGTGCATGGATGCACAGTCTAACCATGCTCTACTCTTCCTCGTAGTGCACAGCCCTCGCACCTTGTGTTTGCAGTACCCAATCAGTATGGTCTCTCTAAAGCCTGATTAATAATAATAAAAACTGAAGATCAAGTTCTGCTTTGACTGAAGATGATAGTTTGCTAAATAATTAAGCGCTTAACCTTATTTCCACCGAAGCAGGGGATCCCATGATTTGGCTTGGGCCTCCTGAAGAAAAGTTCGGGGTAGATCAAATTTGTTAATATTGCAAGAGTAGTTTATCGCATTTATTGCTGGCTGATAACCTCTATTGTAGAGGATTTCCTCTCAGTCACTTCTTAAGACATAGTTGTGCCTAGGATCACACTAGCCTGTAAACTGGGAAGAGTTTAGTTCGGATCCTCTATTTAGAGCGTTACTTTTCTTTTATTGGGTTGCTCTCTTCTGAAAAATTCTCCTCAGGAACGAAACCTGCTCATCTTGCTGTTTGGTCCACCAGTGGCTTGATTTAGCGTGTTCACTTACAGATACATAAACCAAGATTATGGCAGTCTTTTTGTTCAGAGCTACTCATTTCATTGCAAAATATCTTCATGGTTCATCTGAGAAGCATCTGGTAATGCTGTATGGACTCCAGCAACTGCAGTAGGAATTTCAGCACGACCCATAGTGCTTATGTGTACAGACACTGGCATGTTCTTTGGCACTGCTTAAAAGATTAAGAATATGGTAGTTGTGTGTTGCATAATGGGAGAGTGGACCTGCATTGTTTGTCCTAATGTCTGAAATTAGTAAGTTCAAAGGTTCAATGCTGTTGTGAGATCAGCATAAGAGTGAATGCAGTTCTTTTCAGAATAGATGTAATTTGAACTACTATATTATGATTTTTTTATTGTGTTGCTATTGATGTGTGCAAAGATGGTGTAGTGTAGGCATAGACAGGCATCTTTGTCTTACCTTTTATGAAGTAAAAGGTTTTTTGTGTCTCTGGTTAGCTTGCTAATAGTAGAAAAGTTGACATGTGGCAAGTGACCTAGGCTGTGCCTGAAGTGTACAGCAGGTATGTGCTGTAGCCAACTGTCCAGACTGGTGACTTAAAGACTGGTCAGCCCCTTTTTTGTTACTGTGCCTGTGTGTTTAACTTTGAAAGGCAGTGGAAAGAGAGGTTTTCTGTAGAAGCGTTTCTGGATCCGCCAGGCTGGACTGTTTAACCTAAGTGTTGAAACCAAGGAACAGAAATATGCGCAGGAGAAAAGTTCATTTTAATCCTGTCAAACATGCAGGCTCCCCATTTCCAGCAGCAGGAGTACCTGTGATGCAAAAATTAGACCCATGTGATGGCTCTTGTTTCGTGATATATTACATGGGTAAATGCCTCAATAGGTGGTGCTCCTGAAAACTGCTGAAATCCTTAAGTCTCCATGAGGCATGGACTGAAGGCTTCAGCTGAAGGCTTGAAGTAGGTATTGCTTTCATATTTGATAGTTAATGAATGGAGGAGGAGGAGAAGAAAGGAATCTCTGCGTAGAAGACTTGCTCCATCTGTTGCAGGATGATAAATAGCAACACTTACCTGCTGCTGAGAGCAAATTGGAGCAAATTATCCTGGTTGCATGTGAGCCATGGCAAAAGTCTCATTTGAGATGAGGAGTTGATTTGTGACTTGGTTGTCTTTCAGGAGCTCTGACTGAAAGAGGGAAGAAAAAGTGTTATACCTGTCCTGCTGTAAGTGTAGGCTGAAAAATGTCTTGTTCATATTTCCACACCAGGGAACGATGTCTTGTGTCCTGTACAGAAATGGACAGTTTAAACAAGAGTTCATCCTTGGAGCAGTTGCTGTGTTGGGTGCCCATGTACAAATGCTGGCAGTGGAAGAACACCAGACACGGAGTCAGGGAAACATCACTTGTGCAGGCAACCTGATGCGAGCAGTAACCAGACTCCCATATAATCTGCACAAGAGAAGTCCGCTTTATTATATTTATTATCCCTGCCTGTGGCAGGGGGGTTGGAACTCGATGATCTTCAAGGTCCCTTCCAACCTAAACCATTCTATGATTAAGGAAAACTTGATCTTTCATTAAAGAAATCTTCCTCTGGTCATGATACTCCCAGCTTTCATGGAGCCTAACTTAGCACAGCGTTACTTTTCTTGTGCAGTGTCTACATAAACTGTAGCCTTGTAACTCTAAAATCTTGTTTTCTGTATTTAGAAGTGTTTCAAAATGAGCTAATTTTGATGTAAAATCTAATATTAAGGACAGCTTGTGGTTTTTGCACAAGTTAGCAGGTCAGGTTAAAATAAACCAAATCCTTGGAGTATTTAACTTGACATTCAGGGGCTCTTTAGTTTTTGAATTAAGGGAACAGCCTTTTCCCCTTCAAAGAATATGCAATGTGGGGTTATGACTGACAGGAGTCTTAATCAGCTCTTTCTGTAATGAAAACCATTTAGCTGCTCTTAGAGAGCCCAGTAAGTGGATCTCGGGATCTAAGTGGATGGATTTATGGTAGCTAGATAAGATATTCTCGTGGAGTGGGACCACTGTGGAGTTCAAAGACTTGACTATCTTTTTCTATTTGCTAATATAACTTAGTTATTTCCCTGGGGAAGTGACTCAAAATATCATTGAATTGCTTTAGTTACCTTTTAATTCATTGTAGTGGTAAGAGACTACTGCATGTACATATGACTGCCTGAGGAGACAGCAAGTGCCTCTGGATATTGGTCAGATAAACCCCTGAATTGGATCATCACATTATTTTCAGCTACGTTTTTCTATTCTCATTGAATCTAAAGTTTAATTAATTTACATGAAAAGTTGCCTTTCTTAAGTTTGTTTCTTTGGGCTCCGTGGCTGACAGTACGTAAAGAATTATTCCTGAACAGAATAATCCTCCCCCCCCCCCCCACCCCTTTCTTCTTTTTTCAAGTTCTAGCCAAGTGAGAACCTGTTTTATTCTTTGGGTACAAACTACTTTCCCTTCTCCTTTTAGTCTGAGACTGACTTGCACTGCTGTGGTTTATAACAGAATCGCTGACAAATCTAAATACCTTCTCTCAACATTCTCTATATCAGCTGCAAAGTATTGCTTTGGGGTCCGATTTGGCCTTCGTGGGAACAAGTTTGTTTTCATAGAATTTGAAAAATGGTATTAGTGTTCAGCTGACCATGTGATCCACTTCTCTGAACTTTTGTTGGTCCCTTGCTTGCCTAGGAGGTGTTTTTACTGCTTTTTAAAAAGTATAATGTTGGCAAAATAAAATTCAACTTACTTAAACCCACAGTATTTTAATTAAAGTATACTAAAGAAAATATATTCTACAAGATTTTTAATTCTGTGCTGTAAGTTGCAACTTTATTCTGGAGAAAATACTCAGTAGATTGTGTTAACAAAGAGTAGAAGAATCAGGAGAATGCCCTTATTGCTAGCTGAAGCTTGTGTGCAAGCGGACTTCATGAGGTGGATTTGGCTGTGTGATTTCTGGCTTTTTGTCACCCTGGACAGAATTCTTGATCTTCTGTAAAATGAAGCAGACAGCTTATGTGCTTAGCACAGTGAGGTTTTTATATTGTGGATTAGGCCGGGTGCCAATTAGCCGGCACACAGTGTAGAGAGTTCCTACATCTTAGACCTGATCACAGCATACGTAACAGTATCCCAAATGTATGCCAAGTATTTAGGTGAGGAGGAGAACCAGCGATGCTTCTTAAGTCAGTGGATGTCAAATCAAAGTGGCTGTGTTGCTAGTGGAGCATATTCCATCAGGACTTCCTCTTTGGTTTATTAAACCGTAGGGCGTTTGTGGTTGCCTTGATATTGTGATGGCAGGTTTGTTACAAAATACAGGAGAAATAATTCCTGGTATACACCTTTCTTGAGTTCTGACTAAGAATGGAACTGTCTATAAAACAATAACCCTATAGAAGTGCCCAGCTGTCAGAAAATCAAGTAAGTTGGGTTGAAACACAGCAGGTGATGTAATGCAAATTGGTTTGACTTCTCTTTGATCACCAAATCACAGTGAGGTTCCCAGAAGGTTAATCCTGCGTTTTGTCACCAGAAAAACTGCTCTGTGCTCACCTGTGCCCGAGATGAACTTGCGAAGTGTTTTCATTTGGTGAAGTTATTGGCAGCACCCTCTTGTTTTGGCTCACTCCTGTTGAGTGTCCTTGGTTCTCCAGTTGCTGTTACCATGTCCCCCAATGCCAGCAGTGGATATGGAAGCTTTTGGGAGGAGTGTTGCACCTGGTGAGCTGAAACCTAGGAGAGAATTAATTTTCTTTTCTTAATATGCCAGCCTGGAAGGGGTCGTCACACTTGCGGGGGCTTCAGGAACTCTTCTAGCAAAGACTTTTGCTGTGATGGTTGTAGGAAGATTTTTGGTCTTTTGGGTATTCAAACTGCTGTTCCATTGTTTCTCCTGTGACTGAGAGGTGATAAGATGTGCATTAACATGAATGTCAAAGGATTTAAATAAGGTACAGATTATGCCAATAGAGCAGAAGTTACAAAATGCCTTTAGTATCTTTCTAAATGTCTTCTGTTTACAGCATGCATTTGCCCAGTCACAGGCAAAAATGATTAATAGAGTTATATCACAGGTTGTTTTGTTTTATGAATAGAGTTTATGGGTTTGTCTAAGCTGACAGCTGCTTTTGATTCAGTTACATGTTCACATGATGTGACGCTTATCTCAAGATGGGGGAACATGTTTGTTTATACTGTGCTAAAAGGTTGATATTATGTGAAGTGAAACATCAAAGCAGTTTCTAATGCTCTGAACTTTAAAACTCACAGCTGATTTAATTAAAAAAATAATTAAAAGGCACATCTTTCCCCACCCCTAAATACAGACCCCAAATATTCTTCAAAGCATATTTGATTTTAATGACTTGGTGATTTCCTCCCTGAGGTGTTTTTGAAGTTACCACTGGAATATGAAGATGTAGCTTTGAGTTGTGACAATAATAGACCATTAGTGAAGTAGGTGTTCACCTCATGATAAAATGACATGTTCTGTGAAAATAGCCTGGTATTTGGAAAAAAATGTCATAAACCTAGTGATTTTTCCTGTAACAGCCAGAGTTGATGGCAGACTTTTTTTTCAGTGATTTATAGATCAAAGCAGCTCTTAAAGCAGCTTGGTAAGGATGCTAGTATGCCACCCTTGCTTTTGTTTGTTTGTTTTGATGTCCCCTTCCCCCCCCCTTCAAATTTTAATTGAGGGTCCTGTGTTAAAATGGGTTTGGTGTTAGCTAGCCCTTTGTGGGCAATGCTGGAAAAATCTCGTAATATGTAATACAGCTTTTATTGCACTATCTAGTTGTCAAAACGTTATGTGGAGAAGTCAAGATGGGAGCTCCATCACTTGCTGTGATTATAGGAGCAGCATGGTTCGTACTAGCATTGTTATTTCATTATCTTGTAGGTATGAGCATTACAGTGTGCTTAGTGCAATCATTAGAAATGTGGTGCCATTCCCTGGATGTGGGAAGGAACTGCTTTTTTAGGTACTTCCAGAGATCCTTTCTCATTCTTCCAGTCCCCTCAGCGTATGCAGCCAAATGAACCTCTATACTACCCTCCCAAAGAAATCCAAACTCTAATCTGACTGCTCCTAACAAAGACAAGCAAAAAAGTTTGAAACATGCTGGGAATGCCTTACTGAAACTCTAAGCTGGAATTGGATCCCATTCTCTTTCAGACACGTGCCAGGCCACACTTCCCTGGGTAGTGCTTCCTCTGTTCCCTCTTTGTTGTTCTTGCAGTCTCTGGAGTTTCATGACTGCATGCTCGTAAAGAAGTCTTCTTACTCTGGTATAAGTTGTTACGCACATTAGTTATTGTATTGCTGATCCGCATAGGTTATCTGTAAATAGGTAGGTGGCATTTTCTTTTGGGTTCATAAATTCACCATACTCCGCTTTTGTTGAAACGTATGTATACAAAATATTTTGGTGAAAACATGGTAAACTAAACATTAAACACAAGTTGGTTCACAGGATATAACTTATGTCAAAACACAAGCCTGATGCAACTCACAGTACTCTTCTTGTTTGGGCACTTTGTAGGGAGTGCTGAGCACAGCCAGGTTTCCAGTCTCCTAGATTTATCCTACAAACCAAGAGGAAAAAGTGATGTCTTGCAAGGTAGAACACGAAGGCATTATCATGGAGCAGTTCATCCTACTTCCATTGGTCATGTGTGCCCTGTAACATCTCAGCCACACACCTACGAGGTGGATGCTGCAGGTCTAAGGCTGTTTTAGAGAGTGGTTGCCATCACTTGAGCAGAAGGTGTGGTTCCACTGCAGCTTCAGTTTAAACTAATTAAGTTAGGTTTTTTGCCAGATGCCTTCCTTGAACCAGATCTCTGTGTGGTTGCAAGAGGAGCAGTTCTGGTGCTGGAGTGGATGGAGGAATGTGCAGGTGGGGAGGCTGACAGGGAGGGTGGAACCTCAAGAAGTCCTATCTGGGCTTAGCTTACCTTGTGGAGCTATGCTTTGGGAGGAAGAGCCTCAGTAGATGGTGCAGTGAAGACGTGCCTTAGAGTGTTTGGACAGATTTCTTAGCTGGATAGAGATGCTACAGGTAAGCAGAAGGTGGAAAAGCCTGGGCTTTTTTTGGGTTTGTGCAGTTTTGGTTTGTCTGTCTTTTTTTTAATGAATAATTCTTCTGAAAGGAGATAAGCAAGGAGAAAGCAGTAGAACTTGTTGAATGGAAAAAATTGTTTGTGCTTTTTAGTATCTGACAGAAAGCAGTGCAGCAAATAGGGTTGCAGTGTAAACCTTGGACTTAGTTGCAAGTTCCTTATTTTAAAAGTACATGCATTTGTGTGTTTCTAGCTCTTCGTATTTTCTGTGGCTTTAGAATCCTCCCTTAGTTGTTCCCTGTAACAGGTTTTACAGGCCAGTTCATCCATTTAGAGAATAAAGTTGAGGCCACTATTTTAAACCTATTGAAATGTATTTTAAATGTTATGCCACACCAAAAGGTAACTGCACTCTTTCCTGTGCCTTGACTAGCTTCAGTCTCAAGCAGTTATAAAAATTTTCCATTGCAAGTGTGAGCCTGTTAATGGAAATCAAGCCTTATTTGCTTGCTTTTTAAAACTGTAGGTAGGTTCCCTTGCTTGCCAGTTTTGGGAGAAGGTTGGAAGGGGTTTATTAGTCTGCTTGACAAACATATTATCAGTATCTATGTTCATAAAAAGTTCTACAGCTGAAACTATCTGCCTGTGGTAATTATTGCAGTAATCAACTTTGTGCCATGATTTTACTTGGTTATTTTGGGCTTTATCGGTTATGGCATGACAGTTACTGCTGTTTTCACAAGTGTAAATATAGGCAGCTTTTTGGACACCACCACTGCTTGAGGGGAAGAAAGTGTCTTTTACTGGATGGAAGACATAAGAGAAATGCAGGTGAAAAAGAAGCTGCAGCAAGAGAAGAGGCATCTCCTTCTTGGCAGGAGGTCTTGTTCTGCCATTGGACCGCTGGAAGGACAGAAGGCTTGGCCATGCACTCCTGCTGCCTTTCATTAGTCACAAAATGGGAACATTTGAGCGTCTTGACTCATGACTTTTTAATAATTTATTTTGCTCATTTCAAAGAGGGAGAGCATCACCTGATAAGCTTCTGGACAAACTGGAAGTCAACATTGCCTCTGTTTTTTTCCCTCTTTTTTTTTTTCTTTTTTTCTTTCTTCTCCCCCACAAGACCGATGATGAAAAATAGGACAGCACTCATCTGAGTAAGGCACTAGTATAGTCAGGATCATGGTAAATAGCAGAGCTGTGTATGCTATTAATATAAGAAAAGTCCCAAGTTTAAAAAATACATTAAAATGATACCTCATTATTTGTGGCAGATTAGATCTAGTCTTTTACCTTTGTTGTTTTTATTGAATGAGACATAAGATGTTCCCTCCCTTCCTTGTTCTCTTAGATCTTTCTCTTACAAATGTGTGAATCTGCTTCGGGTACTTTGTTAAAACAAACAAGGAGCAAGTATGGACGGTTACCAGCGGAGTGGGTAGCACCAGCAGGAGCTGAAGGACCAAATCCTGACTGACGTTGCTGAGACCTGAAAGCATTTGGCAGTGTGAAGGCAGTCGCTTTGTAACAGTCTCCGAACTCGGCCCTTAGATGAATGCAATGCAGTGGGACACTGAGAAAGTAGTATGAATATTTAGATATATTTAGATGGATTTGGGTTCTGCTAATTAATAATATCCCCTAGGAATTAATTGCAAAGTCTCTTGTTTTATTGAGACCTGGAAAAGGGAGCAGTGACCATCAGCAGCCATCAGACTGGAAGAGCGTGTGTGCGTCTGGCCTTCTGGGGACACTCAGCATGTCCTCGTCAAGGTGAGGAGACCAGGGGAAATTGCTTGGCCTCTGTCTCTTCCTTCTTCCCCAGCTCAAAGCTTCTGTCTGTGCAGCGCCTCCGTGAAGCATCAAAATGCCTGCCCTGAGTAAAGGGGACGATGTGAGCAGAGGTCAGATCCTGGCGTGTGCTCCAGCCCACCGGTGTGGCTGTGGCTGCCCAGCTGAGCCTCTGCTCCTGACAGGCTCTTCATCCATGTCCGTACAGCATGCCAGCGTTAACGGGGGAAGAGGCTGGGACAGTGGGACAGGGGGTTGCTGCCACGGCCCTGGGGAAAAGACCACTCTCCCTGCTCTCCAGAGAGCTCCGCCGTGAGCTGGCTGGGGGATGAGGCATCTGTGCAACCAAGCCACCTGGAAACAGGGGGCGAGCTCCCTCTTGGCTTGGTGCGCATGAGGGATACTTGGGCTGGGAGGAGGTTGCCAGCCCCGTTCAGTGCGCTCGGGTTAACAGTGTAGGGAGCTGGGCAGGCAGTGTGCCGGGCCCCGTCTCCTGGGTGAGAGGAGTCTGGAGAGCTGAACAGCAAGGAGAAGGGTGGCTCAGGGAGCTGAGCGGAGCAGAGGTTTGCATGGAAACTGGGTGCTGTGGGTAGTTAACCTCAACAGGGCTGGTGGCCAGGTGGAGGTGGTGGTGTATGTTAGAGCGGTGCAGGTGGCAGGCTGGTGGGAGCTCTGAAGATGAACGGTGACCTTATCTGGAAGGAACTGTAAGTCTGTGGTATACAAACAGTGATGCTTAGGAGAGCAGCTTATGTACGAGGAAAGGTGTTAGGGTTTTCTTGGTCATCTTTTGCTCCACTGCCTGTTTTGTTTTCTTTGTCTGTCAGGACTGGCTGGACTGGCTTTGAGATGATACCATCAATTCAACCTCCAGTATTTTGTGTGTTCTTTTAAACCTCTTCCTTCATGGCTGTGATGCCTGAAGAGGTCACAAAACAATACCTGGCTGCATACAAATGCTTTTCAGATGATGTTTTATCAATACCACTTACCAGACATCTGTTAAACACCGGTGTGTTCGGTAATCATTAACTGGAAACCCCTCCTTTTTGGCTGCTGTTTTCTTGGAGATTTGAAGATGGTTGCTGATAATTGACAGGTAGTTAAAGCATTTGTCAAGGCTGAAGTCTAGCAACACAGCCCAATGCTAGCCCCTTGACTTCCTTTGCAGGATGAAAGGAATGTACTTTAGAGGTTAGGTGTAGTTTCAGACTGAATTTGAAGTTCCTTTTGTCAGAGTGTGACTGTGCTGGAAATCCAGCTGACTTTCTCCAGCAGGCTTCAGGATGCTTTGGCTGTTCTCTAGAAAATTTGTTTGAAAGTAAATGTAGAAAGCAGGATTTTTAAATTTTTTTTTTAGTTAACACACCAGAGTAGATGAAGTATATACTAAGTATAGCAGTATTTAAAACTTGCATGTTGACATACAGTGATATTGTGTGAAAGTGGGTGAGAGACTGAAATTTGTAAAGCTGCTGTACTTTTGTATTGCGTGTTGGCCAACAAAAAGAAAAAGTGCATCATTTAATTTTTGGCTAGACAGGCAAATGCAGACCAGTTGCATGGAAGTGTTTGCTCTGGCACCCTTCATGGCTTATGAGAGTCTTTGCTTATGACCTGAATTCTGGGAAGGTGTCCAAGCCCTATGCAGGCTGAAGTGCTTATCTCTTGAGGTTTTTTTTTATTATTCTGCACAACAGAATACACAGACCTACTTAGCAAATGCCCATGCAATTATAGCTGTGTTCCACTTCAAATGCTCTCCCCTTCCCTGCAAAGGATATGCAATTAAAGCTTTTCTTCCAAGGAGGTCTTGTTCTTCAGTTCCAGACTGTTCTGCCTTTAACCTTGATGCTGTCTCTTTTCTTTTAATTTGAAAATGTTCTGTGTTAATGATATGGCTTAGTTTCAAGGTGACCTGTCATCTTACATTCATCTCTGGAGGAAAAATTAATTCACTGAGCAAAATGAATTGTTTTCTGGTTTTATTTGAATATTTGCATGACTTACGAAAGTGCATGGGGAATTTTTGCTTTGTGCTTTTGTGTCCCCATTACTGATGTGGAACAGTAGCCTTTTACAAGAAGCTGCTACAAGAATGGTGTTTCTGAACCTCTTCAACTCCCGTTTCGTTGCTGTAAGAGAATCATGTGGCACAACAGATCCGTAGAGTTTGTGCAGAGCCGTTGGGTGGTGCCAGGGGAGGCTGAAAGCTGTTTGTGCATGGAACAAGTAGAAGCACGGGTGGCAGAAATACGAGTGGGTTTGTGCTGTCTCTCAATGTACGTGTGTAGCTGTTTCAAACTCAGTCATTGCTCTGGTGGAACTTGCCACAAAACTTAAGTAAACACATAATTTAACGCAAAACCTATCCAGACTTGCTGCTGGCAGTAGGATCTCAAAACTATCCTGGCAGCACTGTTTTCTGCAGAAGTGAGACTTTTGCGAGATTTTTTTTTTTTTTTTTTTTTTCTTCTTCCTTCCCCCCTTACTTCTCCTAAGCTTAGATAATGTGTTGACCAGGTCGCACAAAGGGATGGGGGACTGAAGCTTCTACAGATTTTTAGTGAAGCCGTAAGCAGGTTTTGCAGGGAGACCCTGCTGGTGCTTGGACCATGAGAAAGGCAGCAGTGGGAGCAGATGCCATTTGAGGCATCAGGGCATCCATTTGAGAGAAACATTATAATCCATACAAGGGAAAAGCACTTCAATGACAACTTGCCCCTTTGTAGCCATCCATGTGAAAGTCTTGTGCAGTTTAGTTTACAAGTAGATAGTGTGCAAGACTATATAGCAAACCAGACTTCATTAGTTCCTTTGCATGCAAACCACTCGGGGCTTTTTGTTGCCCTTTCAGGGGCTACTGTAAGAATTTCCAGTATTAAATTGAGCTGATGCTGTCCCTGACCTTGGGTCATTTGAGTCAGAAAATGTTTTTAGAACAGCCTTGCTTTTTTAGAACAAAGGAGGACCTGGAAGTTTTGAAAAGTTGAGTAAATAAGACTGTGTTTGTATGGCCTGCAGCAGCTTGGACTCTGTATGGCAGGGACTATAGCAGGAGCATTGTTTTACATTTCTGTTCTGGCTTGCACTTCCAGCCCCCCTTCCTCTGCTCTCCCTCTGGCGTTGGTGGCACCCTGTGAGTGCACTGCGTGGGGAAGGGAAATGGGTTGTGTCCATTGCTGCTGGCTGAGGCTGTGCTGTTGTCAGTCCTATGTGTTTATCTAGAGAAGAGTAAGCATCCTATGTGTGTTTACTCTCTTACACTGTTGTTTGGCATAGTTCAGTTCTTGCCCTAGACCGTCCGGGGTCTGCTTAGTTAGAGAAGGCAATCTGCTTTTAACTCAAAGCAACGGAGAGCTGTGAATGCTCGTGGTTAAGGAGACTTGACATTACCTTTCCCCTGGACTTTTGTGTATTTATTGCAGTCCAGAGGTTATCCCTTTACCCCCTTTCCCTCTGGAGTGGCAGATATTCCTTCCCATCCCCCAGTTGTGCCTCCAGGCGCTTGCTCTTCTGGGATGAAGTGCTGCAGGACTTCCTTCAAAGGGCTTTTTTGGCTGGCAAGCTCCTGGGCTAGCTGTCCTCAGCAGCGCGCCTGTTCTGGATTCTGGCAGGATTGTGAATGCCTGCTTTCTGCTAACCAGTCCTGTCACAAGACACAGATAAAAATGGACAGATACATCTTCAATGAATTTATAAACCTCAAAGGATTCGGCTTTCTTTTAAAGCAGGCATCTGGCTTTCCATCCTGTGCTCTGGCTTCCCTTGGTTACTTCAGAATCACTGCGTGCTCTTCCCACCCCCCGACTCTCACAGCGCAAACCTTTTGCATGGTACTGGAGATGATTTCCAGTGAGGAGTGGGATTTAGAAATGCTTTTCAGAAGCGAGGTGGTTTGTTTCTACAGAACTGATTGTCTGGAACAGCTTAATCTGTTAGTTATCAGTACTCCAAACAACCCACAGTACCTTTTTGTGAAAAATCTGTGCGTAGGTCCATTTCGTGGTGTATGGCAGAGACCAAAGGGCTCTTCACCAGACTAGTTACCTCCAGATGAAGCAAACCGTGGAAAATCCATTGTTAGGAAGAACAGATCAAATCTGTCTTCATCCTAATCACATCAGTCTTTTCTAGAATAAAGCAAAGGGAACAGCATGTCTTGGTCTTTGCAATTATCTGACCTGAATAAGCTTTTTTTTTTTACCCAACAATTGATGTAAGAGGGACAAGGTTGAGCACTTTGTGGTTTATAAGCAAATATACAAAATGTCCTTCCATTTGATGTAATTGTTTGTATTTCAAAATGGGGGGGGCCCGGGGGGAGTATTCATTTCAAAGTTTATGTATGACCTAGGGTTTAGTCAGATGCAATAGACACCACATGTCAGAGCAAAGGATGCTATTTTTTTTTCTTTGCTGCTTTTACCACAGGATTCCTTTTGAGTTCTTTGTCATTGTAAGCCACTGACTACATGTCTTAGCTGGATCATGCAAATGATTACGTTTGTCCGTAGCAGCAGGTTGACAGGAAGCATGTTAAATTCTTACCTTATTTTTAATTGTGCTCTGGGATATCAGTAAACTGAGAGGCTGTGGAGGAAAGCTGGAATATCTGTAGTTTCAGTAAAGCATGAAAGTAGAATAAAATAACAAAATATTCAAGTTTGTCATCTGGCTAAATTTCAGTATCTTCTGAATGCCTGCCTTTTATAGCCGTGCTTCCTTTCCCATTGAGGATGTGTTGCTTCATTGTCACATTTGATCAACTGCATAAGATGACTTTGATGCTTTAAAGAAAGATGGCTCATTCTGCAGGGGTGGACTATAAACAAATGATTTATAGGCAAATCATGAATCATAGTAGGAAACTTTGAACATTAAGTCTGATTAAAAACGTTAATAAAGGAAATACTACTTCTGAATGTAGAAGGACAGTATGACATTTGCAGTTCTGTAATTTTACAATACCTTCTGGATAAGCATTTTCCATTATTTGTTTCCAGTAGCAGTTGTTTTTAATGGTAATAGTCAACTACTGGACATATGGGATTGCATTTAAATTCATTAAGCGTATACCTTTCTAAGTGAGTGTGTGAAAGTTTTGGAATGCATGAAACTTATCTCAGTGACCCTGTATTATCATAAAGGGCACGTGGTGATTTGCGTCATTTCAAGTAGCGTTTTCCCATGCTAATTCTCTTCACTGCAGGCCCCAAGTCAAAATTTGAATGGTGCTTATCTAATAGACATCACAGCTGTCCCTTGCTGGAGAGCTGACAGTTCATTCTGGTTGCAGAGGAAATTTATCATCTGACTGCAGAAGTGTTACAGACTCGAGTGGGCAAAACCCCACAGGCTTGACTTCGCTCTGGTGCAGAAGTAACCTGTGAGGTTGTCCATTAGTTCCCAGTGAAAAAAAATTTAACTGGGGGGCATTTTGCCAAGTTTGAAAGTGGATATTGAATTTCTAAGGCTGTCAGTTGTCTGCTTAGGCATGCCTAATAGCTCTGGCCTCAGTAGTTACAAGTTTTCCTGCTGTTTTGGTCTTGCAAATCTAGACGAGGATTGTCCATGCACAGGGACTGTTGCAGTTGATGTCATTTTCCTTTATTGTTTGGGTTCTTGGACTGTCTTCTGTTGATGAGACAAGCAGCTCCAGTCCTGGTGTCTGTTGTACTTTCCTACTAGAGCTTCTCTTTGAGGCCTTCAATCTCTCCGAAGTTGAGAAGAATAAAATAAACCTTAGGAAAGAAAAAAAATCTGTGTATATAGCCAATATGATGCGCCTTCCCAAATGGCTTCACTGGTGGTGAACAAATCCTCACTCAAAACCCATATTAGTGTACTTGAAGTCTGAATTCCTTTCTGGGTCTGATGGGGCAGATCCTTATATTTAAACTTGTACATACTGAGTTTTTGCCTTCCTGATTTACTCGGATAACATTGCAAACTCTTCTCTGGGTGGAATAGACTCTTCAAAGAGTAGAGTAATGTAAAGGATTCCAGAGAAGGCTAGGGTGTGTTATCTCCAGTTTTCCATGGAAATACCTTGCTTTTAAGAAGCGACCAACCCAAAACCCAGAAACCTTATTAGAGGACATCTGGCTCACACAATGTGAGGGGGTCAGGAAGTAGTTGACTGGGTAGAGCAGCTTGAAGCTGCTGAAGAAAAATCTTACATGCTCTGTCCATGCACTACCTCCTGTACTGCTTGGACCTTGTTTTGCTAGCGTAGCTTTTCTTCCTGACAGTTCATTACCTGACAGGTTAGTGAGCTGAGTTTCCCTGACCAAGAGACTGAATAAATGCTGAGAGCCAGGAAGGAGGTGAGAACTCACAGCTAGAGGGAGGGAGACTGAAATGCTCCATTTGTCCTTGAGAGCAGCAAGTTGTTGGGTTGTGTCACACCACCTAGGAAAACTTAACACTTATGTTTGTCCAAGTCTGGGTGATAATGCTTTTAGTGTTTGCTCCCTAGAGCAAATAAAAGCCATTAAGACTATGGTGTGACGTGAGCTGGTGGCCATGTTGCCCAGTGTAACAGTGGTTCCTTCTCTCTGTCACTTATGCCAATACAGCTTTTAGTGGGGCTGTAGTAGATAAGATCAGGGAACTCCAGTAAGATGATTCATCTAGGAAAAAAGAGCGAGTGAGGCTGCTTGAGTACATCTTCTGGCAGAAAAGAGTATATCTCCATTTGGAGCTTTAACTTTGCCAGTCAAGATGCCTGGGATGTGAGAGGGCCAGTTGGGGTGTGGAGAATTTTGCAATGTGTGGGCTAAATCCTGCACTGTAGCTCTTTGGAGTCACATGTGTTGCAGGGATGCCTTGGTGTCTGTGGAAGAGCTGACTTAGGTTCAGCAGAGCTTACTGACAGTAGCTCTGTACCAGCTGTGTCAGAACATGGAGGCAACTTACATGGTTTGGTCTTTTTTTTTTTTTTTTTTCCCATCATCTGTTTACTGCTTGTGCTTTGCCTCTTCCCACATTCTCCTCCCAGCTCCTCACAGTAGAGGACAGACTATACAACATTAAAAAAAACCCAATCTAATTTCTTTCTTAATGGTGATTTGAAGTGATGTACTACACCATGTAGTGCTACCTACTGCTTGTAAGTCTTGAGCATTAAGAAAATAAATGGTAGTTTCAATTTTGAGTTACTTGCTTTTGGGAAATCTTAAATTGGATGTACAGCTTCAAGTCTGAAGGTGTTATCTGTCTTCTGGAGAGATCTAATGGAGAGCGTCTCTTTTCCAGAAGCAACTTCCACTGCTAGTCTGAGTTGATACTCTAATACGTACCTAATACGTCCTTTGAAGCATTTGTCATCTCATAAACAACTGTTGTAAGTGCTTTCCATCTTCTCTCTTGGCTAGTCAAAGTGAACTGAAGAGTAATCTTTCAGCAAAATTAAACTGGCAATGGATAACATGTTGAAAATGACAAGAAATCTTTTTATTTCAAAGCACAAAAAAATCAATGCAAAACTACCATGTAGTCTTTTTCCATATATTCCTATTTCATTTTTGTCACTGCAAATGACAGCAAATCAGAAAGAAACCTTATTTCGTTGTTGAAGTCTAACCATTAATTGCTCAGTACTTAGAAAATACCTATCAGCAGGTAATCTACACTATGCATAAGTCATCTGTAAACATACTGAGTCTGTCTGCCAAAGCTAGCTTAAATATGTTTTGAGAAACATGAAATATGTGCTAAAATCAAGCTTGCAGAAGTGATGAGAGGTGTTTTGTTTTCAATGTTATTGCAGGTACACCGTGGTATTAAATGTACAGACAAGACTAAGGATTATTTTTAAAATTCATAGTCATTTTGAACTTTACTGTGCAAATAAGTTTTGTTGTTAACTGGTTTGTCTTCTATGGAAAGGATTAAAGGATTTTTTTTCCTTAGTGTAACTGACAGCTCTCTCTTGTCCTACGCCTTCAGAAGAAGTTGATGACAACTCCAAGCACTTGACACCAGTGAAAATTAGGCTTCTAACTCTCGAAGTTCAGAAAAGCCTTTCCATATTCTGACCTATTGAATGTGATACTGAAATGAAAGGTAATTTGGAAAAAGCACTTGAGGTCTGTAAGCCTCAAATTTAGCACTACATTTAGCTTATTCTTTTTTAAACACTTCCTAAAATGGCTTAGCTGTTGTGACAGGTACTTCTAAACACAATGGACTTGGCAGCAATGCTTTTTTAGAAGCTTGTTTCACACGTAGCAATAGGAACAACCTTGCTTTTGACTTGTCATGCTTTAATTTGAAGTTAGTCAGTGACACCCAGCAGCTTCCTCTGAGTCGCTTAGTAGGTGTAGTATATGTGTGCTAGAAGTGATGGCTGCCTCCAGGTACCTGAGGACATTGGGTGAATTAAAGTGCACCTGTGTAGGAAAAGAATCGGCATTCCATTCCCTCTAACATGCAGTTTAAATCCCTTTAGCTTTTTAACTGTAGAAAAGTGAAGCGCTGCTTTTTTCGTTAGCTTTCACAGAGAGGAGAGACAGACTTATCTCCATCTTTATTAGTTAGCAACCAACTTTGCTGTTCTTTCTGGTACCCCTAGGTCGCCGAGCGATACTTGCCTCTAGTTTTTTTTTTACTTAGTCTATTGTATCTCTAAGCAAACTTTACTACTTGACTTACCAGTTTGTTGACTAGTTGCAGTCAGCTCTTCTTTGTCTCCATTTCCTTTTTTGTTTGTCATGCAGTGTGAATAGTGTCTTTAAAGAAAGGAGATGTGTCTTTAAATTGAAGTGATGCTTTTGCAGGCCAGGCTGCTATAGCTTACCTTCTTCTGTGCCCTCTGAGAGTGGCCCAGGAAGGGCAGGAAGACAGCAGCTGCTGTGGGGAGATCAAAGCACATTTGCTGTGCTAAACCAGACATCGGGGTAAGCTGCAAGCCAAGGCAGAGCCTTCCCTGGGATGGGATTGGATTCTGGAGAGCTGGAGGTCAGAAGCATAGCGCTCTGTTTGCTGGCCTTCTATAGCAAATCCTTAACCTGAGTTGAAGAGAAGTTTCTGTATGTCCTGGACCACTGAGCATTTATACTGGGATACAATATAAACGGCTTCCTGATTGCTGCTTTAAAGTGTTTCCTCCCCTGAGCATGGTGGCTGTGGCGGTGTGACTTTGCTAAAAGACAGTTTTGTCTGATGTGGTAGACCTTTGCCACGTCTGAAGAGCACCCTGATGCTGAGGCACTTGCAGTACTGGGAAGTGCTTGTGATGTAGAAACAGTGACTGTGTTTGCCTTCTACTCACACCCATGGCTTGTATCTTTCCTTCATTCCTCTTCCCCAGTGCTTCCTTGGCTAGTTTTTTTGCTCCCTGCGATGATTTCTGCTTGCATGCATCTTGGGTGCAGCAGGGCTCCCCTTTCCACCAGGGTTTGAGCTCTCCCTGGTCTTTTCTGTGCTTTTGTACTGACTCAGCCTGGGTTGGGTGGGTGTCTGCAGCTCAGCCCTTTAATCTGCTCACTGCTCTACTTACTGAATCTTTGATCTCTGGTACCTCCTACAGCCACT
Source organism: Pluvialis apricaria (assembly GCA_017639485.1). NCBI lineage: Eukaryota > Metazoa > Chordata > Aves > Charadriiformes > Charadriidae > Pluvialis > Pluvialis apricaria. The sequence goes on along the minus strand of CM030007.1, from coordinate 184,554,525 downwards.
CCTTTCCCTTGTCAGATAACAGCCACTTACCTGCTCTCCGTGCAGGTACTTGCTGTCCTGAGTATTTACTCTCTGTAGCTGCTTACTTTCCCCAAATGCCAATGTTTCTGTCTTAATCCCTGTGGGATAGTTCAGATGATGATCTGCACTTTCTTTCTAACCCACCCTCTTTTGGGACAACCAGCTAATTTACATTCATGGAGCCTTTGTCTTTCAGAAACTCTGCGTAGGAGGCCACTGTATTTTTTCAACCAGATGAATTTGCAGGAGCTTTTGCTCCCTTACTGTGTCCGTGCCACCACATCATACCTTGAGCCACCTGCACGTGGACTTCCCAGTTTCCCTGGGTCTGCTCTGAGGAGGTGGGCGCAGAGCTGATTGCTGTCTGGGTGGCTATGAGATGTCCTTCAGAGCTCTGCTGGTAAAACCGAGATGCAGCAGGAGAAGCCTCTACTGCAGGGAAGCAGTAGGAAAGAGATTTCCACTCCCCTTCCCGCTGTGGGAGCGAAGAGGTGTTAGGCATTCCCTGTCCATGTCTTTCTGTAGCTGCCATCACTGATGTGGTTTTTCAGTTTATTGTGTCTCCAGGTGGCATACATTGCCCTTCTGACCTGCTGGCAGCTGCTTGGAGCAGCACTATCCTGATGCATAGCCTCCTTTTAACTTCACTGGAGTTCAGGAAAAATTAATGTTCTGTTATCTCCCCACGCATGCCTCAGCCTAAGGGTTTTCTTTGGGAAAATAGTGAAATTGGGGCAGTATCAGAACTTGCAAAATGCTGATACACACTCGCTGACTTCAGAAGATACAGGAAGACCCGTATCTTCCATTTTATCTAATTCCCTGTGATGTAGCTCTGTGTTCCTGCTACTCAAGGCAGAATTCTCTGAATTGTACAAGAGGGGCCAGTGAGAGGAGCAGCATGCCTCAGGGGATTGTATGGTTTCAAATACATCTCTGCTATAAATCACAACAGATGGTGGTAGGATTCTGAAGTGGACTTTTATTCAAATAGTACTTTCAAACAACTTTAGCCCCTCTCCAGCTTTCTTATCACTGCAAGTTTCTGGAAAAACTCTGAAAATGAACAAAGGAAGGTTGACTTTTTTTTTTGGTTTTTGTTTTGCAGCGTCAAGGGAAAGGCCATAGGACCTTCAGTTTCCTCTTTCTGTGGTGCTAGCTGTAGCTCTTTGCCTCCAGCAATACCATGCTGCTGTATTACCCAGGTTAGGGAAATGTAAAGAAGCGTGCAAGTGGGCTTTTACAGTCTCTCTGTATTTTTTTAATGTGTACAATGTATGTCATAGGATCTGCATTCACTTTTCTCATTAGTGTTCCTTTCAGTTAGGAAAAAGTCTGTCTTGCAAGAAGGGGGATTAACTCTGCTGATTAGCTGCAGGCTGTGTTTGAGGAATTGGCTGAGGATTACCTCACAAGCTGGGTTTGGGTCCTCCCAATACCCGGGAACACAGAAGCTGTCCTGTTAGATTCCAGCTGATAATTTTTCGTTTGCTCAGGAAGGGCATCCTGTTATGTTGGCTTACACACAGTGTCCGATTACTCCATGAAACTTGAATGCAGTCTTGAACTCTGGACCAGATACCTTATCTGCTCATACTTTATTATCCTTTTTAGTGTTGTTTTTGGGGTTTTTTTTAATATTCTTAGCAGCAAGATGGATGGTAGTTCAACTGATTTTTCTTTTAGGTCACTCTTTATTTGGTATTCCTACTTAGATAAGGTCATATATGTTATGGGCTTAACTTTCCACACTTCTCCTTATTTCTTTCTCTGCCTGTATTCAGGCAGAAATGGTGCCCTTTTTTTTTTTCCCCTTTTTTTTTCTCTTTCCTTTTTTTCGTGCTTTATAGAAGGTTGTTAATGCTTGCTGCAATTGAAAGGCAGATCTTAGGAAATATGAGTCTCTATCCTCCTTGAAGGTTGTAAACAGAGGATTGTTGTAAAAAGATTCTTGCTTTTCATTTTGCCCTGGCCGGATAGATTAATTCTGCTGTGCCGTAAGTGTGTAGGACTTGCAGATCTCTCTTGACCTGTCAAAATGAAAGCCAGCTGTAACAATTTCGTATCTGCCTCATGGGTTGAAACAAGAGCTGGCTTCTCTGAAGCTTGTCCTATTATTTGGAGTGCCAGGCTTTCTTTAGGAGAATGGAGGTCTCTTTGGCAGATTATTTTTTTTTTCCTTTCACAGAGACAGCTACTCTCTAAAATGTCTTATGTACGCGTGGCGGGTTGACCACACTTTCTCCAGACAGCAACAGGAAACTCGTATTACTGCTTTCTCTGTGGGCTTCAAATAAAGCTCTGAAATAAACTGAGGGTCTTTTTAATAGTAAAGCATGGGCTTCAGGTTCAAGATTTGTGCTTGAAAATTGTTCATGCAGCTCAAACAGGAGAAGGAAGAACATTACAGTCCTGCTAAACTTGAGTTAGCTCCCATCTTACCTGGTGGCTGGACAATACACTGATGCAGTGCTGAGAAGGAACAGAGGAGAGCATTAGTAACAAGAAGAAAGCAGTTGCTATATCAGTGCTTCATCAGAAGCAACAATGTAAGTAACAACAAAATATCTATATTAAAGCAAGAGAATGTTTTAAAGACAATTCGTGCAAAAAGCTAAATAAACTCTTCCTCCAAGAGAGGAGCTCTTGAAAAAAGTCTGAGAGTTACATGTACGGGAGCCTATTTTAATAAAGACAGAAGCGAGAAAACATGATCACTTTTTGCAGTGTTTCGTTTGTTCTTGTGGTTATTTTTTCATTCAAACCCAACTCCCACGTCTTTTAGTTTATCGTAAATCTTAAAAATACATAGTTGTTTAGCAGAATTCTTGTTGAGGTATGAGAATATATATATATGCATATGCACGCCAGGGCTTAGTCATGTAAAGTTAAGCGTAACTCTTCTCATCTGAAAACATCTCATTCTCCTTAAGTGTAAAGTCTCATCATAGTCTTCATAGCTTTTTGATGAATCCTAGCTCCATGGTACTCTAATTCTGGATTGTGCTTTCTAGGTAATAAAATAATTCTTTTATAAATGACCACATTAAAGTGTGTGTTTGTTTATTTTTTACAAACACTGGATAACTAAAGTCAAGTTGTCTCTAGTTTGGAAAAGCCAGCGTTATTTCTCCTCTTTGTCTCTCTGGGTTAGGTTATAATTTTTAATTATGTTATTGCTTGCCAGTATCCCTCCCACAGACTCTCTGCCTCATCCAGCACACAGAATATATGGTGCTAATCTTGATGAGTCTTTCCCCTTCTCCTTATTGTGGAATATGTGGCATAAGGCCATAAATTTCCTGCACGGTACTCTAAGTTTGCTTTAAAAGAAAAATTAATCATTTCAACATGGATTTTTTTTTTTCCCCTATGATATTTCACAAATGTTTGTGAATGTGCCTTCCAATAATAACATATTAACAACAGCTTCTTCCCATCTGCAAGTGCACCACTACTCATGTTTCTGGCTGTAAGAAGTCCGTTTTGTGTTAGGGTTGAATTGGGTGATCCCTGGCTGCTCGCCTCCAGCTCTGTGCGGGTCTCGTCTGGCAGTCAGCTTGGTTAGACGGGCCGCAGTTTGGGAACCGCTGTTTGTTTCTGTCTCACGCAGTGGTGATATTCCTATTCCATAGTGGATGCTGAAACATAAGGAATGTGTGAATACCTGTACAAAGTCAAAAGCAACATCTGCCTACACCAGTATCCTGTCTGGCAGTTGCTAATGGTATGTGCCAGGGGAAGAGTAGAGAAACAGGGCAAATACACAGTCGTGTTATTTTTCCAGCCTCTTTGAGTTGCAATCTAGGTTATCTTTTTTTTTTTTTTTTCTGTGAGTTATCTTGTTACTCTTGCACTCATGTAAACTTGTAGCATCCCCAGAGTCCTGGGACATGCAATTCCACAGATTAACTGTTACCTACAAAAACCACCCCATCTTTCTGTGGTTTTTTTTTTTTTTTTTGAGTCTGCCTCTTGCTGGTGTCATTGGGGTAGGATTCAGCTCTGGACTAAAGCACCTACACGCAGGTGTGTGAATGCAAGTGCCTCACTGGCAGTGGAGCTGAGCGCAATTTGCCTCACCACCAAGTCAACGTATAGGTTGGGACTCAGTTGCTTAAACCAGAGGTATCTGGTGTCATTTTGGGTACTGTGGGATGTGTATGCTGCCTGGTCTCCTGTAGCCACTTGATGGATTGCAGGCATCCTGCTAAACCTCTGACACATCTGCCAGCCCTGTGAAGGCGTATAGGATGCCCCAGGGTTTCTTGAGTATGGCACTTGGAATTGGCTCCTCATGCCAGGTGATGCAGGATGGCAGGGGAATTAAACTGTTCAAGTGTTTTGATCCAGATCAGTGTCTCGTGTCTCATCCTGTCCCCCTCTTTGCTCCCTCCTCTGTGTAGTAAGAAATGTCTTCTACTTCTGATCTGGTTAGATCTACAGCTGTGTCAAACTTCTGTGTGTACCTCACATTGCAGAGAACACACAGATCCTGCACGTGGTTGCTTTGCTTGCAGATGTGGATGTTCATGACCCAGCAAATCCTAATTATTATCAGGTCTCAAGTCAGCTCCCATAAAAGGAGAGAACCTGCCATTAGCGATCATTTGTGGATATTTTTGTACTCAAAACTCCTTTTCAGGGCAGGGTTGGAACCCATTCCTGCCAAGCCAAATTCACTTGAGAGGTTCCTCCCACTGTTCCTGCCTCCTTCGCTGGGCTCCTTCCAGTTTCTGCAGCAAAGGATCCTGCAGACCCAGCCTCATAGTTACAGTTGCTTGATGAAAGTATTCATAGAATCATAGACTTATAGAATGGTTTGGGTTAGAAGGAATCTTAAAGATCATCTGGTTCAAAACCCCCTGCCACGGGCAGGGACACCTTCCACTAGACCAGGTTACTATTGCCACAGAACACATTAAAATGCTCATGTTTGCGAGTGTGTGAGGAAAATAGTGCTGTGGGGAGAAAAATACACTGATGATAAACCATACATGAATTAGTTTGTTCTAAGGTTTTATTTGGTTGTTGATGAGAGCAAGTATAATGATGCTGCTCAAAAAGATGGATGCGTTTATTTAAACAGTAGGTGGTCCTTGAATTGAGCAACAATTCTGAAACACAGCTGAGTGCATCTCCTTCAGCATGCGGTCCTGACTTGCTGTGCCTGCACTACCTTTCCCCGCTGGTTCCCTGTCATCCTCCTGGACTCCACAGCTCTGCTTTCGCAGTCACAGCTGCTCCAGAGACACTCAGATAAATTTCTGTTGTGTACAAACCCACAGTTTCCCTGCAGCTTCTCCCTCTGCTGCAACGGAGCAGTCTTGGCTGGAGTTTTTAGAGGGGGAAGATGTCTTCTTGATATAATACTGTGAACCTTGGCTCAGGCTTTTTAAGATTTGTCGCAGTTGTGATCAACTGAAAAATGTCTGTTGCTGTCTGCCACAGTTTCAGTCAGTACATACTTGTGTGCCACAGAGGTAATGGTTTACGTTCTTTTTAAATAATCTAGTTGCAAATTTCACACTTGGATGTGTGCTGTATTTGTCTCCTGAAAGCATTTTTAATACCTTTCCATTGCCTTATTTCCAATGAAATGTACTGAAACCCGTTACTTAGTGGTCATGTTCAAGTTCATAGTAAAGCTTATAACCCATGCTTGCTCAGCACTTGACTTCCAAGGCACACAATTAAAGACTCCTGGATTAAACCTTATCTACTTAAAACTACATGTGTGTTCATGGCAAAATCTGAACTGGCTGTTCGTTCCTGGTTTGAATGCAGGGGTGAAAAATACTGACTTTCCCCTTTATCCAGCTGCAGATAAAGTAAATGAGAGGCCTCTTAAGGGGCCAGGTGTCCCTTGGCAGTGTTTTGATGGCTCTTGTTTCCAATAAGCAAGCTGAATGTCCGAGTTTCTAAGTCTGTCTGGGTATGGGAAGGGTTGTGTTCTATTATTCATAAATCTAAAAGGATTGTTGTGCTCTTTTGGCTCCTCTTTCTTATGTTAATGGTTAGTTTTTAATCTGGCAAAACTGGGTTTGTTCAGTGCTTTTTCTACTCTAGAGCTACCAGCAACATGCAGTCACTTAAACAGCTTGGATCAAGACAGCAAATATCAGTGAGGTTTTGGACGCAGACAGATCACGTTTTGCAAACAGCTGTTGTGGTGGAAGGCGACGGCAGCCCTTTCAGTGGGAGTACTCTTTCTGAACCAAAACAGTCAGATCTGGAAGATCTTGTAATGTCAGAAAAGTTAATGTGAAAATCTAATATCCTATTGCCAGTATTCCTGATAACTTGGTATTTCAAAATGTCCTGTTAAACAGATATATGTGACTTACTGTAAACTGAAACGCAAGAATGCTGAGTTACGGGTGCAGAGATAATGTTTCCTTGTTACGTGTAATGTTTAGAAAGGGTTTGCTAAGCCTACTGTTTACAACTGATTCGCAAAATTTTCCCAGGAATCTCCAGTTGTGCTGGCAAATTATTCTCTTAAGCAGTAGTAGTTTGCAAAGAGATCTCAGAGGGAGCAGGAGCGCAGGTTATGAGCAGTCCTAATACACAGAAATGTGTTTGCCCCCAGTTTGTGGGCAAGACACTGCAAAGGGACGGTACTCCAGCGCCTGCTGGCAGGAGCCTCTCTCCACCCACCAGCTCCAAGAGTATTGCCGGTTATAGCAATCAGTCCATCATCTACCTATCATGTATTACTAATATATAAAAGAATCTGCTTCTGTGGTGAAAATTATTCTGTTACCCGTGCATGACTCCTTGACGGCATTACACCTGCCTGTTCACATGAACACGAATCCCCTTCAAAGCATTTTGAGATCAGGTTGGGCACAGGTGTCCTGCGCGGGCAGAAAAACAGCAGTGATGGACTCCTGAGGTGTACTGAGCAGGAAAGGAGTCCAGCTCCATAACTGGCACTCAGTAGGGTTAATTCTGTTGGAAAATGTAAATGCTTCTTGCCCAGCTTCATCCTTTGCAGCTTGGGGCACGGAGCTGGGACTCTGGTGGTTAGAGGGGACCACAGTGCAGGGTCTGCACAGTGCCTACCCATATGTCGGGTGGAGAGGGTGTTTTGGGAAGCCGTGTCCCAGGGCAGGCTCCTCGGCTGTCCTGCATACGGGCTATATGACCCGAAACACTGTGTGTCTGTGTGGGAGGGTGGGTGGAAGCAGGTGTGCTTCATTTCTAGTATAATTATGTGGCCATGTAAAACTGCTTAGGAGTACAAAGAGGGGAGAGCACGTTCTCCTTATGTTACCAGTAGCATCAAGATGTTGCTGGTTTTGATCAGTGTCTTTCCTTAGAATAGGACTAAGCTTACTAGAAATGTGGTATTTCCTAGTCTGGTTAGGCCTGTAAGATGTTTGGGGCTGTCGTTAATTTTCCAATAATGTAAATTAGTAAGATGTACTAGGTTGAGAAATTACAAATAAAATGCAGCTTACTGAAGCAAAACTGAGAGGTGTGGTGGCACCTCAAGTTGTACACCCCACAGCATTTTCTTTTCTTTAGATCGCTTGCATCCTTTGTAGTTTGCTTGTTTAAATTGCCTCTGCTCTTTTTCTGAAATGCTGTTTTTATAATACTACAGCCAGCTGTGGCTGGTTTCTTCCCACTTTGCATCATAAAAAACATTTGATTAAAAGCATGTAGTAAGCTCCCTTTAAATCCCTGTGTTTCCACACTTTGATGTTGCCATGTTATTTTTTTTTTCTAAAAATGTAGCTTTCCTGCATGTGTGCACATGTGGGCATCCATGTGTGTCACCTTGGTATGTGTTTAGAGCCTACGTAGGTAACTACACTGATTTCATTAAGACTTGCTAACTGATTACACTAATAAATAACTGCATGAATAACTGCTGATTTCATTAGGACTTGCTAACGAATGGTCCTAATAATCAAGGACCAGGCTCTGCCATCTTGAGAGAACTTTCTTGGGCTTAGGGATGTCTTGTAGTTTATGTGCAAAGGTGACACTTTTTACTATGTTACTCTAACTTTTGGCATTTGTAATACAAGTTGGTGAGACAGAAAAGATTGATTGGGTGCTAAATGCTGATACCTTCTCTGCACTGTTGTGCTGTCTGCAGTTTGCAGGTCTGCTCTTTGTGTCTTGCATTAAAATATGGTATTGCCTGGCCAGGACACTGCGTAGGAAACAACGTGTTCTTCTCCCCCTTCCCTATCGTGTGCAACTAAGCATTACAGAAGAGTTTTTTATGTGAACCTATGATATTTGTTAATTTGAAGAGTTTTTGTAATCAGATTACACAAAGGAGCTACTGATAGAGATTTGGTTGAATTTTAGTGTTCTGGCTGAATTGCCTGTACAGATTTGGAACAGAAGAAAAAATCCTTTTTAGTTCATTACAGGTTTGATTGAGGTGTGTAAAGCTGAGGTCCTTCATAGATGGCAAGTCTGCAGTTAGAGAGGTCTCATTAGTGGATGGACGTATGTTATATATGAACAATGGAAGAGTGGATGTCGACTGACTGGTCTGTTTACAGAACTAATGCTTTTGTGTTTGTTAGAAGTTCCAGATGTGTTCTTATTTTTTCCAGCTCTTGAAGAGATTGCCCTTGACTACATAGTTTCAGGTGTGCGTGTGTATATTTGTAAGCTAAGAGTGGCTCCCGAGATTGATAAATTTCAAATAAGATGTTAGTGCTATAATTTAGTAACTTAACAAATTTAAATTTATAGGCGTAGGTAAACACTGTGTTTCCAGTTGGGTGGTGGTTTTTTTGTTGGTTTGTTTTTTTAACTTTCATTTTGCTCTGCTGTCAAAATGGAGTTGATATCAGGTTGCTTGCTTTATTTTGCTCCCTAAAAATGTGAATTAAACATCAAGATTCTTAGATTAGGACAGTGTTTTCTGTTAAAGTGCAGGAAAACATTAACGAAAGTATTTCAGGGACTTTTAATAAAGGCAATTAATTTGTAGTTTTGCTTTGCAGAATTTGTTGGTTATTTGAGGAACCTTTGATTCTACTGCTTTCAGCTTATCTCATACTTGTCCATAAGTTGACTCATCCTTTTGAATGTGCCCTGTCTTCTGAGAGTGTTTTTTCAGAGGGTGTGGTGGGTACCGATTCTCCTTAGTCTCTTTAACATTAACAAGGGTGGGTTTTTTATGAAAAATGTTAGTAGGCTGTCTTCTCCTTCCACCTGAAAGGCATATCAGCTCTAACAGATCTCATGCCCTCATGAGCTTCGTAATTACATTTCCTGAAGCAGAAGTTGGGCGTAAGGAAAGGTGGAGTAGCAGCAGCGTTTCCTTGTGCCTGTAACATCCTGCCCATAAAAGCAGGGAAATAGCTGTTTGGAAAGAAAAAAGAACAACTTTTGAACTTTTTGTTGTAAAATCAACACATTCTCCCATTTGCTGCTTAAGAACAAAGCATGTAATCTTTTTCCCCCCTTCTCTGGTTTCCTGGTGGCCATTCTCCAGCATGGCAAAATAAGTTGTGTTTGGAGTTGGGCCATAGCATCGGGTTGTAAGCAAGCAAGCCCTGTTCTCCAGTGCAGCCTAATTGCTGTTCTCTGGACCTTTCCTCAGAAGAAAACTTTATCTAGCTTTTCCAGTGGATATTCATTAACCGTGTTCTAAAATCTTCTGTTCACACCCCCCTCGAAAGCCTACCCATTGTGACCTCCTACTCCGTTCTCCTCTTTCTACTGGGTCCTGCCAGTGTTAATCTAAATAGCACTAGTATCACCCCACTCTTTTATTGATGGCATTAGAGAAAATAATATCTGATTGTAACAATTGCCCTGTAATTCTGAACGCTACTACAGAGTTGTTTGCCCTGAGACAGAAACTGTGAGTTGATTGGGAGGGAGCGGCGTTAGTGGTGTAAACTGTCTGCTGGTACGTGGCACCAGGCTAGCACAGTGTTTGGGTAAGTTGGGACCAATGCAGTAAAGTGTTTATTGCGCTGTAGTTCTCATCCTGCAGACTTGTTTAGTGGTTGTTTATAAAATCTGTGGCCTATTTTTTACCTGTACAAAAATAAAACAAAACTCCCATTTTCCTTTGCTAGTTTTTTTTTTTTTTTCCCAATTTGTTTATCCTGGTTTTTTTTTCAGCTGTAAAAATAAAAAATACTATGTTCATCCTAATTAAGAAAGGAGGCTCCTGGATTTGTAGAAGTCATCTGCAGCCTGGTAGTGGGTCTGTTGCTGGACGAGGATTGTGACAGCTGACACTGGTTTCTGAGGCAGCAGTAGCGTCTAGCAGAGAAGCAGCCATACAGCTAAAAGCAGTAATATTTTAAATTGTTTCATCACAGATGTCTCCAGCTTGAGGCATCTGGATTCATTTGTGAGAAATAAATGTGTGTATATATTCTGGAAAACAAATTCATACTGAAACTAGGCAGCAAGTGTAGTTTTGCAGAAAGGATCAAGTCAAATAAGTTGGTGGCAGTTTTCCATTTTTGTAATGGTAGTAGTGTGTTTTGTCTTTATTTTTAGAGAACATACGAGTTTCTTCAAAACTTGTCCTTTTGTCAGTCCCGCTCTGCTCGCGGCGGAGGTGCTTGGTAGCCTGTTTTAAGTGTACATGTGAGTAATAAAAATAGGGTGGAGAAAGACAAAGGGTTAAAACACCTTAGAAAGGTTATCGTCACCATGCTGATGACTTTGTTCAAGGCATAATCTTGCTGAATCAATTGCTCAGCTTCCTCACAATACAGAGATCTGAGGATCAAGTACCACTTTACCAATCTGAGCTTGAGGTCACTAGGATGCAAACTTTTGTGGGTGGTGACATGGGACTGGATGGCTACAGTCCAGCGGCCCTCTGCCTTTGCCAGTTTCTTCTCATCTAAGCCCCTCAACTGCATTCATCATCTGCAAGATGAGAAGAGTAATTTAAACCAGGGAGTTACAGCAAAGTTAAATCCAAGAGTGGTTCAAGCCTTTTCTTTCTATGTTTTCCTTCCCACTGGAACAGCAGTCAAATCTGAGCTCTGAAGCTTCAGTAAGTTCAAACTGGAACTCCAGTAAAATTAAACAAAGCTGGGGAAAGAACCAAAAAATTTGTTTGCTGCAGCCTTGCGATAGATAATTGACTAAAGGGTTCTGGTATTTATTTTTCAGCATTTGACTGGGGTTGTAAGGCTGGGGATATAAAAGAGAGGTAAAATCCTATCATTAAGGTCAATGTAAGTTTAGGCTGTAGTAGTACACAGTGGTGGTGCTGAGATGGTCGCCTAGTTAGCCCCCTCTCCTCTTTTCTTTCCTGAAATACTGAACTGAATTTTTGCCAGATCAGATCTGGCAGTAGTAGGTAAAGCTACTGATTGTAGCGTTCTGCTTCAGAAATGTCTTTTGGATACCATTCTATTTTTAATAAAACATGCTAGTATCAAGGCTGTACAGGAGGGTCCAGTCATTACAGTATTAGATGTTAATGAAATGTGCCAGGTCATATAAATTTTCGGGGGTGTAAAAGGAGAAAGAAATCCTTCATGCAGGCTAGACTGTGGGGGTGTCTCCTTTTGTCTGCACTATGTGAAATATTTGGATGCCTCTTTGAAGAGACAGGTTCCTTTTTTTAGTATTTCTGTGGAAGCTGTGTAGAGTGTTAATTACACAAAGTGCAGTGAGAGAGGTAGTGTTGGCGTAAAAATATTTCCTATCGGCTTATTCCATGAAACCTAGCTTGCTCTGTTGAAGGAGAGCTGCAGTCACTGAAAACTTTATTAGGTTGTAAATGGAGTTAGTTTTTAGCTCTTGCCATTTGATGTGTATGTATATAAAGCAGCAGTCACGTAAGTTGACTGTAAATGCATATGTTAGTTTTATCGGGATCATATTCGACATACTAAGAAGATGATTTGGCAACTTTGGCTTAGAGGATGTGTACTTTACTGAAGATACCATCAATTACTTACAACTTTTAACTTCCTCCTCCTCCCCAAGGTTACTGTTATGGGCTTTTGAGGCCTTTAAAATGCAGATTTTATTTGAGAAATAGGTAGTTGTAGTTACTAAATTTTGTGGGGTTTTGTGATTCCTGTGTGCTAGAGGGCTTTTTTCCTTCACAAAAGTTTCAAATATGAGATCAGTTCCAGGTTGACCAAGAGTGAGACAGTAACAGTAAATTCTTGAATTTTTTTAGGGAACTGTATGTTCCTCAAACAAGGAACTTCCCCCCATGATCAGTATTTGGTTGAGGAGACCGTGCGTCTCTCTGAACAACATTGTTTTCATTGTAGTGTCCATGACCAGGGAAAAACTGCCTGCCAGGGTTGCGCTATATCCAAAGAGCCAATGTGTTATGTGATGTTTCCTAGATGAGAATTGTTACTGTGTAATTTTTAAGAAGCTTGGGTTTTTGTTTTGTTTTGTTTTTTCTTTTTCTTTCAAGTAGAACAAATCCGGACAAAAATGACTTGGTTGGTGAGACTGTGACCATGTGCAGGCTCACCACTTCTGTCTAACATCAGCCCTGAAGCTTGGCCTGATTAGAAAGTTGTTGCCTTTTCTCGATACAGGCAGGTTTTGTCAGAAGGCTTAAAAAATAGTGTGATGACACAATCTTTGAACTACCCAGCCAAACCCGGGAAGGGAATGTTGCTCTGAAGATAAATTGGTGTTTGACGCACATGGGGAAAGCCAGCACATCACCCAGCTTCTGCTGAGACAAGATCCATGACTGAACTTGCCTCATACTTGAGAAGTGCCAGTGGTAACCACCAGGAGAAGACTGCACGCCTTGGCCTGGCCCAGGGCTTGTCCTTCCCGCACCGTGCTTCCCCAGGAACAGCTAGTTGATTTCCAATACCCATTTTAATGTAGAATGTAGATAGCTGCATTTGAAGACCTGGGGGGTTGTCGTTGCAACCAACCTCTTCCTGCCTTCTGTTAGATGGAGTGTTTTGGATTCTTGTATTGCAGGGTCACATGCAAATACCGTGGTGTAATGACCCAGGGTCCTAATACTACTTAATTGTCTGATTGCTAACTGTATTAATAGCACAGGTTCCAGATCATACTTAGCCTTCTTTTCAAGATATACTAATTAGTTTTCTATACTATATCTTGTATAAGCTTGTTTCCTGTCTGCTTAAAGCTAGGTTTTGTTTTGCAGGTCACAAAGAGGCTGGTAATCCATTTGACTTCATTAAACCCCTTACCTGATTAAATAGCCAGCGGTCAGAACTCACACAGTTTCTGTACAGGAGACCTGAAGGAGGTTGTTTACTGTTTGTGATGTTTCTTACATCTAGGTTTACTGAAATTTGCAAAATTGAAACAACTGTGAAGTGTTACTTAAATCACGTAAGGTATTGCTTTAACAGTATGTCGTAATATGGGGGTGGGGAAAGAAAGTACAAATATGCATAAAACCTGCTGTGTCTTTGGGGGCAGAATCTAACACCAAGCCTCAGATACTATTCTTCATACAGTTGGTTTTCACTTTAAACAGATGACCGGCTTTTTAAAACTGGGTTGCATGCCAGTAGTTAAAGTACAGCCATATAGGGTATGACAGGGTTTGTAACTAGGGGTTTTCAGAGGTGAGGTCATGATAAACTTAAATGAAACTTAACCAGCACTGTTCATGTCACCAATAAATAGATTTCTTTTTCTAGCCGTCCTTTCACAATGCCTGAACATGAACAATGTTTATATTGCCTTGGTTTGAAGGAACATAATTTGGTAACAGGAATAAAGGGAAGTTGAGTTCTTGATTTGTTTCTCTGCTGCTTAAAAATATTCACCATATAAACATCTGAGTGTTTACATCAGAGAGGTCAGACAGGAGCCATAATGCTTTACTTTACCCTTTGTCATTCAGTGTTTTCGTTAGCTTGCCAAGCCACACAGTGTGGTGGTACTTGGGAAAAACTGAAAATAGTCTGAAAGTTACAAGTATTTACTTACTAACTGGAATGTGTGTACCTTGTAAAATTATAAGCTGTGCTAGTTGCACGGGGATTTCTTTAACCGCTGTGGAAGTGCCCTGGAAGAGTGACCACATTGCATCACAAGTGTCTTAGGTAAAGATTTTTCACAGACCTGTTGTGCACAAATTAATAAGCAAAGAGCACTTAAACTTGGATACATCTATGTTGTGAGTTCTGCGTGCAGCTCTGGTGCCCACATCTCAGGAAGGGTGCACTGCAGTTAGTTGTTCTTCTCTAAAGTGATTGAGAGGATGGAGCAGCTACATTAGGAAAGACTAAGGAGTCCAGGGCTCCTCATGTTGGAGAAGAAAAAAGGAGGTATGTGATCATGGTTTACAGAATAATGAGGGTGATGGGTAAGCTGAATGTGAAACTCAGGTTCACCAGGTCCTGCCATATTAGGATTAAGGGGCACTCAATATATTTCATAGACTCATGGGATCATTTAGGTTGGAAAAGACCTTTAAGATCATTGAATCCAACTGTTAACCTAGCACCACGAAGTCCACCACTAAACCACATCCATAACTGCCACATCTACACGTCTTTTAAAATACCTCCAGGGATGGGGACTCCACCACTTCCCTGGGCAGCCTGTTCCAATCCATGACAACCCTTTTGGTGGAGAATTTTTTCCTAATATCCGGTCTAAACCTCCCCTGGCACAATTTAAGGCTGTTTCCTCTCGTCCTATCACTTGTTACTTGGGAGAAGAGACCAACCCCCACCTTGCTACAACCTCCTTTCAGGTAGTTGTAGTGAGCGATAAGGTCTCCCCTCAGCCTCCTTTCCTCCAGGCTAAACAACCCCAGTTCCCTCAGTCACTCCACGTAAGACTTGTGCCTTAGACCCCTCACCAGCTTCGTTGCTCTTCTTTGGACATGCTCCAGCACCTCAATGTCTTTCTTGTAGCGACGGGCCCAAAACTGAACACAGTATTAAGGGTGGGGCCTCACCAGTGCCGAGTACAGTGGGACAATCGCTTCCCCAGTCCTGCTGGCCACACTATTTCTGATACAAGCCAGAATGCTGTTGGCCTTCTTGGCCACCTGAGCACACTGCCAGCTGATATTCAGCCGGGTATCGACCACCACCCCCAGGTCCCTTTCTGCCGGGCAGCTTTCCAGCCACTCTTCCCCAAGCTATAGCACTGCATGGGGTTGTTGTGACCCAAGTGCAGGACCCGGCACTTGGCCTTGTTGAACCTCACACCATTGGCCTTGGCCCATCGATCCAGCCTGTCCAGATCCCTCTGTAGAGCCTTCCTACCCTCAAGCAAATCAACACTCCAGCCCAAATTGGTGTCGTTTGCAAATGGCAGATGGCATATTTAACAGAAGTTATCTTCTATCTTATAGATCAGCTTAAAGCAGATGGCAGTATTTCTTCACACTGCATTCATGTATTTCTGGAACTTGCTGCTACAGGAGGTCTAGAGACAGGCAGTATTGACAGATCCAAAAAGGGTTTATATGTATGCATAGACAGCAGGTCCATAAATGGACACTAAATGGACTCGGAAGGGAGGTGCCCTCTAAATTCCAGCTCCAACACTTGTGGATGCCAGCAGAGAGGCTGCAGAAAAGGCTCACATGCTCGCTTGAAATAGCATTTATTTCTGCTGCTGTCAGAGGGAGAATGCCAGGTTGGATGCACCGTACACACCTGACCTGGGAGGGTGCTGCTTCTCTTGCTACCTCAGGAGGGCATGGTGCAGGCTCTTCTTGAACTCACCCTGAGTTTCAGGATAATTATTTAAGATTCAGGTCAGCTAAACCCACTTAGGAAAAAAAAAAAAAAAAGTATTTTTCTAAAAAAGAGACTGCTTCCTTGCCCTGTGCCACTGACAGGGGTGGGAGCTGGATCACACTGAGTGCATAAAGCAAAAGGTACTAGAGAAGATAAAGAGATTATTCTGCCCACATCCATCCTGTCAGAAAATTCCCCTTTCCCTGACCCAGGCAGCAACCTCGCCCCATTTAGGAGAACACAAACATTTCAAAGTGTAGCTACATGAGAAGGTGCGATGCTTCGACCTGCTTGGATGCTAATACTTCTCCCCTGCCCGCATTGGTCTTCCCCATACCTTTCTGGCTGCTGGTGTCTCTGACTGGCCATTTGTGGATGGACGTGACCAGTAGCTCTCGCTGGTGATTCTCAGGCTTTCAAATGCAGGACGAACACCTGAATGTGGGCTTGTCCCGGGATGGAAGGAGAAATTGCTGTTACTGGCAAAGCTGCTCTGCTCTCAGGAGAGTTAGGATGAGGAAGAAGCAAGATGTTTGTTTCAAAATAATTTAATTGCAAGGTTTCAATTTCTTTCTTTCCTGTGGGAGTGCTGGCAGGCTGTAGGAAAGAGAGTGTTCTTGCTTGCGGAAGTAGCAACAACTGAGATCAGAAGTCCCTTTCTCTGTTTTGCTTCCTGTATTCTCTGCTGGGCTTTTTTGTTGTATGATGGCACTGTTAGTTAAACTCTTTCTTTAATGCGAACATGATATAAGTAGGATGTGTTAGCTGCAGTTTTTATGACTAAACAAGACTTAGGTTTTTTCTTTTTTTAAAATATAGTTTAGGCTGCATTTCTCGTTTGTCAAAGCCCCCGTGCTTTACTTCAGAAATGATTCCTGGCCACAATTTACAGCAAGATCATTCATCTGACTGAGTCAAGGGCCACTATATGTGTGGGATTAATATGAAATGTGACGGCAGGGGATAGGGACTGACATGGCTTAAAAGTTGGCTTGGGGTCCCACAGGTCTCTGGTGCTTTAGCTTTCTTACAAAAATACTTTAGTGTGTTCCTGGGATAGGTTAACTTTTCATCCGTTATATTTTCCTTTGTCTGTTAAGCTGAAATGTTAAGAGGAATTTGGTTCCCCATTCCTCAAGAGATGCTAACTTCTAGAAGTTTTGTGAAAATAGAAGGTTATATAGAAGAGAGACACCTTCTTGTATCTCCCTGTAAATAGAAGTCTATAGCAGCAGTTTGCCATGCATCTGTCTCAAGGCAAAGATCCTGACAAAACAGGCTTCGGGGTTTTGGGGGTTTCTTTGTTTGTGGAACTTTTTCTCAGCCTCATCCCGTAGCAGTTTGCTAGCTGTTGAGCTTAGCACTTTCTTACTGCATGCAGGACTAGGGTTTGGCAGTAACCGTGGGACTTGGACTTTATGAGAGTCCCAGATGGGATGCAATTCTTCTTTTTGGGGACCACAACTTGATTTGCCATTCATTTACAATTGTAATCTGCAGTTTTGGTTGTGTTCCTTGAGGATTCACGCTGAACTAGTCTCTGCCGGGCTTTGCACTGGGCATAAATGTTAAAAAGAGAGTGCTGCTTCTCTAAACATCTGCGTTACAATAAAGGAGATGCGCATGGCGGGTGGAGGCGAAAAAGAAAAAAAAAGAAAAAAAAAACATTTTCTGCCCTTTTTGTTGAGAGGAAGCTCAACTGTGAAGAGGCATTGCATCATGAGCTCTAATGAAAGACCAGCTATTCCCCTTGGGGAAATGAAAGTACTTGCCTCATTTCCCTCTTGCTGGCAGCTGTTGCTTAGGAATTTCATTTGAGAATGAAATGCAGCTTTGGTTGACCTGAGGAATGGCTTTAGTACAAACGGCCTCCAATGGCGAGTGCAGTAGGTGTTAGGAAGGACAGCATGATTTTCACAGAAATTAATAGCTCGAATTAGAAGTAATGTTTTGGACCCTGAGACATCATCCATGTGGATTATGATGTATTCAACTGTCTCCTTGAGATTAGTTTTTTATCTTTCACATCCGTGCTGGGCTGAGGAAGTAGCAGACAACATGAGAAGCAGGGAATGGAAGGAGACCAGGAGTTCTGGTGAGGAAAACACATTTAATTGGGCTGGGAGGAAGGAGTGATGACATGGCAGCCATTACTGAGACTGTCATTTGGTTAAGTGATGAAGGAGTCACACCTAACTCAGGTTTGACTTAATGAAAATAATATTTAAATGTTTGTGCATTGTTTTATAGAGAAATTCCTTTTTTGAACACTAGCACCCAGAAGTGCCATTGTTAAGCTCAGCAGCATCTGGGTCTTGGCTGACAGAAGAAAACACAGTGTGAACTGCTCTGCTGACTGTGCTTATACCTCACCCTGCTGCTGTGACATATGCAAGGATCTGTGGTTAGGAAACTCGTCACCAGGCCTAACTTTTGAAGAAAAACAGTTTCACAATTCCTAGCATACAAATTTTGAGAGTCGTGCACATTGGGCGCTTTCATAGAGAGCTGGAGATGAATCAGCTGTGTCTGAATTGGCCTAGAGAAGAATTGGCTGGCTGGAACACGCCACCCCTCACACCTCAGCAGTGCGCTGGCTCCCAGGAGCTGTGCCAGGGGTTGCAGGGCATGCCTGGGGGCCACAGGAGGGCCACGGTGGGAAAAACAGCTTTTGTCCTGGGCTGGGTGAGCCACTGGATGACACAGACTGGCTTCTCCTCTCACCAGACCAGGCAGAACTGTCACAAAAAACAATGATAGCTGTACTTGGCTGAAACATCTAAATCTCACCTCTGAAATGCCCTTGCTGCTTTGTTTAAAACAGCTGAGGTTGGAGTAATTGCATTCCTGGTAGTCCCACCCTGAGCAGGTGTGGCTTCAGCAACTCGGTGACCATTTCAGAGCAACATGCTACAGGCATATTGTAAAGCATGGCAGAGATGAATTAATTACTGTTGTTACTCTGCTGTTGTATTGGGTAACTCAAGGTCTTCTACAGGCAATGGATTTACCTGCTGAGATAACATAAGTGGAATTTGATCTGCTGGACCTAAGTAGAGTTAGCAGAGGACTTTTCCTTTAGTGGGACCCTGTTATGAGGTGACAAGTACAGAAGGAAATAAGAGAACTGTGGGAAATAAGTTTGCCAAGTCTTCCTCCATTCGCCTAAGTACACTTGTCAAAAAAGACTTATTTGTCTTAACTTAAAGCATGGCTAGACAAAGCTGTATGGCAGAAGTTAAGTACCACTGTATACTGAGACCAATTCAGCTCCAGGAATGTCAGAGAAAAACTGTACACCATGTTCAACTAGGGTTGAACATCGGAAAGGTGGTGAATGTGTTCCTTTTTTTCTGGTTAGTGTTTTCTCTTGATGGTAATGGATGTTGTGGATGACTTCAGTAATCATGACGACAATCAGCTCCAACAGCGTAGATCAGAGGTACCTACTTGAACAATCAGCAACAGAATAATGATAAATATTAAACCTGAGGTGTCCATTATTGGAAGTTCAGTGTCAGCAGTGTTAGCAGATTATGACATGCTCGTCTCTCAGAGAGGAGTCTTGGCTGGTATCCATGTGAAGGGGCTTGTCTGCAGCTACACAGACTAGGAGGGTTCCAAGTTAACGCTTGGGTTCTCGAAATCAGCCATGCAGATGGCAAGTGCTCTGCCAGGCCTGTATGGCCGGAGGACTGCAGACTGTTCCCTGTCCCTTCAGTAGCCACTGCTAAGGTTGTCTCGGCCCACTCCCATAGCACTATTTGAGGTCAACATTTAGAATGCCCGTATTTCCAGAATCTGACCATGGGTTGTTGCTTTTGATACTCATTTTAAGCATGAAAACAGGGATAACATTTACTTCGATTTCAGAGAAAAAAATACTATTTAGATATCTTTTTTTCTGTCCTGTTTGTTTTATAGCTATTTGTTTGGCCATGAATAGAAGGCTACAAAGCTGTAAGGGCCTCTGGAGAGATGAATTGAGAAGTTTAGATGAAGCTGTATCTGTCATTATTATGGCAGTTTGGTGGAGGGGGAAGATGAAAAAATAGAAGGGCAAGAGAGCTTAATTTCTGTAGTGAGAATGAAGACTTGGATTCTGGAATCATTTAGTAATTTGGTATTTTGTAATAGACTAGGTGGGGTCTGGCAACTGTGCAAGATGCTACATAATCTTAGAGTTGTGCTTAAGGAGCTAATAGGAGAGCCGTATTTGGCTGGTGTTCCTTTTTGCCTCAGTTTCCTGATCTATGAAATGAAGGTATGTTTGCTGTCTTGTGCAGGAAATCAGTATCTGAGCACTGATCAGAATTCAAGGCTTCTGGCTTCCAGTTCTCCATTCAGACCACACCTTTCTTTTTATAGCTATGGGAAAAAAGTCCACTCCAGCGTGTCATTTAGTAAAATACCATATAGGAAAAGCAAAACTAAGCCCCAAAGAGCTAAAACTAGCTGGTTTAAAATTAGGAGACAGAAAAAATTGTGCAGGTTCTTTCTGGTAAATGGAAACTTACAGTTCCACACCAGATGTGCTCGTCTTTGGGGTTGTTTCTGGCAAACCAAAGTGCCTGCAAAGGTGTGCATTGAGTGATATCCAAAAGACTGTGATACTGGACTGGCCAGTGAAGACAGGGAAATCCTTTCTTAGGAAAGGATCCGCTGAGATATGCTTGTGAGGCGAGGCTGGAACACTGTGACTTGGCAGTTTGTCCATATAGTGAATGTATATTCCTGCAATCAGGTGTACCCTGAAAGCTTCAAGTTTCTTCAAAGCTTCTCCCTTTCTAAGTGAAGTCTTAAATCATTAAAGCTGAGAGCTGAAACTCTTTCATAACTATATATGGCATTTGTGCGAGTGGTAGAAACCGGAGTGTATTTATAACGCTAGTTTGCTGCAGGAATATGGATTAGGAACAAATGTTTGTTTGGATAAAATCCAACTCCAGGGATTGGTTTTACTGCTGCATGTAAAATCCGTAGCAAGCTCGTAAAAGCAGCAGTTGAAAAATCTAATAGGGCCTTCCCCATGGAAAAAACATGAATTTGGTGTAACATTATATAGCTAGAGAGTTGCTGGTGATGGTTCACGTAGTAGTCAGTGACCCTGTGGGTAACATGCTGTCTGTCACGTTGGAATGCAGGGATGCTCTAAGGGTGTTGGCACACGCCGGAATTGTTGGTGTTACTTGTTAGTACGTGCTGCTATATTCATATAGATTCTTCATTTGTTTAGAAATATCCATTTGTGCCCTAAGTAATACTTCACAAAATTGCAACTGTATTCTTAACAATATTGCATAGCATTGACATGAGCAAATCAAGCCACAAAATGAGCTGGGCTGTTTTACATACTGCTGATAAATATTTGAATGAAAACAGTTGGCAAAAAAAGGACACAAGTGTCTTTGGGTGTGTTGATTTAACCGTCTCCATTCGGTCCACCTGTTCTGTTTGGTTTGCCTAACATGTTAATCCTTTCTATTGCTGTACAGCTAATTACTGTGTGTTGAGCCTCTGTGGAATAATTACCATTTGGACTAAGAATGCTCGTATCCAAAGTCATAAAAGAATTGGGTTTTATTTCGTTTTCTAAAACTACTGTCTCTGTTGTTGTTGTTGAAGGATGTTCAGAAGGAGAGAGAACCTCACGTTTATCTCAGTAAAGAAGAAGTTAAAGAGAAGATACAAAGCTATAATTCATCTGTCACTGATAAATTAAAGATGACCTTGGTAAGTTTTACATAGGACTCCTGTAATTTTTAATGGGAGCAATTGAACTGTAACTTTGTCGTGCTCTGTGAATCGTTTTATTCTCAGCGTCTTACATATGAAACTGGCTCTGTTTTAGTGATTTTGTAAGAGGCCCTTTCTTAGATCTGGAAATTAAATCTCACCTCTGAAATGGTTTTGTTCATGTAGCTCTTTTGTATGGATTGAAACAAACTAATAGAAACAAATGTATATGTCATTTGAAATGTGTTTAAGATAAACTCTCAGCCCACACTAAGGTGTAAATTTGTCAGATGAAAACCCTCAGCTGGTAAACATGAAGATACATTTATCTTGTTTGTGTAGGTAAATTCTTGTCAGGTATCTCTCCGATAAAGATGCTCATCCAATAAGAAAAGTTAAAACATGCAATATTTATTATAGGAGACTTAATTTTCAGAGTAGTCGTCCGGGTGTTCAGCATGAGGAGACTTCCTTCCCCCTGCCCCCACAACACAGACAATACAGACAAGGGAATGTGTATAGATTTTTCATTTCCAGGGATTGTGGAGCAGGTCTAAGGCTCAGTCCAGCCTACTGCAGACCATACTAATAGAATTCGCATCTATCTGCCTAGCAAGCTGTTACTCAGTCGTTGTGGTGTCCAGATTTTCTCATACATTATGTTTTCCTGTGAGTGTATAGTATATGGAAATTTTGAAATTCCATTAGATCCTAAACCATGTAAGTACAATTATGAACTAAAAATATTTTTGTTATGTGTTTGCATGTGGGTCAAGACTTACTATGCCTAAAACCAGGTTGCCTAAAGTTTTCTAGCTCAGTAAGGTTTGATCAATTTTGCTGTTTTGTCTTTCAGAAGCAACTGGAATAAATAATTTGGAGTGTTGATTAGATTGGCATTTATTCTGGTTTTTTTTTTAATTGCAACAGGATTTGAGCATCTCTATGTCTTAGACCAATTTAACAAGCACAGCTAAAATGTGAGAGAGAATTTCTGTGTTTCTGCGTAAAATCTGTTGTTAAAGTTGCATGTTAGTGGTCTTTTTCACTTCATAGTTCTCTCCTAATGTGAAAACTTCTCACTGGTTTGTAGTACCTTTTGCCTGATGAGATCCTAATACTCTTAGAATTCAGTAGTTATTATTAAGAAAAAAAACCATGAATATTCAGCAGAAATACCAGAGAGAATAAATGTCTGAATTATTGAAACAATGTATTTCCTGCAAGATGTCACGTATTACAGTGGCATTTACGTTGTGTTCACTATGGCCATTTTAATTTGCCTGGTCCACTCATATGTCACAACTGTTTATCACTGATTTTAACAGTTTGATGCTTTCCTCCTGTTGCAGAACGCAAATGGGATTTACACTGGCTTCATCAAAGTTCAGATGGAACTATGCAGACCGATCACTGTGCAGTCTTCCCAGAGCCAGGGGAGGTGTGCTCACAGCAATAATGAAACTGCTTTTTACTTGCCGGAGGGCTGCGTGAATACCCTTCACATCAGCAGCACCAATACTGTTCGTGAAGTTATCGAGGCCTTGCTCAAAAAGTTTTTTGTGGCTGACAACCCTGCGAAGTTTGCACTTTATAAACGCTGTCACAAGGAAGACCAAGGTACAAGTTAGGCTTGTGGCATTTTGGTAGTGAAGGAGTTTGGGGAGGGAGTTGTTCCATAGGAATACTTGAAATAAGTAGGGTGGAAGAACTCATAAATGGAGGTGACAGTCTGGCTCTCTCTTGTCTTTTCTCTTTATGTAAAGTAGCATGTGTAAGAGAGTAAATGATTTGGGGATATTTCGGGATAATTCACAAAAGACAAAGTAACCTACTAAACCATCTACACGGATCTCCTGTGCCTTGCAGTCCGTTATATTTTATTTAATATGCCCCCTTATCATGCTCTGAATTTCAGCTAGCCTGATACAGTGCAGATTTGTGAGATTAAATTACAGATTTTTAAAAAAGAGAAGCCTTGGTGTCTGTGACACCTGAAGTCCCCGCATTGGCAGACAGTTCTTGAGCTGATGAGTATCATGGGCACGTGCATTGTGTTCGTGTGTGTTAATTAGAGCCCACGGCTCTCCCAGTGCACTGACTGCTGTTAGAAGTGAGTTGTGGATTGTGTTTGGAAATAACAGAAGATGCAAAAGGTGTTTTTAGTGAAAAGTGCGTTTTGCCAACATTGTATTCTTGCACTTAGAATCTGCCTTCTTCCATGGACATTGAGAGCAGTTTCAGGAGTTCAGATGTTTCTGGCTGTCGGTCACACCAACCGTGTCAGGCAGGCAGAGTTGTCTCATAGACTTTGTGTATGAGATTTTAAGTGGAAAAGGTATCGGAATGGTGATACCACAGCTCCGATGTCTTAAATGCTTAGTTATAGCAATGGATCTGTGTTGTACTTTTTTCTTGTGTTTTTTTTCCCCTGCATGTATTCAGATGGTGTACTGTGTTGACTAGAGGCCCTTTCATTCCTGTGTCAATGTAGTGTTGCACTGTTACCATCAGTCTTCTGCTCAGCTTCTCCCTAAAACTCATTTGCTCAAAACCAGTATGTAGACTAATATGTAGACAGTATGTAGACTGTGTAAATTTTGTGCCTACACATGCATACCTCTGAAATTTTCTAACATTAGCTAGCGTTAATCATTCAAAACGTTTGAAACAACACTTACTGAAGTTGATAATTACTGTGATTTTCTTCTCCTGCAGTTTATACATGCAAGCTGTCAGACCGAGAACATCCCCTCTACCTGCGTTTGGTGGCAGGCCCCAGAACAGAAATGCTCAGTTTTGTTCTACGTGAGCATGAAACTGGAGAAGTCATGGTATGTTACACTCATGCTGGTTTTGTGTGTTTGTTTAACTTCATGGATGAGTGGGCTCATCCATTTTTTGGAAGCAGATCTTTTTTTCTTGTTACATTTACTTTGTGCCTTTTTAAAAACATTTCAGTTGTGGTTAGACTGGCCCGTTGTTACTTGCAGAACAAAAAGCAGTTAAAAAGAGTAAAATGTTTTCAGATCCCTAAGATTTGCAAGGAGGGTGCCCAATACTGTTTCAGTTCGAAATTGTTTTGAGTGTCTGAGGTTTTGTTTAAAAATACTGTATATATAAATTATTTGTGTATTTTCTGTTCATTTCATCCGTCCTTTTTCTTTTTTTTTTTCTCTCTCCAGTGGGAAGCTTTTAGCATTCCTGAACTGCAAAACTTCTTGCGTATACTGGACAAAGAGGAAAATGAGCAACTGCAAATCTTAAAGAAGCGTTACGCAGCTTACAGAGACAAACTTGAAGAAGCCCTTGGTGGGGTGTGGAAACCTGGTTAAAAGGGGGCCAAAGGACACTCAGGAAAAATGCACGCTACCAAATGTCAGTATAGCATGCCAAACCCAACGTACAAAGAGCAGCAGAGAGTAGTTTTCTTTATTCGGAAGACTGTTTTGTGATGCCAGGGTACCTGAATTTTGCTATAGACTTAGTTCCATAAGCCAGGTCACTTAGCATCTTGCACCCGCAAGTAAGGGATTCTGCATGTTTGTACATCAGTTTGCAACCCTCTGTGTGCCTAGAGAGTTTTCCAAGTTATCTTGGTGCAAGCTGTGAAACTCTAATCAATTTCCTAGGATGCTATGAAATAAGATTTGATTTTTTTTTTTTCTTCTTTGCTTTAATGGTAGCTTTACAAGTAAGGATGTGCAAATTGATGGGTTAAAAAAATGAATAAAACCATCTGGACAAGAATTAGTTGGAGCACTATCTTTGAGATGAAATTGATTTGCACTACCTTTCTGTTTTCAAATAGTTACTGTATAATTTGTGAGAGAACTGTTATACATGGAAGGCATATGAGATCTTGTGATTTGTTCTGTGAAATTTATGGAAGGCTTTAAAGTGTTCTTTCTGGAGAAGGTAAAGAGAAAGTTGAAAAGAAGGTAAGAGTTGAGGGAGGAGAACTCAACGGCTGACAGAGGAGGACTGGTTTTAAATGGACATAGTATTTATACAGAGGAAAGTTAAAGTACTAATTCTACAAGATTAGAGTTTTAGGATGTTAGAATATTGTGAATAAGTTTTATGGTTTTTAAACTGCGTAAATCCACACTGGAAAAGAAATAAAGATAATAGAAATAATGGGAAGGAATGAGAGGCAAAAGCTAAAACAGAACGGAAATGAAGCTGCACATGTAAGTCATTATTGGAGAAGCTGGTTCCATAAATGCATAGTGGGGGTTTGAAAAGTGCAGCAAAGCTAAAAAGCTGCTTACTTGAATTCTGAAAAGTGGTCAATATCTCAGATAACTCTGTGAGAAATGCCCATCTAGCGAGTATTTAGACATAAGCTATAACTACAGATACATTTGGTCTTTATTGTAAGTCAAATCTTTCCTCTGGCTAAGTGATTCATTTTTAGGCTGGATAATTTTGAATTATCATATCTGAAAGATAAAAATAGCTTCCTTTGCTTCTTTGCTTGTTAAAGGCTCAGTCCGGCAAAGAAGGTAACACTTCTTATTCATGTTTCCAGCTTAGGAGAAAATTAGCGTTTATTGGCTGCGTTGGTGACTGAGCTTAGCAACTCTTGCTTTTAGTAATTCAGAAGGTCTTTTTTTCCCTTATGGTTTTTAAATTCTTAATTGAAAAACAGATTACAAAATTCTGCAGACTGCTGATTTACTTGATTTAAAAGTAGGAAAAATGTAGCAAAACTTTTTACTTTACTGTAAATAATTGTTGTTCTTTCAGAGTTATTTATCTAAAAAAGCACGTTCAAAAGAAACCAAAGAAGTGGGTGTGCAATAGAAGCATGAGGCAGATTTGAGTAACTGATACTTTAGTCATCATCATGCCAGAGAGGAAATGAGCTATAAAATGGGGGGGAGGCGGTGGAGGGGTGCTAACCATTTTAGAGGAGCAGAAGTTGGTAGGGTTTTTTTCCCTCCACTCTTAGGGTGTTCGTTTTAAATTCCCAAGGAATTGTTAAAACTTTGGTGACATCTAATGGATACTGTGTGAAACTCCAAGATGCTTCTGTTCTTCCCCTTAATTTGATGTAACTGTGCCTTTGTTTCCTTTCCTTAGTAAGACTGTTTTTTAAACTCTTCACAGGTTTTTTTGGTAAAAAGAGTATGCGAGCTTAATGAGACAATCATAATGTTTTAAAGTGTTAAGAGAAATTAAGAGTAGGACTAACTATAAAGTATATATAAGGCATATCTTGTTTGTTTTTTAATTTCACATGTAACATTGTAATGCATGTGTGAGTTAGTAACATTATTCTCAAGTGAGACACTTTATAATGGTTCAGGGAATGCTTTTATGTTTTGTTACAATTTGTTCTTCTGTGAATGCAAGCAGCATGTCGGTGGGTATTCTGTTAACATCTACTTAATTTATGTATCTGCCCATAACTATGTAATCATTACATAACAGCTGTCAATATTGAACCATTTGTTGCTCAGATTTAAACACTGTTTGAGTTTAAAAGTGGAGTATAAAAATATGTGAATTTTGTTTTTACTTGAACTAAACTATCAGTCTTTTAAGTAGGCGCATCTGCATTTACTTTAGCCAAAAACCTCAATCAGTGTTGTATGCACTATGAGTCTTGATTTGGGGTAAAGGGGGTGGGGGTGGGGGACCAAAATAAACTTATATTTTAATTTTGTCTTAGTCCATGGTTAATTATTGTAAGATGTCGTGTGTGGGGTTAACTTTTTCTTTTCTTTTTTTTTTTTTTTTTTACACACTGGCAATTACAACAGCTTTAATTTAAAAAAATTTTCTTTGTTTTTTTTCTTTTAATTTTTGCATCAAATTGTACTGTCAAAGCTTTTGTTGCAAAACTGTTTTCATTTAATTATATGATGGTACCAGAATGATTAAATGATGGGGGGGGGGGGGGGGGGGGGGGGGAATGCAGGGAAACATTAAAATGTATGTCTAAAAACGAACATTTGAACTATTTATAATTTTGACAAGCTTAGTTTTATTTTTGTAGGGAAGTTTTTATTCCTCTTAAAGTTATTACTGAAATGGTTCCATTATTAAAGTTGAAGTTGGCAATACTTAGTTATGTGATGTGTGTTTGGTTGGGTTTTTTTTTTTTTCCCCTTACCTGGAGCTCGTGTTGTGATCACTTTGCCGAATGAGACTTCTCTGTAGCAATAAATCGTGTGGGGAGATGCAGCTTGCCTTAAGCATAAATTAAGGTTTGCTTGGAAAAACAGATACATTTCAGTGTGGGTGTCCCAGTCATACTTGTGTACACGTTTTAGTTTTGTCTACTGATTTTTGGTACAGAATAATACAACAACAACAACAAAATACTTCGAAATTTACACACGGACCTTGAAATTTACCATTTTCTTTGACACTTTTACCTCACACTCGCCCCGCCGGGTGGGGGTGGGGGTGGTGGGGAGGGTGTCGCTCCTGCCTCCCGTTTCCCGCCCGGGCGGCGCTGAGGCGAGCAATGGCCGCCGCCGGGGCTGCCTCCTCCCTGAGGAGGGCGGCGGCTCCCGCCTCGGAGGACGGCTCGGCGGCGGGCGGGCAAATGCCCGCCCGCCGCCGAGCCGTCCTCCGAGGCGGGAGCCGCCCGCCGCGACGCCATGTAAGCACTGGTCTCTGGGGGAAAGGGAGGAGGGCGATGGCGTCCTCTTGCCCCCGTGAGGGCCGGCGGCGGTGCGTGAGGAGAGGTCTCCCCCGGGCGGGCAGCGGTGGGGGAAGCGGAGAAAGCCCCGAGGGCAGCGGGGCCGCCATGTTTTACCTCAGGAAGACGGCGGGCAGGGTCGGAGCGGGCCTGCTCTCCTTGGTCACAGAGGCGCCTCCGCCATAGAGGGAGCGGAGCCGCGGGCTCGCAGTGGGTGCTGTCCCGCTGTCGTTGGGTGGGAAAGCCCACGGGCAAGTGGTTTCTTATAAAAAAACCTCTTGGAGAAACGTGAGGTGAACACAATGAGGAAGTGTCCTGGGCTGGCGGTGATACTCCTCCCTCCTCTCGAAATGTCTTTCAAACTTTTTAATCTCATGTCCCTTAAAGGCTTTTTAGTGGCTTTCTCTAGACATGTGTATGTTCAACTTTCTGGTTATTTTGTGTGGGTTTTTTTTTTTATTTATTTTTTTTTTGTTTTTTTTTTTAAATGGTGGAACCCTTCCTAATTGAATTGAAGCAGAACTGTGTTGCTGTTCGCTTTGGTCTCTCTGTTGCTCTTCCCTGTGCGTTGCAGCCCCGAGCTGAGGAGATGATAGTGGTTTGACTGGTTTCTTGGAAGTGGATTCATGTGAGACCCCACAGCTTCACACATGCCAAACTTCCCTGCCAAGTCCAAAAAAAACACCAGCTAAAAATCCGTGTAGAAAGGGTTAAGTGCAACATTATGACTAAGTATGCACTTGGTAAACCCTGTTAATAGCAAGTACTCCAATACTCAGTCAGGGTAAGGTTGTTAAAAGGCCTTAATCAGCAAAGTTGCTCACCACCAAGTAACTGGGCTTATGTCTGTGCCTGCAGCAGTCAGGTACTACCAGAAATACAACTCAGCAAAAGAAACCTTGTGGTTTTTGGCTGGCTCAGGGGCTGGATCACCTGTCCAGAGACGGGAGGAGCTCCAGTGCGGAGACAGAGCAGGACAGCAGTACCGCCCATGGAGCAGCTGAGCTGCTTCTCTCCGTGGCAGGGACTGCCAGGTTGTTGCAGTCTGCTTTGTCCTCTTTCAGTCTCAAATTTCAGTACCGAAATTTTTTAACTTCGGAAAAAAATTTACTCCTCTTAGTCCCCTCTCGCCCTCCCTCTGTATGTGCATGAGTATACAACTGTTTTCTTTTCCTCCTAGGTTCCCAACATGGGGATTTCCAGCTGCAGTCCTTGCAACTTTTGCTAGCATTTACTTTTTACCATCTCCCATTGATCCAGAACCATTCATGTATGTTCCCCTGCTTAATTTTAAAGTTCAATAGAATACTTACATTTGTTGGGAAATACCTGTGCTTTCAGAACTTCTATACTTTTAATCCTGCAGGAGCAAATAAAGCATGCTGTTTAAGTTCATGTGCAGGAGAAATTGTGTTTCTCATATAAAACTGGAAAATAGAAACACTTTTTAAAGTAAGTGAATTTCAAGCAAAACAGTGCTGAAGCAGTGCGGTGTTCATACATATATGTAGAGAGATTGTTAGTAGATCTGAGGCTGATGACAGGGAATAAAACTCTAGGATGCTGGCAATTTTGTGTTTGTATTGATTTCAGGAAAAAAAAATACAATTAAAAAGTCTGTATCCTTTTTAGTCTGAGCCTGCAAGCTCCACAGAATTATTAATTTAGTTTGAAGTAATAGTTTTAACAAATTCTCTAGAAAAAGAGAATACCTTGTTACTAGTATTTCTGGAATAAAGTCCTATTACTTTCCCTTCAAATAATTTTATAGTCCTATGTTGTCTTGTTTCTTACATCTTATTTATGATTCATTTGGTGCAGTTTTGAAAAGCCACCTCCTGCCTTAGTTGGGTCATTGCAAGTGAATAAAAAGCTTCAGAGTGGACAAAGAATCTTCACAGGACAACTGAAAGGTCCTGAGTCTTTCACTGTTGATGATGAAGGCAAGTAGACAACTTCCAAATGGGTAAAGTTATACACCTGCTACATGTTATACATCCGATATATCTGCTTGGTCATGTTATTAAAAGATAAGACTAAGTTAAATCCAAAACTTAAGAATTAAATAAAAAAAAAAAAAAAGAAAAATGGGAATGTTTGCTAAATGATTGCTCAAAAAATATTAAGATAACTGTATGTTCTTCCGTATCTTTACATTTGTAAACATATCCCTGGAAATATTCCAGAATGTTTTGTTACCTGCTTCTCCCAAGGACACAGCAAATTTCCTACTGCTACGTTAAAAAACATAGATCCACAAATTGGCGACATATAGAAATCTTATTAAAATATAATTTAGAAAAGGTATAAAATGGCGTATTCTTTAAAAGTAACATGCAAAACCAGCTAAAGATTTTTGTGGGGATTCTTCCAAATGTGAGTCTAAGCTTGGGCTTTTGACACAGAACTAGTGATAAGCTTGCCTTGGTTTGTTTTTTGTTCTATTGCAGGTCTCCAAAAGCAGTGTTAATTTGCTGCTTGAGCTCAGTCACTGGGTTCAGCACACTTATTTCAAAAGCTGTTATTGAACATGGAGCCAAATAAGGAAGGCAAATGGAGTTGTTTTATAATTTGTATAGCTCTCAAAAACATATTTTTAGAGAAGCTTGGAATATAAAAGAACACTTCACTGTAATATAAAACTTCCTCTTATCCACATAATTCATCTTGCTTGTCTGGCAGCTGTGAGGTGGCAAAATGGTAGGTGCAGGAACCGTACAGATGGTGGGAAGCAGAGGGCTGACACTGTGACAAGTTGCATGTTTTCCATCTTTCCAAAAACTCTCTTACCCAGAGTGTGACCAAAGTATGGACTGCAATGAAAGTTCAAGCCAAATAAAGGAGAGACACTGTGATACTCTGTTTAGGACATAGGTTTAGGGCTGTGGAGTCGGGACTTACGTTTTCTGGAGGAACAGTGGATAAAATAGATTCCTGCAGTAGCCAGTACAGAAAAGTAGGTAACTCCAAGTCCAGAGCAGTTTGAGCCAGGCGGTTCAGACACTGGTGATTCTAGTTTTATGGTATTTTTCAGGGAAATATTGAATAGCCCAGGACATGTTTGTCTGAAAGATACCGTCTTGTGTGCTGCAGAGGTGAGAGGTAATCATCTGGAACGTTCTTGTTTGCCATTGTGCAAGCTGAAATTAGAAGTGTTCTCAGTCATAGCAGCATAGTCCTGGAAGGGACCTAGCTCAGCACCTTGCATTGAGGCACCCATTCCTACCAAATGTCTTCTCAAAGCCGTTTCCTTCCTGCATTCCTCAAAGGTGCTATTTTAAATTGTCTTTTTATCACACTTTTTGTTCTCCACCTGTTCCTCTACCACTTTCAGAAAGGGTAGCACTCACAACTGGACCTTTGCAGAGCATATTTTAGATATGAGGACTCATGCTGCAAATGCTCTGTGTTGCCAAATCTAACCTCTTTCATGATGCTGTTTTGGTTGTATTTTTCTTGAGTGTGTTAACTCTACCATGGATCTTCCCTGAATTTAATGATGTTTTAGGAGACTGGATTCAGTCAGTTGAAATCATATGATATAACCAAGGTTGTAGTAAGTGTTGTGGGGCTGCAGCCTGATTTAGGTAAATGCTGTTTTCCATAAGAACAAGACAGGATATTATGGGTAATTAGAGTAGTTCTGTTTTGCCTTCACTTTACTACAAGTACCCATGAGACAAGTCTAGTGCGAAACCCACTTGCACTAGCTATATAAATCTAAATATACCATCATAGCCTAGCGCATATCATGATAGAAAATAGCATTACAAGTCTAAGATTTCTCTCTTTAAATACAGAATCTGGTATGTGATCAGAAATTTCAGCTGTTTCCAGCATGCCTCAGGAGGCATTAGAATGCCACTATATTTCATGACAGCAAGGTTCAGCCTCTGTTTTTTCCCAGGCAAAGTTGTTTTATTGAACAGTGGCTCTGAAGTTCTCCCTTCGGATAAACAGGTGCTTTCTGTATGCCAGTAACCCTAGACAATTCTTTTAATCTAGATCTGACAGCTGATACTTTGAGAATCTGTCCTATTTGCTCATAACATTTTTCCTTAGATGTGAGTGAGCAGATGCTAGACACTTATATCTGTTTATCTGCTCTGGTGTAAGTGCTCATTAGACAAAGTCAGACTCTGTTTTTTTAGTAATATTGGCACAGAAATGTAGCATAACTTTTATGGAGTATCTTTTAACACCTGTCACCAACTGACAGTGCACATTTTTAAATGTAAACAAAGCTAGGGTGAAAATGCAGCTCACATGTAAAGAAAATAATGTCTACTTCAGTTCCATCTATGTGAATAAAAGACAAATCAGAGGAATGTTTCCAGAGAGTTAACAGACTTTACACTAAAAGTGTGTTTTGTTGAACAGAGTAAGTGTAGGATTGGTGGTGTGAACTGTACTATTTCAGAACCTGGACTAGTCAAAAGGTAGGAGGATGCTATTTTACAAAGGTAGGGCTTAATTGCTGCTAGTGTTTTTCCTCTCATACTCTACACAAAAGGTTTTGGAGTTACAATACAATGTCAAAAGATTTGAAGACATCCTGTAAGGTTTTTGTCTTCTTAATTTAAACACTTTAAAAGCAGAGGAGAAAGCAACTGCTAAGTGGGTATCCACTAAAAAAAGTGCTTAGTCATGTAATGCAAACTTAACACATTTTTGGTATTATTCTGGTGGTTCAAAACCAAAGCAAAACATCACAGCTTAAAAAAAAAAGCCCCACACTTTTTTTTTTTTTGCTTAGGATTTCCAGGTTGTAGGAGAAAGGTTACTTTCTTGTTTTGGATCAGTCATTGTAATGTTTTCCTTTCATCTACTGAACATTTTAGCTAGCTGATAATGTGGCAGAACCCTCAGGACAAAAAGGTAGATGATTGTGTGAGCTCTGCTAATGCTTTCACCAATTTTCATTGGCAGTATGAGAATATCACTATGAATCTTCAGTCCCATCCTTGATGCCTTTGTTTGCTGCTAACCCAGAGGAGTCTTAAGATAGCTTTTAATGTATTATGTTTATTTTAAAATAAGCAAATGAACAATTCATATTTTTTCTAATCTCCAATTTATTATTACTCTTTCTGCTGTACAAAAATATATTTAAAGTAAGCTGTATTTTTTCCTGTTTCATTGCCTTAGAATATATAAATTAGGAGCAAGAAGGAAGGGCTCACAATAATGAGGAATGTCCTTCTTTTACAGTCAGTTTTATTTGCCTTGGTCCCTTTTAAAACAGTCTTCTAATATACTTATTTTAAGGCAATATCTACACTGGGACTGTGGATGGGAAACTGTGGATGATCAGTGGTGACCAGCTGCATTTCCTTACTCAAATGGGGCAGGATATGCCTGAATGTGGTGAGTGACAGTTTTGATGTGAAAATGACAACAAACTTGCTCATATAAACTCTCACTGAATGAGAAATTGAAGTGCTATTTTAGCTGCTGTTAACATTTTCTGATTCTTTTATGCGAATTTATCAGAAGCCGACTGCTATCATGTGGTTTTTCCTAATGTGGGCAGAATTAAGGTATAATGGCACACTTCTCCAGCCCTTGAGGCTGGCTTGCCATGGATTTCCATTTAAATAAGGAACAACATTTTATAGAAGTCCTTCTATACAAAGCTTTCTGAGGGTGGTCTAAAGACATGATTTATCCAATTATTTTCCTGCCTCAAGGTCAAAATGTATTTTAGAAACAGTTCAAATCTTACAAAGGAATCAGAGACTCATAATAGTGTGTCCTGGTACTGGGCTGCAAGGTTGCATTTTCTTTCCTTACTTGTAAAGGAAGACAAACACTGAAATGGTTACGTTTTTACCCTGTTGCTTTTTGATGAATCAAGCAGGCCTGAAAGGCCATTAAAATAGCTGATTGGCTTTAGCCTGGTTTCCAAAACATGTGACAGTTGTGTAGGTGCTTTCCCTATCCCCAAAGTCCCTGGGCTATGGGCTAGTCTCAACGGAATTTGAAAGAATTCTCAAAGATTACTGAACTTTTTTGAGTCTTCTGTAAATAATTGAGTGTGTGGAAATTAAGAAACCAAAAATGAGACCAAAATGATTGATCCATTCAGAGTGAGACCAGAACTCAGCTGTTAACTTTTTGGCAGCTGTCGAACAGTAAGTCAGCTTGTGTGACTGATGTGTTACTGCTCTAGTGAGCTGTAACGGATGTTGTCCCTTGGTTTCTGGAGTACTGGGGGAAAATATGTATTTCGGAGTGGAGGGCATTAGGTTGCAAAACTGTAGGGTGTCAAGCTTTACTAATTTCACTGCTCTCAGGAAAATTAAACACTATAAAAATACTAAACGTGGTAGATCTAGGTTTTGTAGTTTTACCTGAGAATTACTTACAGGACTCTCATGTGACCTGTGGAACTTGTGCTCCTTAGCAGAAAGGAAGTTAAATCTTTCCTAAAAGTGGTTTTCTCCCAAATTTTTCTTGGGGATATAAAATAAACAGCAGCTAATCCATTTTGTTTTACTGATTTAACAACCCTACCAGTTCTTTGGTCATCTTTAAAGTTGTATTGGAAAACAGAGTAGAGCTGAATTGCTCTGAAGGTTGGGAGCATATTTTTTCTTAAGGAATAAGGAAGAAAGATGACCAGATTGATGTTATACTGTCACTTCCTTTGCAATTTACTTTTAGAGACAATTTAAGGAAGCTTTCAGGGATCTGCTTTACTCAAGGATGACAGTTTAGTGCTTTTCAGCCTTTGCATTTCAAGATCTTCATTTTGTCAACCTCCTGGTCTTATACATTCTCCTATTTGTATCTCAGGAACTCCAGACTATGAACCAATATGTGGCCGGCCCCATGGAGTCCGAATGGATCAGGATGGTAACTTGATTGTGGTGGATTCTTATTTAGGCCTATACAAAGTCAATCCAAGGACAGGAGAGAAAACCCTCCTGCTATCGAGTGAAAAAGGTGATGCTACAGTTAGTGGGAAAGTAGATTGATTTGGGGTTTGGTCCTCATGCTTATGTATAAATTGGAAGATCAAGGCACTTTAATTGGTTAGATCAGTATGAGTGAGTGTGGGGACTGGGGCTGATTGAAAGCCCATTGGCTTTATATTTTTAAGATTTGTTTAAAAAATAGAAGAAAACAAAAGCAATTATGTTTGTCAGAGGCTTTTTGTTTGGTATGTGTTATGTTGAGCTGCAACCTGAACATATTTCCCTCCCTGCAAATGAAAGTAATTTGGAGCTTTTGTACTTATTTTAATCAGTAGTCATTTTTATTAAGCAGGTGTGGATGGGCTGCCTTTCAAATTCCTAAATGGATTAGAAATATCAAAGAAAAATTTGATCTATTTTACGGATTCAAGTAGCAAGTGGGAAAGACGACATCACAAATATGAGGTGAGATGAGGTAATCTTTGTAGTCATTAGTTCGGGCAGCTTAAGCGTTAATTTTTGTGCTGGCAGCATGTGTACTAGGCTTTAGAAGAGACAAGCTTTTTTGATTGTGCTTGAGTGTTTTAGCCAAGCATGCTATGAATGCAGCGTGTTTGAGCCCTTAGGCAGAGGATGGGCTGTGCTATTCTGTAACTGCTTTTCTGGGGAAAAAAACCTCCGGGTATGACTACCCAAAGAAATTGTCATGTGATACATTGCAGTCTGGATTTTTACAGCATGTTAGTTTCTCTCTGGTATCTGTCTACAAGCATGCTCTTATACTGCAGTAAATGCAAGGTAGCAAATTGCTGGTGTACTTGAAGGTATCTTTTCTGTGTAGTCACAGCCTTTGAGTAAAATTTTATCTAGAACAAACTGTCTGCTTGTAAAGCTGAAATTCAGTGAGGTCACAGACATGACTGAGGTCACAGACACTGAGTCTTGTCTTTACTACCAGAATTGTGGATACAATTAAGCAAGGAGAAGAATCACATGAAGGGAAATATACTTAATTTAAGGGATGGGACTTGAGATCCAAGTTATTAAAGGAAAAAAAAAAGAATAGTTGGAATCTTTTACGTGTCACTTGCTGTTTCTTAAAGCTATCAGAATGATTGTTTGGTAGTATATCATGTTTGCCATTTAGTGTTTCAGACTTGACAAAGGGTTGCCAGTACAGATGACAAACATAAAGGCAGCTTCCTCTTCACAGGGCTTATGTGTATACAATTCAAAGCTGCCCTGCAGATTTTTAGCAGACTAAACTTATTCATATTATTTAATATCAGAAATAAAATGTCAGCTGTTTACTTCCTTTAGCAAAAGGCTCCTGAATGCTTTCTGGTTTGATTTCATAGAATCATAGAATTGTTATGGCTGGAAAAGACCTTTAAGATCATCAAGTCCAACTGTTATCTAACTCTGCCGGGCCCACTTCTAAACCATGTCCCTGAGACGCATATCTAGACGGTTTTTTAAATACATCCAAGGATGGTGATTCACTCACTTCCCTGGGCAGCCTGTTCCAGTCTTTGATAACCCCTTCAGTGTAGAAGTTTTTCCTCATGTCTAACCTAAACCTCTCCTGGTGCAACTTGACGCCATTTCCTCTTGTCCTGTCACTTGTAACTTGTGAGAAGAGACCAACGCCCACCCCCCTACAACCTCCTTTCAGGTAGTTGTAGAGCGCAATAAGGTCTCGCCCCAGCCTCCTTTTCTTCAGACTAAACAGCCCCAGGTCCCTCAGCGGCTCCTCATAAGATTTATTCTCAAGACCCTTCACCAGCTTCATTAACCTTCTCTGGACACACTCCAGCACCTCAGCATCCTTGAGGTGTACTGTGGCACCCAAAATTGAACACAGTACTCAAGGTGCGGCCTCACCAGTGCCGAGTACAGTGGGCCAGGTGCAGGACTCAGGACTTGGCCTTGTTGAAGCTCATACCATTGGCCTCAGCCCATCGATCCAGCCTCGAAGAAGTTGTAATTGTTCACAGAAGCTTGACAGGCCTCAATATTTTGCTAAAGCAACTGCAGAATAATGTATTTTGAACTCTGGGCTTTATAACCCCCACGTTCCTCTGTTTTTGCAAGAATGCTGTGATCAGCCTGGGAAATGACATGAACAGAATCCTTTGCTCCTTTAGTGGTGCAAGCTTATTGTTTTTATAATGACACCATCTGCCATTCTGTAAAGTCTGCTTTTATCTAATTCATGTTAATACAACGTCTGAATATTTTCTGTTCTAATTGAAACCAAGTATTTTGATAGGCTAGTTTTTCATTAGCTGTATTGATTAAGGTAATCGAAACAAACCATCTTGGCCGCCTGTTGGCCTATGACCCTGTGACAAGAACAGGAAGAACGGTGCTCAGTGGCTTGTATATGGCAAATGGGATTGCACTGTCTCCCTATGAAGATTACATATTAATAGCAGAAACCAGCATATGCAGAATCATACGGTATGTTAAACATCATTCTCCTCCTAGATATAAAATATTGCATGATAGTTTATATTACATGTTTTTAATCAATTTGTAGACATGATTTTCATGTTTTTACTTCTCTGTTTTTCCTTTTCTAAAAATGTAAACTGAAGATGTGCAGTTAAGAGAGTTGCTGTTGGGAACTTAGTCTAAATTACTTTTTTCTATGGCAAGAGTCACAGGTTTTAGTTAATTCTAGGGAGAGATTAACAGTTGTTCTTTCTACTGCCAAATGTTTTTTATACTGATTTACTGCTATATGGAGCCCTAATTCCCTCAGACTCAATTTAAAATTAGTTTTCATTTAACAGGCAGATTTTCTATGAACAGATTTTTTTCATAGAACTGGGGGGGGTACTGTTTATGTTACATGTAGAAAGATGAGGGTTTTGACCAATCATTGTTACTCAAGTTTAGTCCCTCTTTGCATTTACTACTTCCTGCAGAGTACTTTTCTGTATTTTGAAAAATTCCTTGCATGAATAAAAATGACGGATCTTCCATGCCGTTAAGCTTGCTGCATTTTGCAGCAGCCGCTATAACTCATATACAAAATTCACTTTTTGCAGCTATTGGGTGAGCGGAGCTTATGCAGGGAAAAAAGAAGTTTTTATGGACAACCTGCCTGGGTATCCAGACAACATCAGATTGTCAAACACGGGCTTATACAGAGTTGGAATATCTACTACTCGCTTTCCTAGTTTCTTTTCTCCTTTTCTGGATGCTTTAGGACCGTATCCATTCCTGAAGAGATTTATTGCAAAGGTAACTTTGACACTGTGTAGTATTAACTATCGGTGTCACAAAAATGTTAATTTTTTAAGTATGAAAGAACTTGTTATTCTTCCTTAGGAAACACAAGAGACTGCTTCATCTTTACCAGCCAGCACACCAATACATACTAACTTTGATTTTTCTGGAATATTTGAGGATTGGTTTCTTTTTTCACATATTAAAGCATATCAGTTTTACTGTTGTGGTAATACAGAGAACCCATTTATGAAGTAGAAAAAATCGGTATTGACAAAGGCAGTCCACAGTTGCAAGCTCTCAGCCTGTTGTCTACAGCAACATGGTATTGTCAAGGCAGGTGAAGAACCCCTTACGAGAAAGTACGAGGATTTTGCTATAGGAATCAAACTCTGTGAAGTCATTCTTGCCAAGCAAGAGTCATGGAGCTGGTTATGATTAACCATGCTACTTTTTTTAGGAGCCATGCTGACTTTTACTTAGAACTTACACAGGAAAAAAACACTGAAGTGGGTGATTTAGTGGTGTTCCATTAAGTCCCTCTTAGTCCTGTTTTAAGAAAATGGGTGGCTTTTGGCAGCTGGAATAAGTTTGAACAACTTCACACCTTCTTGAGCAAGCAGGCACTGGCTGTACTTTAAGATTAGTGAGCGATTACTGGACTGCCAGCTTTAGACACAGTCCAGTGGATATTATCAAAAGATTAAGTGACAGCTGAACCTGACTAGAGCAACATCTGGAAAGCAATACATTAGCACTGCCATTCGGTTCTAGTCATGGAATTTCTGCCCCACCTCTTGACTGAAGTGTTTAACATGGTGTATTTCTTTTTTGAAAACAGGTGACTCCTTTATCATTCTACAGCATTTTTCTTCACAAACATGGCTTGTTCTTAGAAATCAACGACAAAGGAGACATTGTGGCAAGCTTCCATGACCCTGATGGTAGTGTCACTTGGGCTGTCAGTGATGTCTTTGAGCATGATGGGAAGGTGTATTTAGGTAATACAGAGCTGCCTTTTCTTGTAGTGCTACAGTAAACTTTATAGCTTTCATAAGCTGGAGCATCAAAAGAAAGATAGCAGCATTGTTTCAGCAGCTGTTAAATATTTTTCTCTACTTAATGGAAGACTGCTACATCACTAAAGGAGAAACAAAACTGATACCACATGGTTAAGCAGAAATGAAAATACAATGCAGAAATACTTGTTTTAGAAACTTGTGAAAGCCTCAGACTTAAATAGGTTAAAGGTACCAAACAACCTTGCTCTATAGTGCATAAAATAGTTATGTATACATTTTTAAACTGTTGCACAGAATCATCCAAGGAATTCCACTCTAACAGGGACTGAGGTGAGTAAGTAGCACATAGCTCGCTGTTGCTGACAGTTCCCATTTTGGAAAAAGCCTTTTGTATGATTTTATTCTTCCTCTTCTGCTTTTAATTATGAACAGCAATTTCTCCATTGTCTCTGTTGTTAAAGTTTTCCATCTATCCAACTACATCAGTTTCCAAGGAAATATGAGCAAGTACAGCTTGGATTTAAATTTGTACTCTCACCTCCATGTTTCTTCCTGGTGCAAAGCAGTCACATGTCTTG
This sequence comes from Pluvialis apricaria, assembly GCA_017639485.1. NCBI lineage: Eukaryota > Metazoa > Chordata > Aves > Charadriiformes > Charadriidae > Pluvialis > Pluvialis apricaria. The sequence continues at coordinate 184,514,661 of CM030007.1, read as the reverse complement.
CTAGACACTGTACATAAGGTTCCCTGTGACCATGTAAAAGTTCACTCATGGCCATTGTTAAGTAGCAGGGCAGTATGCAGAGAACAGATTTATAAATTAGGAATTCGGTCTTTAGAAATGTGACATAGCTTGATCCTCTGTGGAAAGGTTTAATTGAACTTCAGTAACAGAAAGATAGGAAGTTTGATAGGCAGTTTATTTTTTCTTTCCCCAAAAGTGCAGCAGTGAACAGGGTCCTCTGGAAGGGCACTTTCTAAACAAATGTTCAAACAGCAGAAGTTAAGTATGCTCACAACATGCTACAGCAAAGTATGCTCACATACAGAGAGAGAGAGGAATACAAATAAAATTCATTTTAATTGAATCACAATAAAGGACAGCTGTTTCATTACGATGAAATACTGTATTTAGCTTGTAGAATGTCTTAAATTTAACTTGATTGAAAAGGTATTATACCTGCTTTGGGTGTGTGCTTGCGTATGTGTCCCTGTTACAGCTTTACTCCTCAAAATGAAGCAGCCCAATGTACTGGGCATATGCTGGGTAAGCACATACTAGCTGTATTCACTTACGCTGAAGTGATGATACTGTATGTTTTTTGGTTTAGGATAATGTAATAAAGTTATTAACTGTATTTCTCCCTGTATAGTATCTACTTTACCAGATCAGATCATTAAAATTCACAGGTCTGCTTTTGATATAATGATTTAAAATAAATAAATAATAAAAAAATAATCACATTTTACCTAAACCCAACTTTGTGTACTGGTAAGGCCTTTTCACTTAAAGTTCTGCACTGGTAAGGCCCTTTCATTTAACACAAATGCCTTCAGTAACAAGGTACAGATACAGCCATGGTCAAACAGCATGTGAAATTGAATATCCAGGAAGATTATTTAGTTTTAAAATCACTTAGTTGGGAATTAGATCTGGATAAGAATCAAAGTTCCTTCATAGTGTTTCTTTAATCGTCAAGGGTAACAATTAACACTGTTCATTTAAGGGTGTAAAAATACCCAGAAGTAACTGCTTCATGGAAATAGACACCAGACAAGTGACAAACTCCTCTAAAAGCAGTGGAAGGCAGGCAGCTGTTGGTTCCTGTTCTTCCTTCAACTACATGCTTTTGCTGAACAGTTCTTAAGCCTTTATCAGAAGTGGGAGCAAAACAGGTATTCTCCTGAACCGCTATTCTGGTCAAGTAAGGAATGACTAATTTTATTCTGAATTTCAATTTAATACAACATTTACTACCTACGACAGATTTCAGGTATAGTGTGGTTCTCTGACAGAGTGTGTGTAAGTTACAGTGCCTAGTTACAAAATGCTTTACAGGTATGTGCAGATAGAAAAAGTTAATTTGGGTAAAACATCTGGTCACACATACTGAATAATCTGTATCAATTCTGTCAGCTTTCATATTAGTTATTAGGCAAAAAGTAATAATTCAAAAGAAAATTTCCGTGTTATGTCTTAAGATCACTTTAAGAAAAGTTAGTGTTAGAATTACACATCTGTACCCATAACAAAGGGTTTTTTTTCTATTAAGGAGCAACATAACACCCATTACTTGCACTGAAACTTAACTCAAGTAGAAACTTGACATAGGACCTAGACTTGATACAACTGTTGAGGGTTTAATGTGCAGCAATCAATGTATTTTACACTAGCCTCCACACAGCTACCAAAGTAAAGTTTAAACACAGAACAAATCTAAGTTGCTAGAATTATCTGAGCAAAACACTACTTTAGGTTTAGCTCAGTGTGCAAGAAAATGCTTGAGAGCATGAAAACAACTTTGGTTTTGTTTTTAAAGACAAAACAGTCTGAAGGATATTGATGGGCAATACTAAGGCTTGAGAAACAAAAAACAGGCTAAAGCTACAGTTGTAGTGGAGGAAAAAAAGTCCTGAGTTTTTGGAAGCATGTACATAGTTTGAATATCCAAAAACCTCTACATTTATACAGATGCTCCAGCTGAAAAGTTACCTTTCAAGCGATTTTTTTTTTCTCCAAATATTTGGTCACTCTAGAGATTTGAAACCATCAGTTAGATTTGAGACAAAGCCTCTACAAAATCTAACCTGTAGACCACCACAGAAGTTTGCAAGTCCAAGCTGCGTGAGGGACAACTTCTGTGCTTCAGAATTAACAGCCAAGAAAGTTCAACTTATCTTATTGTAGCATTGCTTGTATCCAGTTTGTGGATCTGTGCACCCAGGCATGCACCTTCACAGTTTTGAGAGCCGTACTTTGTTGCCTACTTAATGATTACTTAGTAGGTTTTACCTGACAGAAGTTGAAATCCTCATGCTCTCTATTTGGGTAAAAGACCTGAAATAACTAACTGAAAACTAAATAGTTGTGCCACAGTCTGTTTGACAAGGGAATGATTATCTTGCCCGATAACAGAGCTGATTTGCCCACAAACAACATGAACTTGTCTTGCAAAAGATACATAATTCGGTGTTTCTAGAGGGCGTTTTGCCAATGAACCTATACAGAAGATACATGCTCATGCAAGTTTGGGTGTTTTTCGAGATTTAGAAAGATACTCAAGTTTGGGTGCAAGCAATAGCTGCATTTCAGATAAGCCTAATCAGAAGGTTGAAAAGACAACATCACCCTTCCAAAGGGAAACCAAGTGATAGTGCACCGCAGTCAGACATCTGACGTCAGTCCTTTGGTGTGAAGGCCACTTACTGCAGGCTCTGAGTAGTTATGTCTCAACCAAAAAGCAACACTCTATGAAGCACTTAAACTGCCTAAAATAGCCCTCCTAGCCTAACTTCTAGTGAGCAATGATTTATTTATTTTTAGCTAGTTTGATCTCAGAATAATTTACCTTCAAGAATCTAATCAACATAAGATGTTAGACAATTCAAGACATTTGGAGGTTAGAGACAGATCAACTTGACTGTGGTGCCCAGGGTTGGGTTTTGGGGGGATTTTCTTTTTAGTATTATTTCTGTTCATGTATTAAAACAAACTTAAGAGTTAGCTCAAAACACAGGCACGCTTATTTGAATACTTGTTAGTCTCAACACTCTTTTGTTTAACTCACTAGGAAGCCTATATTAAACCCTAAGAGTTTTTTCAGTAGTACCTAGTAACCCATTCCAGCATTTCAAACTAGAAGGAGGTTGAAATTACATTCTTGTTTGCAATCTCCCAAAGCTGTCCTGCAAAATTCATTGGTCTCATTTGAAGTGGTCTCGTTGAAAGAATATTTAGCATATGGATTTTATTTCTGCACAAGACACTTGCTAGGCAGATCCTACAGTTTTGACTAATGGCTTCCTACGCTATTTTGGGCTAGTTTGCTATTGTCATTAACAGCTTTGAGCTCAATACAGGAAACCTATAATTAAACATAGCTTTTAAGAAAGTCTATGATGCTGAATATGGGTGAGCATTACTGTGCAATAGCACCTGCCTACCTAACCCAACTCAAATACATATTTATTGATTTTTAGAACAAAATAAACTGTTCAGATTCATAGGCATAGATTCACCTCTGTGCCTGTGATATGAAAAGGTACTTGAAAGACAAAAGGTGGTAATCAACTATCTGAGCAAGACAGATTAGCCGTGTCTAACGATTTAGAGTTAGAGTTCAGCTGTAAAATATACATATTGCACAAGGCAACCAGCTAAAGACAAGGGTTTTTCTTCCAAACAGGGTTTGAATAGCCCATTAAAAGTCTTCCAGCTGCGATCAGCGAGAGTTACAGAGACAGACCTGCTGCAGTCACTGGAGAAACTGGTCAGTGGGAGCTGAATGCAAGAGGCTCGTCAGTGCCTTACAAGGACTGTGCAGAAAACCTCCGAGCCCGAACACCGTGATTGCTGAACATGAGCCGTGGGTCAAACCTGTACCTGTAGAAAGGAACAGAGTCTGTGTGAGCTACAGCTAGCCCAGTGACCAACACTTCCAGAAATAGCTTATTTCTAGAACAGCTCTGGTACAAGGCTACGTGAACAGTTGCTTTCTCAGCAGTATGCAGTAGAGAGTCTCTCTAAATATTACAACAGATTAATTATAATGACACACAACTAAGGAGTTGATGGTCTCCAAAGAAATAAATACTAACTTCAACATATCAACAGCATATTGACACGTACAACATTAAGCATTCAGTAGATGCATTCTAACAGAAAGCTCTGCTGCCTCAAATTACAAGCTTGTGTAGCACAAGTGTAAGGACATCTTAAACAGTACTTAAAAAAGCTTCGGTCCAAGTGATTACCAAATGAATTTTGAGGTAAGAATTGCTATTTACTTACAAGAGCTGACTAATACATACAGCTTAGGTCCCAAGGGAAACAGGTTTTGTGAACAGCATCGCCAGGGACAATCAGAGCAAGTATTTGGGAAATTCCTGCCTACAGAAACCTGCAGAGCTTTTCCTTATTTGCAGGCAAACCTGAGGTCACTTGTCTCTGACCCCTCAGCACAGCTGTATGCTTCAGCTATTCTAAGTCAACAGTGGCTGACAAGATTAAAGTAGTAGTATTAATACCATCAAGTTATATTTGGTAGGTTAAACTAAAATAGAGATTAAACAATAAAATAGAAGCATCAAGAAAGCATCTCTATTAAACAACAGTACGTATGTCAGTAATATTATATTCCATCATAAATACCCTCTATAAATGCTTAATTTTTAAAAATATATAGTTATATTTAAAAGTATTTATAGTTATATTTAAAGTGTTATAATAATGAATTGAATTGGCATTTACCCGGGATCGAAGACACCTGGTGTACGGCAAGTTGCTCCTGAACAGGACTGCAGCATCATTAATCGATAGTTCATCTTTTCTAGAATTTCTTGATCAATTGTTTTAGCAATGTTATTGATCTGGTGTGGATCTGCGGTCAAGTTATACACTTCCACAAACACCTGTAGAAGAAAGTTCCTGCACTGTATTAAGTCCTAAATGCTAATTAACATTTAATCATATTATTTGGGAAGAACACTTTATGGCAGCATATAGTCTCAAATCTTATTTTCAACTACACTGCAGCACCCCCACACATAAGCTATATTTAGCCATGCGGCTCAGTGGTCAAAGACAGGATAGTGTGTACGTAGAGCTAAAGTTTTGTGATAGTATGGTATTGTTGGAAGAGTTTTTTACTTCCACCTAAAGTACTACCTGCTACACTGCAGATTTTTTTCTAACACATAAATGGAACCTGCCATATGGCTGTAAGACCACAGCAAGAGGCTGTGGCTAAGCTGACTGTCTTTTCATTAATGGATCTCAAAATACACAGTTTCATGACCATCACATCATCATTATGTGCTTATCAGGTACTTCCAGCTATCAAACTCAGACAGGTGTCTTGACTACATGTACAAAATATGCTGAATACGAGTATGCTATAACCCTAATACAAGGAAGCTTTTTTTTGTGTGCACGTGCTTTGATAAAGCTTTTTTGTGTGCTTTGAGAAGGTTTGTCTGGAGGATTCCAGGGCAAATTTGTTTTTTGGTACGTTAGATCTCTGAAGCATTCTGTGGGACAAATATTAGTCAAACATATCTCAAGAATTCGGCTGAGGTTTTGTCTGTGCTAGAGTAGGAGGCCTGACTGCAGATGATGTTGATTAGAACTGGTTGGGTTGTGTCTAACTTAGATAAAGATGCATCCGGACAGACTTTGGTTGCACGCTTTCTCGTAAGGTTCACTGCAAAGTTTTAAAAGCCACATTGCTGCATCTTTCCAATACTGTCAGTCTTAATTCAGCTGACCCAGGTAAGCTGAGTGACCCAAAAATGCCATACCTTCTTACTGGAAACAAAAAAGTGACATGAAGGGTATTATCAGACCAACTTTGGAGTCTGCTTTTATGAAGAAAGCCGCACCACTCATTTAACTTCATCATAAATTGTTAGAAAGTGGAAAAAGGAAGGGTAGGGTCTGCCAATTGGCATCTTAGTCTCCTATACAGTCTTTCTTGCTATCTTACTGCAAAAACCATCTTGTGGGATGTACTCCCCCGGTTTCAGTTGTTCATTGCAGACTACCAGAAAATGTTGTGTGGCATGATAACTGGGGATACTTGCTAGTTATACATTTATTGCACACCTGCTGACAACACAGTTTATTAGATTTGTGACCCGGTTGCCTCAAACCCAACATGCTCTCTGGAGCAACTGTGTGCAAACAGGCACAAGTAAAGATCTGCCCTGTAACACACCAAGTTTTGTGCATGCAGCGGGTGCTCCACTAGCGAGATCTGAACAGTTTCTGAAGGGGGGACATCATGTCCCTTATACCCAACCACCTGACGATATGGTTAGAGACCTTTCTCACAGTTGTCACTTAAATACTTGTTTTGCCAGGCAGACAAGTGAGCGATAGAAGAGAAATGATCAGCCTGGGATTTCAGTTCTTCCCACGGAAAAGAGCTGCAGCTGAACATATGAACAGCAGAGGTACAGTGTAACAAAAAACATTTGCCGTACAGAAGACGCTGCCACGTGGCATTAGGGTAGGACAGAGACCTGAACCCAGCCCCAGCAGGCTGTTAGGTGACACCAGAAGGCCATAGCCATAGTTTAGGCTATTGTCCCTTCCTCATTCTCGTCCCACCCCCCGCTTTTTTTTCTTCCCAGAACCCCACCAGAGTTTTGGTCAAACATTCTCATCAGTAGATAAATACTTCACTGTTTATCCTGCAAGCAATGCAAATCTGTTTTTAGGAGTACTTTATGGAAACCTTGAGAGGAGATAAGAATGCAGACAGTCGCTTGCACAGTTGCGAACAGTTGACATCTGCTAGTCAGATAGAGACTTACCTCCCGGTCATCAAATTCACAGTACTGCAGATCCCAGGAAGCTGACAGTGTCCTTACACAAGCGTATGTGTTGTTATAGGAATCTTCACAGACACAGTCTGGGAAGCAGTGCTGCGAAGTGAGCAGTGAACAAAAACTTCAGAGCAGGAAAAAAAAAGTGAACTAGCAATCCTTTTCCCAGACTCTACACCAGCTCAAGCCAACTGCAGTTAACTGATGAACACGAGGATCTTTGTCTAACACATGCAAGTCTCCACTGGGGATTTTAAGCAAAAATTCAGCTTTTCTAAATTTGAGAAAGTGGTGGTGTTAAACTCACCATAATTCAATGCATTTTGTTGGGGAAGCAAACGTACATACATTGAAGAGAACAGCACAACAGACTAGTAAAGACAACACCAATGGGATGCTTTACTTAAAGCAAACCTTGTTTGATTCAGGAAGTAGCTAGTGACTTAAATTATAGATACCCATAAGAATTGTGTGACAAGGTCACTGGAAGTTTAGAAAGAACACGATGTTGCTGCCACCCACTTTGCCAAGCCCACACCTTCCTGCCTATTTCTCCAGCCCTGAGGCCCTATAGATTCCCATTGAGAGGGTGACTGTGTTCTATATGGACACATCAGTTCCGCATGGCTGGATGTCTCCCTCCGATTCTTAAACGCTGCACAGGACATCCAGAGCTAGCTCCTACTTACCAAGACACTGGGAGCTTACCTATAGAACCAGGTTAGTCCACACAGCAAAGAGGTTTAATTCAGCAGCTATTTTCTAACATGTAACGGATCTTGTCCTGCTTACCGTGACTCCAGGTCCTAGGCCAGGACAGGTAGGATCACTGCCGTTGTATCCTTCTCCTTGGTACTCCACCAAGAAGTCTGATCTCCATGTCACATTTTTGTCTCCTCTCTAGGAGAAGAGGTTAACTTGACTTAGTATCCACTGCACTGTGAAGCAGCAGAAATCCTCCGTGCCTGCTATAACACTAACGCTGCTCACTGCTTACACAGCAGTTTGAGTTGTGGTCCCTAGTTTGAGTCAGTCTTTAAATATTATTTAGCCTTAGGTTAGAGTGTCTTGTGTAACTAGAAGACAAGGATCCAACTCCAAAAATATTAGCATACCTTCTTGTGAGGGTTTAGAGTGCTATCTTCAATTTATAAAGAATTGTGCAGTAATACCCAATAGAAGCCACGCGGCCAGATAATACTATATTACAGACAAGATCCCTGTAACGAGGCTGCTTCACTTTGGTTTATATCAGACTACCGCAACAGATGGAAAAAAGATACCCTTGGCGTAAGAAAAGATAAACAGCTTTAAGAAGCAACTAAGTTTTAAGCTGCTCTATTTGTAGCTGCATTTTAAAAGACTGAGGGAGAGGGAAGTCTGAAGTTAATATATAGCACCATCACAGGCATATAGAGAAAAACAATGAGTTTCACAGTTTTGATTCCATCAGTTTAAACTAGATGCCTTTTACCTGCTTCTGTCTAAAGAACAGCTTAAGGTTTGGATACAAGGTTTTAAAAGCAAAGCACTGTTTTAAATCTGGATGATCTCCTACGTTTCCAGGTAAGCTGCCTTCAATTTATAGACTAAATTTAATTAAAACTAAAAGGATCAACTGCAAGCAGCTTTATTTAAATAGGCTTCTGCTCACTTATTGGAAAGGTCAGGTTTACTTTATAAAACACCACATGCATTTTTCCAGAGTTTAGGGGGAAACGCTAGTTCTACTGAAAGCTGAGGCAAACGAAAGATTTAAATAAGAGCAGTCTGCTTTTCTCCTACGTCTATGCTGAGAAATCCTAAGGAAAAGGGGAAGGAAGATGCAAGGTGGAAACAACATACAGCCCTCAAAACAGGAATTATTACAAATGGCAGTATTAGCCAAAGGATGACAGAGCTTTCTATTACAAAATGACCACTAAGTTGTAGGGCTTATGAAAATACATCAGCATTTAAACAAGCCACTACTTATCTACCTTTTTTTTCCACTAAGCTATGAACATCCCATGTAAAAATGACATCAAGGGAAGAATCTGGCTTATGAGTCGACCTAGTCCATCAAAGGAAGTAGTATTCACTGTGAAGAATAACCCCTGCAAGAATGACCAATTACTGTCCCCGTACGCTTACTTACCAACAGCGGCAATAGTGACATCCCATCCATCTGGGTCTTATTCAAGTCATACCCCGCGATATCCAGAATAGTGGGACCCAAATCAATATTTGCAACAAGCATCTGCAGGGTGAGGAAAACTTACTTCAGAAGACCAGAACCTAACAGATGTAATAATGAGACTTCTGTATTTTAAGTATTTGTAATTTTAGGTACCCCTAAACACTACTTAATTTCACCTTTATAGCTTAAAGGACCCTGTACCATTCGAAAGCAATGGCAGGATCTTTGGAAAGTGAGCTACACACTTCGTTTACTTTTGTGGCCTGCAATTACTTAAATTTACTGATTCAAGCAAAAGCACACAGCTTTTGAGAATGAGGTCTTCGCACTTTCTACCACTCCAGATATTTCATTTCATTGATACATATATATGCAGGAGGACAAATTATTACCTAAAGTTGATAACTGTGACACAATAGTAAAAGTAAATCCATACTCTGATTTCACTTCTTTCTTACCTTGTTTGTCTGATTTGGTTTTATCCCTGGTCCTCGAACTAGCAATGGAACTTTGATATCAAACTCATACAGCTGCCGTTTGTCTATTGGCAAAGAAAACTGGCCTATACAATAGAAAATGGAAAAAGTTAAATGGCTTCTTGTTTTATGTTTTAAGAGTCTTGTGTTACATAATTTCCAGCAACCATTTTTTTTTTTTTTAAGAAGTCAGAAGGGGTTCTTAACCTGAGCTATATTAATAAAGTGGAGGATAGGAACAAAGAACTTCAAAGTGTAAGTTGTATCTTACGAAGTTTAACAGCTTCGCTACTGCATTTTTAGTTGTACAACACGATATAGACAGGTCTTTGACAGATTTTTACTGGTTAACTCTTTCATGGTAACTCTTCCTCTATAGAACAGAGATCCTTCCTCCATTTCTGTCCTAAATTTATGTATACTGGGAAACAGTGGTAAGGATTAATGCTACAAAATGCAACCAAACAAAAACTCAACTAAAAATAAAATGCCCAAACACCCGACACTGCAACTCCAGATTGTTTTGCAACTCAAATCAGTACTTCTCATGTCTACAGTTTCCCACAGCTGCTGTTCCCATTTTCTGGAATGGTCATGAAAGTGAAAGGTTATGCAATTCCTGGATCTTCTACAACTGTTCAGTAAGCAGTGAAAATTTTACCAGTGTGGTAGCCATTATCTGATGTGTAGAAGATGTATGTGTTGTCTAATTCTCCATTCAGTTCCAGTTTCTTCACTAGTTTCTCTACCAGGTCATCTACTGACAGCAGAGTTTGCCACCTACACAGAAACAACGTAATTCCTATTAGAGCATGAAAACTTTAGAATAATTGACTGCAGGTAGGGCATTCGTATTCTGCTTCAAGTCAACAGCGTATGCACTGTAAGTGGATTATTTTGCTTGCAAATTCTGAAAACAAACTTCATAGATTACTATACTGTACTTTTTGAGGCTGAACTTTAAGATAGAAAAAGACTGTTTGTCTTCAGTTCTTGTTGATTTTATTCTGTAGTGTCTGAGAAAGACGCCAAAAACGCCGATTACTTCTTATCTGGAGACAGTCAAGACCAACTTTGAAGCAGCGCAGTGGGAGAGAGTCAGACTTATCTCCTGCAAGGTCACTTGTTATTAGATCTATGTAGCTTTTAACGTTAAAATACAATACTGCCATGAATTTAATTGTCTAAGATCCTTTCTGCTTGAAAATTACATCAGCTATTTTGTGTTACTTATGTAATATCAGGGTCCATTATTCCAGGGTATCTAAAGCCTTGAACACCTACAAGTTATGTTCTCCTTTGTCAGAGGGTTTGCTGTTGAAGCAAGTGACTACTTCTGATAAGTCAATAACAAGCCTCCACAGAGTAGTATTATGCTGAATTAACTAGTTATTCAATTCTTGATCCCGTTGTCTCCAGGCTTCATTTACGATTTTGTTGCATAATTTTACATTCATGTTTTATAAAGCAAGAGCCTGAAAAAAACCTTAGATTTCCATCTCTAAAGTGACAAACAAATGCCTGATAACTACTCAAAATGGAGTTTAACGCTTAAAGTTAAGCTTGTCTTTGTTTCGGCGCTTTTAAAGAAAATATACCTACAGTGTAAACAAATACCCTTCTTATCTACTAAAAAGAGGGAACAAGTTGTATCTTCACATTACTCCCCACATCCCCTTTTATAAAAGGTAATCGAGCACCTGCCTTGTAAAAAGGCAGGTATGTACAGATATTTACATGTATTCCCATGTAAAAAGACCACAAATCGAGAGCCAAGGTTAATAAATCAGATTAGCTGGCAGATAAATCAATCGCATTTGATGTATATCATGTAAGTATCTGGAATTCAAGTGAAGTAGAAGGTAAGGCCATTTTTTATGAAAACCTGCTGTGCACCGAAAGAGAAGCAGTAGAGACACCGAGCGTGATTAGTCTTTTTTATGATAAATGATGGCAGCATTTGAGAGCAAAATATTTCGGAAGTCAATGACAAGTTTCTTTGCAAAAAAGTAAACAGAAAGTCAGGTCTGCTGAGACAGATGCCATACAACTGTTACAGGTAATTTGACATCTATTGTCAGACTTATTACAACCCTTTAAAAAAAAAATACCTTTTATCTTTTAAAAAAAACCATAAAAGTTCTGAGTAGAAACCTTAAGCAACGAAAAAAATTCTTACCGCTTTCTATAAGCATTATCAAGAAACTGTATTGAAGAGTTAGTCATGGGAGTCTTTGCTTGTCGAATTAACCAGTGCTTGTTCTAAAGAAAAAAAAAAAAGACAAAAAGATTAGCATAGGAGAGAAGTACCAGGTTTCAAAACTTTCTTAGACCAATTACAACGGAAATGTCGTTCAGGGTAATACATCCACATGACTCCTGTGAAAGAGCCAGGCAATGCTCAGACTGCCCTGACTCCAATTTTCCCTCTTGGTTCATGTAAAATCTAAGTTGCAAAAGTAGAATATATTGCAGCTCCATTATGCTCAACCCTTGGTGAAAAGAAAATAGCTGTGGATCTTTTCAAAGTGGTTCAAGGAAGAAATTTGTGAAAGGAGCTTGGGAAGGCTTTCCCAGAGATAAAAGTCTGATAGCCCGAGACAGGTCTGATGAAAAAGATCTGAAGGATTGAGCAGCATTGTAAGATTTGACTTGGCTTCCAAAGTGAGGTCCTTTTCGGGACTAAGATTGGTGAGCATCCTAGCATAGGTGGAGAGGTGGAGAGAAACTCCTGCACCAAAAGCAATTAGCACTACCTAATTTATGGACAGGTGAGGACAAAGATCTCCGATAGTGCCACTCTCAGATTCTTGGTAGGCTGTGAACTCAGGGCTGGGGACTACTGAGGGGTGCAGAAACATTGCCATTTTGTTTGCATTTTTTGACTCCAGAACAAGAGCATTTCTTTAGCTGAAGCGCTAATTGATTCTTCTAGCCGCATCACCAACTCTCAGAAACAGCCCCTCCCTTTCTCCCCTCACCCATTCCCCCGCAGTAACGGAGATGATCTAACTCATATGAAAAGTGATACTCCCACATCCTGAAGCACCAGTCTGAACTGGGTCAGCTGCTGTACACATACATGGGAAGGTCTGTTGTGACCAGCCTGAAGGTTAATATTAGTGGGGAGCAGAATAAAGCAGAAAGTTATGTCAATGCAGCTTTACACTTTTTCATTTAGTAGGTCATAGATGACCCTCTCATCACCCTCAGCTTGAGCCTGTATTTAGTTGGTCACTCCTCTCCATAGAGCCTCTCGTTACGCAATTTCCCTTCTGTCACAAGTGAATGACTCTGAACAGGCTCAGGCTTTAGGAACTCACAATGAAGTGACTCATATCTCCTGCAATTATTCAGTTCCCCTGTTTTCTGTTCTTGCTGATGGAAGGAAAGATTTTTGGTATGGAGACTTGTCCAGTTTATTTTAATTCAGATATATTCAGATCCCTCTTTTATAGTAGCTGTAAAACAATTCTCTGGAGAGATGCTAAGTCTGTCTCAGCAACAAAACACAGCATAATCAAGACCAAACATCTAGGACTTGTGTGTAGGTTGAGAGAGGAAAAAAATAAGGAAAGACATCACAAATCCCATCCCCAGCTCAGCAGAAGTTCTTCAGAGAACAAAAGAGCTGGCAGTGTCACCTGTGCATCAGCCACCTTTCACAAGAGGTGGGTTTAAGAGAGGCACAACCATGCTGGGTAACTTGGGCAGATTAAGTCACCTAGTGCGGTAGAATCTTCCTCTTTTGGAGTATTTTGTTCTTCTGACCTTTCTCTGAAGTTTCAAAAACTTCACACAGCACCTAAACACCTTTGCGGATTTCAATAAACTTCACACTGACTCAAGAGTCCCCAAATTTGCTTCCATGTCAGTCCCTGTCAAGTCTCTTTCACCAGTTACATACAAAACTGTCCACCAATCCTCCTGCCTCCCTATGTCCCATTCTCAAAGAAATTTTAGGAGATCTTGAGACAGCATACCATATCTTGCCAGCAGAATCTGAACATAGCTGTGCTCCGAACACGCAGGAAAAACAATGCATGCAAGAGAAATACCCAACACATCTTAATCAGCTTCTCTCTCAGAACAGCTTAGATAAAACACTCATCTGGGCTATCAATAGTCCTGCTTGGGAAGCCAGACAGCTACCCATCATTCGATACAGTTCACAGCTGAGGATCCTGAGCAGAAGTTAAAGCACACATCACTGGCCAGACTCTGACAACCGCTTAACTCCTATTTTTCATGCAGACATTCTGCCTAGATGGCTCCTTTTAGTACCCCTGGCCCACACACTGTATAAGGAAGCTGGGCAACATTAATTTAGGAATCAAGACTGCACAACGCAAGACTGTCTAGCAAGCATTACAACATCAATGACTTGAGGGTCTGAGCCTACGTACACGTTTATTGCTATTGCAGGAATTGTGCTTGCCCTAGAAAACAGTGAAGCTCAAAGAGTTAGGCTTCAAGATCACACCACCACCAATTACAGAAATGCACACTGTTAATGATTGTAGCTATTTTGTGTCTAAGAAGGGTAATGCTAGTCTGTTCCTATTATGAAACCTACTAAAACTGCTTTATCCACAGACATTAACTACCAAAGATTAAGTAAGTCTGTTATTTTGCTTTGTATTATATAGGCATATGCAGAGCTTTTGCCCCACATAAGGGAACTCCCATGCTATTTTTTGGCTAGCTGCTGACTTTGCTGGTCAAGTTACTTCTGGCTCACTATTTTAAAAGCACTCAGTTATTACAGTGATGGAGTCTAAGACAAGGTTAGGGATCCTTTTATGGGGAAAAAGAAGGCTGATTCCCATTCCCTAGTTCAAAAATTAACAGGATGAACTACAGTATTCATTACGGCTTACAATCCTTTTCTCCCCTTTCATTCATGTTTTTATACCATGCTGATAAGCACACGGTCATTTTGCAAACTACAATCCTCAGCTAAACACAAGTTTCACCCTGTAGTACAAGAGTCACAGTGACCTTAGAAGAGGTATCACTGTGCTGCTCCAGACAGGCATTTGGGCAATGATATCTTGAAGTGAACCAGTTGAATGCTGAACAGTAGCTGGTTCAGCCTAAACCACAACATCTACATTTTAAACTAATTGAATCAAAACAACAAAACCTCTGTAAGTTAAATATCTCACCAGATTAACTGTTTGTGACTTTCACTTATTGGCAGAGTAAGTAGCAGCGGATTAGTCTGAGCTAGCCCATATTTGGCCAAGTTTACTGGCAGTGGGAGGCACTGCCCTGTCACAAGGATGCCTGCGAGTTTGTAACATTAGGCTCAGCAATTCTGGTTACAGGTTACTTCAACAAATATAAGGCAAGTTTTTGAAGTCCTTAGTGACCCCAGGCCCTGTGGTTCATGATTTCACTAAGTCCTCTGATTAGCCCAATACGCTCGTCAACTAGGGGCAGCTTTGCCATAAGCTCAAGTAATTGACCAGCCACCCGCACGAGCTGATGTGAGCAGGCAGACGGGGCTCACCTCATTCTGCCACATGAGCCTTTGTGCAGCACACTACCTATGTGTTCCCCTGAACATACCGAGAGCAATGAAAGAACATTTTAAGAGCTTCAGAACAGTCAGGACATTGGACAAGAAATTATCTTTCTTTCATTTATCAATCATAATTGCATTGTACTGCCTTATTTTTGCCACTACATTCTTTTTTATTTACAAGATATTAGTATGCAAATATCCCAAATTGACAATAAACATATCTTACCCTGAAAGGCTGATTAACATAACTAAATAACCAGTAGTCATGACATTAGCCTATTCTTCTCGCTGTTTAAACTTAACATGCAAGTCAGGGTCATTGCCTACTGCTCTCACAATCTAGTAGAATAACCTATGCAGATTTTTGCTAGTTAGCTTACCTTTCCATGAATATTAAAATTGCTGTTTCGTGGTGCACTGACATTCTGAAAGCTCTTCGTATACTGTGGAGCAGCAGTCCAAGGGGAGTGTGGTGCTGGGGTTGAGATCATCATAAAGAAAGGTTCGAAATTAGATTTATACTCCAAGAAGTCCAATGACATGTTGGCCTGTGAACAATGTTGTTGGAGAAAAGTCACACCTCCAAAGGAAAACAGCAAGTATTTGAAAAATCCAAACTAGACATTTATAACTTATTTAGAGCTCAGTAGTACTGGGAACATTTAAACTCTCAACCTTATTGCTTGCTCATCTACAAACATCCAGAAGAGCAGCTCTGGATAAACGCAGCTCAGTGATACAAAAATCCCAAGTGTTCATGTTAAACAAATCACTTGTCCCACATCTCTGAACAGCTTTCTCCTTCAGACCTTTGCATTATTTAGACCTGGAAAGCTCATCAAAAGTTTGTGCTTATTCCAAGTATCAACAAAATCCACCTAAACTCTGCTTTCATCAAGTAAAATTGGAGCTTTCTCTAACACAGTCCGAGTCTGAGACTCTCAGATGCCATCTCCTGCCTGACAGATCACAGCTTAGTAGTTTCACATGTCTTCAGAAATAGCAATAGTTCTGAAAAAGGTTTTCAGCCCTACTGTTTATAGCGTAGGCTCATTCTGTAGCAAGCTCCGTGTTTCTAAGCGGTGCCACCTTTTTGCTGGTGAAGATGCAAGCTCTAGTGGAGAGCGCCAGACTCCACTCGCACCACTTCACTGGACTTTCATTTTCGTTTCAAGCAGCAAGCTAGAAGCAATCGTGAGTTCCATTTTGGCCTTCCCTTGGTTAGCCTTTGAAATTAAAGCTTCATAGGTATTACTCGCAGATGAGTTCTTCACTATTCAAATCTTGCAACATTTTCCTTTCCTGTCTGATCGGTATACCCCATTTTGACTATACTTTCCTTTCTCTAGAATAAACAATACACAAGGAATTCCCTCCTCTTCCTTCCTCCTAACTTGTACATCTAAGCAGGTAGGGCTGGATATCAGTTCTATGACAATAGAGTTAAGGGAGAATAAGAACAGCATGAAGTTCAAAAACCTGGTTTAGAAACCAGTATGATGTAAGTAAACTTACAGAGGTCATCAACTTAGATTTTGTTAGGAGCTTAAATTGCAACATGTCAGGACTGCAGACAGATTCAGGTGCTCAGATTCTTAAAATACCAGACTTAAGTACCCAGATGTCCTTAGTCAGGACAAAAAAGCTCGTGCATCACATCAAGGAACACAGGAACTTTGCATAAACAACTTACTCCTGTGCACTGCCCATCAAGTGATTTAAACTCAAACAGCAGCTCCGAAATGCTGAATACACATTTGGTAACTACAGGCAGAACGTAGAATGAGCTGCACTGAAAATCATAATACACTGCTGTATCGATGAGTACCACACCACAAGTAAGAGGTTTATGCATCAATGACCTGTTGGTCAAAATGCTTACGAGCTGCTGAAGGATCAAAAGAGACCAGTACAATGCCAGTAATAGGATAGTCTCACTTCTGGCTTATCAATTCCAATCTAGCTTTAGACAGTGTAAATCTAAATTTACTCAGACAGCTGTTCAGTACCCTAAGAAACATCAACCAGTTCTGTTCCTAGTAAGCAGCTGTCGATGTTCAAGAACCCACTGGAACGAAACTCATTAGGGTCTCAATGGAAAACTAGAAATGGACTGCACGAGGGGACTTCTCAGAGACAAATTTTCCCCGAGTGCTGCATGTGAGCTCCCAGCACTCCCTACTCATACACTGTAACAGCATGTCAAATCAAGACTCCAGCTTGGCGGGCAGGGGGAACAATCCCTCCCCCCAAAAAACCCTCCAAGCTAGTACTACTTGCTAAACAGAGCCTCAAGAGAGATAAAGGAAAGTCAGAAGAGTTACTTTAAGTATTTGTTATCTTTGTTACCCCTCTTTACCTTAAGAGGATAAAGAGGCTGAAGACTCCCCTGGTCAGCTAGACATTTTGGCACAGTCTGTACATTGCCCTCACACAGTACGAAGGATCGATATTTCCAAGTCATCAGTTTGACTAGTTAGAGATTACAAGATACTGACACATCATCATATCTAACAAACAAAACATGGTGTGAAGTTATTTTTACACACTTAACTGAAATCTTGGCCCAGCTAATCTGTTACCCAAGTTGTGTATTGTAATGAAATATATCCTTCTATGAAGTAATTTAAGACATTGCCTACGTGCATCATATTCCTCATGCGCCACAACAGTCAGTATTAACCTCTCAGTGAGGCTACTGGTTAGCAAATGGGCAGTTGGAATCCCTTTCCTCTCCACAGCTCGTGCATACAAACTTGTGATTTCTAAATATTCCCAGAATCTTGCTCTGCTGATTAATGCCCACCCACCATCAGAACAGCACAATCATGTATTTATGAACCAATACAGCCTAAAATTATCACCCCCACCCTTCCCCAAGCCCCCAGCATGAGGCATCACCTGGTCATAAGCAGTTTCTATAACACAGGTGTTGCAAAATTTCTTACCAGTACATCTGTCAGATAATCTACGCTGTAGTTCTCACCATGCCTTCGTGCTTTGCCATTTACTGAAAGAGTATAGTTGTAGTACTTTGAATTTTTCTCCTGTGAAAAAGAAAAGTTGTGTGCATATTTATGCAAACTAACACGGACATTGATTACTTGAAATAATCAAAATGAGCTGCCAACGCGTATTTGTCACGTAGGTTCTAAGCGTTTGCCACAAGGACACCACAAGAATTCTCAGAACTGGTCTCCAACAACAAAACTTATCTTAGTGCTATCTCACATTGCTTTGGCTTTAGAAACAGGTTTTTTTTCCCCAGGCAACTTGGAGGAGTAACCTTTGTGAAAGCCAAGGATTGATATGCAATAGAAGAAAAAAGGGAAGAAAATTTGCATTGTTAGATGCTCTTTGCCTGCTCTTTCATAACCAGCAAAGTTAGGACACTAGTTGAGTTGAATTACAAAGCAACTGAAATTAAGTATTTAAAAAAAAAGAACAGTGACGTACCAAAGCATACCAAAAACTCCATCCAGGAGGGACATGACCTACTCCCCCTGCATCCTCTGCTCCGTACTGAAAAAAAGACAGACCGTGACTCACAGTTTCAATTATGATGAATAAAAGCTAGAAATTATGTTTCATATTCGTGTGCTTTATTCAACACTAGTCAGAAACCTCACTCAGCCAAATTCAATTTCAGAATGGAAAAAAACAAATGTATATGCATATAAAAACATATGTACAGACAGTTAAAGAGACCAGGGTTAAATAACTAGAAAGACAATAACTGAAAGTTTGGCGTTCACCAATAAAATTTAAATTTTATTCCCTGTTCTACTCTGCACATGAAAATACGCAGAGATCCTGGAGAACATACCGTACTTCATCAGGTAACAAGAGGTGATCAAAACACGCAAGTGACAAGACACTCTTAAGCTTTGTGATAACAGTTCACAAGATACTAAAGAAAATTTCACATAGACCAACAGCTTCCGTCATCCTCCCCAAAAAGGGGGTGCGAACTTCCCAGCAATGCTAGCCTCTTGTCACCTTGCTGCCAAATAATCTACGACAACTAGCCTTTAAGCCCGCAAAAAAAGGGGAAGTAGCTGCTGAATCAGTGCCAAACTCAAAACAGAGGGTGCCTCAGAGCAACACAACGGGTTTTCTCAGGGCTGCCCTCTCCCATCTACATGGCTCGCCTGACTGCAGGGACAGGAGACTATGCTGAGTCAAGGGATGCTCGGAGGAAGCCAGATAAGTTTCCCTTCCCCTAACTGCCTCGGTAACATCAGCAGAAACAAATTTGTGCCTGGCTATGAAAATTTACGTTCCATTATTCTATTATACCACCATTTTCCACCAAGAGATACACGGAAAATAATGCTGTTAAGAATCCTGTAACTCATCTAGCTCCAAACACAGTTCTATCACACAAGAGGAACATCTGATCTAAGAGATTTCAGTGCTGAATTTTACAGCTTACCATAGACTACTACAAATCACAGCTTAGTTAAAAACAGAAAAAAAAACAAAAGCACGCACATACAAGTGATTCAATAACAAAATGTTGAGTAACCTCTAAAGAGCTCTGATAATTTCTGTTCTCCCAATGAATTTGCCTCAGTGGACATTTAATATTTAAAATACCATATTAACTGCTAAAAAGAAAACAGTCCTCTGATTCAAGGGGATATATCAGTCAGGAATACTGAGACTAACCACTTTTTTTCTTTAAGAGTATTCTAACATCATGTCTGGTCTGGCACTGGCTTGATGGTGTTCTACAATACCACATGCCAACCATCTATCCATTTGCCCCAGTCATTAAAATCATCATCTCTAAAAATTAGCACATCTGAACATACTAAAAAAGACTTTGAATTCCATTACCCTTTCAAAACCAACTTTTAAAAACATCCAGGCACCTACAGAGCCTGATTTTAACCAAGTTAAGTGAAAGATTTGAACTTTGCATTGTATTTATCCCAAAGAGAACTGTTAATCCAAGTAACACCATTTTAAACATTTTGGGGACCCACCATCAGCTACAAATGTAAAAATCACTGAATGTTTTAGAAATGTGAATAAATGCAAATAAACTGCATCTCAGTAAAAAAAAAAAGGCACAAAATACCTCATTCAAATACTTTCCAGCAAAGAACGTTTGATAACCACACATGGTTTTGAGCAGCGCTGGGAAGGTGTATGGTTCTTGAATCTTCTGCCATAACTTGCTGCTACAGTTTCCTTCGAGGGTGTTATTGACAACATGATGGTTATGTGGGTATTTTCCTGTTAAAATGCTAGCTCGACTGGGACAGCAAAGTGCACTGGGAACGTACTGGAAAAACAGGATAAAGAGATACAAGATTGACAACGTAAAGCAATTTATCCTCAAAATTTAGTTTTGAAATATCAGGCAGTAAGTTGATTGAAAAAGTTCACCAACGTTAAAGCATACTTCTTTCTAGAAATACAGAATTGCATCCCAAGTATTTTCACTAGTGAAAAGCTGCACATGAAACTGGTTTTAGGTTTCCGCAGCACATGCCCTTCAACCTTCCTGCCCCCCTCGGATCAGATGTGGTTCTTACACCATAGCAGCCATCCATTAAAATACTGCTTGCCAGTTGATTCATTCCAGTATTTTAGCCATGGCAATACATGAGAATATGAGAAAAGTAAAGTGGGTTTTCAGCATGCATGAAGCTGAAAGTTTTAAGTAGATGCTTCTCAGCTTTTAGTAAAAATATTCAGATTACTCAGTTTTACTCTACAGCTTAAAGAAGTTAGCACAAGTGCTTTTAGGAAGTGAAACTCTTCCTCTCCGATTCTGAACATGACCTAGAGCTATATTCGTTTTGAGACTGAATTTAAAAAACACATATGTACAGACTTCATTAAA
This sequence comes from Pluvialis apricaria, assembly GCA_017639485.1. Taxonomy (NCBI): domain Eukaryota; kingdom Metazoa; phylum Chordata; class Aves; order Charadriiformes; family Charadriidae; genus Pluvialis; species Pluvialis apricaria. Next base: position 184,493,795 of record CM030007.1, on the reverse strand, counting down.
CTATTACCAGTTCTGAGATTTTTAGATTACTTAAGATACAAACTACACAAATGCACATACCTCAGAAGTTCAGAGAGTTAATGTAAACACTTACTGCGTTTAGGAAGGTTACTCCCATCTGCGCAATGAGAGCGTTAGTCTTCTTGAGGGGGGTCTGGAAGAAACATACCAAACCGAAATCAGCTAAAAACACAAGGACGCTAGGTAAAGCGGCAGAGTTGAAGCAGGCATATGACAACCTGAAAGAAGGCCCACCACCACAGCTTTCAGGCACTGGACAAAGCCATGCAGAGCACCTTTTTGCTGGGGCCTCGCACGACCGCAGCAGTTACACAAGTCAGCCCGAGGCAGCTGACGTACGGGGAGATTTCGGGGACCACCTGCAGCTGCAGAGGCTGCGCTCAGGAAGCCCCCGACCCGCTTGAGCCCTGGTGGCTTCCCAGGGGCGCCCCGCTTACCCAGGGAAGCCCACCATGATGGTCCCTTCAGCGGCCCCGGGGCACCACGCTCCCCCCCCCCCCCGGGGGCAACTCGGCCTGAGGCCGCAGAGAGAGACCCCGTCCCCGGCTGCGGGCTGGGCCGCGGCCGCTCCGCTTGTCACCCCGGGCCTCCTCCGCGGCCGGAGCGACCCTCGCCTCACGCCGGGCGCTCTCCGCCCTCTCCCGGTCCCCCCAGCCCGGAGCCGGGCTACGCGTGCTCGGCGGGCGGCGAGCAGCCCCCTCGGCGCGGGCGCGGCCTCCCGCGGCGCTGTCCCCGGCCCGCACGCCCAAGCCGCGGGGAGGCCGGGGCGGCCGCGGGGTTACCATGCCGCCCAGGCAGACGTCCTGGTCGTCGGTGAGGATGAGCACCACGTTGGGCCTCCGCGCCTGCCGGGTTGCCCCCGCCGGGCTCAGCACCAAGAGCGCGGCCAGCGCCAGCCCCCGGGCCACCGCGGCGGGGGACATGGTGCTGCGGCGGGGACGAGCGGAGGGAAGGACGGAGGGAGCCGGTGCCGCCGGACCCCGCGGCGCGACGAGAGCGGAGCCCCGAGGAGCAGCGCGCGGGCCCGCCCCGCCCCCGGCATATGACCCGGGAGAGCGGCGGAGGGGAGGGGGGGGGGGGGGGGCGGTGTCACGTGGCCGGGGCGGCCGCCGCGACGGTGAGCGGCCCCGCCCCCTCCGCCATGGCCACGCCCACTCCCCGGTCCCCCCGGTCCCCCCGGCCCTTCCCCTCACGGCGCCCCGTCGCTGCCCGTACGAGCGTCCCGCCGGGAGCGGCACCGGTGGGCGGCGCAGCGGTTTGTTCCGAGAGGGTTCTTTTTAGTTGCGAAATACCGCGCTTTGCTACCGAATTCCTGACGGTAATTAGCCGAGGCCGCCGAGCTGGCCCCAGCGGTCCGGCAGCCTGCGTCCGGCCCGCTCGCAGTGCCATCGCCTGCCGCCGTCCCAGCCGATCAGCTCCCGGCCTGAGGGAAAAGGCTTTATCGATGTGGAGGAAGCCCAGAAGGCCGGAACAGGCCGGGAGCGCGGAGCGGGCAGGGGGAGCGCGGGGGCACTCCAGACACCCGCGACAAGGCCCGGCTGGACGGGGCTCTGAGCAACCTGGTCTAGCGGGAGGTGGACGGAACTAGAGGATCTTTAAGGTCCTTTCCAACCCAAACCGTTCTATGATTCTGTGACAACTGCAGCCCAGCAGCTGGAGCCGGCTCAGTGGCCGTGGCCGGTTGGGCTCAGTGGCCGTGGCCGGTTGGGCTCAGTGGCCGTGGCCGGTGGGGCTTAATGGCTGTGGTTGGCTGGGCTCAGTGCCCATGGCTGGTGGAACTCAGTAGCCATAGACAGTTGGACTCAGTGGCCATGACCAGTCGGACTCAGTGGCCGTGGCCAATGGGCTCAGTGGCCGCAGGCCGGCGGTGCCCCAGGCAGGTGTGGGTGAGCAGAGTGCTGCAGCAGTGGCTGTGGCGCAGCGCACAGGCTCCGGGCGTCACACCACGCGGTACCAACACCGGTCCCCCAGAGGCGCCCAGCTCTGGTGGCCGCACAAGCCCTATCATCACCTCTGGGTTTTGCGTTGTTTTGGGGTGACGTTACAGCAGCGTCATTACAGTCTTGCGGTTGCATCACTGAAGTCATGCCCTGCGTTTCCTCACGCCCTCGTCTCGGCCTTCCCCTCTGAGGAGGCGCAGGGCGTTAACCGGACCGCCGCTCCGGGCCGCCCCGCGCACCGGCGAGGGAGCAGGAGCGGGACAGACGGCAGGACGGGGGTGACCTTCGGGGCAGCCGCACCGCGCCGGGGACCGGCCTCGGGGCTGACCGCCATGAGGCGAGGCGAGGCCAGAGCAGCCCTCCCCAGCCCGCCCTCCCCTCCCCTCAGCAGGTGCAACGCCCCCCCCGCTCCGTTCCCGCCCGCCGCCGGCCTCTACCACGCGGCGCGGTGCGTGGGGAGGGAGCCGGGCGGGGCGCGGCACTCCTGCCTGTGGGGGGAGCGTCCGGCCCGCCTGGGCTCTCCCGACACCCTCCCCCCTGCCCCGCGTCTCGCTGTGGAACGAGCCGAGCCCGGAACTCGGGGCGGCGCTGCCCGGCGGCGCTGGAAGATGGAGGTGGGGGAGGCCGGCCCGGGCGGCAGGGCGGGCAGCAGCGCCGACAGCCTGGCCGAGGAGGAAGAGGAGGATGAGGACGAGGAAGGTCCCGGCAGCGGCCGGTCCAGCCGCACCTCGTCGCTGGTGAGCGGGCTGCTCACCGAGCTCTACAGCGCCGCCGAGGCGGCCGCCCCCTCGGGCGGCGCCCGCTCCCGCGTTCTCCGGGAGCTGGAGCGGCGGCCGAGCCAGGTCAAGTACCTGCGGCTGAAAGGTACAGCCCGCCCCGCCTGCCCTGCCCTGCCCTGCCCTGCCCGGGCCGGGAGCTGCCCCTGCCGCCTCGCTTGCCCCCTCTGTGCCTGCGAGGGAGCCCTGTTGGAGGGTTGTGGTGTCCCCTCTCCTGCCTCCGTGCGCCAACACGCGCGTGTGTATGTGTATATGTATATATATATTCCCCTTCATTTGTTATAGTGGTCTTTATGGATGACCATCTCTCCCCGAAGCTTGCTGCGCACAGTTAGCAGGAGGTGTCCAAGGCCAGGCTGGATGGGGCTTTGAGCAACCTGGTCTGGTGGGAGGTGTCCCTGCCCATGGCAGGCGGGTTGGAAAGAGATGATCTTTAGGCCCCTTCCAACCTAAACCATTCTATGATCCCCTTCAGACCAAGGCCTCGTCTGCTGTTCCATCCCTCCTTCGTTTTAGCTGCTGTAGGAGCAAAAATGGGGTCAGCTGCTGCTAGTTTCTGTGACATGTTGCACAAGCTTTTGTACTTCTGTAAGTTCAGTGCTTTTCTTCACTTACAGTAACGAATCAAGGACCTCTCCCTCTCCTCTCCCTCTCCTCTCCCTCTCCTCTCCCTCTCCTCTCCCTCTCCTCTCCCTCTCCTCTCCCTCTCCTCTCCCTCTCCTCTCCCTCTCCTCTCCCTCTCCTCTCCCTCTCCTCTCCCTCTCCTCTCCCTCTCCTCTCCCTCTCCTCTCCCTCTCCTCTCCCTCTCCTCTCCCTCTCCTCTCCCTCTCCTCTCCCTCTCCTCTCCCTCTCCTCTCCCTCTCCTCTCCCTCTCCTCTCCCTCTCCTCTCCCTCTCCTCTCCCTCTCCTCTCCCTCTCCTCTCCCTCTCCTCTCCCTCTCCTCTCCCTCTCCTCTCCCTCTCCTCTCCCTCTCCTCTCCCTCTCCTCTTTTTCTTAAACTAGAAGAGCTGCTACATATACTGTGTCATAAGAGGTAGTTGGGTTTTTTTCAAGTCCTTTTAGTTCTAGTGGACTTAAACTAAACCTGACAATTGTAAACCTTATTTGCAGGTAAGCATGTCTTCCAGGAAAAAAAAAAAGTTGTAATAAAAAAATGTGAATGCAACAGTCAACTAATCTAAATTAATTAACAAAATCTAAATTAAACTATCAAAGAGTTCTAAGGAAGGCTAAGTAGCCACAAGACTGCATGTTTGTGAAAGAATGAGGCTTGCGACTCCACGCTGACCCGATGAGGAGGGCTGTACAAAGGCCTCTTGTCTCCTGATGTTAAGTCATTCTTGGTTTTGACAAGGAAAAAAGCAAGACATGAATAAATGTGTTTTTCAGACCTGTGCAAACAGCCTTCTGCTTCCGTGTTTGGCTTCTTAATGAGATGATATGCCATCTGATGTTACAGGTTGTAGCTCACGTTCTTCTGTGTGCCCTGTAGTAATCTGGGACTCAACAAAAAATTTGCTTGGTCAGGAATATATTTTGTAGAATTTAAACTTATTAATTTTGCTGCAAAGTTAATTGTTTTTACCAGGACAGCTAAGTGGCATGAGTGGGAAAAAATAAAATTCAGCTCATTACTTTTGTGGTGACTGTACAAGTCAGTAGGAATACAACTTACTTTTTTTTTTCCTCTCAAAATCTGTAGATGTGGTTTTAAATCACCTTGCCTGGTACAAGTGATTGGGAGTTCCTGCTGAGCAGCAGGTGCTGAAACAGGGTAGGGTCTATAAAATACAGGACTATTTTACCAGTTGCTCCCCTCTGTTGCAGTCATACCTTGCTCTTCACTGTCCCCTGATTGATTGTCACTTCAGTCTAATTTGTCCTTTTCTTTAAGCTTCCCAGAGTTATTGTCAAAGTTTTGCCGTATGAGCTGAGCTGTTTACCATCCCACAAATAGTAGCTTTTCTGGGATGCATAAACATTTTTCTCATTGGATTGGGTTACCAAAGTATGGATTTTTTTGATTGATTTTTCTTCCGGTATCAGGGGGACATGGTTGGATTGAAAGTGATAGGATTTGAAAACTTAACCGCAGGGAACAGAAAGCTGTTTAGCTGCTGATGGTAAGCTGTACTAGGCTATTAAAGGGAAGAGCTGAAGCAGTCAGCATGTGATAGGCAAGAGCCAAGCTTTCACTGGTGGGGTGTGCCTCTGAGAACAGAGCAGAGGACTCAAAAAAAATTAACAGACTTAAGATATCTCCCTAAAAACTCACTTTTCTCCTGGACCTGAAGCTCACCACATGGGGAACAACAGGAATGTTAGAAGTAAGCTGAAACATTGTGGTGAGCTTAAGGGGGTCTGGTGGCACTGTGACTGACCGGTGGAAATAAATAGTTGAGGCTGTGACTGAAGCCACCTAGTTTGCATCTTAGTGAAAAGAGTTTCCCACTTAGAGCGCATCCTGGAGTTGCATTTCTACCTTTGCAGGCAACTTCTAGGACATGTTCCTCTGTCTGTTACTATTTGCTTATTCCCCATGCACATTATCCACAGGCAGCTTCTAGAAGGTTCTTATTTACATTTAACTCCTGGTTGCACTACTATAGGTGTATTCTGGCTACATCTGTCACAATGTTTCCAATTTATAACAGTATAATTATTAAGATTCATGCACTGTTCACCAAGTACTTTGGTTTGAAAGAAAATGAAAGACTTTGGCTCAGATCCTGAAAATGTTTATAATTGGGAATTACCCCAGTCAATAGAACTTGTAATTTATAGAAAGTTTTTATATGTAAATGTCCACGTGGCAAGTCCCTGTGTATGTCAACTACAGTAAGCTGTGAATGTTTTGGCCTATACTGAAGTTATATTCTCTGCTTTTTGCAGATGTCGATGAATTAACAACTATAAAACGAGAACTGACTTACAGAGTTTCTGTTCAATCGGCAAAGTTGCTTCGTCTTCTGAAGCAGAAAGACAGGCTTGTACATAAAGTCCAGAAGAACTGTGATATTGTCACAGCTTGTTTGCAGGCAGTTTCTCAGAAACGACGTAAGTACTTTCTGTGTATGTGTGTACTACTGTAAGTATTTTATTTCAGTGATATGGGCAGTATTTCAGTTAAGCCCTTGCACTTGATTTAAAGTCAAGAGGCCAGGCTACACTAGTCCTTAGATATGACTGGCTTCCAGTGATGTCAGTGGCACCTGAGAACAGGCAAAGTTCAATTAGCTTAACGAGGTATGCTGCTGTAGCCTCAGCTTTGTGTATTGGCGTGGCACCCTTCCTGTAGGTTGTCTGCCAGGCTTTTTCAGCTTTAATTCACAGAAGGCCCAAGTTGAGTTTTTTTTGGTGTGCGCACTGTGTTTAACCGTGTGCTTTCATATGGTTATAAAGGAGGTGCTAGAAGTGGAAACTCTCACTGGAAACTAGAGACAGCATATGCAGTTGTCTTCCCAAAGCATTGTTAGCAGTGCGTAACTCCTTTCTGTTGAGTTGATTTAGGATGAGGAGTATTAGTAAAAACAAACCTACTTCCCTCAAACCTCTTTATCAGCACCTGTGTTTTTGGGGGTTTCAGAGGGGATGCATGGGAAAGAGGAAGAATGTTGCTCTTTAACTGTTTAGCCTTTTCTTCCAGCACAGTGAAACGTTTTTATTTGACTTGGCAAAGTTGTCATCTAAAGATAGGCTGAAGTGCTTTTGTTTGTTCTGCTAAAGTGAAACTGCATGTAATGTCATACGTAAAAATAAATAGAAATTATACCTTTAGAAAGGACATGTGAAAATAACCTAATGTTCCCTGTCTTATTTTTTCATTAACATGCAGCGTGACAGAAATGTTCAGGTACAGTAAATAAAGCATGGTCTTTTCACAAAAATACCTATAGGAGCTTTGAGGTGCATGTGAAAATGTTATTAAAAGAATCTTACTGTAATCGCATGTGCTAATGTAGTTCAGTTAAGGGTTTGTCTATTACTGTGAAACTTAATTTTTAAGCATTTAAAAGTGTTCTTTTGTTTTACTTAAACCTAGCATGAAAGTTCTTGACTGTCATGTATTGCATAGGCACATTTCTTCTCACCTCTTTTTCTTTCTCAACATCAGCTTGATAATTGAGTCCTCGGTGCCATTAACACTTAAGCATATACTGTAGTCTCCTTTTAAATGAAACTACCTGAATTTTGCATGTGTTTAAGTAATTAGTGGATTTGACTATACATTCTGAAGGTCTGAGCATCCTGGCCTCCTTTGCTAGGTAAAAACCTATCAACTGAAAGGGATATGGGATTTAATCCTAGATATGAATGTGTTTTTACAAATTTCAGGTACCATTTTACACTTGAATTAATGGGGCACTGTGTTTAAAATGTGATAGTAACAATTGAGATAGCTGAAGTTTTAAAGCAATGCAGTTTATTACCTAATATCCATGCATGTGCATATATGCTTTTGAAGACTATGTGTGGGTTTGTATATTACATCTCTTTAAGCGAGTATTTTTATTAGTAGTATAGCATATTTATCTAGTGTTAATTTTCAGCTTATATTTCTGAAAAAACAGATGTATGTGTTCCAGGGCACTAAAAACGTAGTTATTTCTTGCTTTAAGATCTAATGCAAAGCCACTGGGATTTGTTAAATCACTTCTGGTAACTTCAGTTGCTTTGGAATAGATTGAGACTGTTTTTATTGCTCAGTATAAATGTACAAGCACTACACAGAGAATGCAGGAATAAGCTTTTGCTGTAGGATTTACAACTTTAAATTTCCTGGTAGTCGTGCCTTTGAGGCTATATTTGATCAATAGCTGTCTAAAGGCAGGCACAACTGGTCGTCTTCCCTCCAACCGTTTATTCTTGTCGTTGTACTATTTCCTGTGTAGTAGTAGGAACCCCTGTGTAGGATATAATGAATCAAATTGGAGAGGTGATCTGGTAAGATAATTCCTTTTTGGTTTTCTGTAACAGCTCCCTGTTTCTGCAGAGGGTGGTAGAGGTGGGTGCACAGGAGAAGGTGATTGCTGAGGGTAACTTGAGAAGTGCGGCTGCTGAGTATGTAGTTAAGTCCTAAAGTCTCACTGTTACACTAACAGTGGAAACATCTATTTTCTCGTCCTTTAACTTAAAAAAAAAAGTTAATATGATGGAACATTAAAAAATGCACGCCTCCCCTTCCACCCCAAAATGTAAACGATTTTTTTTGCTCAGTAAAGCCCTTGAAACTAGATTTTCTGTAGACTACCTTCTCATTTTTAAATATCCAAAATGTTATTTTGTAGAAGTTTTCATTCTTCCAGGCTTTTCTGATGAAAGCATGTACTTGTGATACAATGTTACGTGCCATAAAACTTTATAATATGCTTTCATGTACAGCATTAACATTATGATATCCCGTAGTACTAAAATCTTTATCAAGTAAGTATGGAAGAGTTGTTAAAATATTTTTCCTTTTAAAGTATGTTTTTTAGTGGCAAATTAAAATTTCTTGGTGTTGCGTTATCATTAATTCTAAAATTTCAAAATATAAATGATTCTTCAGCTGAGTTATATAGAGTTTCATGGTGTGTTCATACTGTTGTCGCACTGGGAATTTTTTTCCCCACATACAGTGAAATCTATGTAGAGGTAGAACTCTAGTTTTAAATTAACCTTAAGTTCACATTCGGTTGTTTGAATGCTACCTTTAAGCAATATGTAACGACAATTGCAAACAAATACTGTTTCAGGAAAAGATGGAAATTCTGTCTTGATGCTTAATTCTGGCTTTGTCAGACCCTTTTTGAATACTGCCTGATGCATTAACTCCTAGTGGTAACTTCAGTTAGTTAGGAAATTACGGGGCTGATAAATTTGATCCCTATCCCTTATTTTCTGATGAGCCGTCTATCATGGTTTATTCTGCCTCTACAGAGGAGAAACCAGGTACTGCTTAAAAAACTGCATGCTTAAAACTGTGCATGTTCAGCATCTGCAAGTTTTGCAGACCACACAGGGAGCCGTCCACTGATCAGCCTTTGACCTGTGCTGGCTCTCTTGGTCTCTGCTCAATGCACCGAGGAGACATGGCCCTCTGGCAGCTTTGGAAGCCCGTGTCTGGGTTGCATGTGCTTCAGGACCACCAATACCCAGCACAGCACCTGCGGCGTTTGAACTCCTGAGTGCAGAGAGTAAATGTGGAGGAATAAACAGTCGCCGGGGCTGACTTCACAACTTACTGATTCTCATTATGCTGTTGACCCTTATCCCTGGTAGGTGATGTGTTTTGCATACAGATAGGTATTACCATAGAAAGCAAAATTCACTGCAGGATGAAATGTATTTTGGTCAGGAGCATGAATGGCTATGGCTCTGCTGAGGCAGCATAAATTGTTCTGTTGGGTATGTGCTAAAAGCAGTACACGGTGCTGTACTTCTAGTTTGTAAGATATATGACTGACCAGTTTCATTTTAATAATACTTTTTTTACCCAAGTTTAAATGAAATACTCCAGTGAAGAAAAGTGGTAAGAGAGAAATCACAGTGATGGCCTGATGGCAGACATGACTTCTAGGCACACATTTCTCTTACTCTTGTGATTTTGGCTTATTTGGAGTAACAAGATGCAAGTTTGTTCTGTAGTGTTGTGAACTATTTCAGATCCATCTTAGAAAGTAGAGTGCTTTATGTGCTTAATTATATCATTTGAGAAAAGCAGTATCCAGTAAAAAATAAACCAAGGTTTTGCAGCTATCATGTAAAGAATATGCAAAAGGCATTTCCTTCTTTTCCCTCTTCCTGTATTTTATATAGTGACAGCTTGCTTATATTACTAAATATATTTTGACTGATCAAATTGCAAACCAGAAGTTTCTTGAATCACAAATTTTGATTCCCTGTCATTTTATTTTTTTTTTTAAAAAGCATGTATTATCTAAGTAAAATCATCCAGCTCAATTGTAATTCAGTCTGGCTGGAAGCAAGCAGAAATGCTTAAATCTGATTCAGTATAAAATAAGCTGAAGTTATATTAACAGAAAGTTCATTAATATCCTCTTGTATTTTTAATGGAGAAATAATTTTAGTAGAAAATTTCACAAAGAGATCATTAATTTGGTGCTGTGTATCTATGGTGCTATGTACCTGCCATAACTTTAAATGGGTCTCATGCTCTGTTCAGAAAGACTCTTGGTATTCTCTGGTGTAATAATTATTTAGAAAGTATGATTAAAGATAAGTATTATTCTTCTGCTACTTCAGCATTGACTCCTGTATAGAACTCTCTAAGATAGCAATAAACATTAGCTTTCTAGTTTTTCTTTTTCTCCTCCTGGTTTGATTTAATGCAGAGCCAGTAGAGGGAGACAGAATATTTTATTTTGTGCGGAGATAGAGGTGTATCTCAGGTTTTCATAGGTAGTGGCTTTCATATCCTTTCCTTAAACGTGAAGGGGAGTGCTTTACAAATGTGGTCAGGCAATAATTGGATGCAAAGATATAAAGTCAGGCTGTCAAATAAATGTTGTTCACAAAGGAAGTATTAGGTTCCATATGGGAAGTAGTTGAAAAATGGTGAGAAATTACTTCTTAATTATAACTGAGGTCATTAATTCCCACATGGTTGTGGAGGTGATTCAGAATCTCCTGATGGAGAGAGCTGAATGTTTTGGAGTTCAACTGCAGAAATTCAGAGGTTTATGTGTGTACTTATTAGCACACACTATGATCTCTTTGAGTGCATCTTAACTGGATAGAACGCCAGCGCAAACTGGCATCATCTGGGCACAGAGTGGTACCCTGCGTGTTCCCAGGGGCTGGACAGAGTTTTCTGGTAGAAGACAGGGCTATGAGGTCTCCTCGGCTTCTGAGAATGTGTTACTGTCTCTGTAGCATCAACTCTTCTTACAGGGTATTCAACTCACTTGGAGGAAACTGGGAAAGCCTTGCCTGATGTTGTAGTTGTATGAGTTGGTTAGCAGAGGACTAGGTAAGATCACCATCGTCAGGGGTCTCTGTGTAAGTGCAACTTAGATATGCAAAAGTAATTGCACATTTAGATTAAATTCCTGTTTTCTCTCTCCTCGCTTCCTCCCTCCAAAATTTTTTAGCTTCAGTCCTGCTGCATCTGTGTGTCCTGTCCCATCTTCCACTTTTTTTTTTCCCCTCTTCCCCTCTTTATTAGCTTTTCTCACTTGATCTTATTCTTTAAATATTGGACTTCTCATCCCTGTTCCATTTTTTTCCCCTCCCTATGTCTTGCTTACCCTGCAGTGTCTACCACTCGCCCTCAGACTGTTTTCCCCCCTGTCTTTGAGTTTTCCTCACATAGTTCCTTGGTCTCTTTCGTATGTTCTTCTTTGTCTTTTTCCTGCATGCAGTAATCATCTACTCACATGTTTTCTCCATCCCTCCTCTTCCCTCAACATTTGTCATAAAACCAAGGCAGACATTCACAGATTTTAGTTCAAAGGAATAAATTTTGATTAAAGGTGCAAGAACAGCTTCGTTACAGTATACTGTGGACTGTTAACACAGCTAATATTGATCTGGTTGAACTTGAACTTCATAAGGTTCTTGGAGAAGAGGAAAATTTTTCACAATGAGAACAATCAGCTGTTGGAATAATCTCCCCAGGGAAGTGGTGGATTTTCCAATATTGGGTGCTTTCAAGATTTGGCTGGACAGTGTGCTGAGCCATCTTGTCTAGACTGTGCGTTTGCTAAGAAAGGTTAGACCAGATGATCCTCGAGGTCCCTTCCAACCTGGTATTCTGTGATTCTGTGATACGATTCTATGATTATCACTCTGAATCAGATGTTCTTGTAACATGGGGTGCACACTTATGTACATGTGTAATAATTCATGCAGGTCAAATTATGCGTGTAGCTTATCTGTCTTTTCCCACTCACTTCCCAGTAGTTTGATGTACTCTTGCAGTTGTATAAATATACTTTAACCAGGAATACTTCACTTGTTTTGTTTTTGGTTTTTTTTTCTTCTCTTTCTTTATGAAGAATTGAGTTACTCAGTGCATGCTACTACTGTGGCAGTTTTGCCCTACACTCCTCCCCCTGCCCGGCATCTCCATTGTTATAACTTAGGGGCCAAATTTTAAGCTTGTAGTTGCTTTTCATGTTCCTCACTTTAACGTCTGAAGTATATATTAAAGAGGAGGATGTTCTGTATTAAAAATATTAATGTTTGTGCAATTTCCAGTGTTGCATTTTCAATTAAAAGAGAGACTATCATGTACTTGCAGTGTTCATCTCCAACTCTAATTCAGATTTCCAAGTGGATGTGAAACAGGTCATTCATTTAGAAAACCATGTGTCGTTTTCAAGGTGTTGGTCTAATACATTTCAAATTTAACTCAGTAGCTCTGGTGTTTGAAGCCAGATGAATCTGCTTCAGTAACTTTTTATAGCAGTAGATTTTTAATTGATCTATCAAAAGTACATTCTTCCTTTGATGTGGTTAAAATAGGAGGTTTACTTCTTATGGAGTCTGATTTCATGTGAGTCATCCTCAAATGACTCAATTGGCTGTGTGTTTCAGTTCAGTAGCTTTTGTATTACCTCATCTGTATTTGTGTGCTTGTTTGCATTACTAGTCTCTACCCTTCGTGGGTGCTAATGAATTTGATCCTTTAAATTGATGCTGTGGCTTTTTGAAATGCATACTTAAGAAATGTTGCTTGTGGCTACTGCTTGTTGTTTCTGATTAATTGTTCTTAATTTAGTTCTACCTGATCTTTTGTCCTTTGAAGCCTTTTGATGGGGAACGGGAAGTGAAACGAAACAGAATCATGAGCTTGAAAATGTCATGGTCATCTTAAGTTGTTTGTTTAAAATGTTGGCAGAGGTAGGCTGAATTGTCTTTACAATCAATTGCCTACTTTTAGCAATACACGTGTAAGTAAATGGAATATTGCTATTGATTTTTAATTATTGCTATTTTCATCAAACTGTTAGTTATGCTGCATAGAGTGAAGGCTTTCTGTGTTACTTATGACTCAAGATGTGGAGGTGGTCTGAGGATTGGTTAGCAAGGATTTTGCAATCCATTCTATGCCCTGTGCTGGTTTGCAAAGAGTGAAGTAACAGCACAGTTAGTAAAGGAGAGAACCTGTATTGAGGGATGCCAGAGTTTGGCTCAGTGGGGATGGTAGCTGTGCGCTTGGTCCGTAAGCTGCATTGGGCCACTGGGCAGCAGTTCTTTTGATTTGGATGGTGAAGTTCACCTTCACCTTGGGTATGTGCTGTGCATGAGGGAAAATGACTGTACATGTTAAGTGTGGTCTTAACTGACTTGTTCGTTGTTATTTGACATTATTAATAAATTGTGTGATGCTTAAAAATATTACTGGAGAACCCTTCAAAAGAGCCACCTATAGTGGTGGATATAAAATTAAATGCCATTTGATTATCATATTTCATTCAGCTTCAGCTAGCCAAGATTCTGGGAAATCTGAAAGCCTATTCCATTGTAATGGGAGCATGAACTGAGAAGGATTACTTTTCTTTTAACACTAGGCTTGGAGGAGAAGGACTGCAAACAGCATCATTCATTGCTGTGCACCAGGTCATGAAGAAATGTTTCTATGAGTAGGTGTGTGTCATGTTTAGTATTTGCTAATGTAAATTAGATTATGTATTCTGGATGTCTGTTAGTCGGTTTGGGAGAATTTGCCTCTCACAGGCTCTTCTTCTAGAGAACTGACTAAGTTCCCAGACTTAAAGTGTAATTGTGCTGCTGGTGGAATGTGCATACAGAGCATGGATCTTGTAGACAATGAATTTTGACATCTTTGATCACTTGATGAGCAGTAGCATTGGTAAACCCTATGGGGAGAGACCATCTCACTTCATTGTCTCCGGCCAGCTCTTCAGGATGAACTGCGCTAGCCTCAGAGAGCTGACTGGCGTGTGAGTGCACAGAAACCCTTGGCTGGCTAATGCAAAATATGTCAGCTGACTGCCATCTTCTCTTGCTGATATTCTCCACTGTAAAAACAAAGCTGTAATATAAATTCTGAATTGGCAAAATGTCCAATCAATTTCCTTACAAACTTGCGAAATTGTGTGATTGTGCAGATTTTGTATCCCTGAGAGGCCACTTGGGGGCTAATTTCGATTTCTTGACTCCCAAGATGAAGTAAAATTTATTTCCTTTTCTGGTGTTCAAAAGGAGATAATATTTTTTATTTTTTTCCTAGAAAGAAAGAGGCTGGATTTGCTGTCTGATTTGGTCATATCTCAACTGAAAAGTTCACGTGGTCTGTGCCACTGCAGAATATCAACTTCAAAAGATGACAAGAACTAGTGCTTAGAGCAGTATAGAACCTGGAATCCTCACTTTGAGGGAAATTCTGCTTTAAGAATACAGCAACTAAAATACCTTGTTCCAGCATGAAACAAAACACCCACTCAGAAAAGTCAATTGCTTATGAAGCAAAATTCTGAAAGCTTACATTTTGAACTAAAATGCTTTGTTCAGATGTTGGCACCTCACCCTTTTTCATTTCATCTTATGTAATGAGCCATTTTCAAGTAAGATGTTAAAATCTTTAATCCTAAAAAGAGTCAAAATTATGCTTTCAGCATTTGGAAATATGTTTTCATCAAAGATAACGTTCTGCTGTGAAGGACTTTGCTTCCCACATGCCGGTATTTTATGGCAGAGCTTTCCATTAAAGTGGTTCCAACCAACTTTGTTAACTGAGCTCTTCCTGGGAACGCGCAGCCAGCCATCTCTGCAGCTCACTCCCTGGCTGCTCAATGCTGGGACTGCCAGGCTGGTTTAGGGAGCTGGGGAACCAACATGCATTCCTAAGCCATATATTTTCCTACTGTGTCTTTAGGGATTATATGAATCCTTACTTTTCCATGTCACATGCTTCTACTATGCTTCTTTGTCTCACCGCTGACGTGTCTTGCCTCCATCAAAAATACCTTCCAGCCCTCTCCGAACAAATGCCATCTCGTATTCCATCACTGGCTAATACTTGCACAGTTCTCGAAAGTGGCTTTTGTCATGGGCTCCTTCAGCTACATTCTTCAGGATTTAACTAAGCAAACTGTCTCGGTGGCTGCTTCAACCAGTGGCAGGACCCAGCGGTAGGATTGCTTTTGTTGCAAACCCTGGGAGTCTGTTCAGGATCTAGATACTTAGAGCTTCAAGCGACACTGGGCAGTGCTCAATATCAGCAGGGGGTATAAGAATATACCCGACTGACACTTTTTAGGTATCATTCCACTGTTACTTTTATTAGGAAATTGGCTGAATTCAGAGTTGGGGTCACTGCTGCTGGTAAATTCCTGGGGACAGTGTGCAGCCTGCTAAGAGACCATTATCTCCTTGAGGGAGCTGTTACCTCCTGGCTCACTGCTGCTGCTCATTTTCCAGTTTGGTGAGCTGCTGCCTCTGGAGGGGTGGGATTTTCCTGGAAGAGGGAGATGCCAGGGGTTCAGGGCTAGGTGGAAGCCAAGCAAAATGAGAAAGCTGACCTCAGGCACTTGCCTCTGGAAGGAGCGAGCCTTCAGCTGCCTGTTCTCTTCTGCCTGTTGAACCTCAAACTTAGCCCCAAATGTGCCTCATGCAGAAGCAAGTGGCTGCTGAATACAGCAACTTACTGTTTGGGAGATTCCAGGCCTTCACCCAAAGGAGTGTGGTGGGATCTGGAAGACCCTGGTCAACCAGCTGTGGTGTCCCACTTCTGTATAAGCTGTGGGCCCTGTGAAATTCAGAGCCATACCCCTGCATCCTTCCTTCTCTCCGACTTTGAATACCCATCCTGGGAAATGGCAGATGTCTGGGGTGAGGGTGAAGTGGGGCTAAACTGACCTGTCCAAAGTGTGTCATGACATTCTGTAGTTGGCCTCAGCTGCTAAGGTGAAAGGGGCACACTGTAATGATCACCTGAGGTGGTGAGAGCATCAGCCACTGCTTACCTAGCTATAACTAGTTTTCTTTCTTCCCCCCACTCACAAATAAATAGTTCTACAGTATTTTTTTTTTTGTTATGTAAAAGCTTTATAGGATAGTAACAGCTGAATGTGGTTACAGTATAAAAAAATTAGTCTTGCAGAATAAATACTACGTTGCTTATCATGGAACTGAACGGTAAATCCAGTAAATCCTTCTGTAAGCAGTAATCTGGCTGCTGAATCTAGGCCCAGTTTGCAACAGAAAATGCAGATTGTTCAGTATAGCAATGTATAGATTGCAGAATTGCTACCAAATTCTTGTCCTGCAACATTTGGTGTAGGATGTTGTAAATATTCTTTGCCAGTGTGCTAGCAGCTGTGACAACAGGGAAACGGTTGTTAGTGCCACACCTGAGATTGTGTTTATTTTGGGTATACACACAACTTGGAGGTTGACTGCTTGGCTTCTTTTCCATATTCTTCTGTGTAACTGTAATCCTGTTGCTGTAGCAAAGTGGTAGCTGATCTCGCAGGATTAGTTTTGTGATGTAGAGTTCTGAGTGCACTGAATTACACTTTTCACAACAGCTGTGCCGTGAAAAGTTGATGTATTGGATAGTACTTGTTACATAAAATACGTTCTGTGTATTAGAAATAGGAATTAATGTGATAGATTATTGGGGGGGTTGGATTACTTATCAAATAATACTTGTAGTACTTATATACTATTTTGTCTGAGCAAACTGGTTCTCAAACAAGTGATACCTTATTTCTCTAGTACCGCAGTAACTTTGGAAGGTGGGATTTGATCAGCTCCAACTGAGGAGGCGTGCAGTCACCCGAAGGAAGGATGCTGCTGTTTGCTGACAACAACAGTCAGAACAGCCTGTTCTCCCTTTACAGTCCCTGTAGGTCAGTCATGACATCAAAAGTAACTGTCAGACACCGCTGTTCCCTCTGCTCACTGGCAGCTATTCAGATGGTTAGCTGATCAGTGGTAAAGTTTGATTAGTCTTATAGTTCCCTGAAAAACTGGAAAAGCGAGGCTTTCATTCAGTCACCCTGGGGTTATTGTGATTAAATGAGGCGAGGTGCTGATTTCCGCATAGGCCGAGGATGAGCGTGAACCTGAGCTCATCCTGCTCCAGCCCAGCGCATCGGCCGGGGAGGGAGGAGTGGGGAGCACGGCCCAGCTGAGCAAAGGGCTCAGCCTGCAGGTCTGCATGTGAAAGTAGTCACGCGCTTTGCTGCGAGGCGTTGTCAGCGTCCAGGGTATAACCTAGGAGTTATATTGCCCTAACTGGGAACACGCGAGGAATCTGGCTGCACAGCCAGTGCTGCCAAAGGCCACGTGTGAAGCAGTGTTGTGCAAAAAGTGCACCTGAGTGTATTCCTATTTCACAAATCCTTTAGTCGCTTCTGAACCAATGGCAGATCCTGCTCTGATTCCTGCAGGTAGTGAGAAGCCGTGGCATCTATGGCAAATGTTGGACAATGAAGATGTAAGGGTTTATTTGTGTGTATAAGCTCACAGCAGGGGTGGCTGTGTGAGCTGCGTAACTATAATACCATGTCATTGCAATCTTTAATCTTTCTCTGACAAGCTTTTAGATGTGGAAACAGCCTGAGAGGAAAAAGTTGTGCAATTAGATTGTATGCATAGTCTTTCACACTTGTCTAGCTTAGCACTACCTCTTCTTTTATTCTTCTGGAAATTACACTTAAGTCCAAGTAACTGTGCTGTTCTTTTCCCTAATGAAATGTGGTGGCTTTTGGTTTCTTTATACCATTGTGAACTTGTAGGAGGGTTAATGGGGCTTCACTGAAACTGCCCAACAGGGTACATGGCCTTTAAGTAACACAGATGCATTTTATCTCCAAGTATGGCACACGCTGAACATTCTTTGGTTGAGTTAGTCTTTGAAGAAAAGATTTCCTGGATACTGAAGATCAAATGGAGGGTAACAGCTGCTTGGGATAATTAGTGCTAGGATAGACTGATTTATGGAGCATCAGGCAGTGCTAGCAGCTATGTTTCTGCAGCTTCGTGAGATAAGCTTGACATTTAAAAACAAGATGCTGGAAAAGTAGGCTGTGAACTTAATCTGTTTGGATCAATAGTCCTGCTTATAATTCTGTGCTGGAGCAGATCTGGAGGAAGAGTTAAATGAGAACATCAGATTTTAAAATGCTTTTCTCCTTGAAGCTGTGGATAACCTGCATTTGACTTACTGAGCAGTAAATGAGTGCTCCTCACACACCCTTGAAATGTGCTGAGGAAGTCAAGTCCGTGTTTCATCTCCATGTTACATCATCTTACTAGAACACTTTCTAAAAAGAAAGTGACACAAGCCTATCATTTATATCTCTTTCTTAGTAAAAATTGGAAACCTCGTGCTATGTTTTGCCAGCAGTGAAAGAGCTTCTAAATTTAGTTCCTTATAAATTATAGCTACCTCCCTAAAATCACAGCAACCTGGTACTGATCAATATGTTTTCCCTGCCATCCATACAATGCATATTGCCACAGAGCATGAACAGTTTTTGGTTCTTGGGTTGGATTAGGCATCATTAAGAGCTAACAGTTTAATGTAGGGTTTTGTTGGGTTTGGTTTTTTTTTTTTCCCAGTATGTTCCTGCTAATTTCTTATCTCATCCAATGGTCATTGGCAGAAGTAGCTATGGGCCTTAGATACAGTGAGACTAAAGGAAGTCAGAAGGGGGAGATAATCAATGTACATAGCTGATCTTTTTTAAAAAAAGAATAGTAATATGAGGAATTACATATTACTAATGTTTAT
The DNA here is from genome assembly GCA_017639485.1 of Pluvialis apricaria. NCBI lineage: Eukaryota > Metazoa > Chordata > Aves > Charadriiformes > Charadriidae > Pluvialis > Pluvialis apricaria. The sequence goes on along the minus strand of CM030007.1, from coordinate 184,475,346 downwards.
TGTAATGCTTAGAAAGGCCCACTGAAGTCAGGAACCTAATGAGCTGGTCACTGGACAAACACATGGTACAAAGATCTCTGAAAAACAAACTTTTAATGACACAAGACTCTGTGAGGGCTGGTAGAAGCAGCACGTGTTCAGGGGAGTGAAGTGAGTTGTCCCAAGCCATTCAGTAGTAAATAAACAATCAGAGCTTTGCTGTTACCAAAACTCATGCTTGCGTGGTGTTGTACATGTTCAAAATCAATTTTAATGGCTTAAGGCATCAGTGCTAAATGAGCCTTTGATTAATCCTAAACACATTCAGTTCAATAAACTTGTCCTGTAAGAGTGGGTTATGAACTGAAATCTTGTCATTTAACTGTTGAGTAAAAAAGCTTGGAGTAGTAATGTTGTCGTGACTGGTAACTGTTTTCTCCTATTCATCTTACTCACGAACTTCAGCAAAAAAACTGTCTCTGTGTCAAACTTGCTTAAATGACTAATGTACGTACTTTTTTTCAGGAAGGGGAGGTGGTAGTTTGAGGTTCGCTTGCGTTGTTAGCTGCTTCCTTTTCCAACACTTCCAGAATGTGCTCTGTGAAGCTATGGCCCACATGGGAGATGAAAGGAATTACGTGGTCTGGAGGACTTAGGGTTGCAATAGCTTCACATATGTGCAAAACTTCACGGGAAAGTTTCAATTTCTTTACAGAAATAGTGGCATCTGCAGGTGGGAGCCAATGTATATGTGATCAAAGAACTTGAGTGGCATTGGATGAATTCTGTTCTGACTGATGAAGATTTGTGGTTCTATTTGCAGCTCTATGGGGTTCTCTTGAAGAACATGAGCTTCTCTTGGAGTGAACCCTATTGCCCTCTACAACTCCAGAAGGGGTTTTATTTTCGTTTCTGAGTTACAGAGCTCTGTCTGCAGAGGCTATGTGTACTGGGACAGGGAGGATCCGTCCTGGAAGCAGGACTCTCTTATCCTTGGTCATTGCAGGAATAACCTATCTCTTTGCCTCATGTCTAATGAAAGCCTTGCACAACCTGAGCCTGGTCTTTGATGGATGTCCTTAACATTAACGCAAATAAGTAGTAAGCAACATATAAAAACTTTTATGTATAAACATGGTCCCGTTCCCATAGTGCTTCCTGGCCCAAAGCAAAGGCGTTTTGTAGTTAGTCATTTTTCTAACCGGCAATTACTTTTTAATCTAAGATCTTTGATAGTGTTCTGTCTGTGGCTAAATCTTGTCTTGGGGACATAGGGTGGTTTTGCTTTAGTTAATTATTTTGGGGGGATTAAAATCTTGCAGTTTCTAAAACAGCAGTTCAAACCAATGAGGCTGGTGATCCACACTGTAAAATTCAATTTCTATGCTAGGTGCTAAGCAAATAATCAGATTTTAATAAAGGAAGAGCAGCTTGGTTTTAGAGCTAGAAGCCTGGGATCTGCTATGACCTTCATTCTTCTGCAGATATCTTAAAGCATGCCTACAAATCATACCTGTCAGAATTCTTTTTTCATCTACTGCATTAGTTGTTCTGCTGAATTGGTGATTTATTTCTTAAAATGACCGTGTAGCATTTAAGCAAGATTCTGAGGTGTGAATACTGGCCAAGATACACGTTTACTTTATATTGTTTAGCAAGGTTAGGGAACATTTCATAATTTTTATAATCATGCTTTTCAGCAATATTTTTATGTAGGCCTCTTCTTAATATGTTCCTTACCAAAATAATATTTTTAATTTTGTGCTTCAGTAGAGACAGTTAAATTCTCTGACAAAAAAAAAAGGGCATATGCTCCCTGAGACCTCACTTCAATTCATTACCTTGTATTTAATTTAAAAGGTCCTCTATATAGAATCATAGAATGGTTTAGGTTGGAAGGGACCTTGAAGATCATAGAGTTCCAACCCCCCTGCCATAGGCAGGGACACCTCCCACCAGACCAGGTTGCCCAAGGCCCCATCCAGCCTGGCCTTGAACACCTCCAGGGATGGGGCATCCACAACTTCTCTGGGCAATATATTTTATTGAGCATGTATATGACTTTTATTCTAGTTGTTAACTCTAGACTTTATGTTACTGGTTACTACAGCAGTTAAAATATATTGTTGCTTTAGCAGTCCTTGCATGACAGGCCTTCTACCTTGCTTATGAGATGCAACTATCTGCTTAATGTAACTGCGTATGATCTGCTTTACTGTTATAGTCGGCACATGAAGGTGATAAGTAAAATAAATTGACTCTCTGCCCCCCTTTTATTTTCTTCATCAGGACAATACAGATCACTGTGCTCCTCAAATGGCAATTATAACTTTAGAGTTTATTTATACAGTTGAATCAAATTAGAAAGAAATAATAAGAAACCTGGATACTGTTGTTTAATTCTGCCCCCCCCCCCCCCCCCAATTTCACAACATGAGAAGATCCATCCACTTACTTATCTATCATTTTTCTCTGATTAAGAGCTTGTTGGAAGCATTTGAGACATAGAAAGCTTCTGCAAACTCTTTTTTTTTCTGGGTGTACTTTTGTCATTTTGGAACGTGTTTGTACATAGGTGTTCACATGAGTGCTAGGTGCCTAAGCTTCCCTTATGGTTGTTGCAGATCTAGTCAATGTGTTCCTCTCATTGCTGTGATATCCAAAGCTCTTCACAACCTACTCTTCTGTTGTCACATCTTTGTTGTTTCTTGCTCGGTATTCAAGGTTAGCTCATGCCTCCTACCTCCATCCCACAGTTAACATTTTAAAACAAGCACCTTCTCGATTTCCCCCCATGTTGGTATTTCCGTGTACATGTTTAGCCTGGTTGATCTTGAGTTGATTAAAACCTAATGCCTCAGCCCTCTTATTGACTATTATGCTGCCTCATTGTCCTCCTTAATGTATGTCCCTTGGTATTCATCTTTGCCACGGAGCCTACAGAAACACAGTAGGAGCTCTTACACTAACACTACTGTTCACCATGCTTTCCAGTATCATCCCACTGTCTCCCTGTGCTGCTCCGTATGCTAATATGCTTTATTTTCTCTTATTTCTTTCTTTTAAAGCAGGCAGTCTGTTTTCTGCTGTGCTTGTACAGCACTTACTACAATAATGCTGCAGCCCAGAATTAGGATTTATAGGCACTGCAGTGAATACAAATAGTTTTAATAGAATATTGGGCTTACTCAGTTGTGTGAGTTTGTTGTCCTCTATTACTGGCATAATAAGGGGAACTAACTTATTCCTGTCTTGTGATCAAGCAATATTACATTTAAACCCAGTTTTGTCTCCTGCCTGGATGGTTCCATGTTATATCTCTGCCTTGTCCTTTCAGTGTTTTCACCGAACCTTATGTTAAGATCAAGGTTTCCACATTGCATCTATTTTGTATCTATTTTTTCAGGTGCCTTTGATCTGTGGCATGTGATGTTTAAAAAACATGACTTGGTTTCTACTTTTCAGGAATTCTTTCAATTCTCTCCTGTTAAGCTCTGGGAACAGTCACTTCCCAGTGATGGGCCTGGAGTGAAACAGGTCACCATTTGTACTCAGCCCGTTGGCACTGGTTGCTGTCGCTTGTGTGCTCAGGGTTGCTGCGTTATCAGCAAATTTAATTCTTCCATCCTCAAAACCAGTTTTGCCTAGGAACTCCAGATGCTGCAGAATACTGGCTTTTTAATGGTGTGAGAGTTGGTGAGGAGAGTTAATAATTTGTGACATAAAGTATTTGAATATTAACATATTCCCAGCTTTCAGTGTGATTGTGTTGTAGAGACAAGTTTCAGAAAGCGTGTAGATTACTGCTGAGTGGTTTTCTAAAGAACTTGGGAAAATAGGATCTTTGTACTGCGCTGGATTGTGCGTAGGTTTGGCAGACAAGTACATGCGGTTCTGCTGTTGCTGCCTTCACCCTGGCACTCTACAGATGTCAAGTCTTTCTGCACCTCCCTCGTTCATGAAAATAGCTACGTCTTCACAAATGGAGAGAGGTTATAGGCAGGTTCAAGGGCGTCACAGGCACATCTGTACTTCTGTTTTAGCAACCTGTGATGCTTTTGAGGGCTTTCATATTCTCACCCACAGGATCCTATTGCATAAGTATCTCATGCCACTCTGAGAACAACCTACAAATGGAGGGACTGCAGTCAGCCTTACCTGCGCTGATTCACTGCCTGCGAATGTGGTGCCTCCCCAGATGGGAAACTGGTCATTACAGCTCCATGCCATTGTGTTGTAAGCTGCTAGAAACTGCTTTCACAACTGCTTTACAGGTGCCTTCATTACAGATGTTTTTGCTCATGCTGAAAAGGTTTGGCATACTTCTCGGGTTACATCTTATCTGCCAAATATTTCAAGAAGCAATATGATTATGAATATTATTCAACTTGTAAATACGCTTGCTAGGTGGAACTGTCCATCACTCCCAAAAGAAATCACAACACACGTTTGTGCATAGCTGATGTTGAGGTGAAGGAGAGCTGGCTCTCTTGAAGGGACCTTCTCTTTTTCTGTGCCTTTGTCAACAGTCATTGATCCTGTCCTAGTGTATGCACGTGTATAGTACAGAACATAGGAGTGGATAATGTGTATGGGAGGGAAGGAGCAGAGTGACAAAAAAATACTAAAGATCATAACAAAGAATCTTGAGTTGGAAGGTCTCTCTTGGCCAAATCCTGATTGTGATAAGCTGAAGGATCATGTAGTGTGTATGCAGTTGTGAGCTTCTTACAGGAGCTCTTACAGTAGTAATAGTCTTGCAGATTAATTTCCTGTTGAAAGTTATACACTGTGCCAGGCAGTGCTATTTTAATGATGTTCTCTAGATCAGTCCTCAATAGATATGGCCAAACAACATGAAGGCAATATTCTCTTTCAGGCATCTTAGCTATAAACAAGGCCCCATGGGCAGAGCGCGCTAATAAGAGAATACCGGGGATACTCTCTAGTTTGTCTTAAAAGTTCCAAGAACAAGTGGGCTGTTTTAGGGCTTCCTTCAAGAGAAGGTACTGTTAAAGAGTACTTACTATGTTGTCAGTTTTTCAAGGGGGAAATAACGAGGCTGTGTGCCTGAAGTCTAAAGGAAGAGGAAGCACTGGACTAGAACTGAGCGTGTTTGGGTTTGTTTCTCAGCTCTGCTTCGCGCTTCCTGAGACTAATCATTTCAATCTTGGTTCTTGGTTTCTGGAAATCATAGATGTTATTTCCTGTCCATTGTGTAGTTTATATTTGCACTGAATACCTTTGTAGGCAAGGATTGGCTCTGCTCTTTTTGTCCGTGATATCTAATATAGGACACAGTGAGGTCCTGACCTCTTTTGTGACACTTACGTACAAAGCGATACAGATGATGACTAATGCAATGGAAAAGTTTAAACTATTCACGCTGTGTTGATGAGACTGTGGTGTGTCAACACACTGTGCCATTTTCCTGCACCATTGTACTTGTTGAAAGTCCATAAAATAACCCTCTCTAGGCACAAATACAGTAACAAAACTTCATTTTTGTATTGGTTCTGGAACCACCCTTTGCCCAGTAAAAACAACCTGGATGACTTGTCTGAGAGCAGAGACCAGCTTGGTGGCAGAACTGAATCTGTTAGTCCAAAATAACGTTTCTCCTGTCCGCACAGATCTGTAACACAGTGGACGGATCTGTCCACTCCTACCCGTAGACTGCCTCGTCCTGTGCTCACGCATCTGTGGCTACGCGAAACAATTACAGGCTCTGTGCTTTTGGTGGTCCACACAGTAGTTACAGCTAGCTGGTAGATCAGGATTGGCTCATCTGCAGTGTCTGGGGTAGCAAGTCAGTAACAGAGCCTGTAGAGCAGTACTGGCAGTGCGGGAGGTGATGCTCTACTTGCAGGCTGAGGTGGGAGGAGTGATGGACTGTGCCACCTTGTGGGCACTCACGTTCAAGGACACGAACTGTAGCATCACTGCAGCACCTGTGCCCCTTCAGCGTCAAAACCCAACAAGCCAGAGGCCTCTTTTCAAGCGCTCAGAGGTGGCTCCATCTTGTGCGTTGGTGGAGTGTGAAACTCCAGGTAGGTCATGCTTATTTTTAGGCTTTTAGGATCAAGCAGAAGTGGAGATGTTTTTAGCAAGGGGTGCTGTTTAATAATAGAACACATACAGAACTGGGTAGGATAGGAATTTTGTGCTCCAGTGGTGAAGATGGGTTAATGTATTTAATGAAATGTATTCAAAATAGTTTTGCCTCCTGGGAGAATCTCAAACTGCCGTATCCTTTTTTCCTTCCAAAGTGGACATTTTTCATTCCATGTGTTTTCTCTTATGTACTACAATTTGAAAGTGAAATCTTCTCTTTTGAAGCTCATGGTGAACTGGAATGTACATCAGAATGTGTGCTGGGTACAGATTTAAAATTTCTTGATTTGCTAATTTCTGTAGAGCTATTTGAAGCCAAGTGGTAATGGGGTTACATTTTCTGGTTACATTTTGTGGGCTCGTAAAGGTAGTGTACAGAGCTCTGGGGCTTAGCAGACAATGGCCCTATGATGGTGTCAATACAATAAGTTTTGCCTTGTGGTGCACTATGGTTTTTTTCCCCCTTATCCTATTGATATATATACGTGCGTTCTGATATTTGCTATATCAGCAGCTGGTGTCCTGATGCTGCCTAAACATAATTTCTAAAATGCTTTGGGATGAAACATGTGACAACATTATCATACAATATATTTGTTATAATATTTTTTTTCATGGGTACATATTGCTTTAAGTATTTTTGCCAACACAGATGTCCAGAAGTGTGGCAAACAAGCTTTCCCCCCAAACTCTTATCGTTTTACTGGGATGTTGTGATGTGAATCAGAATTACAGGAGGTTGTACGCTTTCCTGTGAAATAAAGGGGAGGATATGGTGCTCATGAAATACAGTGACCCAGCTGAAGATGTCTTACCATTTTTAGCCTTTTGATTACACTCAGTTGTCTTTGCACACACCAGACGAGAACCAGTGAACTGTGCCTTCCATTGATCCTGGGTTTGGGTTGTTAAAGCTCCATGCAAACAAACGTGTCCTTTTCTTTAACAGTAAGATCGGGCTGTGGCGCCATTTCTGCTGCTGTTCCTGTTGCTGCCCCATCTGCTTGTGCTTGTTGTCCCTTTCTAGCTGCCTGACTTTTACCTCATTGTCTCAGTGCAGACAGAAGAGAAGTGAGCTGATGAACAGGGAGGTTTAAGGTAAATGGAGGTGGTTTCTCTGTGTCAGTACCTGGCAGTGATCGTAGGACCGACCACCATAAGGCCGATTGTAAAAATCGAGCAAGTTATACATGTGAACTAGTATTTCTTATGAAGTACGCTCTGCCTTAAAAAGGCATAGTTAGCAGGTGGCGGTAAGACTGCAAAGAGATACCAAATGAGGAGGTAAGGTTTTTCAGAAAGTGACTCTATTGTGTGGGAGGGAATAAATGAACTATGGGGCTGGGGGCGGGGTGGGGGGTGGGGGAGGCAAAGTCTCAGGTCGATTATTACAGAATATCTGGAGCTGAAATATCTGGGCCAGCCAAAACGTTTTAATCTCTCCCCCCCCCCCCAAATCCTTTCTGAGTGTCATCTGTCTTGTCAGCAATTGCAGGTGAGGGCTTGTGGATGTGGGCAGACCTCTGCAGTTGGTGGATCAAACTAGATTCATGATGGCTGGTGACATCTTCGGGTTCAAATTTGTTGCATTTTCACCAACTTGAAACTGTGGTGATTTGTCTGTGAACTGTAGTGTTCCATACACTTTGAAATTTCCCTGTTGTTGAAGACTATTTACAACTTAACAGTGGCAAATTTATACAAGCTGCTGATATGCGGTGTCACGCTTAGATGTCTGCAAATCCAGGGAGTGGTGCAGGACACGTCTTGCCACAGGCAAATTAGAGGCTTTGCCTGATCAGTGGTTAAAACCCAAACTTTTCTAAAAGCTAGGCTCTTACCCTTAAGATATGTATATGTATGCTTAATGGGAGGCTTATCCGTGTCTCTCAAATCCATTTGTGCTAATGATCCAGTGAGTCATCATACCCATTAATATGGCTTGGCTTCTTCATTTTGTCTCCTGGAGTCCATTTTTGCATTTTCTTTGTAAGATTAATGTTGCATTAATTGATTGGCACACGAGAAAGCGTCCTTAATGGTATGCTGGTCTTTAGAAGTAGCCATGTCCCAAGTCACAGAGTGATTGTCCTGATTGTTTCCAGTTTTCTTAGAGTGGCAAAATGACAAGTAGGAGAAATAGCAGTAATGAGGACACTGAATTCTCACTTTGAGAGCTGGTTATCCTCATCAGTTAAATATTGGTGTCTGTCTTGGATCTGATTTGTAATTGTTTGAAAATTGAAGGTAACATATGATTATGTTCAGTTTAGTGGGATGACAGATTCTCACTGTACTTCTCCCAAGTAACAAGTGATAGAACAAGAGAAAATGGCCTCATGTTGCCCCGGGGAGGTTTAGATTGGGTATTTCAAAAAATTTCTTCCCCAAAAGGATTATCAAACATTGGAACAGGCTGCTCGGGGAAGTGGTGGAATCACCATCCCTGGAGGTAGGTAGTAGACGTGGTGCTGAGGGACATGGTTTAGTGGTGGTTTTGGCAGTATTAGGTTGATGGTTGGACTCGATGACCTTAAAGGTCCCTTCCAAGCTAGATGATTCTATGATAATGAGTGCTTCCTGATTCTTTGGCTCCAGCTCCTGAGATTTTGGCAACGGCAAGTGGTGTTGGGTTAGCCAGTCTTGAAGCGATCCAAGAATGATGTGGTGCTATTTGCATATGGTGCTTAAGGAAGGGGAGAATAATATTAGAGAGATTACATGGTTATTTCTGTATTTAAATGTTTCTATTACAGTCCCGTTGGTACAGTCTGTACACCTAGGGAGATTAATTCATTTCAAATTTGATGCTTTAACCACTAAATCATCATCTCCAGCTGGCACTGAAATAAAGTGATTTGCATCATCTACATCAGCAGGGAAGTGTCACCTTTGTTAAAAAAAGAACCACCGACACACAGACTTAATTATCTATTCAGAGTGCAAGCTAGCAGCTCAAATGTAGTGACTTTTTTCCAAAACCAAACCAGATATTTAAAGAGGCATGATCAAAATCATGCTTATCTGAAAAATTAACAGTAACTTCTAAAGGTACTTATAACTGATCTTAAAGAAAGGCTTGCTTCTGTGTTTTATATTGTATATCTTTTATATAATTGGCTTGGCTGCTTATCTGTTGCCAGTTTTCTCCTGTCTTTGTTATGTGGCTGAGAAAAACATCTTTTTAATAAAGGAGCAAATTGTTGTTTTAAAGTTACAGATGTTGGCAGGTAGCCTCAGACTTCTGGTAGGTTTGTCTTTGAGCTCGACTAATGTGGTGTGATAAATCTGCTCTCCTTCCACCGAAACGTTGAGTGGTTTAGATTGTAAAAGGTATCATTATTTCAATTACTTTTCCTTCTTGTCAATCAAACCAGTAGTTTGAAATTCGGTATCAAACCCTTTTAAGATGCTGTTAGGTCAAATAGCACTGGAAAATGCATCTAATAAAATGCTGTTGAATAGCTTCTTTTAACTATTTAGTGCATGGTGTGTCATTAGTAATAAGCACGGTTGCAGTTCGGATTTGTAGAAAAGGCTGTTATTTTAGTTGAGGCTGTTCAAAGTCTCTGTGCTGGAGAGTCAGAAACACAGAAGCTCTGCAGCCTGCCGGCTCTTGCTGCTGCTGGGGCTGTCCCTGAGCAGCCCTGGCCGCGGGACCGCACCCCAGCCCGCCCTGGCACCGAGATGCTGTTACATCCATCGCTCTCCCCTTGCTCCGTGGCCTGCTAGCGCTTGTGGGACTCCTTCCCAGGACAGCTTTTTGAGCGGGGCAGCGGGACTATCTATACGTGTCCAGCTGTAGGCCAGAATCCCACGTGAGAGACCTTTGCTGGATGTTTAGCTCGTTTCATTCTCGGCAGAAATGTCAGTATCGCCCCCCGTGGCAGTGAGAGCTGCCGGGGCGGTGTGTGCCGGGGGGCCCTGCGTGCAGCCCGGGGGGCCCTGCGTGCAGCCCGGGGGGCCCTGCGTGCAGCCCGGGGGGCCCTGCGTGCAGCCCGGGGGGCCCTGCGTGCAGCCCGGGGGGCCCTGCGTGCAGCCCGGGGGCCGCGCTGCTCTCCCGCCGCCCTTGGCCGCCGCTGAGCCCCGCCGCTGCCGCTGCCACCCGGGCTGCCTGCATTTCTAACCGGAGCTGCTGCTCCCCTCCGCCTGCTGCACCCCAGGTGGTGCTGGAGGAGGAGGAGGAGAGGCTGCTGGTTTATTCAGGCAGTGATGCTAGGATTGTGGGCGGGAGCAACTCCTTTTTTTTTTTTTCCCCTCTTCTCTTCCCCCCCCCCCCCCTTTTTTTTTTTTCTCTTCTCCTTGTCTTCCCTCTTCTCTCCCGCACTTCGACTTTGCTGTCTCTGCACTGCAGATCCCCGCTAGCCGGGAGAGCCGCTGCCCGCCCCGCCATGCCCCCTTCCCCGCCGCCCTAGGGCGAGCTTTCGGGCACGGCCGGCAGCCATCGCCCGGCGGGCCGGGGCTGCCATGCGGCAGGACAGGCTGACGGGCTCCCTGCGGCGCGGCGGGCGATGCCTGAAGCGGCAGAGCTCGGGCGGCGGCGGTGTGGGCACCATCCTCAGCAACGTCCTCAAGAAGCGCAGCTGCATCTCCCGCACGGCGCCGCGCCTGCTCTGCACCTTGGAGCCAGGTAACCCGCTCTCCCCCCTCCTCTCCCCGGGCTGGGCGGCCGGGCGGCGGCTGCAATCCCGTAAGCGGCTTAGCGGGGAGCGGGATTGGGGTGTTGGGGGGTGGGGGGGGGGGGAAGCGGCCGCGGCCCGGGCCGCCGCCTCCCCGCGGGGTCGGCTCGGCTCGGCGGACGCGGCCGGAGGGCGATGAGGGCCGCGGGTAGGTGGTGGGGGGTGGTGGGTGGTGAGGCCCTGCGCCCCGGGGGCGGCGGCGGCGGCCGGCACCGGCCCGAGGCAAATGGCCGCGCCGCTGCGGCGGGGCCCGGCCTGCGTGAGGCGGCGCGGCGGGGGTGTAGGGAGCGCGGCGGCCGAGGCGGCGGGGGACCCGCCCGGGCTGGGGGAGCCAGGCCGGCCGCAGGCGGGAGGCCGGAGGCGTCCGCGGGCCCTGCCGGGGGCGAGGGGGAACGACGACGACACGGACACAGCGCGCTGCCCGCTGCCCCCTTCCCCGGGGGGGCTCCTCCTGCTCTCCACACCCGGCGCCGCCCGGCTTTTGTGCCGTTTGGCTGTGCCCGGTGCCCTCCGCCTCCCTCCCCTCCGCTGCCCCCCCTTCCACCCCACACCCCCCCGGTCTTTCCGCCGGGCTCTCCCCGTCACCCCCGGCACGGCCGAGCCGTCGGGGCCCGGCGGTCCCCCCGCAGCCTCACCCAGACCCTTCCCGCTAAACCTGCTCGCTCTTGACTTGCCGGAGCCCCCTCCTCCCGCCCAGCCTTTGTCTGCGGTAGGGTGTTGTCTGAATGGGCAACCATGCCTTTCCGAAGGGGGAAGGCATCGGCTCTGCACCTGGGGGTTTCTTTTTTTTTTTTTTGTTTTCTTTTTTTTTTATTTTTTGTATCCTGCTTCAGTACCGAAATGTTTTAAGGACCAGGTGGTCAGCCAACAACGTGTGCTCCAGGGAGGTGGGCTGTCACAGCTAAAATGTTGCTGAGCTGTTGCCTAATCCTAGACATTTACAGCCTGAAAAGGTCTGCTGAAAGGTACAGCAACACATAGAAAATATGTAAGATTCAGTTTCCCATTGTACGAGCTGTGTGTGCATCAAGCACACAATGCTGACTGCCTCTGTGTTTGAGATGAGTTTCGGATGCTATTATTGATAAGGTCTCAGATATATTCCTGGTATACATTTATGGGATTGCTGTTATCAAGGAGATTTCCTGACTCGTAATTCTCACAGACCCCTGCTCCTACAGTAGTCTTCTAATATCCCGGGTAGGGATGTTATCTGGATAATGACATGCTTTTACTTACACTCACACAAAGACCAGAGGGAGATGATTGGAGGCGTAGCCACAAATGCCGTCGTCTGAAAGCTAGGAAATCCCGCTGGGTTGGGGTTTCCATATTGTTCATATGTAGGTAAATACAATGATGTCATTCAGGATACATGCTTTCAGAGAGTGATGGAGATGGGACACCTAATGAGCCCGTAAAAATAAGCTGAATGAAGTTTCCTTCAGATTTTCTTAGTGTCTGTATCAGCTGTTGGTTTGTATTGAGAAATTTCTGTAGACTGGAGATTTTAGATGTGCTTTGATACATCCCAGTGAGCTCTGGCTCTTGACAAAAGTGATTTCATGCAGAGTTACTCAGAATGTTACCTTTATTTCTAATGTTGCAGATGAAAACCTACATTTAGAGATAAATTACAGGGCAAGGCTAAAAATCTTCCTGAAGCAACAAATGACAATAAGGTGGTAGTTTACATTGCCATTTTTTTCCCCAAGTTTGGACTCCCACTGCACAGGAAGCTGCTTTAGGCCTTTTTCCTCATTTGTTTTCAATAAAATATTTATTGGCTTTCCATGGGAGAAGTTTCAACAGCTGCTTTTAAGTACAGCCAAGAATCTACGGTGATGTGCTTTGTAAGTTTGAAGCTACAGCTTTATGGCTTACATGCGTGTATCAGAACAGATGACCTTGCTATGCTTTTTCTGGTTTAGTATTCGTGAAAAAATCCCAAACTCTGCCCCATCCTTTGTTTAACATTGAAGAGTGGGAATTTGGTTCTTTCACCCAGTACTTGACTGACCACAACATTTTTCTCCCCTCTTCTGGCTCTTTATGTGTGGTCCTGTGCTACGTTTTGGTCATGCAGTGGAAGACTGCTAGGGTTTGGGAATCCTAGGGGTATAATGTACCCTCTTACAGCCTTTTGTTGTCAGGAGACATTGTGTATTTTACTTGGAAAAGCTAACGGGACTGGGTTTTGTGGGGTTTTATCTTTCTTTTCCTTTTTTTTTTTCCCCTTTCCTTTTCTTTTTTAAATAGCTTTTCTGCAGTGGTTTCTGGTGACCTCGTTGCAAGGGCATTGAACAGGCCTTATTTTGGCATTCCCCTGCCTTTCACAAGTTTGACTGGTGCCAAACATATGTACCTTTGTGTGTGCTTGTATTTGTGGAGCTAATAATTCATATGTGTTCCCAACGCATTCCCACTTACGTGAGTTAATACGCTTTTTAGGTATGAAGCATCAGTTAGAAGTGTATGAACCGGCGGTGATACTTAATATGTCGAGTGACACTGTAGCCTGGCTGGCTTGATGTAAAAGGGCTGAGTTGTACTGACAGCGCTTACAGTCCCCGAGAGTAGGAACTGTTGCTGCCTATATGGTACATTTCTGCCAGGCTCTCCATGCAGAGGAGATGGGAAGAAAAGTTCCTATAGAACTCGAAAGGGTCTTTTCTGCAAAGAGCATGTGTTTAGTTAATGGAGAGGAATGGAGCCCAGAGATGGAGGATTGACAAAAAGGGGACAATCCAGTGAAAGTGGGTGCAGAAGTGGTAGGGTTGGATAGGTGTGGGGTACTGAGGTGGGAAGGAGCTGTCGTGGAATCCAAGTTAGTTTGTGGGGAGAAGGCGACTGAACACAGAATTAAAGGGAGTTGCTGGTAAGGTGTAGCAGATGATGGAAGTGTAAGAGAAAAGACTGTGGAAGAAGGTCCTGGGGAAGGGCTGGTGATGATGCAGGCAAGAGTGGACAGGATGAAAATGACAGGACTGAGTGCAAAACAAACAAACAAACAGGTATGTGCAGGGGTGGGAGATTTATTAGGAAAAGGAGAATGATGGAGGAAGGAAGGTTTGGGAAACCAAGAGAGGTTGGAATAGGGATAGGCATTAATTTACTTGACGCTCTAAAGTCCAAGGATAATTGCAGTGAGGAGTGCAGAAACTGCACATAGCAAGATGGTTCTTGTTCCAGAAATAAGTAACAGGCAATGAGCTGCCGCTGCCTGCTTGCTGGTTGCCTTCCTGCAGGTGTCCCGGGAAGTCCCTGGGTGGGTGTAGCCTTTCCTTGCTCTGTCCGTACTGTTTGTGTTGCAGCATTTTTTACTTGCTTACTTGCTGAATTTTTATTGAACAAGGTTGTAATTTTTTGTGTTTAGGAAATGTAAATTCTTTAAGATGGATAGGAATGAAGAACCATTCCTGTATGGTCTGTGGCTCACGCTCCATGGCTCTTCCCCTCCATCACATAGTTTGGGTTTTGAAATATTTCTAACTGGGAACAAACAAGGGGATGCAGACTCCATGACTTCTACTAGAGGTTGCAGTGCACGGTCTGACCAAGAGGTTCCTCACCATACAGAAGGGATAGTGCCGTGTAGTCTGGTGTTACCACATGAGGTCATTCTCATTTCTAGTAATTTTCACATCTGTCTTAATTGTCTGCCACGATTTAATAAACTTTTGTAGATGGAGATTCAAGGGTCTCATTTCAGTCTCATTTAATCAAAAGAGACAGCTATTTGAGCCCCTTTGTGAGCTCCAGGGTCATGATGTTCATTTAAATGACAGATACATTTTACCTTATTCTGAGGTTGTATCTTACTGTGCTTGATCTTTTGCAGAATTGGCTGTCTCTGCTTGCGTCTTTCTTATGAAATGTGTAAGACAGAGCAAAGTTGTCACTGGGGTCTCTCAGCCTTAGAAAACTGTGAAGTGATTTAATATTCATTTTCCAACTCAGCAGACAAATACATCATTATTTTGGAAGGCTATTGCTTCCTTGCTACAAGGCAGTGTTAGAGCATGTCAACATCTGTTACCTTAACAAAAGGAGTTCTTGGTCATGATATCTTTTTGTATGCGTTAGGGTTTTCCAGTGCTTACTGCAAGATTGCTTGGGAATGTGACTCACTTCTTCGCATTTACAGTAAATGTGATACAATTTCATCTTAGTAGGTTACTGGTGTTGCTTTGAATTATCATGAAAAGATTTATCTCTTGGGAGTCCCTGCTGAGTGCCATGGAGTTATGGGGCAGAATAGTAATAAACAGTTACTTCCAGGAATAATTCTTAATCCTTTAATGTTTTTCAAGGCATTTCTATTACGGCTTGAAGCTTTTATGTTTCTAGATCTGACAAGCGTGTCTTTTAAATCAGAAGCAGGGAAATGAAAGCACCAATCCCTACATCTCAGTGATGCAATTCTAAAATGCTAAAATTCTAAACAATACTGCTTTTTGTGTGAATTTTCTTTCTTTCTCTTCCCTCTCCTCCCACCAAAGGGAAAAAAACCCCACCCCAAACCTTGAAGGAGAAGACTTTGTCTTTAAATGCATATTTATCAAGCAGTAAGGTTTTAAATGACTTATCACCGCTTTGGTATGCAAATGCTGAAAGGCATTTTACATGCCATAACTAGCAAATGCCACTACGGTTTGGGTTTCTGTCAGACTCGCAAGCTTAGTCCTCCAAAGCAGTGAGTATTACTGCTGAGTTGATTAGCATGGAATTTATATGCTTAAAACCTTGCAGGATTAAAATCTGGCTTTTTTTCTTAATATACATGTCTATTAAAATACATATTCAAAAATATTTGGCTTGACATTCTAGAAAGACAAGATGGTAGGCATAACATAATTTTAAATATGGAGCAATCCGTCGTATTAAATTACGGAGGGAAAACAAAGAAAGGCTTTCGTCTTCGTGCCAGCGGACTTGAGCGAGGGGACGCGCCGGGACGCGGTGTTCAGCACCTGAGCGCTGGACAGCGGCATTTGAAGGACCGAGGAGTTGCACATTCAGAGTGCGGGGTATAAAGCCAATTAAAAGTGTTACTGTTCTGCGTGTTAGGGCATCCTCCCGTGCCACAGCCAGCATCCAGTGTAGCCCAACTTGAGATCCTAGTAGTTAATGTAATATTGTATTTTATAGACTATTAGCAGGCATACTTTATAACAACTAAAATAATTTGCTTATATGGCTAAAATAAAATCTAAGCTTAAATGAGAATACTGACCAAATGTGCTTTATGTTCTGAGGAATTGTAAAAAATTTGGCATTATGAGCAATAAAATAATTTTAGCACCTCAGACTTAGAAATTAGTTTTGAGTGATTTAATGTCAAGAAGTTGAAATAGATGGAAAGAAACTGTGTCTGTATATATTTTTTTCTGTGCATGAATATGATAGCTTGCAGTGTACAAATTCAGTTTGTAGAATAGCAAACATGTTTTTAGTGAAATGAGTTGTGTTGAGCTACATCATTAAAGAGGATATTACTACATTTTAAAAACCTTTTGTCCCTATACTTCTTAACACATGCCTTGAATCCACTGTGAAGACAAGAATTCACAGAAACAGGTTGAAATCTAGTTGTTGAAACATGCAGCTAAAATCTTGTGTTCTTATTTCAATTGTGGGGTTATTTTTTCCCTTCTGAGCTAAATGAAAATAATGACCATGATTATTTTTTTCCTTTTTGTTTCTAGGGGTTGACACAAAATTGAAGTTCACTCTTGAACCATCTTTAGGTCAAAA
This sequence comes from Pluvialis apricaria, assembly GCA_017639485.1. NCBI lineage: Eukaryota > Metazoa > Chordata > Aves > Charadriiformes > Charadriidae > Pluvialis > Pluvialis apricaria. Next base: position 184,458,817 of record CM030007.1, on the reverse strand, counting down.
TGGTTTTCAGCAGGTAATTTGATTCATTTTTCTCTTGAGTTTATGAAGGACTGGGTTCTCTTCAGTCAAGGTACTTGCCCTAGTTCAAAAGTGCATCTGTCATCATAATGTCAGCATATTATTTGCAATTGCATCAAGAGCTGTTCCATTAGTGTTTGGAAAATGCAATAGGCTTTAATTGCTTACTCAGATATCTCATAAGTCTTTGTGTCCTGGAATATATTTTTGTTACATCATTAAGTAATTAATCTATATTTTCCCTGTGAGTAGATTTAGTTAAACTATGAAATGTGTGCAGTAAAATGAAATGAGTGTGCATGTCTGTAGTGCTGTAAATGTTGCTATGCTGTTGCATTAGACTAATGGTGGATTTTATACATTTTTGGATGCTTTTTCTTGTAGTGGCATGATGCGCTCAAAGCAGTTGCCAGATTGCCAACAGGCATACCGAAAGAATGGCGGAGAAAGGTAGGTAGACCTACACTCTTTGTGGGGCATACTGCCTGTGGGTTTCTCAGGAGAGGTGAATAACATCAATATCATCAGTGTTTTATTATCACTGTTTAATTTGGAAGTTTTAAGTTGTACTGGGGATTTTACCTAGTTTACATTCTGCAGTGATAACCTCAGAGGGCAGCTGGAGAGACTGAGGAGACAGGTAAGATGGTGTTTTCAGTAGTCGGGCTCTTTCTGCTTGCGGCTTAGGTAACTTGTTCCGGTGCAGGTGTTACTGCTTCATTCTGTCAGTCTCAAGGAATTGCATTGGTGAAGCTGCCCCTGCAGCTGAAGATCAACTGAAAGCAGAGCAAATCTCCAGTGTAGGCTGTCATACTTATGAAGGTGGAGTTGATAGATGCTCGTGCTGACAAGAATGCTCATTGAAACACTTGATGGGGAAAAAGCAGATCGCCTAAATTAGGGAAGTTCAGAGTCAGGAGTGATACAGAATGGTAGATTACGCCATTAATGGGAAATTGCACTGAGTTAGTGTTGTAGGAAAGGGTCCAGAGGGATTTTGCTAAACTTTATTACTTTCTTCAACAGTGTCTGAAGTTCCCTAGCCTGAAAAACATCATGTCTATTCATCTTTTATATAAAACTGCATCACATGATCTCAGCTTTAAAAATGCAATTTTAATAAAAAGAATATTTTTTTAAGCTTTATAAAATATATTTAGTTACAAGTATTTTTATGCATCAGATTAATTTCCTTTTCCTGTTTTCTTTTTGCTATCTTTCCAAACTGAACTGTTCATCTTTACAAATGAGAGGGGAAGGAAACGGAAGACTTACAGGGGCATTGTCTTCATCACACCGCTATGACTTTATTTTTAATCTACAAGTCCGGTGAATCATTATATCCCTCTAACAGCCTTTTTTCTTTCCTGAAATGTTATTTTCTCACACTCCATTAAGTCACTCAGACAGTTTTCCATGGTACGTGAGTAGCAGGGGTCATAGAATCACAGAATGGTTGAGATTGGAAGGACCTATGAAGGTCATCTGGTCCACCCCCCTGCCCAAGCAGGGTGACCTACAGCTGGTTGCCAGGACTGTGTCCAGATGCCTTTTGAGTGTCTCCAAGGATGGAGACTGCCCAGAGAGATTGTGCAATCTATGTCACCCTCCCAGTACAAAAGTGTTTAATGATGTTTGGGCAAAACCTCCTGTGTTTCGGTTTGTAGCCATTGTTTCTGGTCCTGTCACTGGGCACTACTGAGAGGAGCCTGTACCTTCAGGTATTTATATAAATTGGTAAGATCTCCTTGAGCCTTCTCTTCTCCAGGCTGAACAGTCCCAGCTCGCTCAGCTTTTCCTCATAGGAGAGATGTTCCGGTCCCTTAATCCTCTTAGTGGCCCCTGGCTGAACTCTCTTCAGTAGCTCTGTAGCTCTCTTGTACTGGGGAGCCCAGGACTGGACACAGCACTCCAGGTGTGTCTCACCAGGGCTGAGCAGAGGGGAAGGATCACCTCCCTCGACCTGTTGGCAGTGCTCTGCCTGATGCAGCCCAGGAGGCTGTTCGCCACCTTTGCCACAAGGGCACATTGCTGCCTCACAATCAACTCAGTGTCCATCAGAACCCCCAGCTCCTTCTCTCCAAAGCTGCTTTCCAACTGGGTGGTCCCCAGCATATACTGGTGCCTGGGGTTGTTCCTCTTCAGCTGCAGGACTTTGTACTTCTCCTTGTTGAACTTCACGAGGTTCTTGTTAGCCTGTTTCTCCAAGGTGCCTTTGGGCTTAACAGCCACTTCTCCCAGTTTTGTGTCATCAGCAGACTTTCTGAGGGTATGCTCTGCCACGTCATCTAACTCAGATCTGTCTTTTCCTTCTATGGGAAGGAAAACTCGACTCAATGCCCAACTCTGTGTTTGCTCATATGTGACCACATGATGCTAACCAAAGACGCAGTGTTAAGAAAATGGATGTGGTCTTTTCACTGCCATTCCCTGGTTTCCCAATGAGTTTAAGATTGATACCAAAATAAAAGAAGCATTTTGTGTCAGCAGCATGCCGATTGCCTCCTTTGCTGGCAGCAGAAGGAGCAGGGAGACATCTGCATTGTTGCTGTGGCATGTGACGTTTGTTTTCTGGGGCTGGCAGAGGTAAAGAATCCAGTCAAACAACATCAGTAGGATGTCAGCAGTGCCAAAGGCTGCTGGAAGGCAGAACAGCAGCATTCCTCCGCATGGGTGGCTTTGCAAAAGTGTGGGAAGGGACATTTAAATTCAGAAGACATGAGATTCTGGGAGCTGTCTATAAATTCCTTCATCATGCAACTAAGTGTTGAAATCTGTGGGAAGCGTCTGAATTGCTTTTCTCGCTTGAGTGAGTTAACGCCTGATATAAAACTCAGCCAATTTGCTTTCATGATTTCTTTTGGTTTCCTGAAGGGAAAGATCCTTTATTGTTACTTCTTGTCATTGTATGTTCTGTTATGTATCTTTTGTGGTTCAGGAACTTTTCAGATGTTTAATAAAGGTGCAGCCTTTGTCTTATACACATGCATAAGTCTGTTCTGCTAATTATTAGTCTTTAAAATGAGTCAAAATGTTTATTTTCAGAACTCCCTGTAGCACCAACAGCTTAGGAAGTCCTCTTGTAAGAGTAAGGGATACTTTCAGATCAATCACAAGTGGTTAATATTAGATGCTGTTTCTTCTGCAAAGTTGATCAGAAGAGACCTCTGGTGAAGACGAGCACCACTAGATTTCTTTTCTGGGGTTTTCAGGAGATGGATCCATGGTTGGGTTTGAGGAAGGCCTGCAGCAGTGTTACCTTTTTATAAAACTCCTTGCCGGTTATGAGGTTAGAAGGGCTGAACTGACAAGGAGGGTCCTTGCAGAAGAGTGTGCTTCCATCTTGGAGGGCTGCTGTGGATTCAGTTTCTGACAATGGACTTGCATCTTTGTAAGCAGTTTACAGATGCGAATGCTTAATGCTAACCGTTTCCTTGTTTTCCGTTTTGGGGAGCGAGGTATTACTTTAATTGTGCAAAAATTGTTTTAGATATAGCCCTCTTCTGCATATTTCAGTCCTAACAGCAGATCATATATGGGTGAAACTGATGAGGTTCATCTAATGGTATATATCGAAACTGTTCATATTTTATCTGAGAAATAATTCATTTTGACTTGCTTTTTATATTTCTAGGTTTGGCTGACCCTGGCTGATCAGTACTTACACAGTATAGCCATTGACTGGGATAAAACCATGCGTTTCACATTTAATGAAAGAAGTAATCCTGATGATGACTCTATGGGCATCCAGATAGTAAAGGTAGCCAGCTAATTTGTTATTTTATTTTAATTTTTTAATGAAAATTTGATTATTTTTTTCTTTTTAATAGATGGAATTTGGATTTATTTTGTTGTCTGTAAATATTTTGGCAAAAATTACATCTTAATTCCCTTTGGCTCACCAAAATTATTTCTTTGGCTTCTGTTGTCGTTCTGCACTGGTCTGGTTAGTGTTAGCTGGGGAAAAAAAATGCTATTACTTTTTTTTTCTCAATTTCTAATTTTTATTTAAAAAAAAAGACTGGAGTTCAATGGAGACAAAGGTGGGGTTTTTTTCCCCCTTTCCCTAAATAAACACAAATGCTTGGTGGGATTAAAAAGTATGTTTTATAACATAGCAATTGAGCATTTTTCAGTTACTTTACAGTAGAGAAACACCTTTGTCTAGGTATATTTCTCAACTAACGAACATGTAATATTTAAAGCAGTGGGCAGTTCTAAGGACGAGCTTAATAGATTTGTATTGCTGTGGTGACTTAAATATTAGTCTATTTACCTATTTAGGAGAGATTGTGTTCTATGGTCACCTCAATTAGAGTATGCAGAGCAAAATACTTTATGTTCCTGATTATTACAATTGTTGTCTGTACTTGGTAATTTAAGCTTATAGATATTACTTATGAAATATTAAACATTGCAGTACATGTTTTGCCTTTCGCTTATAAATAGCTTAACTCTCAAGGACACTGTTTCTGTTTTTTTATGGGGTGAAAACTTAGTTGCCTCGTAGTTCTTTCATGCTTCAATAAAAACAGCTGCTCTTTTTTGCTCAATTAAGCAGCTGTTATGTCTTGCCTCTTTGAAACCTAGATATCTGTTAATATCTTCCATGACACCTTCATATGAACATCTTTTAGGTAACTTGTGTATTTAAGAGCTTGCTGAACCTGTTTTTCTTCAGAAAGCTAAGGATTTACAGATTAAAAAAGAAACATTGTTATCAACGTTGGGAGTCTGTATTGGGAGGGTGGGACAGACGGGAGGACTAAAGGGGGAAGGAAAATGCACATCTTTTCTGTCTGTTCTTGTCTTTTTCTCTTTTTTTTTTTTTCTTTTCTTCTCTTTAAAGGACCTTCACCGAACTGGTTGCAGTTCTTACTGCGGCCAGGAGGCAGAGCAAGATCGAGTGGTATTAAAACGTGTTCTGCTGGCTTATGCCAGGTGGAATAAATCTGTTGGCTATTGTCAAGGATTTAACATACTAGCTGCACTTATTCTGGAAGTAATGGAGGGCAATGAAGGGGATGCCCTGAAAGTGAGTAAAATATTTTTTTTCGTTGTTGAAGATTGCTTTTAGTTAGTGAACTCTAGAATAAATCAGTGCTTGAATTTTGTAGACAGCCTAAAAGAGCAGGATTCAACTGATTTATGTCTGTGGGTTGTTTGTTAACCTGTCTGAGATAAAATGAACATTTTGAACGTTACCACTGTTATTTTTTTTTTCAAACAGAAACTAATTAGGGCTTGGCCATAATAAAAATAAATGGGAACACTGCTACTGACTTTAGAATATCTTATCCCATGATCCCAAATCTGCTTCCAAACACCATAGGAAGCCAAAACTTTCAGATTCTGTTATCCACCTCTTGTGTGGCAGTAGCATGTGAGGCAGTTAATAAAACTGCTGCATTTTAAAGCAAATTTTAGGAAAACACAAAATAAATACTTAAAGTGAAAGTAAATCACCTTGAAGCTACTTTCTGGGCTACATTAGTCATACAGTGTTTTATTTTTTTGGACCTTTTCCATTCTAATTAAAAGAAAGCTTCATGAAATTTATAATATGTCAGCAAATAGACATACAGGATCACAGAACATGGTTTAAGGTTTGCCAAGATCATGTGCAAATTTCCTTAAGTAAACTTGCTCATATGTGTGAGTTGCAGCCAAATTAGTAAAAGGCGACTGTGACTCTTGAGATACTGTGCTGTTTGTTTTGCCTTAGACAATGATTTAAATATGGTAAGTACTTAAATTCACTCGGAGCTCCTAAAATATAAAGCTTGTGGTAGTAGAGTCCAGCTAGCTAGTATTTAATACTTAATTCTAGAGAGCTGCCTGTAATAGGAAGAAAATACCATAATATACCTACTTTATATCAGAGAGTAAAGCTTCCTTTCAATAATTCTTGCTAAAAATTTCCTCAGTTTTTTTAACTATAATTTGTCACATTTTATTGTGATCTTACACTGTCCAGAAGCTCCTAAAATGCATTATGATAATATAGGAAATACAATTGCCCAGGGTTTATGAAGTCCAAATTGATTATAAGATCTGTGTGCATCCTTATGTTATTGGATTGTCTTTTACTGTGAGCGGCATCAGGCTCCTTGTGCTAAGGAAACAATGGAATGGTGCCAGATTGCTCTGGGGAGGTAAAGCACTGAAGGCTGGTTAGCACCGAAATGGGTCTTGCATGGCAGAAATATGAATGGAAAAGAAGGGTACTTTCTTTTCCAATCTTAGTGCGTGGGCTTTACAGGGTAAGAATTTCCCGAGAAGAGGGAAAGAAGAAAGATCCAAAAAGGAACAGGGTAAGGGAAAAAAAAAAAAAAAGGAGTTGGGGGTTAGCATGTGGCTGTTTTGTAGCCACTGTGCTGTCTAAAACAAGTGATGAGTGACTTTGGAACAGCTGCAGAGGCTGTTGCCTGTAAAGCTGCCCTCAGGATTGGAGCTACGGGGAAACTATGTTTGGATTATTGCAGAGTCTAGGAGTTAAGGGAACAAAGGGATTCTCGGGGCTCACCAGTCAGGTCCCCTTTCTGGGAAGGACATTATAAACAAAAGCTCTGCGTCTGGGAAGTGTCTCCCAGAGGCTGGGAAACAGCTGGACATCGGGGGGCTTCAACAGCACAGGACCCAACGTAGTAGCTTTGGTGAATTCCCAGCCAGCAATGCTCGCGTCTTTACTAGTTAAGGTAAGCATGTTTAAGTTAAATCCCTGAAGACACCTCAAAGTTAGCCCACTGAAATTATGGTAAGCAAGAAAATCATAGCTTGCATGTGTAGAAGCTATCAAAATATGCATAGAAGTCTCATAGATGTTGAAACTTAAAAAACATTTTTTTCTGGACATTATTGTGGGGAAATACTACAAAGTCAAGTAATAAAAATAAATATACAGAGAAGCGTCATGAAGACAGTATCTATTGCAAACTGGTAAATACATGAAGCTGCTTTTTTAAAAAAGCATTCTCAAAATAATTTTCATGCCAGTGAAATAGAATGGACTTCAGTGTTGCAAAAAGATTTCTGTTCTTTCCTGTGCTCTCATATATCTGAGATTTCTGAAGTAATACTACTCAGTGGGAAGGGAGCAAAATCCTTTATAAAATAGCTTCTTTAAGGTAGGGATTTATAGCTTATGTCATAAGACATTAATGAAAACACAAATAGCATAGTTGTAAGTTAATGCTGTTATATTAAATTATTTTTCCATGGTTGAAATATATCTGAACAAAATAAAGCATTTTTTTTTAAAAGACAGTGAGGTGTCCCACTATTCAGCAAAGGTTAGGGAATGCATCTGACAAAATATGAGACTCCAGCTTACTTGTGTACCGTGTTTTGATCACCTGTTTACTTTCAATCCTTAAAAGTTAACAAAAACAAAAAACCCATCAAAAATGTGTGAAAGCTATTGATTTGCCTGTATCAACTACTGATGTACATGCTTTAAAACATGGAACTGTTACTGCCCGGAAAAATCTTGCAAGGACAAGTGGTAGTATGTGGTCACAAGCGACTGGGGGAGAAAAAGAAGCAGTAAGCTACCGCTTATGAAAGGTGGTGCTCTTGGAAGTCCAGTGTCTTACGAGGTGTTCTGGTGGGCATCTTGTGAAAAGAGAGGGATTGGAAGGAGGATTGTCTCCTGTGTATGAAGGTGCCATGCTCCTCTGAAGCATTAGAGGCTGTATGAAACAGATGATAAGGATGCTCCTCGCTTAACATTTTAACAGACGAGTAACGGAGGGTTGAACCAGACGGGATGACTGCATGCAGGCTCTCTGGATAGTTTGTAGAGTGGCAATAGAGATTGTAAAAGATCTTGAAGTGAAGGTCAGCGTCTTCTGTTGGGCTGATGATATGCATCAAGTTTTGCATATTTCTTTGTTGCATTTTTTTCATTCTCAAAAGTTTCACAGTATCCAGTTAATAATACATTACTACCCGTATAGTTGAGCTGTCTCACTTGAAACAGATGTCTGTTTAAAATGTCTCATGCTGCTTAATTTAGCACCTTTTAAAGTGACAAGATGAAGTGCAGCACACGGTAACACATCACAGTAAAATGTGTGGAGCATGTCTTTTGAAGAACAGTATCTTGCATTTTGGAAAGGGGAAAAAAAGATTATGTAGAAGATCAGTCTTCTAGCTGTGGCAGTTAACCAGAGAAGGGACAGTGGAACTTTCCAACAGTGTGGGGAATCTCGTAAACACGTACAGTATCAGCAGTGCCAAAAGGTGCCTTTAGTTTTAGTAATGGTTCCAATTTGGGCATATCTTACTGTGACATTGATTTCAGTCATTAATGGTTCATAAATTCTGGGCAGCTTCAAGGGGCCTTTACACCTTGATTGCATGTGGATACCTAGAATACTCGTGGATGCTTAAAACGATAATGTTTTCTCCCCATCTAAACGGAGATACCAGAGGCATGTGTTGCCACTGGCTCCGAGCCATTCTGTAGTGAACAGGGAACTTTAAAATTCTATATTTTTTTTCTGTTATTCCTAGGAAACAACTGGCTCTGCAAATCCTACATGTTTATATTTAATTTTCCCCACAGATCATGATTTACCTAATTGATAAGGTGCTTCCTGATAGCTATTTTGTCAATAATCTCCGTGCTCTCTCTGTGGATATGGCTGTTTTCCGAGATCTTTTACGAATGAAGCTTCCTGAACTGTCCCAGCACTTAGACACCCTGCAAAGAGCTGCTAACAGAGAAAGTGGAGGTAGGTTCAACAGAAAATGCTATTAAATTAATTTTCCTCTTGTATGATCTGAGCAGTGGTCTAAAAATATTTGTTTACTTGAGTTTATTGCTTAGAATATATATTTTAAATTGTTTAGGTGAAAGATGACGGTTTCCATTATTGTTAATCTTAACATAAATAGGTAGCACTCTCAGGGAAAAAATAAAGGGGAAATAATTTGGTTCCACTACTAACTGCAAACAGAATCGCGTTGACAAGGATATAAAATGTATGGCGTGACAACACTGTAACACACAGCTTAGTACAAGGGCTACCTTGAAAACGTTGTTTCTTGCCTTAGCTCATGATAGCAGTCCTACCGTTGCTTCTTGTAGTGGCTAGCTGACATAGCTGTTTTGGGAAGAGTTACAGCGTGGGAGCCAGTGGTGGCTGGTTAGTATTTCTTCACCTGGATACTTAGCAATACACAGGTGCAAAACTCAGAAGTACTTCTTAGGTTGCTACCTGAAAACTGGCTTTGCACTGTGATTTTTTTTTTTTTTATTTTTTTTTTTCCTCCCCCGGTATAGTATTCCCTCCAGAATTTTTTTTTTTTTTTTTTTTTTTTTTAAAGCAAGATACAGCTCTTTTATTTGGGAGTGTTTTGGGGAGGGTGAGTTTTTTTGTTGGTAGTTGGTTGGGGTTTGTTTGCAGTCTGGGAGCTAAGTGTACCCTGAGTTCCATTTTAGAAAAGATCTGCTATCGTGTTCCATGTAGATAAACTGTGACTGTGCCCAAACTGTATAAAAACAAAGAATGGGTATCAAGGAGGTATTTGCTGTTTGAAAGTGTTTTCACAGGCAACTGCCTCTTTGGTCATGGCCTTCAGTGCATCAGTTGATACCAGGATGCACAAAGTGTTCTCTGAGCTTAACAAGAAAGTAAAAAGCTTCAGAGTTCCAGGCTGAAATAATAAATCTTCTTTGAAATGTAACAAGCCAAAAGGAAAACTGAATGTGTTACAGTCGCTTCTGCTAACCTGGCAGTGCATTAGGATATTAAAACAATAGATAAGACTTTACAGAGACAGTCACCTTCACCTTTGCATAGATAAAGACTTCTTATGCCATTAGTTTCTGAAGAAATGCAGCGTTTTGTTTTCTTTTGGTGTTGTGTGTTTTTTGTTTTTTGTTTTTGTTTTTTTAATAAAAGCTTTTAGGTCATATGGCTTTGGGGAAGGAAAAACAATCTTTCTAATATACGAAAAAAAAGCCTGGTGGTGTTTTCCAAGTCTTACAGTCCAAAACCAATGCTGCTGCTTAGAGCTTTTTGCAGTGCAGCAGTATGAAAGGTGACTTAAATACGTCATTTTTCCATCGCTCTTTTTCTCAGCTTGTCTTTGGACAGCTGCAGGCTAAGTAAGTTTTGAGCAGTGACAGAGGTAATAGAATGTCTGTAAATTACAATTACTTTAAGCAATTTTTTCTATTTATTTATTTCAGGAGGCTACGAACCCCCACTTACAAATGTCTTCACAATGCAATGGTTTCTCACTCTCTTTGCCACTTGCCTGCCTAACCATACAGTTCTGAAGATCTGGGATTCAGTGTTCTTTGAAGGCTCTGAAATTATATTAAGAGTAGCTTTGGCTATCTGGGCAAAGTTAGGAGAGTAAGTGGCCATTTTATCTGATTTTTCTTTTCAGTGTGAACAATGTGTGTAACTTATGTTGTTCTGAAAAGCGTGTTCTCAATTCTAAACAAGATGCAGTCTTTCAGGAGAATACGCAGTTTTCTCAAAGCAGAATCAAAGTGCCTCCACGGCTTTCCCATCGTGTCAGAATGGGCATGATAATTAATTGATCCTTGCTGTAGAAAATGTCTCCAATTGTTTGTGTTGTCTGTGTATAATGTCTTCATGCTATGCTAAAAGGGTTGGTTGGACTTTCCGGAACATAGACCTCTGAGGGAGCTGGTAAATACTCTGTGGAAAGACTTGAGGCTGACTACCTAATTTAGTTGGGTACCTGAAGCTGGGGGTGTTAATTCCCTTATTTTCACTTCAAGATTTAAGGATTTGAGCCCATTGGCTATACTCAAGAAAAGTTTAGTGTTACTAAGAGAATGATTTAGTGTTACATGCTTCTTTTCTGTAGACAATTTTTCCTGAAATTCTGTGCTTTTAAGTGTGTTCTAGCCAAGTTTCTATTATAGTCCTTTATGGTCTTGGAGACTCACTCTGTAAGATGAGACACAAGCGATAGTTAGTTCTTCTAAACTCCTCTGTTGTCATAGCAAATATTTGCATTCCAAAGAGCATACAGTGCTCCTGGAGAAATGAGTTTTGTCACTGACTTCAGTGGGAGGTGTGAGCCCTGGCAGGTCGAGCAGATGTTAGTTCAACTGGAAACTTTTTTCAGCTGGCATCAGCAGCTGCATCAAATTTTTCTTGTGATGCCTATCAACACTCACCTTCCTTTTTTCTCTGAGACTGAACTGCTGGGATTTATGTTCAGCTCTGCCCCTGAAGGTTTTATTTCTTTTTTCTTTCTGAATAAATTAGCACTGCAGGACAGTAGCATTGTAAGAGACTTTGTTTAGGACATTTAATTTTTAATCTGAAGAATAATAATTAGAATAATAATTTCCTAAGAGCTTTATTTCTTCAGTTCATGAGTGAAACTTGCATGAATCATTTGCATTAGGATTAGGCTATATGTAGTCCCGTCGCAATAGGACCTTTTATCTAAATGTATGGTCCTATTGCAATGGATCTGTGTGCACTTAAAAGCTGTAATTAAAAATGTTCCAACTCATAACATGATAAAAAAGGAAGTCACTGCTTTGAAGATTTTACGGTGAAACTTAAAGAAAAAATGAAATGTGTTTTATGAAAATTGGAAGGAAAAGAATGAAGAAATCTATAAGAATATCTCCAAAAGAATAAGCTGATCGCACTGCACACCTTGTAACTATTGTTTGTGGGGAATTGGGGAAGGTCTGGCAGATTTGGGGGCAATTAAGAGAAAGGGACACTGGTGTGATAACTAGAGATCCAGAAGACAGTGAGTTGCTAAAATTGAACAAGAGTTTAAATTCATTAAGCTTGTGATTAATGATATCAAATGAGATGAGGAAGTAAAAGATCGAGCACTACGTCTTTGCTGGGAGAAGATTGTGATTTTTTTTTGTTGTTGTTCCTTTTTCTTCTCTGCTAGAAATAGAACGGGGGGATTTAAAGAAGTGGGGCCTGAAACAGTGATCATAGTCTCATGATCTTCATACCTCTCAAGACTATCTTTCTAGACATGAAAATGGGGTGAGAAGTGCTTTTCCTAAAATGTGGGCGGTTCAATCATACTTCTGTTTTGAGGGAGACTGAAGGAATGGGGAGGTTAAAAATAGGTGCAGTAGAGCAAGCAGTATGTGGAGGTCACGAGCGACTGAAAGTATTGGGGAAGGTAAGCAGTAAGTTAGTGATAATTGGCTACATACCCATTGTTTCTATGCTTTTTTCCTTCTACTTACTCATTCTTTTAGCTAAACTATGTTAGGATTTCAGTAGGAGTTTTATAGTTCAATGGTTGTTCTCCGTAGATGCTGAAGATCAAGGGAAGCTTCCTCTTCTAATCCTTAAGAAAAAAGGCTGTGTACTTTTTTGATCATTCCAGCAACTGTATCGTACAGGGGAGGCTACAACATGTAGACAGCAACGCACTTGTTTGGGATAGAAGTAAAGCAAATTTTTCACTTGACAGGAGAGGATGTTTAATGGCTGACCCTAATGTATGTAGAACAGCAATTTACAAAAGCATATTACCTATATTTCTCTTCCTCTAGCTGACACTCTGTGCGTGATTCTGTTTTTAGAAATTTAAAGAAAAGCATGGAGAAACAAAACAAAAAACAACCAAAAAGCCCCCCAGAACCAAACAAAAAAAAACCAAAACAAAAATGCCAAAACAAAACCAAAACTCACCCAAAACCAAACAAAACCCCCTCTGCATCTCTAAATTAGAATTAGGCTTCACAAGTATGCAGGATACGAGAGAATTTTGCTTCATTCTGTGTTATATGAGCTTAGCTCTTTTGAATACAATGACATATATTGACATACCTATACTTAATTTACTCCACTGGGATGTTTTCTGGCCAGAGAGTATGTTCCTGTCTGACGAAAAGAAGGTTCAACCAGTGAATTCAGCAGTTTGGTGTATAGTGAAGAATGGGTGCTGAGGCAGTCAAGAAATCTTTATGCTCCCTTTTTGAGCTGATGAGAGAGCTCCTTGTGCTAGTAGGACAGAGGTTTTATTGATTCTCATGTTGTACAAGTGAAAGGGGCAGAGGGAATAACCTGTCTGGACGTGCATGAATCTCTGTCGTGGGCAGTCAGGACAGTAATCTGTGCTCAGTACATCCTTTTACTGCACCAGTATTTCCAATGCGATGTGCACAGTTTTATTATTTGGAAGTGTAGGTAGGATTGCGATAAACTTAAGAATTAAGGTGACTAATGGGAGTGCGTGTTTTATGATGACAGAAAGTTCAGCTTTGGTTTGGAGGTGTATAATCATACGCAAAAGTAAAATAAAAAAATCAACATGTATTTTGATGTAGGCAAATAGAGTGTTGTGAAACTGCGGATGAGTTTTACAGTACCATGGGCAAACTGACCCAGGAGATGCTGGAAGACAGTCTGATTGACAGCAATGAACTCATGCAGGTGAGTAATTGTGATGTAATTATTGTTTGTGTTTTCTGTGCATCCTTTAGGTGCTGATTTCTAACAAATTACATTTTTGTTCAAATACTATAGAAACCTAATCTCTCCGAAGAATATAAGTTTAAGATAACTGAGCTGAGCTAGCATGTCAATGAAACAAACAGATGACCTGCAGTTAAAGCTAAAATCTTATCTTATACATTAGATATAGAGAACCCCTAGGCTCCATTTGATAAAAATTGGTTGTATGTTGACAGCTGAAAGTTTGTTGTGATACAATGTCCAATTGGATTTACGCAAGTAAGATGTAGAATCTTTTAGTAGTCATAATTTTTAGGATGTTTTATTTTTATGTTTTTGCCAGTTATTTATTACATTGTGTCCTTTTCATTCTGCAGACACTGTGGGAGACGAGTTTATCAAGTGAGAAGGGAAAAAAATATCCTTCATAATTTAAAAAGCTATGAACAGTCAGTGAACTATAAACAAAGACATTTGTAGATAATTGCAGTCCCTGAATTCTTAAAGCATACGTCATTTTATGAGAACAAAGATCCACTTTGTTCTGGGAAAGGAAAGGTTCTTTAGCCATACAGATGTAACTATTGATTTGCACTTATACTTTTTTTTTTCTGGTATCCTTGAGGTGTTGTCTACTTAGATGTTTTCTAAAGACTTCATGTTACAGTTCTGGAACTTTGCTTTTAATGAGTTAGAATATGGTGATTAAATGGGTGTGAATACAGAGCACATAATTAATCTGAAATTTTTTACCTGACTTAGGGGAAGGACACTGTCAGTTTCAGTATATGAAGTTGGATGAGTTTATTACAGGAGTTAGCAGGTGACTTCTGTTACCTATTATTGGAAGCAAAACTTACTGACTTTCTGGGATAATAGCTTCCATTGTCTGATGAAGTGCTGGTCTGAAGTAAAGGATCACTTTCAGATTTTTGGCTTTTGTTATTGCTGTTTTGTTTAAGGGAGCTCTAGGAATGAGAGGTGAGCACTGTGGCTTTGTTTTGCTTAAAAAATGGAAATGCAGCTGGTCAGAGGTACTCACACGCTTTTAAAATAAATGTTAAGGTTTCTCACAAGGCAGTTCAGATATTGAAGATGCATGAGGGGGGTGTCCCAAGCTGATGGCTTCTCATATTAATTGTGTTTCAGTTCCTGGTCTCAAGTGCAGTGCAAAATCAATATGTGGCATTTGTGACAAAGAATAATGTTGGGAAAGCTGAAGTGGGCTTTAGTGACTCAGTGTGGATTTCCTTTGTCACCGTTGTGTGTAATAGAAGATAAGGCATAGGTAACTTTACTGGTTGGAGGGATGGAAGGATGTTTTTGGGTTTTTAACTGTTGCAATTACAAGTACACTAAAATATCAATCTTTTGGTGAATGCCACCATGTGCATGCCTGCTGCATTTGAACAATTTTCTGTGTTGGAGAAGAAAATAAAGACATATGAACCATTGCGTTAATGGAAGGATCAGGCTGCTTGAAGACACTGTTTTTTAAATTGCTTTAGGCTTTTTAAGAGGAGTCAGCCAGAGATGAATGTTTAGACTGCTTTGTTTTCAAAACACACTTTCTTCCCCCCCCCCCCCCCCCTTTAAACAAAATAAGATAATTTTTTACAAGGCGGCTAAAGGATTAGTATCTTACTGCCTTCCCTACGCATCTCAGTAAGGGTTGCTGGTGGCAATGATCTCACTTTTCTTTAGGCTTGCATGATGCTTAGCATCTGAGCTATCTGTGGAGGCTCACTTAAACCAGTGAAGAGTAACAGGCACTTCTCTGCCAATAGAAAACAAGTTGTCCTCCAAAAGGCTTGATTCCTTTGGGAGTTCGAAGAGGGAGGTATGGCTTCAAGGGCAAGTGTTGAGGGAGCAGATGTCTAAAGTAGATCAGAGGACTCTTGTCCTCATTCTCTCCACCAGCGTGTATAGTTGGTGCAAGTTTATAATTAAAAATGCCTGCCTTTCTCCCTGCCATACAGACAGTACATATACCTACGACTGAGGGCTTAAAGCTTTTGCAGATTTGGCCTTTGCATGGCAAGAGTTCTTACGATGTTGTGCTGGGGAGAACATGGAGGGATTGGGGGAGCAAGAAACCCTACGGCTTCCTCCTTTTTCAGATTGAAAAGTTTAGGTAAATAAAGGGTGAGTGGTGTACACATCAGATGCTAGACTGGCTATGTGTTCAGGACTAAAAAATGTTAAATAAATACAGTATTCAGTAATGTCATTTTATTGGCCTATTAATAATCTTTGGTTCTAACATGGAGACAGAAGGCTGTACGCCAGGTGTCTGCAGATATTCTAAATGGTGTGTGCTACACTGAGTATATACTTTCATGCCTTCTCAGAAAGCGAGCATTTTTATGAGCAGCTAAACTAATTCAGTTCATACGCCTAGAAACATTCCAGTGTAGAGGAGATGAGAAGCGAACAGGAAAAGGAGAGGCATCCCTGTGTGTTTACTGTGGTGGAGGGGAACGGGGATTAATGCCTCTGTAGTACCCTAGCAGTTTAGACTGTCTGTCGTAGGCAGTTACCCTGATTTGATGATAATCACTGTTAACTTTCCGCTTGAGTTGCGCTTTGTCTTTTTTCTTATGGGTTTGTTTTTGCTTTTGCTTTTTGTCTTTTTTTTTTGGTTTGTTTTCTTAGTGAAAGTGAAAAGAGTGAGGAGCCTTAAACCAGTCTGGGGAGGCTCTTAAGATAAGTGTGTTTGAGCTGTCTGCAAAGGCAAAGCTGCTTACCCTCTCTTGGAAGCCACAGCCCAAAACCTTCTGAATGGTATTCTGCTGAGGGTGTAGATGGCTTTGCATCTTTAGGGTAAGGCAAAGGACTGACAAATGCTACTGATTTGAGGTGAAAAGAGAGGGGTTTTTCCTTGTCTATTTTTCTTGTTTCCAGAATCTCTTCCTTATGGCCACAAATAAGATAAGTTTGTCTGCATCATGCTTCATATGTGTAGTCTGTTTCCCTCTGGTACGGTTTCACCAGAATTAACCAAATGGTATCCAAGGCTGTGTACAAACTAGGAACAGGGTGCTTTGACTCTGAAGCATTGCTGTGAGGAGATTGTAGGTGTTGATTGACAATATTTTTTTTAATTTCCAGTGGTGCTTGCATCAGCATAAAATTTGATTGTGGCTCTCTTAGCCAGGTGGCAAGCGAGGCCTCCAGTTATAAACTGGTAACAAGTAATTAAGTTAAAAACATGTATGCTAAATGAAAGAAACTGCACAGGATCTGAAAGAGGCACGGACTGGAGACAGGCAAAAGCTAAAAGCATAATCTAAACCAGTAGGTGCAAGGAGTAAATGGAGGACTTGGAGTTGACTGTTTCACTTAAAGGGTAACTAGCATATGGAACAAGTTACCTGAAAAGGCTGTTGACATAAAGAGTAGAAATAAATTCCAGACACACCTTCTCTATGAAGGGAGAGTTGAGACATATGGGGAAAAAACCCAGGAAAGTGTGGTGGAGATCAAACAAACAGGCAGACATGTTGGGCCAGAGGTGGGTCTTTCTCCAGATCATAAAATTCCTTCGTCTGGTAGTCTGCTGGGATATCGCTGTTCAGGCCCTAGAGAATATTTGTCTTTCACAGTAGTGTTGTAGTTTCATGGAGTGGCAAAGCTTCAATTCATGCTCTGGGTTTTTGTAGGCATTCTCTTTGCCTCAGGGTCTGCGCATGGCTTGAACTGTAGAGCATTTTCATGCAGAAGCCTGTTGAACTGCGCTATTGCCCTGTGCCTGATCCAGGCAGGAGCGTCCTTCCTGCTCATCATTGCTTACATCATTGCCGTTGGTGAAACTTTTTCTTTTCCTTCTGTCAGGAGAGATCTAGTACTGAATTCATGTTTGCAATTTTCTTTAGTGTATTTAGCACAGACAAGGCACAGTTCAAAATGGATTATGTAGAAATTGTTCAAAATTTCCTTTCATCTTAATTGAGGCCATTTGCCTTCAGATGAAAATGTCACTGACTTAATAGCACAGGAAAAAAAAAAGTATATATAAATGAAGATTTCTTGTCATAGCTAATGAGAAATTTTTATGTTGCTGTCTTTCAGAAGACATTTAATTTTCAAGATGGGAAAAAGCTATAATATTTCAAAGAAAGTATGAGAAATGATATTTCGGCTATTTTTTTCTTTTTGCTTCTGACATTGAGACTCCCAATGAATTGTGTGTCAGTTATTTGAAAGTCCTGAATAGTTGCAAGTGTGCAAAAACAGGGGAAAAAAAAAAGACAACTAAAATAGGTAGGAACAAATCAACAGTGATATTACAATGAATATGATGTGTCTTTATGCCAGGTTGGCTGATGACACACATTCTGTTATTACAAAATGACTTACAGCAAAAATAATGCTGAAAGCAAATTAATTTACAACTATTTATTTTCTTTAAATCTGGGTATTAAATAAAATGTATTAGAGTTTTTCATGGCTTTGTTTTAAGTTCTAGGGCCTACATGTTGAGTTTGGAGAGTTGCAGAGAGGTTCTTTGTTCACCATAGAAAAAAAAAAATTTCTTTTAAAAAAACCAACACAACCACCACTAACATTCCCCCCCCCCCCCCCCCCCCCCAATAAAAAAGCACAAAACAAAACACAAAAAACCACATACAAAACAACAATCAAAACCAGAAACTGAGAGGAGAAAAGTTTGCTGGATAATATTGAGGCATTCCTCTTCGGCTGTAACTTTTGTGTTGAAGTTACTTCCTTCGCACAAGCTCTTGGGGCTGCTCAGGTGAAATAAAGGATCTGTCCACACCAAGTGAGGATCTGTGCCTTCCTATCTATGCTAGTGTCAATACCTTGTTGAATACTTGAGCACAAACGTAGGTCTTCTGGATGATCCCCAGAACATCAATGATCTGTTCATGTAAGTGAAATCATAATTGGAGGAGGTGGATTTCCGGTGTGCTGGCAAGGAGAGGATTTACAATGATTATTTAAATAAGTACAGGAGTTGAAAAGGACCCTAAATCTCATGTTATCTGTTCCATTTTTTTTTCTTTAAACCATGTATTTTTCTATTGAGTCAGTCTTTATTTTTCTTGCAGGAAATACTGGCTGAATCATAAAACTAGACCATTTCCATTTTCTTACAGCACATGAGAATGTGCAGCCTTTAATCCTGCAAGACTGTGAAAGTCTGTTCATGGAAAAATCTTTTGTGGCACTGTTAGTTAAAGCAAAAATTTTAAAAGCGCATTTTTATTTTTTTTCCCCCTAGACTGTTTATACCATGGCTCAGTTTCCCTTCCCACAGCTGGCAGAATTAAGGGAGAAATACACATACAACATTACTCCTTTCCCTGCAGCAGTTAAATCAACTTCACTTTCAGGGTAAGTTTGAAATGCAGTGCTTATGGCACATAGGGTTATTGTTTACCCTACACAGATAGTAAAAAGGCAAGTGGCATCCTTCCTTGTGTGCTCCTGAAGAACATAAATATGTTCGGTAATGATCATATTTAAGAATATCTCTTTCTTAGTTCTCTTATGTTCTCATTTGACAGAAGGCTAGGCAGAACCAGAGACAGCGATGAGGAGAATGACTTAGATGATGAAGACTCAATTGCCAATGCAATTGGCTGTCTTGGACCGTTAAGTGGGTTTTTGGCACCAGAGATCCAAAAATACCAAAAACAGATGAAAGGTAAAAGTGCTTTTGTTCATTTTGGAAAATGTAATTAAATCTGCATGACCTTGAAGAAATCATCTGTAGCTTCCTCTGTGAAAGCTGTTACGAAAATTGTATTTTATATTTCTGTAGAGATTACAGCAGGTATCAAATAACTTGCTTTGCAGTCCGTGAAGATGTCTTCAAAGTCAAGTTTGAAGGCTGTGTGTATGCAATAAATGACAATGTGGGTTAAGGATTTGGCTACAGTAATCATTAAAATGGTGTATGCTTTGCTGGGTAAAAAACTGGCTGGATGGCTGGGCCCAAGAGTTAGGGTGAATGGAGTTAAATCCAGTTGGTGGCCAGTCACAAGTGGTGTTCCCCAGGGCTCAGTATTGGGGTCTGTCCTGTTTAATATCTTTATCAACGACCTGTACGAGGGGATCGAGTGCCCCCTCAGTAAGCTTGCAGATGGTACCAAGCTGGGTGGGAGTGTTGATCTGCCTGAGGGTAGGAAGGCTCTACAGCGGGATCTGGACAGGCTGGATCGATGGGCTGAGGCCAATGGTATGAGGTTCAACAAGGCCAAGTGCGGGGTCCTACACTTGGGTCACAACAATCCCGTGCAGCACTACAGGCTTGGGGAAGAGTGGCTGGAAAGCTGCCCAGCAGCAAAGGACCTGGGGGTGTTGGTTGACTGGGGAAGCGATTGTCCCCCCTGTACTTGGCACTGGTGAGGCCACACCTTTAATACTGTGTTCAGTTTTGGGCCCCTCACTCAGGAGAGATATTGAGGTTCTGGAGCATGTCCAAAGAAGGGCAACAAAGCAGGTGAGGGGTCTGGAGCACAAGTCTTACGCGGAGTAGCTGAGGGAACTGGGGTTGTTTAGCCTGGAGGAAAGGAGGCTGAGGGGAGACCTTATCTCTCTCTACAACTACGTGAAAGGAGGTTGTAGCAAGGGCGGGGTGTGTGTGTGTGTGTGTGTGTGTCAGTCTCTTTTCCCAAGTAACAAGTGATAGGACAAGAGGAAATGGCCTCAAGTTGCACCAGGGGAGGTTAGATTGGATATTTGGAAAAATTTCTTCACTGAAAGGGTTGTCAAGCATTGGAACAGGCTGCCCAGGGAAGTGGTGGAGTCCCCATCCCTGGAGGTATTCTAAAAGACATGTAGATGTGGTGCTGAGGGACGTGGTTCAGTAGTAACTTGGTAGTGCTGGGTTAACAGTTGGACTCAATGATCTTAAAGGTCTCTTCTAACCATAACAATTCTATGATTCTATGAAAAAAGAACCCCATAGTGTTGTGCATCCACCAAAAAAGAAGCACATGTTTGAAAAAAAGTCCACCCTGAATCCATGCATGTTTCCAAGAAAGCTGTTAGGTAGTCAGCATTTCTCTGAAGAGTGTACATCTAATAAATAATCTTGACCTTTAGTAGCATATGCATGGCCAATACTGGAACCTGTCAGCAGTGAGTGAATCCTGCAGGTCATTTTACCATGCTTTTAGCCAAATCTTCAGACTGTTGTATGTTTCAGGTATATTCATATTTTTATAAAACTGAGTATGGTTTAGGGTGTTCTGACAAAATGTCACTATTTTTCAAATCTCTCCACGTTGAAATAAAATTTCTGGCAGAATTGTATGTTCACCTGTGCAATCTCTACAAGCAGAACAAAATTCTGACCCATACAAGAAAAGCAGATCATTTGTTAACTTGCATCAGCTTTTAAGACATGGTGCTGGATCAACAGTGACTTTATGATACCCAGGGAGAGGCTGTAGTTACTTATCCCCAACCCACCACCACCTTTCCCACAAAAAAAACCACCCAGTCTGATGTAGCAGTTGCTGTTATCTGATTACACATCATCATTCTTGTGGCTTGTTTTTGCTGTGACCTATAAGCTGCAATTTTCCTCTTGATTGCTGTGTTTTTTTTGTTTTTTCCCTTCCTGAGGGACTGTAAGTCTCTACCTGCTGCTTCAAGCTAGTGCTTAGTCAGACCATCAAACTGCTGTTGCAAACTAAGCCAAAGACAAAACAAACATCTCTTGAAAAAGAATTATCCCCTTGACCCTGGAGTGTCAGTTTGGTGGTGCATCAGAAACAGCTGTGAAAATAAATTGCACTGCTGCTGTCGCTCTGCAGCTGTTGATCAGAGATGCTTTCAAGTTTCCTGATCCTCAGCTGCTCTGTGCCTGTCTGTTTTGTTGTTACTAGCGGCTTTCTCCCTGTGGTGCTATAACTGTTTCTTGATGCTTCTTGCTGGTACCACTAGGTCGACTGTTTAATCTCATGCCTGCTTGACTGTAATGAATTTTATAACTTGCACTGTTAGCCTCCTCTTTGACCAACTGAGTGTCTTTAATCAGTTTCTGAATTACTTTGGTGATGGCTTGATGTACTTTTGGGTAATTAAAGAGCTGTGCTTATAACTTTGCTTTGCTGTGTTAATTGACTTTTGTACTCTTTAAACTCCCTTCAAACCGTTGCCATTCTTAAGCAGTAGTTCTAGAAATGTAATACTTCCTATTATAAATAGTGCAGCTTTGTTAAATATGCATGCTATAATAAAATTTTAATTAAAGACTACAGTTAAATAAGACAATAAGAATCAGACCTAGACTTCCCTTGTAGATAATCTGCAGAACTTGAGTGTGCTGATTTACTCCTCATCTCCACTTTATTCCCGCTCTGCAGATCAGAATGAAGAACAAAGTCTGGGTTCCAGTAACATTGCAGAATTAAGTCCAGGAGCAATAGACTCTTGCCGAAGTGAGTATCATGCTGCTTTTAACAGCATGATGATGGAGCGTATGACCACTGATATTAATGCACTGAAAAAGCAATATTCCAGGATAAAGAAGAAGCAGCAACAGCAGGTTCACCATGTGTATATCAGAGCAGGTAACATATCAAAACATGCTTCATTTACTGATTTATTACAAGCTAATATCATCATAGGAGACAAGGCAAATAACATTCTTTTACATTTAACCAAATAGACAAAACAAGAGAGACTGATGGAATGTATAACACGTTAGTAGTAAAGTGGGTACCACTTTGGACAGACAGATTGTAAATGAGAAGGTGATGTCTTTTCTTCTTTTGTCAGGATCTGAAGATGACGACCCTGGGATTTTTTTAGGTCCCAGGGACCAGCTGAACAATGGTATTTAAAAATGTCTTTGCTCTCTGGGTGCATTGTGTTGGTCTCTGTGATTAAAAACTTTAAATCTTTGGCATTCTTGGAGTTGACATACTGATGCACTGGAAAAAGTGAAGTGGGGAGATGAGTACACTTCAGACCAAGCGTCAGGTAGATTCCTAGCTGGTCCATGTTATCCTAACTCCCCTGAGTTCATCTGGGCATGGCAAATTATGCAGCTGAAGAACTAGCTTAGATGTTCCATTATGGCTGACATTTACCTAGCCATAATGATACTGCTGTGAGGATTGAGCTGGACATCACTCTGTTAATTAGCAATCTGTGTTACTGAGTCTGTTTCCCCAACTGGCAAACTCAACAACGTGGGGCTTAGTATGAACAGCGCAGCTGAAGGTTTTAGTGGGTGTGCAAGCTGAACACAGCCCACCCCGCTCATTCCTCCTCACTGAGGTATCATCTTTCTAAGTCAGACAGCGTTGAACCATGAAGGTGGGTCACCGAGGAATTTTTATTCCTCTTCTAGATTGTCTTAACTTGTCCTAGCAGGAACATTTTAAATACATGGAGCTGCAATTTTTCATTAAGCTCACTTGTAAGGAATTTTTTTTTTTAAATATTGGCAAAGTGTTTGCTTTGAACAAAGGCTGTAGCCAGCAGAAACAGTGCAAACAGTAAAATGTTGATTCCCAAGAATTGCCAACCCCCACCCCCAAACACAAACCTTTCTAATCTTACTAATCATCATGTGGGGATGGGTTTCTGGTTTAATCAAGTTGTCACCTAATTACCTAATTCTAAGTCTGCTGCTCTGGTTTAATAAGAGGACCTAATAGAAAAGAGTTGGCGTGGTTTATCCATTAAAAATACACAGGTTCATTGTCCAGTCACACAAGCCTCATGGAGAGGCTTATTTGACTTACCTCGTATAGGGACTGAATTGCCTCTAATGGTTGGAAGAGAAATTGAAGGAGAGGGGAAAGATCGGAAGCCAATATTAATGTTAAACTATCAGTTACAGTGCAGTTCCAAAAATGGAGAAGTTTTTGTTGTTGTTTATTTTCATGGTATTCCTGTCTCAGGACTTACCCATAGGTGAGAAGCAGGGAGGGAGGACAGGAAATCTTTATTATAGAAGTTACACCTTTGTGTTTGACTTCCAAATGTAAGAGAAATTAAGTGATTTTTTTTTTTTTTCATTTTCTTTTTTTTGTTTTAAATAGCAGTCAGTCCTACAAACCTTTGCTATACCTTAAGAAAGGCATCAAAATTGGTGGTGGATCCTTAGGACACTAATTTGTTTTGTTCTTTAACAATATTGTATTTCTTTCAAATACTTTCTTTCAGACAAAGGGCCAGTTACCAGCCTCCTCCCTTCTCAGGTAAACCATTCCCCGGTGATAAACCACCTCCTTTTAGGAAAGAAGATGAAACTGAATAACAGGTCTCTCAAAAATGCTGTTATTCACATCCCAAGTCATGCTCCAGGGAAGATGTCTCCCATTCCCCAAGAAGATCTTAAAACAAAACTGAACTCTCCGTGGCGCACTCACATACGAGTTCATCGAAAGAATATTGCTAGGGCCAAAGGCCAGCTGGGCTACGGGGATACCATAGGACTAATAGATGAGCAGAGTGAGAGCTGTAAAACGAATAGTCCTGGTGCAAAGGAGGAGACTTCCAAACATTCTGACTTTGGAGAAAGAGAAGGAGGCGGTTTGGATGACAGGACTACTCGAAAAGCTGACCGGCAGTCGTCTGAGCCAGTCTCTACGGACAGCAGTACAACCATGTCAGTGGTTCAGCTAAAACTGGAAGCCCTGGAACTCGCCTCAGACAACAAAACCGATACTGAGCCAACATCCCATCAGTCCGGCCAGCCACGTTTGTCAGAGTCCTCCAGTTCATCCAGCGACAGTGGGAACTTGGCTAAATCTCCCCAGCCTGCGAACCCAAAGCCGCAAGTCTTCAATCCTTTTCCCAGTGTCAAGCCTCTTCGAAAGTCAGCTACAGCCAGGAATTTAGGGCTGTATGGCCCCACTGAAAGAACGCCTACTGTACACTTCCCACAAATGAGCAGAAGTTTCAATAAGTCTGCCAGTGGCAACAGTGGGACCAGGAAACGATGATGTACTACCTGGCACTTTCTATTTCTGACAGCAACAAAAAAATTTGTATTGCCTTTTTTTTTTTTTAAAAAAAAAAACAACCAATGTGTATGTGTGTCCCAAAGGGTTTCTAATCTTTAATTAAGTGACAAGGACAAAAGTGGTTACCAGATGTATAAATATGTGTCTTTGGAAATTGTGCTCCTGTGTTGTTATGGGATAGGTTAGCAAAGATGCACTCTGGCACCCTATTGTCGATTCTGATGGTTCTGTGGTAAAATAAACATTGATTAGCAGTGTGAAGCATACCCTTCCTTTAAATCTAACTCAGACATAAAGTCACCGTCTGCCTTTAACCCCTCAGCCCCCCATGGCTACCTCCTGTCTCTTTCAAAACTCGAAGGACAAATTGTTTGGTGCAGCAGACATGTGTAACAGTTTTTATGACTGTCGTGCAGCTTCCCCATTAGACCTCGTCATCCGGCTCTGTGAGTAGCTGGAGAAGCCATGACTAACAGAAGCACAAGCAGCCCGAACAATCAAAAGTACCACTTTGTGTCCGACGTTACCACTTGCCTACCAGGCCATCTGGCTTCAGACATTCTTGAGCAGCATTTTGTGCTGCTCTTCCCACAGCAGTCCCCTCCTGATACTGTTTCTAATATAAATATAATCAGTGAGCATGAGGATAGCAGACATAAGTCCATCCACAACACTGGTTTGCTCCTTTTCTGTTACATATGTACATATATACATCTCTGTTACTTACTGCTGGAGAGTTGCAGCACTGCAAAATTAGGAATTAGGTACAACTATATGTGTAGTTGTATGAATATTATGGCACATCTTGGCTTCAGTGGATTTAAAAGCTATTGTCTAGATTACAGACTTGTAGTTAAATCATGTTTGCCAGCTTAGCAGTAGGTAAAATATATGAATGTTCCAAAGTAGTTTAGGGTTTTAAATTCTATAGAGTGATTAGATACTTAGGGTGCCACTTATCATTGAAAGCCGACGCATCAGCCGCTACGTGAGTGGGATGGACCCATGGGACTGCCATGGGCTTCCATGGCTTGGTTCTGGTTTGGTGGGAAAGAGCAATGGCAAAGCGATAAGCTGAGTATTTACTTCCAAATAAAAAAAGCAAAGCTGGTGAATACCGTAAGAGAAGTACTTTTTTTTTTTTTCTCTATGCATTAAGCAGGCAGGCAGAGAAACTAAATGTGAACAATTTAACTTCAGGGTTTCAAAATCAAATACTCCAAAAAATTCAGGTTGTTCTTAAAATACTACATCTCTGCCAAATTGTATGTATTGACTGTGATTCATTACCTTATTGCTTCCAAGTTTCCCATGCCATGCAAGTGCCGTTATTTTAAAATGGAGTAAAAGCAGTATCGATGAATCAGCCCCATTGTATGTAATATCTTACTTCCTCTTTTAAAATTCTGTGTTAAATTTGCAGATTAATATATCATTGTCTATTTATTAATGTATCCCATAACCTATGGGATGTGATACCAGTTTTACTGTATACCATAACTTACAAGCTGTACAATATACCCTGTTTATTGTTGTGGGGACAGTTTTATTTTGTTGTTGTTTTATACAAGTGTATGCATATAAAATAATATACAAGTGTGAACACTATAAATATAAGCCAGATGTAGATCAGATCTTGCCCCTTGTTTATTTTCAGATTATAGTAGTATTGTCACTAATGATTATTTATAACGCTCAGTAAATTTAAAATAATGTAGAATTTAGCTACTGATCACGGACTGTTCGAGAATTGTTTCTGCCTTGATTTAGAAGAAATGGACTTCTCAAAATTCTACTGTGAATCATTCTCCCCAATTTTTCTTAGCTTCAGTGTATCACATGGCTGTATACTGAACAATAAGTACTGAAAAATAAAAGGACTGTTGTTCTGCAAAATCTATTAAAATGTCACAAGTATGTGCATGAATTTTCAACGCTGTAAGATGTGATTAAGCAATGGAAAATTAGCAAGCTTTGCACAGATATGGGTCTGGGGAAAGAAATGCCAATAAAGTACTAATTCTAGTGATTCAGACCGAATCGATAATTGATGAGTGTGGTCCGAGGGGCTTGTACTCTACTTGGGCCGTTAGGATTGAGGCGAAGGAACCACGGCAACTCAGTGCCTTAGTTTGATGCTGTTTGTTGAGGAAAATTTTCTTTACGTACTGCTAGATGAGAAAGTCGAATGTAGCTGTTCAGTACCTCGAAGGATGCGCACTCCCTGCTTGAAATCTGTGTTGAACACACAGCAAAAGGAACTTCATCACTTGGTGCTGAGGTGGAACATTCAGATGAGGTCTAGAGAACCAGGAAACTCCAGAGAAGTTTCCAATTATTTTTCTCTAAAGAATCCTTTCAGCAAATGAGGTCTGGGGATGCAGCTGTGCTCAGAAGAGTGGGATTGCAGCGCTGGGGACCTTATGAAGCATGGTTCTGGAAGTCTCTGCTGCAAAACCCTCTGCATTTTGTTCTTAAGGCCTCCTTCTAATGTTCTCTTCCATGCAACTAAAGGACCTTTCTGTTTGGTTTTTTTTTTTTTTTTTTTAAGTCCTTGGGTCTTTTTTTGAGAGAGTATCTTACTAGGGTCAAATTGACTTTTATTTCTGAGAAGGCATTTCAACATCATCAAATGGAAGCTCTCAAGGGATGGACATTTGGTTTAGTTTTGAGGACACTTGCAGTCTTTCAAGTGGAAACAGGTCTGAAGCTATTCTGAGATTGTTCAAAATTGCCTATACTTTTGGGGTAGAAATGGTAGATGTTACAAACAATTTTTTCAGAATTGCAGGCAGCACACTGTTGATTCCATCCACAACTGCAGCTAGACAAAATATGATTTTGTAGTGTTAAAAATAGCACCAGAATCCATTCAAAATAATATAAGTCATTGCTAGAAATGCAACAAAATGTTATTTCAAGGAAAAATGAAATGCAGTCCTTCACCCTGGTATTTTAATTCAGGTAAAAGTTAAAGTTTGAAATTTGAAGAGGGACTCTGTTTCAAATCTGTTTCAAACCTCCACAATGTGTATTTTAAACCCTGTGAAATTGTTCATACAGAAGTAAGGTGGGTGGTCTCACCATTTTGCAGGTTCCCTTGACCTTGCAATGAGTTACCCAGTGCCCATCCACAGGCAGCAGTTGCACCTGGCTGAGCGGTGGGGAGTCCAAGTTGTCATCTGCCACCAGCTCCACTGAACCATGAAGAGGCAAAAATTGGTCCTAATGGATTCCTGTCCTTGTTTTGCTTTGTTTGCTCCAGTTTCACTCCCTCTTTGTCAGCGGAAGATTGGTTCAAGGCAGGGGATCATCATGGAGCCCTGCGAGATGTGCTGTCATCCCCGACAAGCACCTTCAGCCCTTGTGTCATCAACCAGCAAGGACCGGTTGGGTGACTGGCTTCTCAAGCACCCAGAAACTGCTGCTGTGTTTGGACACCTCTGTGTGTTGGTGACAGCCTCCTTGGGAAGGTGTACTCCAAGATGGTCGCGTGTGGGAAGGGTTTGCGGGCACTGCAGGAAAGTGTATGTGTGAAGGGTATGTTCTTCACATCCTTCCCCACTGAAGAGCCTGAAGAGCCTTCATGGCTTGCACAAACTGACTGCGACTGATAGGAGATATTTAACAAGATTTAGGACGCAGGAGTGGTTTGCAGTGTCAGACCATGCCAGGCTAGCCGACGCTCCGGCCCAGCATCCCCCCAGCCTGCAGGATGCTGTTTTGGCAGTGCTTCATCCTACAAACAGCACACAGTGCTTACCGCCTCACCACAGGTCTAAAAAGAACCACAAAGTTTTCCAGGTCTTTCTCCGATAAAACCGTATCAAACTGCACTGGGTTACCCCAAATAAGCAGGCAGGCGTGGCGGCGGCGGGGGGGGCCATGCATGTGGATGGAGAAGGTGGGAGGAGGGAAGGAGCAACCCACGGTGGCAGAAGGTGCAAGAAGCTTTGAGGGAAAGCAAACTCCTCAGTGCCTGTGCTTCTTTTCAGGTTGCTTGTTTATAAACAACAAATCAAAGCATGGGATCAGCGCCGTGCTGCTCCCTGCCCGTCCTTCCTGTCTTCTAAGTGCTCATGGACATGCCTGATGCCAGCGAGGAGCCGCGTCCCGTGATGTTGTTGCCCACCCCGTTGGCAGCCCGGTGGCTGCTCCCGGCCTGTCCTGACAGGAGGGAGACACCAGCGCAGAGCCCTCCTGTGGGGTTCGCTGTGGCTGGCGTCGCACAGTGAGCTGTCGAAGAGGACGCGAACGCTCGAATCCCAGGCTGGGTAGAACGCGCGCTGTCGTTGCTGGCACACCTGACTTCTCGTGGCCCGTGCTCTGAGCCAGCTCTGTGGGGGGGGGGGGTGTAGCTACGATGACACTGCCCCAAAACTCGGCTAGTAAGTGTTGCTAACTGGCAGGTGTGCCAGGCCATGGCTGGATGGAGGTGGTCGTGCAACCCCAGGCGAAGCTCGGCGTGCTGTCTGCAGCTCCGCAACGGGGATCCCGCTGTGCCAGCTCAGCCCAAAGGCTCTGGAAGCCTGGGTGTGCTGAGGGCAGGGCCTGCATCCCTCTGCAGGGCGTCTGCTGGATGTACGCAACCCTCAACCTTCCGCAGGGCTTGGGATGTAATCCTCAGCGTCTGGGTGGTCAGCAGCAGCCCTGCCGGTCTGGTAGAAAGGGTGGCTACACCATATGTTGCTTGCTCTCTCCTCTGAAGGGTGCGTACATTTTTTCATTATGACTTGTTGGGTGGTTGTTTTTTGATTACCGGAGCAGGAGAGACAGGGGTGCACACTGCATCGCTGCACTCAATAGGTTTTGCAACTGTTCCTCTCTGCCTTTGGCTTGTGCTTTCCCTTTGTGAACTCCCAACCCTTGCTTGCATTTGTTGACTGTGTTTGATGAGAATTTTCAGGAAGGTAAGGATAGCTATGGTGGTCTGCTTAAGCCAGCACCTTTTCTCTGACCACTAATGGTTGGAAACACCTAAGAAAGGAGTCCTGTAGCAACACGGTGCTTCCAGAGACAGCCTTCCCTGGGGCAGTCATCCGATTTTGTCTGGGTTGTGCACGTCACACAGAGGTGAGGTGGATGGCCAGGCCGGCGGCTCATCCACAGCAAACCGGGGCATCCTGATCTGGGCAGCTGCATGCGCAGCAGGGACCACAAAAAGTAGCAAGGTTTCCTCCTTCACATGAAAAGAATAATAATAATGGAGACATGGCCAGGAATGAAAAGAATAATAAACCCCAGAAAATGTGAGCCTGTGTCATGGTTTCAGCTGGGATAGATTTGACTTTCTTACTGGCAGTTGGTATAGTGCTGTGTTTTGGATTTGGGGTGAAAATAGTGTTGGTAAAACAGTGGTGATTTTGGTTGTTGCTATGCAGTCAAGGCCTTTGCTGCTCCTCACACCGCCCTGCCAGCGAGCAGGCTGGGAGCACACAAAAAGCTGGGACAGGGCACAGCTGGGACAGCTGACCCCAAGTGACCAAAGGGCTATTCCATGACATATGACATCATGCTCAATATATAAAGCTGGGGGAAGAAGAAGGAAAGGGGGGACGTTTGGAGTTACAGTGTTCATCTTCCCAAGTAACCATTACGTGTGACGGAGCCCTGCTTTCCTGGGGATGGCTGGACACCTGCCTGCCTGTGGGAAGCAGTGAATGGATTCCTTGGTTTGCTTTGCTTGTATGAGCGGCTTTTATTCTGCCCGTTAAACTGTCTTTATCTCAAGCCACGTGTTTTTCTTGACTTCCACTCTTCCGATTATCTCCCCCATCCCAACACGGGGGTGGAGGGCTGGGCGGGGGTGGTGGGGAGTGAGTGAGAGGCTGTGTGGTCCTAGTTGCTGGCTGGAGTTAAACCACGACAGCCACTGTTGCTGTGATTCCTGCTGCGTGCCGGTTTGCCTCTGCAGGCTTCGCTTGCAGTTTTGAGCCGTTCTTCCCCTCCAGGCTCATAATGGCTCCTCTGCCGCATGCGTGCACGCATCTTGCTTTCCCTTCCTAACAGCTCCGGTGGCTTCTCCAAATGATGCATTGGTACAAACGCTGGCCCAGAGCCTGGGGCAGGAGCCGGTCGGTGCAGATACACCGCAAGGACACCGGTGGAGGGAAGGAGTTTGGGCAGGAAGAAGGAAGCAAGTTTATTCTTAGGAAAAGTAGGTAAGGTCTCTAGTGGCCATCTGGCATAGGTAATAGTAAAACTTTGAAAGGCCAGTGATTTACAGCCTGCCGGCAATCAGTCATGCGCGCCCAGGGAGAGGAGAGCTGAGCAAAGCCGTACCAGGTGTGAACTTATAGTTCCAGGCACCGAAAGTGGTGTCAGAAATCTTACACTTGTTTCACAGCTGGGATTTATAATGACAGTTTTCCTTACTTTCTTAATGCCATCTGTTTCTTTTTTTTTAAATGTAGGTCCATTGCTCTATTTTATCTGCACCAGAATACAGCTGTAAACCTGATCATCTTCCATTCGTTCTCACACTACCAGTCAGTTGCATTAGACATCATACCCTGGTGAACTCTGGATTACTGCGTATGATAATTTTTTTTATACTGTTTCCCCTGCACTAGTAAACTTTTCACCCAGCTGCAACAATACTGCTCACTGTTTGCCCCCCCAGTGCTCTCAGAGAAGAGGCCTTTCTCCAGAGCGAACAGAAGGGCTATTGTCCATTTGGCAGAGGGACAGATGACTTGGTGTTGGCTGACACGTTCTCCATCCCCACTAGCCAGCGCTGAGTCACTGGTTTCCTTCCAGACTGGAAAGTGTTTGTTTCTCTTATGCTGAAGAGCCTCTTCTTCTGCCACAGTGTGAGAAACAAGCTGTCCCACACTGCTGCTGAACTCCAGGTCGGTGCGATGGACAGAGGGTTGGTGGGGCGTTTCACTTTTGCAGTTCGCAAGACATGATGGCATCTTCTGTAAAAGTGCTAGAAGACTGCGAAGATGCGATGTTGCTGGCTGCCAGAGGCGAGACCAGGTTTGCAGTCATAACCAGCAACAGGTCCATGCCGTATCCCCTGGCCTCTGCACCGTGCCTTTCTGTGTTCATCTAAACCCGTGGTGATCTTCTAGGTGTGGTCACTAGATGCCACTGGTGCTCCACGCAAACACAACTATGCTGCAACAGAGCTGCTATCCTTGGGAAAGGCAATAGCTTAGTGTTTCCAATTTCTTTTTTGTGTCTTTGATCAGGCGTGGGGCAGTTTCCAGGCGATCCACCTTTGGTTTTGCATTGCAGCTTCTCTCCTCTGACTCTTTTAGCTTGCCAGCCTTGAGCACTGATCCCAAAGTACAGAGACAGCCTAAGGGTGTATCTTTGGAAAGAGTGCTCATAGCGATAGAGGAAAGCACTCTAAAGGCTCTTTCTTAGCGGTATAATAAATTTTCTCTCCAGAGGACGAGCTGGCAAGCACAGCTCAGATGGCAGGCAGGTGAAGGAAGCTTGCTAGGTTCACTGGGTGCCTTGTAGAGACTGATTTTTGTCTTAAGAGTGGCTCAGCGATGACAACCAGATAGTGCCAGTCATGAAACAGCTGTGGTCCTGCACCTGAGATATTTCTATCATAAATACTGGAGCTGAGCTGTTAAAAAAAATGTTATTTTTTTTTTTTTCCTAAACGTCTGTAAAAACTAAACATACCTAACTAAGGAGTAGCCCCTCTCAGGTAGTTGCCAGCTTGCTGCCCTGCCCTGGAGACATTATTATTGAACACATGAGTGTTTTTGAAGCTTCTGGAGTTTGAAGAAAAGCTCGGTTTGGGTCTCTCGCGTGTGGATCCTGTGTCTTGAAGAATTACTTGCCTCTGCTGAGAGCTGGAATTTGCAGTGCACCTGCCATTCCTCAGCAGTCACTTGCTGACCCCTCAGGTCTTTGTGTGCCCCAGACACAGCCATTGCCAGCATCCCAGCAAAATGAAACAAGCCTCAGAGTTACGGTTCAATTTTTCAGGAGTGTGCTCTGCAAATCTTCGTGACCAGACACACACAGTGACACGCAGGCTTGACACAGCCTGACTGAATGTGCACCGGCCGGTTTCCTGCTGGGAGAAAAGCAGCAGTTGAATGCAGGTCACTTGAAAAACAAACACCCTAGATCCATTTAAGGACTTAGGCTCTCAAAACAGGACCAAGATGTCATTAAGATATTTAAAAAGCAACACAACCCTTGCTCAGCTACTGCACAGCAACAGAGGCCCTTGGTGCTCTGCAACCTTTCCCTGTTTGGCTTCAGCGCTCCCAGAGCATCTACAGCTCTGCCTTTGCTTATGGCATCTCTGTGTCCCTTGGCAAATCCACGTGAGCAAAAATATAGTCAAATCAAGCTGAAAAACTGACTCTAATTAACTGCAGGATTTGGCTGGCACACCTAGAGATGCTACTTCACATTCAATCATGAATTTCAGCACAGGGCAAATCTTGATGTGCCCGGGCAGAGCCAGAAATGGACTGATTTTGGTCATTAAATCAGGATGTGCCTAAAAAAAGTGTGGTTGTTTGTAGTTCTAACCAAGTGTTAGCACAACTATGTCCAGGGAAATTCAACAATTGGTTGCTTTTAATCTCTATTTTAAGATGCTTCAAGGAAAGTCATAATGTCCAAAATTACTTTTATCCTCAGAATTTGTTTTTTTCTTGTGCAACCAGTGGTGTCCATGACCAGCATCCTCAAACCCGAGCAGTTCCAACCAACAGTTCCCCTCCAACCAACAGTCTTAACTGTTGTGTTGTCTATTTTAGGGTGCATGGGGGTGATTTCTGTGCCTCCTGTTGAGGTGGCAACACTGCAGATGCAAAGTTAATTCCCAGGATAGAGGGACGTGGCTCTGTGGCATCTACACAGGGTGAATGGGTTTCATCCAATGGGCTGTGGCTTCATGGTGGTGAAAGGGGAGGAAGGCATCAATCTCTTCTAAAGTTATATGCTTCTTTAAAAAAATAGCTGTAGATGGATCTATGCACCCACTGGAAATGCTGCAAATCATGAAGAGTAGAAAAACTCTGTCCTAGAGATCTGGCCACTCATACGGATGAGGGAGACCTGGAGGCCAGCACCTGCATGTGGTTAGATTTTATATTAGGCAGTAATTACGTAAAAAGAGGATGGAGCTCTGTGCAAGGAATAATCTCAACTTGGGGCTTATTTCTTTAGATTAATGAAAAAAGGTTGAAAGATACCAATGACATAATTTAAATATACATTCTATATTAAGGCTAACCCATAATAAACCTCCTGTGTCAATTCCCAACTTGCTTCTCTATTTCTGTTTGCCAGAGAGGATAGAAATGAGACCTAGGCACCTTCAGCTAAGGGACAGAGCTGAAGTGGTTACTGATTCCGAGATGGGACTTGGGAAGGATAGCATGGATGGATAAGATAGGGAGTACAAGAAGAGATTATTTTTATCAAGTCTCTATTTTGAATATAGAGATTTTTGTATACCTTTTTTCTTCAAGGACAGACAGTGCAGCAGGCATTTAGCTGTTACGTTTGTTACCTTACAGGCATGACTCTTCTGTATGGTGAGCATCTACTGCTGCTTGAATTCAACGATGAGAAGCTTGCTCTAACCGTTCCCCTCGCAGTGTATGGAGTGAGGATGCCTGCAGAGAACGTGATGGTCTCTGGTCTCTGAAGCCATGTGTAGCCCTCGATGATATGTTAGAGGGACCAGAGCACTACAAACACATGCAAGGTTGGTATTCACTTAAGTTCAATATCAGGAAAAAAGTGAACTGGAAACATCCTTACTGTAATGAAATTGTATGTACACAGTTTGTATGGGCAGGTGATCTTTTTTTGCCATGCTCACCTGCTAGCAGGTTACCATGCAGTGTTGCTAATAGTGATTACTGATCCCAGAACCTGTTGTGGTCTCTAGGAAAGGAGTTACCTCATAAATAAATGTTCTGGTTTTGACTTCTGCCCTCCTGCGGTGTCTCCATGGCAAAAACATTGGTGCCACTGCTGTTGAAGCTGTCAGACCGAAAATTTTCTATACCTACCTTCCTTCCTTCTTTCCTTCCTCCCATCCTTCCTTCCTTCCCTCTTGTCTGCCTGCCTACCTATTCTTGTCTGCCTTCCTGCCTACCTGCCTTTTTCCCTCCTTCTTTCATCCCCAAATAGATCAAGAGCATTTTCCAGAGCTGGTAAAAAAACCTGCATAGTGGTACCTGACCTGGATGTGATGTTTCATTTATCCAGCTTTCCATTTCATGCTTATTTCTTCTTACTCTTGCACAAGATCTGTGATGTGTCTCCAGGCTTCCAGGGAAAATTATGGAGAGAGCTGAATGATTTACCTCAGTTCCAGTATACTGCAGGGACCTGAGTGCACCATCTGGTGATGAACAAGGCTGGTCTTGACACTTACACTCCTGTTCTGAACCAACCATAACTTTCCTTTTTTTTTTCATGTGTATTTTTCTCCTAATCAAAATTTCTTTTGGTCTTTCTCCTGTGTTAGAAGATCTCCCAGTTAGACACTGAGTCAGCAGGGGATTTCTTTGGCCTTTTTTTTTCCCGAGGCTTAGCTGCTAATATCAGGCTATACCAAAAAACTCCCAAACCCCTCTCTCAATTTTCTTTACAAAGCTAAAAGGGGAACACTCTTTCTAGCTCTTTTAGGTTTGAGAAGGTTTTTGTCAAAAGTTCGGACATCAGAAGGGAAAACGTTGTGCCAAAGTTGTTATCCCTACTTTGAATCTGGATGCCTTTGGAGGCTCGATGTGTGATTTCTTAGCATTTTGAAGTGAAAAATGGTGCTGTCCTTGAAAACAGAGAGATTAGCAATTATTCAAATTCAGAGCAGCAAATAAATTACCTACCCCATGAAAGCAACTTTTCTCAGAATAAGATGAGTCAGAAACTGCAGAAGCTTGAAGGAACATGGGAACAAGGATCCAGCTTGGGGAGGCTTGGGCCTGGCTTTTCTCTTCCCTTCCTGTACAGTGCCCTGTGGTCTGCCTCCCTTTCCTAGAAAACAGGTGAAGTCCGTATCTGAGACCACATTTTGGCACTCACTGGAATCACTCAGGTAGAATAAAAGTCATACGAGGGAATTACTACACAGCTAACACTGCTGCAGAGCTGGTTGCAGGTTAGAATCCCTCACTCTCAGTTTATTTCACCGCTACTATTTCACAGCTGCTCAGAGAAGATGAGGGCACTGGGACTTTGCTGCAGTCAAAACTGACTATGTGAGTAGTGAGTGAGTGAAATACGGTTATTTTTCTTTCAGAGGTGTGTTCTGCTCTGAGGTCCTGTTGGAGAGTATGGAAAGCTTTGATGAAGGTACTTTGATGATGATGAAAAGAGCCATCACATATGTGTAGAAATAAAAAGGAATTCCTTCTTTTATCTTCTCGTTTTCTTGCACAATGGACTGTCTAATTGGAAATGGGATTACTAAGCTGCATCTTGATTATTCACCAGCTTTTAAACTCTATCCAGGATCACAGAACAGAGAGTAAGTCCCGCTTGCTTTTCTGTGAGGCGGAACATGTGCCCACATGATTTTCAAGCTCTGCCATTCACATATGCAGATCGTTACAAATGAAATGTATTCTTCATGTTGTTTTGCTCACTACTCCCATGCAGAGATGGACTGGGGTGGAGAATGCCTCATACACTGTAACCCTGAAGTTATTACTCTCAGAATAAGTGTTGCAATATGAGTATGTTGTCTGGGATGTATTGTCAGGCTCTCTTTTCGGCTTTTGAAATTGTATGCAATGTTGCTGCAATGCAGATTTTTACTTTGCTTGCACCACAGGCTCTTGTTTTAAGTTAAGACCACCTCAAGGTGGGAAGAGGATGTCAGCTTAAGTCCTTAGCTGCCTTCAAATGGTGGTCTCAGATGAGGCAGGATGGAATTCTCCTTCCCTTAGTGTTTGGAAGATCCTTGGACTTGTTGAAGGGAAATGAGTGAGGTCCCCCTTGCCCGTTGCTGTGGTTTCAGCTAGGGTGGAGTAGACTTTCTCACCAGCAGCTGGTATAGTCCTCTGTTTTGGGTTCAAAATGGGAATACTGTTGATAGCACACTGATGTTTTTGGTTGTTGCTAAGCAGTCAAGGCCTTTTCTGCTCCTCACACTGCCCCACCAGCGAGCAGGCTGGGAGAGCACAAGAAGTTGGGAGGTGACACAGCCGGGACAGCTGACCCCAACTGACCAGAGGGATATTCCATACCATGTGACTCAGCGTATAAAGCTGGAGAAGAAGAAGCAAGGGGGTGACGTTTGGAGTTATGGTGTTTGTCTTCCCAAGTAACCATTACACGTGATGAGCCCTGCTTTCCTGGAGACAGCTGAACACCTGCCTGCCCATGGGAAGCAGTGAATGAATTCCTTGTTTTGCTTTGCTTGTGTGCGCAGCTTTGGCTTTACTTTTTAAACTGTCTTTATCTCAACCCACGTGTTTTCTCACTTTTACTCTTCTGACTCTCTCCCCCATCCCGGCAGGGGGGAGTGAGCGAGCGGCTCTGTGGTGCTGGTTGCTGGCTGGGGTAAAAGCACGACACCCATCCTTCCTGGGTGTAACATACCTCTAAATCAGGCCAAGTTTCTGCCCAGTTTTTCAGCTATGACAACTCTTCTGTGGGATGCCTCCATCTACGTTGTTGTTATTTTCTTTGGAGGAGATGGTGGGCTGTTCTTGAGGCTGCGAGCGCTGCCCTAGCAGACGAGTGCCTCCTTTTCCTGCAGTTTTTGTACATTCTCACCAGACAGTATGATTTTAAGCCTGAAGTACAGGAAATCTGCCACCCGGCTTTATCCTCACAACATCCTTTAGTGGCTGAGCTGTGACCTAGACAGCACAGCAGCGGCTGCGGGAGGCTGAACAGGGCGATGGGGGAAGGAAGAGGACTTGTGGGGAACGAGCATCCCATCAGCACCCAGCCAACCGTGAACCACCACCATCCGTAACACAGCCTGTGGGGAGCGGGTGTCCCAAAACTGCCATCCAGCTCAAGTGGCAGCTGCTGTTGGGCCACCCTGATTTATCATATCAGGTTTTAGTCTGTGACCAGAGTGCTAAACAGCAGAAGGTTTAGAAGAAATTGGACTATTGTTTGCTGCCATTGAGGGCTAAATGGAAAAACATAAACAAGCTGATGAGAAAAATCCCTTTATCTGGCAGCCACAGAGCTCTGTGTAGGAAAGCTGAAAAGCTACATGGGGGAAGGTCTCTGCAGGGCTGCACAGAGCTCTCATATTTATAAAAAACAGGGGGAGTTGGCAGTATGATTTTGAGCACTGCCTACAGGTACATTAATCACTAACAGATTGTACGTGTATAAAAGTATAGTGCTGAATGAAATGAGGCCGATTTGGTCCCAAAGAGTGGAGTATAGAGCTGACAGGAAAAGTGGACTAATATTTTATAAGGAAGGGGGTTGAAACATTCTAGGTGGATTTTGCTAGATTTAGTGAAAGTGAAATAAAGCAAAAAAAAAATAATCTAGCAGTGCTGACAACACCTCACACTCACATTTTTAATGAACCATTGTGATTTTCAGTTTCTATTTCTACAATGGTTATATTAGGTGATCTAACTCAAATAATATGTCCTATATCATAAAAAAAATAACCCTCCTCAATCGACTTGGAACGCCCCAATCTTATGGCATTTTACTTTTGGGAGAAGCATGGGGTCTTTTTGCTCCCCCAACATGACTGTTAGAGAAGAGAGAAGGAGTTTGTCCTTCCCTCTGTTTGGCACACGGTATAGGAGTGCCTTTCTGTAAAGAGCAGGTTTGTCTGAGCACTAAGCTACCCGCAGAATGGGCGGGCTCCTGGCTTTTGCTAACTGGAGGCTGAAGGTTCAATGCAATAAAAACTTGAGTTGCCTGCAGAATAGCTACTCAGATTCGCTGGAAACCTAAGGCAGATTTTGGTCCTTTTTAGAAAATACTAGTGCTTTTCTGGTGTTTGTTGTTGTTTCTAACAAAGACAGAATTGAATTGATCTCCCAAGTTAGGATGCTCAGTGATGTGCAAGATGAGATGCGACTGGTGAGACTACAATACACAGATTAAGTAAATAAGGAAGTCATTAAGGGACAGAGAAGCCCTGAAGGGATGCAGTGGCTTTTAGTTTGAGGAAGAATAGGTACAGAAGCTCTCATTTTGCATTAAATTTTACCCTTCTTTTCTGCAATAAGCCGTAAGTCAGTCAACTGTTTGCTGTGACTTCAGCAGAAAACAATCTCTCCCTTTTTTTTGTTTCTCACAGGCATCTTGGGTTCAATAGAAAGCTTTCTGACTTGGATCCAACTATTTGCTCAGTTTAGTGGAAGTTTCTGATGTTATTCAGTGTTTCACAATGGCACCGGCAGGAAATTTATCAGCACAGGGATTCTACTTGTTAATTAACAAGCTGCCAGGAACACCCGCGGGACAGAAGAGGAGAAAGGCCATCGTAAGGCATGGCTGGAATTTGAGTAGGGGAGGTGAGGAAAAATTACATTAGGGGAGGAGGTGTCCTGCAACATGGCAGTAGAAGAAATGGAAAGGAGAGAAAATAAATCTGAAGAATAATAGAAAAAAAAGCAAAAATAAACTCAAGTTACTCTGTTTTTCCACACTTCCCTCTGTTTTGGTTGCCTGTTGAGCCCTGTCAGGCACCTCGACTCACAGCTTGCTAAACCAGAGTGTCTTTATTATCTAACCATGTCTTCCTTTTTTTTTGCTTGGGGTTCTTTGGCAGGGACATGTATCTGAGGATGCTCCAAGGACAAATATCCCCCATTACCATTTTCAGTGCAGTTGTAGCTCCCTGCTGCGTGGAGGCTTGGAACCTCTGCAAAGCTGCTCTCTCTCTCTGCTCTCTAGAACAGGCGCCTTGCTCCTAAGCACCCCAAACCAACAAATAATGAGACCTACTCCAGAAAGCAGACTTAGATCCCCATTTGTTTCATATAATATGTTCTGGGAAATGAACTGTTAGGAGCCTCTGTAAGGAGCTTGACCAGAAGTTCCCACCCTGTGGTCCAAGAAAAGCTGGCAGATCACACAGTGAGCAGCAAGGCTTATCTTACGCTGCTTTGAGCTGCCTCCAAAAGAACCTTTACATTGCATCACAAAACTTACATCTTCAGGTGTCAAGGCATGGCTGGAAGAGAAACCAGCACAGCTCTTCTTTCCACTCTTCTGATTCTGAGCACTAGTCCACATAAATTTGAAAGTTCTTGGATTTTCTTTAAGTAGTTTCTACTGTGTAGCTACAGTGACCTGGTCATGCAGAACTAAAAATGAAGGTTTTTTTTGGAGGGATTTATAGATGGCCTCCTATATCCTAGAAAGACATTATGCTTTTTGATGTTCATGTAAAACTGTGCCAAAACTATGCGCAGAAAGACTGTGGGACAAAGCATCAAGGAGGTGGGGTTTTATTAACTATATTTCCTTGGGACTTTTCTTATCAGTGTGGGATTTGCACTTGACTCTTTTGAGTATCAGGAAGGATTTCTACATCTCTCAGGAGAGAAGGATCAACAATCCAGCCAATGAGCATAATACTCATATGTTTTCTGTTAGATTAATCTTCTAAGACACCAAAGTCTCTCTTAAATTTACATCAAAGGGGCTCATGTTTCATACAGTGAAGAAACTGATACAGAGCAGTGGATTTAGCAGTTGATTTTTCTGAGTGCTCAGGAGAGGAGTTCCTGATGTGTTCTGCGTTGTTCATGTGCTGCTGCTGCACATGGAAGCCACACTGGGTGGACAGGTGCAAGCTCAAGGAGCATCCTTTGGGGATCAGCTTTAAAGAAATTTCATCCAGTTACAAGGGTGAGAAAATACTGTTCCATCTGGAAAATTTCCTACTGAATTTGTGTTGCATGTTCTCATAGCACCTTGGGAATTCAGGTCCTCTATTTGCTGTCACTTTCCCAGGATTCTTACCTGTATAATATTTGCCCCTGAAAGACACCTCTACCGCTCTCTCCCTCAGAGTTACTAAGGCACAAATATTCATGCGGAGGATTGGAGGAGCTTTCTGTTTCCTGTGTGGTTCTGTGGTTATGCTGGGCACTGCGGAAGAACCTTGTGACCCCTACCTCTATAGATAGTCTTGATGTTTACCATACTCCAAAGTCACACTGGCGCCAGCCAGGGTAAGAGAAGTGGAGAACAAGAAACAGAAGTACTAAATACAAACAGCAAGTCAGAGGAAAATTAAGAGAAAACCATGCATATCTCTACTGTTTGGATTAGGTACAAAGGCTCTTTCCACTACATATGATGTACCTGACTGATATTCACACCTGCCTGCAAATATCTTTGAGCACCCCTATAGGTTTTCTCTGTTGAAGAAGACTGGGCTTACTTCATTTCATATTTCAGATACCCTTGCCTGCTTACTCCTCCCATCAGTGGATATCTAGATCCTTACCTCAGACATAAATGAGCTTTGGCCTTCCTCCAACCCGCCTTGGACATGCAGAGCCAGAGAGTGGCTGCCCTACTGCTAGGTTCATGGGATTGCCAGTCAAAAAGTACCCCCAAATGTAGCTGAGGCACTTTGTGGTGACAAAGGGACTGGGGTAAACGAGTGCCCTTCTCCTGGATCCTGCTTCTAAGGATAAAGTGACATTTTCCCCCAGACCAGGCCTCACTGACATTCCAGAAAACTGTCTAGTTACTGGAAGCAATCGCCTCCTGAACCATTTCTACTGGTAATGCTACTGCACTGTGCAATTCTTGCAAACTAAGCCTCACATTTTTTTAAGTTTTACTTTGCCTCTGCATGTTTCTATGAATCTGTGGTTTGCTGGTTCAGTGCACCGCAGCAGTCTCTAGTTCCCTCTCCAAAACTTTCAAGCTGGTCTTAACCTCCAAGCACAGCAATTGCTGATGGCTTTTCCCAAGGTTAAGTCAGATTCCCCAAGCAAATC
The DNA here is from genome assembly GCA_017639485.1 of Pluvialis apricaria. Classification (NCBI taxonomy): domain Eukaryota; kingdom Metazoa; phylum Chordata; class Aves; order Charadriiformes; family Charadriidae; genus Pluvialis; species Pluvialis apricaria. The sequence goes on along the minus strand of CM030007.1, from coordinate 184,417,498 downwards.
TTCTTTTTCTGAGGGGGGGCGGTTTGTTCTTTGATTCCCATTGTAATTCCCATCATGCACATTTGATTCAAAAGCTCCGATTCAGATAAAAACTTAATGTTTCTGTCCGTTACAAAGCAGATATCTTCTGAAGGTTTTATTCTTTCTAGGAGTACAACGCTACTGAAATCTCTATAGCATAGCCTGTAGGTAGGTTCACTTTCTCTAGCTAACTTAGCTGGAAGACATCACCTTTGTCTCCAGGGCTGCTGGTCACTTGGAGAACACCCCAGGAAAATATCACTGTGTTTACCCTGTTCTTAAACTCTTTCCTTGGCATCTTTGGCCAGTGTCACAGGCTGTGCTGGGGAATCCTTGGGCTAACCCAATAGGGCTGTTCTTATGAATTTATGTTCTGTCATTAAGTCTCTTCCCTCTGACCCTGAATCATTAAAAAATTGGCTATTTTCCACTCCTTTCTCTTCCTGCTTCTCCTGTTGCCTCCTGGCAGGGGTGGAGCTCTTGTTCTTGGTTGAACCCCTAAAGGTGTCCGCTGCATTTGCAGCAACCTCCACTTTCTTTGGAGCTCTCCCTTTCATGTTTTCTACCTGTGAGCTTTTCTCCCAGTTCTCTTTTTCTAATTCTTCTCTTCTCTGTCCATCTCAGTTCCTCCACCACCTTGTGTCACTCCTTGGCATTATCATTAATGGTAGCTTTGGGTAGAAAACCATAATTAAATACTTAATTAAATATTGCATAAGAGTGTATAACAGAAGAATAGATAGGATAAAAACACTGAAGGAAATAGCTCCTGACAGATGGAGGAAGGTCACTCATCCTGTTAACACTATTGCTTAGTCAGTCATCTCATTAACCAGCTGCTATAACTAGTCTTTATCAAGATGTTTTATGGGCTGTTATATTTCAGTCCATATCTCCTGTAGACACAGATACTCCTGGAGGGTTATCTGCTAGAAAGGTTGTTTCAGGGTCTTTTTAATCACCGGCAGTCATCACCAAGTGAGTTAGTCGTGGTTATTAGTATTGCCGCAGTTACTCTAAAGGTAAAAAAAAAATAAATTATTTAACAGTCATTTTTTTCTTTGTTCTGTTAAGGAATGAATTGCACAGCTGGAGAGTATATAGATCTCTCTAAACCATGGTTGCTGTCCTTACTGTTAGTGCTCTAGCTATAGTATTCTATGGCATCAAAAAGGATCAACAAAATTGGCATTTCATTATGGCAAGCCTGATATTGACAGTAAATGACAAACAAAGAATTTGTAGTACAGTCTGAACATTACCCAGCTCGAAGTTACTGATGGTTTATCATTTGAGAGACGCGGGCATAGTGAAGTTGCTCAGTACAGCACAGTAAGCCAAAGCCAACAAGAAGCTGAACCCAGCCACCATCATATCCAGGCTCACATACAACCATAAAAATTAGGTTTTTTCTTCAAAAACAACAAATTGAAAACAAAAAAGATTCCTCTTGGGTATAAGCTGGTAACCTCTAGTGTCCATAAGTGGCACTGTCTCTTAGAGACTTTCACAATTTTGTACTAACTGTGGGATTTTGTTCCTTCCAGTGTCTGATTAATTATACATTTTGTTGCTTGGGTAGTAAAGCTGGAACTACCAATTTTACATATGTTTATTTACTTTTGAAAAACACATAATTTGGTTTATGGTAAGATGTGCCCTATCTCTGAGAGTTCTGCATTCGGTCATGCTTCTGGCATGTTAGTTATAATCTCCTGCCATTTCACAGTATCTGGATGGCCCTGTATCTTATGTGAATAAACTTACTTCTCCTGACCATGTCTCAGCACAAATCTGCTGTTCTAATCCCTGCCCTTTGACATGTACATTGTGTGCAATTTTCTAAAAATGGAATCTTTCAGGTTTATTTATGTTCTAGCTTTAACTTATTTGCCTCAGATTTGAGAGTTTCTCATCCCCACAGTGCTTTTTTTTGGTAATGTTTCCACTTTTTCTGTAGAAATCAGTTGAAAGTTCCTCATTGGAACAAATGAAGCCCCTTCTTTATCATAAAACTGTTGTAGTCATAGGATAGTCCAGGATATTCGAGGACTTAAGGGCAAAATTGTGTCTGGTGAATTATCCACCAGACGATACAGATTTTGGCTTGGGATTTTGGCTATGTGTCTTATGAGGCAAATATTCCCTGCTGATTTCAAGAGGAGTTTCAGGCATGGTAGAAGAGGAGAGTATACTTGAGTAGGGATCATCATATGAAATTAATAAGAGAATTTTGCTTCATGCTTTCAATGTCCTTGAGACTACGGAAATGATGCCAATGGCATAAAGGAAATATTCGTTACTCTTTGTTAAATGTTAATGAGCATTGTGGCTGTTATGTAGTCATGACATTTCCACATTAGTAAGTCCATCTGTAACTGAGAAGGGAGAAGTCAGGCTTAGTCGTGTGGCTTATTGACCAACTTTTCTTACACTCCATCCCTAAGGTTTTAAAAAATAGCCAAATTTTTCAGTCTAGAGGAGCTGCAGCAAACAACGCTTGTGAAGGTGCCAGAAGTGTAGGATGCCATCAAAAATCTTTCTCCCCCACCAAAAAAAAACAGCCCTAGTGACTGTCAGCCTGAGAAGACCCTTTTCAAAAAAGGGTCTTTACTGGGTGCCTGCTATGTGTCAGTAGAGTTTATATAGTCCATGTATTTCTGGGATAGCGCTTACCATTTTCTGAGATTTTGCCATTCTGTTCATAGCATGGCTGATTTGGATTTTGTCTGTGGGCTGTGATTTTGTGAGTTTAAAGCAGTGATCATTTTGTGTGTTTAATACAGGTTAACTGCTTTGAACCCCTTTGCTGTTGTCAAAGCGTAAATAATTAGCTTGTCTTGATAGTTCTCCTTCCCTTCTTCCCTCCAAAATTTCAGAAATGCTTTCTTTGTCATTTGTTGATCTACAAACCCGACTTAGAGAACTGAAAAGGAGACACACAGACATGTTATTTACCTTTCTTGGCACCCTGAGCCTCCAGCTAGGTCATCTGTTTAAATTGTCCAATATTCCCGGCAAAGCTCTGCTTAGTTTTCTGGTCAGTTTAGTCCAAAGTCAAGAATATTTTTTCTTTTATCTGCTCTTTCCAAATTTCAAAGCTTTAACAAAAAAATGGATGAAGGACATTTCCCTTGGAAGAGCAAGTGAGGGAGCCAGAGAGAGACAGGAAGGGAGATGGGCTGGGAAAGCTGAGAATAGCTGGGAATATTTCTGAGTGTAAACTATGTAGGAGCCTGCAAATCTACAAAATGTTAAAAAAAAAAAAGTGGGAAGTTATTTCAGTGAGAGGTAACGCTAGGTGAATTGTTCCTTATCCTCCAATGTGGATGTGGTAAGACTAGAATGGACCACTGTGGTGATCTTGTCTGATTCCCTGTCTAATGTAGTTGTAAGATCTCCCCCTTTGAACTATCGCAGACCACAGGGAGAAATCCAACCAGCCCTGTTCTTCTGCAAAGCCTGATTTCCAGGGATGGACAATCCCTTCAGATGGTGGCAGTTGTGTTAATAGGATGGTCGTTCTTATTTTCTGAATTTACTTAAATGGAAATCCCTAACACCTTCTCAGAGGAGAAGCACCTTCCAATAGGTGACATACCTATGCAGGTATGTACATGTGATTTCAGCTTTCCCTGCCTTATTCTAACTGTAGATAGCCCCTAGTTATTCTTACAGCTCATCTCCGAATCTCCATGCTCTTAGTCCTGGCCAAGCAAATACATAATTAAGTAAATAGAATCTGTTTCAACAGGGGAGGCTGAGAGGAGCCCACTTCAGAGCAGCCTGTGCCCTAGCTTTAGGCTATAATCTTATAAGGGGCAAGAAACTGGATTCAAACCTATGCTCTCTGCTGAGGGAGCAGAAGTCCTGCAGCTGGGCTCTGTGTGAGGTCCAGCCTCGTAGATGTGTCCTGGGGATGTCCCATCCTGTCAGCTGAACTGGCTTTTTTTTCCCTCATCTGCCCTGTGAATTGTGCTGTGCCACAGAAATGAGGAACTCAGGGTTTAGGAGATTTGGAAACCGGGACTCCTACAGGACTTTATGGGAACAAATGGTACCCACAACAGCGACTGGCAGAGGAGATAGATAGGATAGTGACTGTCCCTGGGACTCGGATAGTGCCTCTTGGTGTCTGTGCGGTTTCTGAGACTCTGCATCTCCTGTTTTTTTAATTTTAGTCATTGCTGAAAAAAAGTTAACTGGAGCGGGGTTGAGTACAGGACCTTGCAGTACTGGAGAGTCATTTGAAAGTGATCCTTCCACCTAATTTATCTAGTTTCTAATTCACTTATGCACTGCCATGTTCCCTGGGCACTGTTACACCACCTTAACCAGTCACAAGTAATACAAAGCAACGTAGTGGCTCTGCAGCCTTGAGGTCCATTACATCAGTGTTGTTGCTTTTCTCATCCAAACTATCCATCTCATTAAAAAAATTGCAGCAGGATCTGTTTTCTGCTAGCCTGTGTGGATCAGTATTAGTTATAGTACCTTGTCCAAATGGGGTTATACATCCCTCATGGTCAGGGAAAAGACAAATGGATCTGAGGGGCTCCAGTGGCTCTCTTGGCATTGCTTGAAGCTGGGCAAGAAAAGGTGTCAGCAGACACCTGCTGGGGGCTTAGCTGTCTTTTAAAAGGGTGCTGCCTAAACTCAGCCAAGTCTTCCGAAAGCAGGAAAGTTATACAAAGGCTGCATGAGTAAGGCAAGGTGTTAGCCTTGTGTTTTCCTTTCCTGTCTGCAGTCTATGACATGAGACTGAGGTAGAAAGTGGAAAAGAACTGAGCATAACTGGATAAATGTAGAAAAGGGAAAGCAGAGACAAGAAAAGATACGGGAGTTTTAAAGTCTAGGTATGGGACGATTTAAGTCTTCAAGGTCAAATGTGTTTGTGAAGAGGTTGGGAAACAGTTGCTCTTCATGGGCTCTCTTCCCAAATGCAAAATAAATCACTGTCCTCTACAGCAGCAATGCCACCACATCTCTTCAGTAATAACCCAGCACCATGGTTAGGCTTCTTCTCTGTTTTGGTCTATTAAGTATAGTCCTTTTTTATTCTCCCACATGCCAGCCATAAAATTCTACCTGCATGTCTTTTGTTTCTCTTATTAGCTTTTTACAGTTCATAGTTCCTGATCTGTATTCATTGTTATCAATTCATCCTTTCATTCATTTCTTCTTTTTAAAAACATGCTTTTAGCTTATTTTGCTCTCCTAAGTCAGGTCATTTTGTAACCAGCACAGCCTTCTTTCCCAATTGTGGTATTGTGGCTTTCTTAGCATCTAGTGAAATATTCTTAAATATCTCCTAATTAACATTTTTCTTTTTAGAGTCATCTCCCAACTGACTTCAGTCAATTGTTTTCAGCTTGGTAGAAAGTTGGCCCTTTTCAAGCCCCAAGGATGTATATAATTTAATGGTTTGGACTCTTTTCTAGTTACACAGAACAAAGGTAATCAAATCATGTTTGCTGGCTCCTAAACTACCAATACCTCCTATTCTGTGAATGACCTCTGTGTCAACAGGAGGGCTAAATACAAATCCTTCCAATGTTTGGTATAATATTTGAACTCAAATGTCATCTATGATTCTCAAAAATTAAGTCAAACCTCATATTTGCGGCGTGAGATCCTTGAAACACTTATTTTCTCCTTCCTGAGTATTGCTGATCGGTCCTGAAGGAGTCAATCATCATTCAAACTTCTGACTTCACCAGAACTTGAGTCATTTTGCCATGGAATTATTATCAATTAGACAGAATATAAAACACTTTCTAAGCATTCACACCTCACGAAAACCAGACATGTTTTTTTGACAGCGGCAAAGCCTGACATACTTCTGGCGTGTCTCTGGATTAGATTGTACATAGCAAAGCATGCTGGACACAAAGAACTTGGCTTTCAGGACCACTGATTGATTGGCAGAAATCCTCTGAAGTTATTGAAGGAAGAAACTTAGTGCTACTGGTAGGTTGAACGCTCTGTGGATTCAACGCCTAGCCAGGACCTGTACATCTGCTCTCTACAACCTTAACATAAGCTATGAATAAGTTTTCTTGTTAACACACAGTCACCATCTCCCTATATGCAGAAAGTACTCAGGAAGGTATTTGGGACAGTGTTGTTTTTTTCTTTTTCTTTTGTTTGAAAATTATGAGCCCTTGCACTCCCATAGAGAAGTAGCTGCATTGCTGTGTCTCCTGCTAGGCCACCTTGGGTGGCTGTTTTACAGACCCCAGGCACCAGCATATGCTGGGGGCCAAGTGGCTGGAAAGCAGCTTTGTAGAAAAGGCCCTGGGGGTCCTGGTGGACACCAAATTGACCATGAGGCACCGATGGGCCCTTGTGGCAAAGACGGCCAACAGGCTCCTAGGCTGCATCAGGCAGAGCACTGCCATCAGGTCAAGGGAAGGTGACCCGTCTGCTCTGCTCAACCCTGGTGAGATGCAGTTCACCACAGAGCCCAGTTCTGGGTTCCCCAGTAGAAGAGGGGCATAGACCTACTGGAGACAGTCCAGTAAAGATCCATGAAGATGTTTGGAGCATTTTTCCTATGAGGAAAGGCTGAGAAAGATGGTACCATTTAGCTGTACGGGATCTGGCTGGGATGGAGTTAATTTTCTGCATAGCAGCCTGTATGGTGCTGTGTTTTGGATTTGTGACTGAATCAGTGCTGATAACACAGTGCTGTTTTGGCTGCCACTGAGCAGTGCTTGCACAGCATCAAGGCTTGTGTTCTTTTTCCCATTCTGCCCCCACAGCAAGTAGGCTGGGGGTGGGCAAGACATTGGGAGAGGACACAGATGGGACAGGGGACAGCAGGGACAGATCCCCAAACTAGCCACAAGGATATTTCCTACCATACCATGTCATGTTCCGCAATGAGAGCTCAAAGAAAGGAGGAGAAATCAGGGACATTCATGGTTACAGTGTTTGTCTTACCAAGCAATCTTGTGCTGGGGCCCTGCTTACCAGGAGGAGGTGGACGGGAAGTAGTGAATAAAGTCCTTATTTTTATTTGCTTGTGCAGGCAGCTTGTGCTTCACTTATTAAACTGTCTTTATCTTGATCCATGAGTCTTCTTTCCTTCCTTCTATTTTCTCCCCATCCCTTGGGACAAGGCAGTGAGTAAGTGGCTGTGTGGGTGCTTGACTGCTGGCTGGAGTCAACCCATCACGTTAGCTGAGAGGAGAGGAGAAAGCTCATGGGGGGAATCTCAGCAGTGTATATAAATACCTGAAGGTAAGGTGCAAAGAACACAGAGCCAGGCTCTTTTCAGTGGTGCCCAGTGACAGGGCAAGAGGCAATGGGCACAAACTGAAACACAGGAGGCTCCATCAGAACATCAGGAAACACTTTTTCACTGTGAGGGTGACCAAGCACTGGCACAGGCTGCCGGGGGAGGTTGTGGAGTCTCCATCCTTGGAGATATTCAAAAGCTGTCTGGATATGATCCTTGGCAACTGGCTGTAGGCAGACCTGCTTGCGCAGGGGGATTGAACCAGATGACCTCCAGAGGTCCCTTCCAACCTCAACCATTCTGTGAGTCTGTCTCATTCTTTTCTTGTCCATCTGTTTACCCCTCTTTAACACCCATCCTGGAATCTGACAGACACATTTGTGAATTGCAACAACTCACTAACCCAGCAAACGCACTAGTTTTTGCTGCATTGGTAAGTTCACAGTGCAATGAACACCAAACCCAGTGAGAACTGGAAGTGCAGCATCTCTCTGGGGACAGCTGAAGAGCGGGGTGATGCGAGAGCCTGATTTCTTAAAGCATTGGATGAACTACATCACAGTTGTCAAGCATTAAAAAAGCAGCAGCAACAAACCATGTAAAAATTGTGTTAGTTGTAGTATAAGTTGTGTTGGAACTTATCTCTGAGAATAGAATGCAAAGCTACCACGAGATAAAGAAGTATGGGATGTCTCAAGGCTGTAGACTGCAGACTCTGTGGCTTTGTTAGCAGAATGAGGAGGTAAAGAGCTAAAGTTCACTAAAAGAAGACTGTGATGAAGAGGAGTGGAAGAAGTAAACGACTACCAGATGCCTCTGAGGACCACCGAGAGACTATAGTGCGCATGCCAGAGTGGGTAGTAACTGATGATAATGAATTAATGAATATGTTGATCATTTCTTGGAAACCTTGTGAATATGTATACGTGGCATGCATAAAAGCTGTATAATTAACCCTTTATGGCACGCACATTAGGAGGAGTGATCCCCTGTGCATCCAGCGCTGCAATAAAGAATACCTGCTTAATAGTCACTCTGACTATTGAGTCCTGACTTCGTCTTTTCATGGCAATAGGGGGAAAACCAGGAAAGAGCTGCTTCTTTTTCTGAAACACTGACCTGTTTGGCTGTGGGCCCATAGGGTGGGGAGAGCCAGTCTAAGTGATCTTCGGCAGAGTATTTGGGGTAATCTTCTCTCTTGGTTTTCAGAAACCAAGTTTTCTATACATCCACTTCAGAAAAGGATGGGGAGTAGTTGCACATCCAGGGTGAAACCTGCTGTGTCCAAGGTAGCAGCATCCAAATGATCACAAAATAACCTCCTGTCTCCCTTGAGCTGGCATCCCATTCTTCTGGCTTCTTTGTAGGGTGTTTTCCATAGAGTCCATGCCTCCTAAAGATCCTAAGAGCACCTTTCACTTGGGTGAGATCTTAAAAATACCTAGTGCTCCTCAGGTTTGTATGTCCTCTACTTCCCTGACCGTGTTCTTTTATTCCCTTCCTGCCCACCTCAGACTGGATGAAGGGTGAGTCTCTCACATAGCAATGAAATCTGAGCTGCAACCAAAGGACCTTCTCTCATGGTAAAAAGTAGAGAACAAATATTATAACCTGTGTAACACTAAACATTGAAGTTAAAAATATTAAGTAGTCCTGGAAAAGAAAGGACTGTGATGTCTCAGTGAGCAAGAGAGCACTGAAGAAGCAATGCATGAGTGATACCAGTTTTTGGGTTCCAACTACAGCATCTAGCCTTGGCCTTGCTCAAACGTATTTTACCTGTTAGAGTTTCCACCCAGCTATAGCTAATTGCTCCTGCTGCAGGCACTCCACTGCTTCACAGGTTCCTTGTTTACTAAACCAAACATTGTTTATTTCCCCTTTAATTCTGAATTTTTAGCTTTTTATCTTTACAGAACATCAGAGGATGCAGTCAATTCTTTTTACAATTACATGTATGTATCCACGTTTTTAGTAGTGGGAACTAGAGAACGTGCTGAAGGACTTGCTTTTCTAGCTAGTTCTTTGTATCCAGCAAGACAATTTCTGAGCTGCTAGCTGAATGCCACTGGTGCATATAGCTTTTCTATTTAAAACCAAAAAAGAATCCTGCAGAATAAGAGGCATTTTAAAGCAGCAAGGTTTTTTTTAAATTCAGTCTGCTGCTTAAGGATACGTTTGTGTGCTCTAGTGAAAGTCTATCTGGATTTATAACACACTTTCTGAAGAGGAAGGTATCTGTTTTCTAGGAATGTGTGTGGTTGATACAGTCTTCCTGGGTTTCTAAAACTGAAATTATTACTTCCTAGGCTATGAAACACTGTTCAGCACACACAGGTTATAATGGGCTTCAGTTATGATAGAAATGTGTGTACTTAAGTCTCTCCTGGAGACATGAAAGGATTTTTTTACTTTGCTTTGCTTTATGAGCTCTTCCAAAATGTGGTCTCCACTTCAGAGACACTGTTATAATGAAATATTTTCTAATATCCCATGCAAATATCAGCCTTTATATACTGAGGCCAAAATAAATATAGACTAAAGACTACCTCTACACTCTCCTCAGGAGCAGGCTGGAGGCCTGTGTTCCGGGACCCTGTTCCGCATGCCCACACCGTCATGATGCCTCTGTGTTCTGCATTGCCTTTCGGAGCACAGTGTTGGATTCAGTGTGAGCCACATACCACCATCACCAAGCACTGTGGTAGGTCTTGTAGGCGCTTGATGGACAGATACAGACCCAGTTATGCCTCTCCTGTCTCCGTAGTCTAGGGATGTATCAGCTTGGGTTACACATTTCTCCCCTGGAGGGTGGAGGGGGAGTGTCTCAGTTCCAGGCAGCATAAAAGCGGGCTAAATTTTAGGGCAAACACAGGCCCATTCAGATGTAGTTGAAATTCAGCCCCCACCTGGAGTACTGCATCCAGCTCTGGAGTCCCCAACATAAGAAGGACATGGACCTGCTGGAGCGCGTCCAGAGGAGAGCCACGAGGATGATCAGAGGGCTGGAGCACCTCTCCTATGAGAAGAGGCTGAGAGAGTTGGGGCTGTTCAGCCTGGAGAAGAGAAGGCTCCGGGGAGATCTTATTGCGGCCTTCCAGTACCTAAAGGGGGCCTACAGGAGAGCTGGGGAAGGACTTTTTACAAGGGCATGTAGTGATAGGATGAGGGGGAACGGCTTTAAACTGGAAGAGGGCAGGTTTAGATTAAACATTAGGAAGAAGTTTTTCACTTTAAGGGTGGTGAGGCACTGGCACAGGTTGCCCAGAGAAGTTGTTGAAGCCCCGTCCCTGGAGGTGTTCAAGGCCAGGCTGGACATGACCTTGGGCAACCTGGTCTAGTGAGAGGTATCCCTGCCTATGGTAGGGGGGTTGGAACTCGATGATTTTCAAGGTCCCTTCCAACCTAAACCATTCTATGATTCTATGAACATACCTAAGAAGAACTAGCTTAGATTTGGGGTGTCTTAGCAGCTGGATAAAATGACAAATGTGCCTGACAACCCACTTGCCATCCTTTGGCAGACCACCACAAACAGCCAGCTCCCCCTTCTACCCAAGACTTCTGTGAACGGTCCTGCTCCTTCCCCAAAACAAGAAATTCCCCTGTGGAATACATTCCCAGTAGCTTCTGTAATGGAGTGTCCCTGTTTCCCAGGAGCACATCTTTCTGAATGCAGTGTTCAAGATGAAGAGTTCACTCAAAGGATAGAGCTGAATCCATTTTTGAATGTCTTAAATATGTTGCATTAAGCATCCCTTTGCCAACCGTGTTTGAAAGCCTGGGGAGAGGAGAAGAAGAGCACAGTGTTCCTTCCCGATATGTAAATGTTGTTGGATGTTTGTTTGGAGTACTTGTTTCCCTGTAATTGCAGTTTTGACTTTAGGACTAAAGATGTGTATTTGTTTACTTTAGATTTCTAATCCTGTTCATTCTGTCATGGAATTGCACACATTATTCCAATCATAGTAGGGCAGTCCATAGCTTCTTTACTTACCATGTAGCCAGACCAGTTTCTCTGAAATCAAGGGCTTGGGGGTTATTTTGTTTATTTTGCTTCTTTCAAATAAATAGACTTTCCAAACAAAAAGCCAAACAAATTTTCCTGTGGCCTTCCTAGATTTGTTCTGCTTCAGTTAAAGAAAGATGTAGGACGAGTCTAAGTATGTTAAGGAACAATGGAAAAACATGGAGTAATCCACTTTTTTTTCGGGTTGATGAGCTCCCTAAACAAAAGCAGCAACCTTTCAGGGTCTGAATCTGGGCATCCTTGAAATCTGTGCCTGACCTCATGTCTCTGAACAATGAACCTCCTCACAAAGAAAGTGCCAACTGTTAGCCCAGTATTCATTTGAACTTCCTCCAGCTCCAGAAGAAAGGGAAGCAAGAAATTCCACTCAGGATGCCAGCGGGTCTCGTTCGTGTGACTGGCAGCTCTGAGGGATTCCAGATGGCTTAAAACCTTCTTTTGAACATATCTTTTGATCTCATTTAAATTTCCTCCTGATTTCACCTGCTCCGTGTTTACTGACTGGAGAATACGCAGGTGGACGCATTAATTCCACCATAGGGTACAAATGGATTAAAGGGAATTTATGTGCAGGAGGGAGTTTGTGTGGTACAGCTAATACAGCTCCAGCTCCACTCCATGATTTACGATTCAGAAACCACAGTATAATTTTAACAGACAGAACAAACAAACGGAAAACCTTCTCCATCCCCAGTGTGTTTTCTAAATGTTACAACATGTACTCTTCAATCTGGTGGTCACCTAGAAAGTCAAGCAAGAGCAAGAAACTTTTTTAGAACTAACTTTTGTGATCACATATTTTATCCTATTCTTTGTTTACATATTTACAGCTGTCTCTATTCACAAACAAGTCATTCTTCAGACTTTCCAGCTACGTTTACCTCTCAGACTTTTTCCATAACGAGTAGCAACATAACGAGTAGTTGTGCTAATGACTGTAGTCTTATTACATTAACATTGTAGCTGAACCCTGCACGTTGTGGAAGGAGAGAGAGCAGTCAGGATCACGCACCAGTATAGCACAGATGCAAGAAGACATCAGAATGCAGCAGGAAAAACAAGACTGATGAGCTGGGTCCTCATGAAGAAGGACACAAAGCAGGTCAGTCTGCAGGGAGAAAGACTTTTGTTGGTTGGGTTAGTGCGTAACCAGCATTGCTGATGAAGAGAGACAGGTACTTCCGAACACCTACGCAAGATTAGTTCAGGTGCTCTGCTTGTAAGAGCCTTTGCTGTTCACCAACCACAGAGGGTGCCAAGGGGGTTCCAGGCTCTTCACATGCTGTCTCAAGAGTCACTATTTCAGGAAGTCGCCTTGCTTTGCCTTGCCTTGCCTCATCTGCGTAAATGGAAGTAATGGGGTTTTTTCAACTTCAGAAGGGCTGTTGTAAGAATAAATGTGTTAAATGGCATACAGAGGTTGCTCCAGTGAAGGTATCTAACTTAGGTTCCTCAGGTTTGCTTTTTATGGCCTGTAATATCTTCAGACTTTTTTGGTCACATCTTGCCAGTCAGAACACTTGTCCTCTCTGGTTAGGAGGAGACGGCAACACACTTGCCTTAAAGTTTCCTGGCTGTGGGGTTGAGTAAAGGCCAGTGTAGTGCACAGCATGAACTTGGAAGCCTGAGGCTGCTCTATAATCTACTGGAGACCCTGAGGATTTTTATCCAGATTAGGAAATTCTTCACATATCGCTGTGCCAGGTCCACATACGTGTTTAGATGTTTAACTTCACTGATTTCTACAGGAAATTAAATGTCCAATTGTCTCTAGAACTTGGCTATATCTATTAAGGGGTGAAAAACTGTCCTCCCAGACTATGCAGCAAAGTCTTGTCATAACACCCACGAGTGCTGCTTCTTTATTTTAGTTTACCGTGACTCTGCATAGTGTTAACCAGGTTTCAGGTAGCTGCCTCTGAGGTTTAGGGGATAGATATGTCCAGATTTTCAAAAAGGTTGACTACCTTCATCTGCCATGAACTTCAAAGGGGGTTGTGAGGGCTTCATCAGCCCTCAATAATTGAGCTGCTGTTGTGTGGCTATCTATAAATAACAAGGATCAGGTGCATTTATCCTACTGAAAACCTGCCATGTTTTCTGTTCAAGAGGATCTCTGACTGAAAAATTATCCCTGAAAGAGCAGAGGGTGTTCTGCAGAAGGACAGAACTTGCTCTGCCCTTCTGGACTTTTCCTGAGTTGCAGCTTTGGATGACAGATAGATTTTAATGCCATGACTCCTTTGAAAAAAATAATCATGTCCTTGACTCGGCATTCTTGACTTCTGTATTGTCACAGCTCTGGGCACACGAGTTTGTATGAGATGATTCCATCTAGCAGACTGCCAAGTTATTAAGCCCTTAAAAAAAAATTTAATTGCCGTGGGATCAGGTTGAAAAGATGTTATGAAGCTAAGTATGCAGGCAGGCAGTGGAAAATACACACCTAGGTAGATTAGCAAAATGTGCCTTCCTGCATCCTGAGGAATCCACACCTTTGAAAGGCCAAGGCTTTTGTTGTCTGAGCAGAGAAGAGGGACTGAGCACAACAGAGGACCTGCAGGATGCAGCCTGTGTGCAATCGTTGTCTCAAAGATGAGAGGAGAAACCCTCCCAGCTATAGGGCTGGTAGGAGAAGAGGAAAGTCCTCTCCTTCCTTATCTGATCTTAGTCCTATTGTCCTGTAGCTCCTCTTTCCTCCCCTTCACAGTGCAGTGCTCCGGGAAAACACCTTCAAGCAGGATGCTTTGTCTCCACTGTCCCTCTCACGTAGCTGTTTTTAAGTGAAATGGACTGCAGAGAAATGTAGTTTAGGCAGTTGCTGGGAACAAGTGGAAGCCCCCGTGCTCCAGGGCCCCATCCAAGAGTACTCTGCCTCCTCAGCTAGCATGCACACAAGCAGCTCCCAGGCCTGTCCCTCCATCAGTCCCTTTGTCTTAATTTCACACCTCCTTCACCATTTGTACCATTCAGTGCCTCCATTAGAAAATGGGACTGCCAGGGTTAATGACATGGTGCACACCACTGATGATGTAGACCAGAGAATAAGCATTGCTTAATGACTCTTGTGCTACTTGTTTTTAAGTAAAACCCAAAACATGTTTTTTTCCCAGAAATATGAGCCTTCCCCAGCCACATGATTCATACCTGCTGGAAAGATATGGTTAGGTTCCTAGCCAAGTCACCCAAACACTCTGAGCTTGCCCTTCCTGACCGTTTGCTTCAGAAGGATCTCATCTGCCCAGTGTAGATGTTTGTAGCTGAGACAGTCTTCTAGACGCCATCTCTAATTAAAGGAGAGAAACAGGCACTTCCACAGCATGATTCTCCCCATCCTAAACAAACAAACAAACAGAGCAGTTGTTCCAGCAATGGGCTCCAATGAAGAGAGAGGGAACATGTGGCGGCTAGTATAAAGTTAATTGACTGCCTAACATCAAGTGACATGAGATCTACCATCTATTGATGGCAGTCACACTTGTTCCTTGTCCTCCTCCCCTGGGGTAAGTCAGAGGGATGCTGCTATTTTCTTATTTTCAGAGTGGTGCCCAAATCAACCTGGCACGGGGCACCGACCTGTGGAGAGCCCTGCCTGCAGCCATTCCTGTGGCTGGCAGCTGGAAGGGCCTCCCTTGGCCATGGCATCTACTCATCCATTCATATCGCTGTTGAGTAACACAAGGCACCTCCTCCTCCTCCTCCCTTGAGGACCAAACATATTGCTTTTCCTGTGTTCCCAGCTCCCACAGCTGCTGAAGAGCCACTGCAGGTTTCTCTTCTGAACAGCACAGTATCTTAAATCCTAATGTAGCCTGAATACATCCCGCTGAAATCAGGAATGGTCGGTAAAGGGGTCGAGTAATAGTCCCAAAGGGTGATTTCTCTGCCGTTTGTTTGTGTTTTGTTTGTTTGTTTGATTTTAGCTTAAAGATGTGCTGATACCACAATTACACCTTGCCAGGCAGACAGCTCCAGGTTCTCTTGACCTAATTAGGGGGAGAAAAAGCCCTGCTTGGGCTTTGCTCCATTTTCCAGGTTTCGGTGGGTCTTGTCACGTTTATTAGAGTTTTGATCCTACCATCACTATCATAGAAGGTGACAAGAACATTTGCTGATATGGACATCTAAATCTTTGATCTTCAGATATGCAACCCAGTGACAATGTCCTTCCTGTATATGTCCTGGCTGGTGACTTTTGCCAGCAATTAATGTGTGGTGTCGATTTTCAGCCTTAGAGAACCAGGTCTGGAAGCAAATGTTTCTCATAATTTTTCCACCATAGACAATATTCCAAAGGTTACAGACAACTTGGCGTGGTTTAAAGAATAGCCTTTTTGAGGCACAGACATGAAAATTAAGTTCTGTTTACGTACGCTGTGTGGCAGACTTATCTCTTCGCTCTGGGGTACGTTGTTGGTAGCAAAACCACTTGAGCTTTCATGCGATGTCCCTGGAAAACGCTCACACATTGACTTTATGTGCATGAAGATTGAACACAGCACGGAGATGCTTTTGTTACCCAGTATTCAAAACATTTTGTTAGAAGAAAAGTGGGAAAATAAATGTCTGAGAGGAATAAGCAGATGTTTGCTGTTAAAGATCAGCATGTTATACAACTGAGTTTACAATAACTGCTTTTAAATATAAACTAACTTCTGACCAGTGTTTTCCAATGTACTGCGAAATCTGCATGTCGTTCCTTTTGTCATTTACAAGTAAACACCCACTGGAGTGTTTTATAGTTTGTAAAATATGAAAAGGGCTTTGTTCATGAGAGACTCCTTTGATTTACTGTAAGATGAAAACCTATGTGCCAGAAGCTATTTGGTTCTCTTAATCAGAACTGAGCAAACTTTTCTTCAGCTTGACCGCTCTGATCTCATTGCCTAAACACACTAGCAAATAGCTAACAATTGTGGTGGCTTTTTTTTCTTCCTTTAACATAGCTTTCCTTCCCTCTGGACAGGGCAGATGTTGGAGACTGGCTTCAGCAGCCAGGAAGGCCTCTTTATCTCCTGACAGGCCTGCAGTACTTGAACCCACAAAAACAACAATAATAAGGAAGCTTTCAAAATAAACACACCAAATGGGTGCATCTTCTTGTTCCCAGAGCCTTCGCGACTGACACTAATGCTTAGCTGCTCTGCCGAGTCAGCAGCTGCAGCTATAAAAAGTAATGTTAGGTTTGCAAAGGTAGAAAAAAACCCCAACCCCTCACAATCGTTGACAAAAACGTAGAGCTGCCACACCTTCAACATTTGATCATTACTTACAAAAGCAGCACTGCTGCCACTATTAGATGTTTCAACCTCATTATAGACCTAGGCAAGGAACATGTCTTCTCTCTTCTGCTTGCTAGCAGCAAGACCCATTGCCACAGGTTAACAAAGTCTTCTCCTCTCCTCTCCTCCCCTCCCCTCCCCTCCCCTCCCAAGAAAAAGCCTGATTACAGAATTAATTTAAAAAGTCAGGGATGATCTGAACATGAACCAAGGACCTGCAATTGCTGGTGTCTCAAAACATTTCCTGCCTAGTCCTGAAGCAGGTTCGAACCTTTCACAAACAGCCACTTCCCTAACTCCCACTGCATGGCCATCTGCATAGCGTCGCTGTGCTACCCTTGCAAACACTCTCCTTCTTAGCTGTGACCCTGTTTCTCTGTTGTCTTAATCACAAAGTCAAAGCAGGATTTGTTGCCCTTTGGCTTTGAAGTTTGAAAGATTTGTATAGGATCGTTTCCTCTCATAAAAAAAAAAGTAAAGCTGTAGTATCTATTGCTATGTTCTCCACTGAGAATGGAAGTAGTTTGGACAGAGATAGTTATTAGAGGAAAAAGATATCTTGCCTACTGTATGTTCCCTGCTGTCATGGTGCTTCAGGAATGCCCTCTTCCTCTCCTCCCAGGCATGGCCACCTGGAGACCTCTGACTACTTCTACCCTTTCCCAGTTCGGAGACATACCCTGCCTCAGCTGATGCTACTGACTCCAAATGGTTGCAGGAAGCCAACATGAAGTCTCTTGCCCAAAACCCATGCAACCAGTGAGGCTCTATGGCTTTTGTGCCTAAGGGATTACTCATTTATTTGTGAACAGCCCTATTCTAAAATGCTCTTGGTGTAGGAAATAGGGCTACCGTAAACCCTAGGAGCTTCTGGGTCTGTTGTAGAGCATAGCAGTCAAGAACGATTCTCATCAAGCTGCTCTAACTCATTTGGTTGGTGCTTAGTTGTCAGATTGGCCACAGCTGGGCCAGGTGGCCCTTTGCAAGGGAGTTGTCAGGAAATAGCTGACAGGGCCTGGATCAAGCGGGAAGCAAGAACAACCAGTAAAAGTCTTGGTATTTTCTGGTACTGAATAATTGGTATGGATTGGAAGGGGCGGAGGAGAGATGGAAGAAACCTGCTGTGTGCAAAGCTTTCTTCTCCAGAGAGAAACTCTTTCCACCAATTTTTTAGCAAAGCTCCATCTTGAATGATGTCCCTCTGGATTCGAGTTTTAAAGGGGAGATAAAAATAAACTTTTCTGTATTTTGTGAGAAGATCACTGAAAATGTGATTTAAGAGGAAAGAAACCTAAGCCCTTTTCCCTAGCCATCCATAGGTTTATCATGTGCACATATGAGTAGAGAGGGACTTCTAACCCTAGAGGAAGAACTAAATTACAAGAGAAATTCACAGGGACTTGAGAAAATTTGGAGCTTCTGCTCTTTCTTTTCTTGAGAAAGGAGTCCCCAGATAGACACAAAGAGGGGTGACAAAAGACAAATTATGTTCTGGAACAATAGCTGGGTTTTAAAAGGAGTTTATGTATGGCTTAACAGGACTTTGCATTGGATCATTCCCTGAGAACCTGCTGGGACTTGCAGCCTGGCACCAGGCACTTCTGGGTGTATGACTACATTTGTGAACAAAGCTAAGCTTTGATGTAAGCGTCTAAGAAGATATCCAGGACCCTCAGAAGAAGAGCTACACTGGCATACTGTCCAGGAAGCTAAATGCAGCAAACAAACCTCCCCATCACTTAGGGTTTCGTGATGTAGTTTCATTCATATAGGGTAAAAAAAAACATTGTGAAAGCTATGGTGCCAGAGCTACTTAAACCCACGGTTTCAAAAAAAGGCTTGCTACTATCCTTTCTCGTTATAAAATGTGGTGGTTTGAGCACTCACCTGAGAGGTTAGAGATGTATATGTGAAGCCAAAACATGATGCAACAAGGAATTCAAGAAACAATGACGTAGAGAAAGTATGTGCGGGCTGGTGATCAGGGCCTCACTGGGAGGAGACAGTCCCAGGGTTTGCTTACCTTTCCTAACCCTCGTCCCGTATTTTATGCGAAACATTCATTGGACAGGAGTCCTTAGAGAAAGCACTGGAGCAGGCAGCTGCAAGTGTCTGTGTTAGCCACAGAGCTGGACACCAGCTCCCTCACAGAAGGCATGAACACCTAGTGCAGCCTGCTGAACTCTGTGGCTTGGGTGGCTGCAAGCCTTCGAACTGGATGCTTGTAGGTAAAATCTGCAAAAACAATCCAAGTGCTTTTTCAAACACTTAGGATTTACCTGGGGATCAGTAAAGCATCTCCCCTCATCTTTCTGATGTCCTGAGCTACTCTCAGTTTTAGGCTCAGGAGGGATATGTAGAGGTCCATGGATCCTACTCAGTTAGGAAGCTGCTTGACTCTTGGGGCCCGAGTGCTATATTCACTTAACAGATTCCATCCTAAATCTGTTATGCATCTAGCCTTTAACCCCAAATTTAGGTGCTCAGTTAACTCCTTCCTCAGTAGTTGAAATGAAGTGTCTTGTCATGTAATCTCTGGTCCCACGGCTGTTTGTATGGCACTGAGGAGCCACCAGCACCCGTTCCACGTACTGGCACCCACCACCCCTCCCCAGCCCCTTTCAGACTTTCTGGGCTTTGGCTGGATCTGGGAGCTCTGTGCAGCTCCAAAGCTGTATCTGGTGACAATATCTTGACTGCTTTGCCACTGCTAACGAGAGGGAATCTAAACATTTTGGGAGATTTACAGCCGTAGGAATAAGGTGGCATACCAATCTGAAGCTGACAATGACTGTGTTTATGCAGTCCCTTGAAAAGCCTACCCAAATAATTTGAGAGCTAAAAATGAATGTTTCTGAGCACTTTCATAGCCACAGAACAATTTTAGCATCTTGTTAATTGCATATTTTGCAGGAACATTTGCTTTTGGCTCAGGAAAAGACCACAGAATGCAGTGTTTGTTATTGACGTTGTAGTCCTGTTGTCCTGGGTGCCTTACTTCAGAAGAGAGATGCTTCTCAAAACAGCTTTCAGTCAAATTCTGACCTTCAGCAACCTAGTGTCTTCATGACTGCCCACACACAGGATGTCACAGGCTTTGAGGATTTGCTCATTCAAGGCCTGAACAGACAAATTTAAGTCAATTATTGCCCTCCATTTACAGATAGAGATTTACTAAATTCCTTGCCCAAGCTCACAATCCAAGTTTGCACGAGAGCAGAGCCGAACCCAGTGCTCTTCAGTTCAGTGCCATCACCACAGGCATCCTGTTCTTATCAAAATTTCACTGCGTGGCAAAGTCAACATGTGCAGCACAACATCACTTGATTTTGATAATGGACTCAGTTTAGTACATTAACTCCTATGGTGGCTCTTCCTTCATTCAGGGGAAAAAGCGAGCTAAAGGCCTATGCTGGTTTTTTTTAGCAAGGTTTTTTAGAACAGCATGGGAAGGGGAAGGGGATTTAAAGCATATAGGTGACACCCATCTGGCAGAGTTTGATGTACACACTTACATTCTGTCTGTGATGGATGCCTTAAAACCAGTTAATACAACCACAGCCCTGCTGAGCCTGGACCCACAGTTGTAAAGGGTGCCTTATAAGATTATGGCTTAAAGGTATACGGTTTCTTTGATCTTGTAACTTCTACATAAGTTTATGGAAGGAAACCTTTGATTTCAGCAATTCTGTTATCAAGGTATTCAAATTATTTCCTGTTTGGTTTTTTTGGTTTGTTTGTGGTTTGTTGCTTTTTAAAAAATAATTATAAGAAAAGGATGTTCTGAGTGAGGATTGAAATAGATAGAAACCCTACTTACTGCTCCAAAGAACAGAGAGAAGCCAGGTTATTGTGCAGTCAGACCTGCTCTGTGAGCTTGACTTGACTGATTTAACTTGAAAACAATAATGCACACAAATAAGAACCTGAACTCCTTCCCCTAGGGTTTCCTGCCCTGATTTTTTGCTTGAAGAGACAATTCACATTTTTCATCTCTCTTAAAACAAATTAGGCCCACATGCCAGCATGACTTAGTGATTATGTATTAATTACCTTGAATATTTATGCAGGATTTCAGCTTAGGGTGAGTCATCAGAAGGATTTTATACTCCTGCAAAGTTTAGTCCCTAACTCCTGCTTGAAAACATCATTTAGTTGCTACTGAAATAACTTCTGGTTGGCTTGAATTTCATCAAGAATTTTGTGCTACCTGCATTATTTTTCTTACTGCAAATGACAATTTTATGTACCTTTCAATTAATGTTTGAATAACTTTTCTATTCGCAGGGATTAAGGCTGTATTTTGTTTGAGAGCCACAGACTTTATCTCGGTGTGCTTGAATGTGGATGTTAAATCATAGAAATAAAATTTGAATCAAATGGAGTGAATCAGAGTTAAAAAGTAAGGTGCTGGCTTTGCATCACCCTCCACGTTAATGCAAACAGAACTTATGTGTATATTTTGTTCACTTCAGTCTTTCTGACATAATTTACCTTTGTTTATTTTGGTTTTTTTCTTAAAAAGATGCAAGACCACATTTGTATCTTCTAAATCCATTTTTTGATGTCCCCTCAAACGAGTAAGAAATTGTAAATGGTTTCAGATTACTTGGCTTTTTTTTTGCAATTAAATGTCAATTTTTCTTGTCCATCTACTCCACTTTTCTGTCCACTCTACTCTGATATATCAACCAAAGGTCTGGGATGACTTACTTTCCTCACTGACAATAAAAAGGAACCTTTTGTTTTGGCTTGTGACCCTCTCTTGTAACTCTGAAGTGTGCAGAAAAGATAATCTCTGGTTTTGTGCAGTGAAAAAGTTCTGTCCCTTTGATTTTTTTTCCCCCAGAGTATAACTGCTACATACCTGTTAATCAAATGTGTATGCCTCTCTTGGAGCTCTCTAGTGCTGTCACAATGTACTGCTAAATTACTGACCCTGCATTTCTTTTTTCCTAAACAAAGTCTTTTTTCAGTCAGGTTTTTGTGGCACAGCTTGCACACAAAGCGTCTCGGACTAGGTGCCACGTGGCAAGCGCTTTTTCTTCTAGCTGTGCTGAAGAGAGTTCTGCTCTTGAACTCATGCCTGTAGCTGTTTAATATGAAAAATGGGGATTTCACGTGCTTGATTGCAGCAGAAGAAGCCTAAACTGGCTCTTTCCAAAAGCTGAAAGCATGTGGTCCTGCTCTTGCCCTAGTGAGCTAGTCTGTGGCAAGTGTTCAAGGGAACTGTCTTTGGCGAGTCCTTCTATTTTATTTTTTGACCTGTCTACTCTGTTTTCTTTCTCAATTGCCTTCATTTTCTCACATCTTTTTTTCTCTTTTTTTTTGTGCTTGCTTTCTCTGTCCTTATATTCCTTTAATTTGTCTTATTTTCTCTTTTTTTTCCTTGTACTTTTCAACTATATTCACTTTTCCTTTCTCTCCTCTCCTCTCTCTCTTTCCTTCCTTTTGTTCCTTGCCATCCCCCAAACCCTTGTTCTGGTTTTCGTACCCCCACACCTACTCCCTCCAGCCTGCTCTGCTGCTGTAGCTGGCAGTGGATTTCTGTCAGGCAACCCGGCCAAAAACTGCAGCTAAAGACGGACTTTTTTTCTTCTTCCTTTTAAACCAACTGGACTAGTAATAATTGCAGTTTGTCACACATTCTCAGTGGGAAATGTTTTGTGAGTAAATCTCAGTCAATCATAATCTGGCACGGGAATAAGCACCTTGTTTAGTCTAGGGGCACTAAATAAATTGGCCTTACATCCTTGCTTTCAAGCTGTATTTGAGCCCTGTTGTGTAATTGCCATTTGCATGCCAGAGGGATTGCGTAGGGGTGCTACTCAGATCAAAGTTGCATTCATCTGGGCTTGAGTGTATTAGCTGTAATTAGTAATGTAATTTTAGGAGACAATGCCACATTTGTAGAATGAACTGAAACTACAGCAGCACTTTAGCAGAAAAGCAATGTTGATGCAGTCTGTTCCTCTCCCAGTAGCAGAGACTAATTGCAGTGGGAGGTATTTATATTATATACACAACCCCCCCTGGCATATTTCCAAACTAGCATGAAATACTAACTGAAACTAAGGTATTTTAGTACCGTGGCTCTCACCAGGCGGAAAGAAAGCACTGCAAGGAGAAGATATTTGCCTTGTGTGCTGCGTGGGGAAATAAGAGGTAAGTGGCCACCAGTCAGAGGGAAAGGCAGGAGGGTTTGGGGTGGTGTTTCAGGTTCCTGTCTGTCTTCTCATTAATTTGTTGCTGCTTTTCCTCTTCCAAACACAGTCCTGCTTGAACATTTCTTTTGGTCCTGAGGGGAAAACAATGCCAAACCAGCAACCCTTGGTTTCACCTGTCCCTTTTTTAAAAAAAAGTTAAGCGTTATGCGTTTTGGTAGGCAATTTTTTTGCCCTACCATCTCATCTTGGTCTTGTCTCCATCCACTTTCCTCCTTTCCCTGTTCTGACTCAATGTCCAGCAGGGAAGATGGCAACAAACCCCTAGGGAAACTCTGCAGTCTCAAAGATTACGGCCATTGTAAAGTATGGCTGTGTGTGACATGGTCAATAATGACAGCTGAGATTATGACTATTGCAGACCATGGCAAATCATGGTCAAATTGTGCCTTAAACCTACAGTGCTGTTTATAAATGCAGAGGTATTCAATAACGGATGTGTTTTGGACATGTACATCCTTGTTTCCAATTCTAGATATCTTCAGGTACAGATACGGAGAGAAAGTTTTTGTCTGAGCACTATAGGACATGCTCGTGCATCCCAAGAACTGAACTGAACTGTGATGTACCTTTAAAAAGCAAAACAGGTCTGAGGGAATCTCTCCTGTTGGACTTGTCTGACATGGATAGTTTTATCTGTTGTCTCAAACCTATCTCTACGTGATGTGTGGAACTAGCACATAGACAGCAGGTACAGCGCATACCTCTCTGTGATCTTGTTACACATCCCAGACATACCTGTCTGTGTCCCTTCATTAAGGGCCATTACAGAATCGTAGGGTAATTCACGTTGGGAGGGACCTCAGGAGATCACCTGGTACAAACTCCTACTCAGAGCAGGTCCAGTTGGGAGCTGCAACAGGCTGCAGAGGGCTGTGTCTGGGCAAGTGTGAACTCCCCCAAGGACAGAGACTCCATACCTTCCCTGAAAATCTAGTCCAGTGTTTGACCATCGCCATGGTAAATCCTTTTTTGCCCCTTCTATTGAATTGGAATATCCTTTGTTGCAGCTTCTGTCTGCTGCTTCCTGTTGTGCCACTGTGCACCTCTGGGAAGAGTCTGGCTCCATCTTCTCTACACCTTGCCTTTAGGTGCATCCATTGTAATGGAAGCAAAGAAGGAAGAAGAAAAGCAAGGAAGGGAAAATGCTGTGTGTTGCTTAAACCTGGTAATGGGACACAGTGCTAAAGCAGGGGCAGTACCAATGACTGTGAAAAGTTCTACAGAGGGGTGTAGATCACCCTGCATGGCTCCTGATCTTGTAAAAGACCAGCATGAGAAGGCAGTGGAAATGTTCAGTTTAAAGAGATGCAACTGAGATTAGATAGGGAGAGGGAAGGGGAAGTTGCACAAACTAGTTTTTAAAACAGGTATATTTAGTTAGTGCAAATATGCTTGCAGACTTTCCTCTCCCTTGAATGCAGTAAACACAACATAAAGATGAAAATATATTGGACTGATGTTCTTCCCTGAATCTGGAATAAAGTATGGAAAAAAGAAAAAGAACTAAGAAAAATGATTGTTATTAAAAATCAGCTCCCGTAAGAAGAAAAATACAAAATTTATTACCTTTTGTACACAGATGCATTACTGTACCAATGTGAAACTAATTTAATTACAGCAATGTTTTAATCTACTTATTGTTTTGGAAGGTGTATTTCCAGTTGTACATTTTCAATTCAAAAGTTTGACACTTGGCTCTTGAAAAAATGTATTGTATCTCATGATTGTTGCTTAGTAAGGTTTACTACTCAGTTATAAACATTTCCCTTCTGCAAAGGCCCACTGGTGGTAGAGGTATTTATGTAAGCCAGGCAATTTGGAACTTGTTCAGGGTCTGCAGTAAAATGCTCAGCCAAATGGTTTTGATAGTAAAAGGAACCTTTCTTTTTTTTATATATATATATTTTTAAATGGGTAGATCACAATGGTGGCTGAGAAATCTTTGTTGTTCCCTTCTCTCCCATCAGCAACACTCATATCCAGGCTGAATAAATCCTTCGACGGCATTCTTTGCTCGTGGCTGTTTGATGTGGTTCCAGCAGTTTCAGACACAGGAGGCATCCAAAACTGCTGGAAGTTGAAAAGGCTGAAACTCCACCATCACGGGAGCCCTGAATGGCAACATGACGGCCTGGCAGTGCCTCGCAGGACCAAAGGTGCACACACACCAAGTCTTTCTTCTCTCCTGCTCTGCAACATGGCAGCACTTGGAGTGTCTTTCCTAGGGGTCAGGACTGCTGGGAGCCCAGCAGGATGGTGGCAGGGTGCTGCAGACAGTGCTGCTGCAGCCATCACCCAGGGAGTGTTGGGAGCACAGTGGGACCCACCGTCTGTCCATCGGAGGGTAGCTGGTGGAAGGAACGACAGTGATACGCGTGCCCTGGCTCTGGTGAAATGAGTGGCAATGTGGAACCAAGACCTCTGCTTACTGTGCTGTACTAACAGGTGCAGCTGCAAGAAGGTGGAGAAGGTGAAGGCGACAGCAGAGACTCAGGGCCCCCGGAGCAGGGTCACGTTGGCACTGTTGTGCCCATAAGACTCTCTCCTCAGGTGGTGTCTTGGGGACATATGGTTTCTGTGGGTTTTGTTGTAGTTTGAGGGTTGGTTCCTAATGTCTCTAAGCCCAGCGGTTTGGTACCCTGGTGACTGCGAACAGACTCTGTCTACTTGGAAGCTGCAGCCAAGAAATAGATGGATGGCTGGAGAGGGAGATAGGCCCATGGAGAAGATAGGCACCCTGGTGGCTGTGAGCACCTTTCCTGGATAGAAAGTGATACCTCCGCACAACACTGGCCATTTGTATCTCCTCCTGAGGCAGGAGGTCCCGGGGAGTCCAGCTTGGCAGGTGAGTGGGTGGCCAGATCCTCCAGCATCAATGTCTTCACCTCTTTCCAAGCCCTAGGCTGGCTACAGCACACCGATGTCCCCACAAACCAAGGCCTTCTCTCTGATGGCTGTGCAAATGAAAAGTTGGACTGAATTTGGCTGCAAAGCTGTTAGTGACTATAACAAATAATTGTCAGTTTAGTGCCAGGGTAAACTAGTAAATTTCTGTTGCCCCTCCTGCCAGCAGTGGCATCTGCTCACATCTCCCAGGATGGCCCCAGCAGATCTCCCTTTAACATCTGTCTTCTGCCTGCCCAGAGGTCGCTTTCCTTCAGCCTTTGGCTTTCTCCTTGGCTTGGTCCCCTTTGACTTCAGAATATGGCTTACATTTTTGAGTTTATACTAAGCCAAACTGTCTGGATGCTGGATGAGGATACCTTCTGAATGGAGTGACTTCAGAATTTTCAATGAAATGGCTCTTGTAGAAAATACTGAAAAAACCAACATTTTCTCACCCCATAAGAATGTATTTTTATTTAAATAAAACTGTCAAAAGGAAGCACTTCTTGAAATCCAGAAGAAAAAAAGCAGACCCTCCCCAAGATGTGGACAATTCAAGGATGAATGTGAAGAGTGTCATTGTTTTTTTGCTGTTCATCCCAGATTGTCTTTCTTCATCCTTTGTTCCTGCACAGTGGAATCGGGGGAAGCATGTGAGGTTTGTTATTGCCCCTGCTGAACTGTGGTGTGGACAGACTTTGTCTTCCCCAGCTAGCATTCTGTCACCTTTCAAGAGAATAAAACTCACATTAACAACAAAATTCCCAAGTAAGAAACCTCAGATAATTAGAGGAAACCACCACAGAGGTATACAATATCCAGTTGAAGACCTTGCTGAAAACTGAACAGATTATGCTTGTTATATGTGGTTAAACTGGGCCATTAATGTTAAAACTGTTCAAAACACAAAATAAATTCTGATTTTCTTCTGTCAGGGCTTGTGGTTCAGTGTTCACACATTCTAGGCTCCAGTTAAATGATTTACTGTACAATTTAATGCCTTTCAGCTGTCACTTGCACAAAAAGATCCCTTGAAGGATCTGCCAGCAAACGAAGGCGATGCTTGGCCAGGGCGGAGTTTAGCCAGGACTGGAAAACCCAACTTGCCAAGATACACAGGAGCAATCATGTAACCCACTGTGACCTACACTTGGTACCCAGAAAAGTGACGGCCACATAGCCGTAACTGTATCTGTAAAAATACTTCATATGAAATATACTGAGACGTTCATTCTGCTGTGGGGCTTTTGTGAGTAGTTGCCTCTACAAAGGTTCGTATCATGTGTGTGCTGCTATTTTTTGTCCTTCTTATGAACTTTTCTCTGTTCCTGATCTTTAAATGGTGTGCATTTTTGAAGTTTTTCTCAAAACTCCTTCACAATAGCTTTCAAAAATCCCAATTCTCACATAACAGCAGGGTGAGGAGAAACAGTTGCCATGGGACAGTGAAAAATGTACTTCAGGAGCAAGGAAGGAAATAAAAAACCCATGGCTGTTTGGAAATTATACATGGTAGGGTTTGATGTGGCCTGGAGTTCTTTGTTTTGTCACAAGCTACAGTCATAACATGACTCTTACGGACCAAACACTGGTGTATGAACAGCATCTAGCTGTGACTTCAGTCACTAAGAAGCTTCATCCAACTGGAGTGCAACTGTAGAGACGCACTCAGGAATGCAACACCTGCATTAGGATTTGTCTTTAATTCTGGGGCTATTCACCATTTTATATGTTTAAGGCCAGCACAACCTATCAGACAAGCGCCTAGACTAGGTGATCATAGTGTGGAAGGAACCAGAACCTTGTCTTGCCATTTCTACACGAAGTCTGTAACTTCAATTTTTAGCTAATAGTGTATCTTTTAGAAGGCCCTGCTTTTAAGACTCAGGTGATGATGAATCTGCTGCATTTCTGTAAAAGGAAATCAGTTCTGCAAATAGCAGAAGACCATGGCTGGGATACCTTTTAAAGATGTCCTCCCTCCTGCTGATCTGCTGGAGAGCTAGTTGAGGTCACTTATCCAGCAGAAAACTGTTTTTTTTTTTCTGCTAAGGATGATGTGTGGGGTGAAGGAAAGACAACTCTTCTAGCGGCAGGGAGCAATTCGGGCAGCACGGCTAGTCCTCTTGAAGCATGTTCAAAGCCTCTCACTCTGTGACACACTTTTCCATGATTCTGAGTAGCTCTTGTCACTTTCTTCTCAATTCTCATAAATTTTCCAAGATCCCTTTTGAAATATGGATACTAGAAGCAGACTTCTTTTCTGGAGCGAGTGCTACACCTCTTTAATAACAACATCTGGTTAAGATCTTTAATTCTGTCTGTCATAGAAAATTACATCAACATCACTGCGAGGTCCTCTCTTGCTCTTTCATGTGAGTGATGATTCAGTACTGTCTGAAAGGGAAGCGAGCCGCTGTCAGCTCCTCATTGCTGCTCCCTCTGTACTTTGATGGGTAACTCAGCTGGGAGAGCTCTGCTAAACTGGGAAAAGCGGGCACGATCAAACAGCTCAAGATGCTCCCGAGTCTGGGACAATCTCCAGGGCTTGGCTAACTCAGCTGACCCAGAATGGCCTGAAAGTCAAACAAACCTTCATGCATTCAGCAGAAGTTACTTCTAGGCTCCAAATATGTCCCATAAAAGAGCCAAATTAAGTTTGTGCCATGCAGCTGTGTTTTCAGATTCAAAGCAGTGAGGCAGCGGCTTTATAGCTGCACTCCAGTTTCACAGCAAAATTATTTCCCTCTAACACAACTTCAGAGATATGAAATAACACTGCTGTATCACTGTCTGTTTACAAGAGGAGGAAGCCTGGGTGGAGTGTTGCACAATGGATAGGAAGGTGGCATTAATAAAGGAAAAGGTTATAATTACTGTAAATGGCTTGCAAGATTTTTAAAAGATCCCCCCCTCACCTTCATTTCAAAGGGACATTCATTGCCTTGTCTTTTAGGGACCTTACTTGTTTTGCTGGGTACGATGGACAAAGCATACCTCCCAATTAGCCGCTTTTTTCCTAGTAATTATTGCCTCTCTATTTTCTGGGATGCTGAAGGGGACACAGACAAAAGGAATGGGTTTTGCTAGGAGAGGAAGCGGAGTTAAAAAGAAATGTGGGATTTTGCATTCCTCTTTCCATCAAGATGTTGTGTTCAGCAGATCTTTTTCTTTTATCTTAAGCTCTTCCAGAACAACCTTTGCAATGGATCTGAGAATACTGCAATGTAGTCAGAGCTGTTGCATGAGGGTATGTCAAATCCACTTAAAAAGTGAGCAGGAATCTAAATATTTAACTACCCTCATGGCTCTTTTCAGGTACTTTCTGTACTTAACAGCTCACCCATTTTACTTAGGTGTTTGTGTTACTCATTTGCTCAGAGAAGATTGCTCTCTCTCAAGCAGAACAAACCTGTCTGAGTGATCAAAACCTATTTCAGTCAAAATACAGACCAACAAACTATTTTCTTATTGTCCTTTAAATCCCCAAGGAAATGTCACATCCAAGGCATTCTGCTGGCCGCATGGTTGCTGCTCTGCTTGCTTGTGGGTGGTCCACGAGGTGTTCAAAGCTTTGCAGTGATATTGTACTGCCAGGGACAAGTGCGGAGTTATGCTCGGTGATACTGCAGTATTGCATAGCTCCTCCAAATAGGCCAGAAGTGGCAATTCCAAACAAATGCAATTCTTGTGGATTTTCAATTTACTTGGGATCTATTTGACTTTTTTGTTTGTTTATTTGAAGTCACTGAGTTTCAACTCAACCCAAAAAAGTGCGTAATAGTAGAGGGGAAAAAACTAAAATATTAGATGAAATGCTGAGAGAGTTGGGGCTGTTGCGCCCTGAGAAGAGAAGGCTCCAAGGACACCTTATTGCAGCCTTTCAATATATAAAGAGGGCTTATAAGAAATACAGAGAGAAACTTTTTACTAGGGCATGTAGTGCTAGGACAAGGACCATTTGTTTTAAACTGAAAGAGGGTAGCTATAGAGCAACCTCATCTAGTGAAAGATGTCTCTGCCCTTGCCAGGGAGGGTTGGACCAGATGATCTTTAATGGTTCCTTCCAACCCAAACCATTCTATGACTCTGTGATTCTACATTACTAAATCACGCATTGTAAATATGTTCAGGAACAGCTGCAGAGACCCACAGGGTTTACGGCAATCCAAGTTTCAGCTCCTTCGTGACAACAAAGATGCATTTGCTTCCCAGAGGGTCGGTGCACCCACTTCACCTGGGGTTGCTGCCCTTACCCCAACATCAACTGGTGGGGCTCCTCTGGGCTTGGGGGAGCTCCTGCTCCCACTGATCTCAAAGGTACACAGAAATTAATAAAACCCCCAAACCCACCTCTCCCAGGAAAACCCTCACACCTCATTGTTGATGTGGATTGGTGTAACTTTTGACATCGGAAACACTCAGGAGCTCTGGTAACTTTTGAGGTGGGAGAAACTGTCAAACTAGGTCAGCATTTCAGCTGCATTTCAAACACAGTTGATTTCTTTCAAGAATAAGCCTTGGAGGTAGAACTACTGCTACTGAATCACTGTCTTATACATGATAAATAAAGTGAAGCAGTACAGTCAATACCAAGTTTCTGGTTCAGAAAACACCCTCTTTATTGTGGCTGTAACAGTAAAAGGAGAGAATTCTTTACTCCTTTACATAATAAAGTGGTTTAAAGAATTCACTTGAATCATGCTGAGCATTCACTTAACTTTTCTAATAGTGGCTCCATCTGGGAGATGTATAGGTGGGACAGTCATCCTACAGATAGACCAGGGGAGAGGTGGTACCCACAGCAACCACCCTCTTGTTGAAGGGTGGAATTATGCATGCTGAAAATAGCCAGGACTTTAATTGAGCTGACTTTCAGCTGGATTAGCCTAATTTGAAGCAAGCCAGAGCCCAGCAAACAAGGAGTTCACATAGTAGCCAAGTTTGTCCAACAAAGTCTGGTAATCAGTAGTATAAGGACTGGGGAAAATGCCAGGCCAGGGTCATGGCGGGCTCCATTTGGGCAAGGCTCCTGCGAGCTGGGTGAGATGGATAACACAGAAATACTGAAACATGATGCAGGAGGTATAAACAGTGTGGGGTGGCCTTTCCAAATACAGCCTGCTGGAGAATTAATGGAGCCCTGCCGGTCCTCGCCTACGTGTGAGACTTGCCGGGGTTGCTGGGCAGGCAGGAAGCAGCACTACTGGAACACGCCAGTTAAAGGATGTGTATGGCTTAGAAACAGTGCACCAGGCACTTCATATATGATGAGCAAGTTTTGGACTTTTAATGGAACTGCTGGTAGGAAGAGCTGGCAGGTGTAGTGGAATGGAAACGAGAAAATACGAAGTGAAAGGAGGAAACTGGGTGTGCTATTGCGGATGGTAAGTCAGCAACACCGAGCAACTCGGCACTCAGCAATATCCTTAATTTTTTCCTAGACCCTTATCAGTTTAATGAGATGATTCTTATGAAACTGATGAGGAATATGGGAAGTGATAAAGAATATGTTTCCATTTGTCCTAGGGTGGTGGTGAACATGCCAGGAGAGCAGAGAGAGAAGTGTGAGCACACACTGGGAAGCCTGGGGAGCCTGCACGCAAAAGGCCATGGAAAGGCCTGAGGAGCTGCTCTGTCACCATGCGCAAGGGCAGAGGCTGGCAGCCTTCAGGGACACAGGGGTCCTCATATAGTAGGGACACTACTGGGGCATATACCTGCCTGCTGGGGGGAGCTGCACAGGGTTTACAGAGCCGACTGGCTCTGACTGCTCTCAATTTCACTTTACAACGCAAATTATGTTCTTTCAGTGCAAGGTTTTATGCATAATAGAAATGAGGATATGCACAAATGCATGTGAAGTTGTAACACAGGGTACAGGACAATTAAATATGGGTAGAAGTACCTTTCTTGTAAGCTAAAGGTGCCACTCCAAAAGTGGGGGTTCTGCATGTCTAGAGTGGACATGTCTAGAGGGAGCCTGGGGAAGAGTGGTGCCTGGGTGCAGCGACTCTGGATTTGTATCTCTAAACCTGCGGGTGCAATGGTTAGGGTGTATTAGGAAACTCTCACTCGAGGACTGTGCTGCAGATGCTGCACAGTTCGTTTCTGGAAGCGCAGGCTGACAGGGTGCCACACTGGGCAGAGCAGGAGGAGGCAAAGATGGGACTGAGACTCAAATCAAATATATCCTTGGACCCAGTGGTCCAAGAAACATTGACCTGTAGTTTGATTTTGCAGCCATTTAGCTCTTCAGTACAGGTGGCCGGTGTGCTACTCGCCTGTCATGTCCATTACATGTGGATCTGCATAAGCAGGGACCCAGAAGGAAGATATTTGAAACCCTGTCAGTGTGCTGAGTGGGTTTACGAGGTGGTGTACTCACTGGAGCTGATGTTCGCGTGACATGCTGGTTTTGCGTTCTGCTTTTCAGGCACAGTCGGGTGTGTTGAGCCAACAGACAGTGTGACTGGAGTCACTGCAAGTTCAAGCCAACAGCTTGTTCACCCAATAAAATCTACTCGGATTCCAAATAGCCAAAACATGTTTTGGAAGCACTGCTGGTCTTGAGCAGATACCTTTTTCCTTCTCCTGGGACATTTAGGCTTTTGATTTGGGGGTGGTATTTGATCAGAAGCTCAACATTGAGCTGGCAATGTGCACTTGCAACCCAGAAAGCCAAGTGCATCCTGGGCTGCATCAAAAGAAGTATGGCCAGCAGGTTGAGGGAGGTGATGCTGCCCCTCTTCTCCACTCTCATGAGACCCCACCTGGAGTACTGTATCCAGCTCTGGGGCCTCCAACATAAGAAGGACATAGACCTGTTGGAGCGGGTCCAGATGAGGGCCACAAAGATGATCAGAGGGCTGGAGCACCTCTCCTATGAAGACAGGCTGAGGGTGTTGGGGTTGTTCAGCCTGGAGAAGAGAAAGCTCCAGGGACACCTGATAGCAGCCTTCCAGTACCTAAAGGGGGCCTACAGTAAAGGTGGGAAGGGACTCTTTATCAGGGAGTGTGGTGAAAGGATGAGGGTTAACAGTTTTAAACTGGAGGAGGGTAGATTTAGATTAGATATGAGGAAGACATTCTTTACTCTGGGGGTGGTGAGGCGCTGGAACAGGTTACCCGGGGAAGTGGTGGATGTGCCATCCCTGGAAGTGTTCAAGGCCAGGCTGGATGGGGCTTTGAGCAACCTGGTCTGGTGGGAGGTGTCCCGGCCCATGGCAGGGGTGTTGGAATGAGATGATCTTTAAGGTCCCTTCCAACCTAAACCATTCTATGATTCTATGATTCTAAGTGGGTCTTTTTCTAACTTTAAATTGTGATAGTTCCTTTAAATTTATATCATCTGAATGTTTTGAACTTCAGAAAGCCACAGAGGTAAGCAATAAATCTGCTCAGATCTGCATGTGTGCATTTTCCAAACCCTGCCATTCTCCTAACCCGTTTGTTCTGTGCCCTGTTCAGCTTTGCATCGGTTTTGAGTGTTGGTGACGGTGCACGGCCGGACTGGGTGGCTGCCTCCAGCCAGGCACTGAGGAGTATACAATTTGCCATGCCCCAGCAGGAGCTGGGAGTCACGCAGGAATGACCGGCGGTAACTCAGCAGCCACCCCATCAGAGAGCTGCAAGAAAAAATAAACAACAACAACTGTGACTCATTTCACTTGAGCTTTTTTTTTTTTTTAACTAGCTGCTTTTTTGTTTAAAGCACCATGTGAGCAAATCTCGCTGGCACTGTTTAGAGCTGGAGAGAGTGTTGCTGGTCTAATCCTAAGGTTTGGGTACGGCCTGGCTAATCATAGCACCTCATCACCTCACCGAACATGGAGTCATATTCACACTGCAAGATCTGTGGGGTTTAGTAGGATTTAATCCCTGTTATGGATGAGTGCGCTTTTGGCTGATGCAGTTTCTCTGGACTTGAGCTGAAAAGACTGCAAGACCTGGAGCTGCTGTGAAGCTGTGGCTCCCAGAGATGCCTTGACACCCCCTGATGCAGTGCCATAGGCACCAGAGAAACCCTGGCGTAACTTCAGGTCATTTCAGGCAGCTCCCAGTCTGCCAGATCTCCACTTAGGATCTGCAAGGAGGAATTTTTTCCACAGTGGGCAAACTCAGTAGAACAGGTGATGGAGAGAAGTGAGCAGGAGGAAAAGGTAACAAATCTGGAACAAAGCTGCAGTCTTTGAACTAATAGTGCTAACTCTGGCCAAAGCTTTGAGCCTGGTTTTGGAGTTTGAACCTGACAGGCAGTGAGTCATCTGCAACAGCTTTGAATTTTTTTCTTTATCATTTTTTTACCTTAATACTCCTTGAAATTTGGCTGAAGCTGGAAGAAGAACAACTGGACCATGCATTCACACCACATGGGGAAACTGTGCTGGGTCCCGGCAGCTGGCGCTGCTGCCCGGTCAGAGACACCCTGTGAGCACCACCCGGTGTGCACAGCGGTGCCAGTCCCTACTACCCCGGTGGCACGGCTGCAGGGCTTGCTTTGCAGGTGGTAACGAAGTAATGCTGCTAATTCATGCATAGCACAAACAAGAAAAGGCTCAAATTCTCTCCAGTTCCCAAAAAGTCATATGAAGAGGCATTAAAAGTGATATATTTTAAATCAAGCAGCATAGCTGGAGTTAAGGGGATACTAACCTAAACTAAATTACCAAAAAAAAGCACGTGCATCAGTTTGCTAATGGCAGCAGTACAAAAAAAGCAGTGTGCCCTCAGGGCTTCCACCTCTGCTTTCTTTCTGTGCCTTATGTATTTGTCCTTTGAACTCTTGTGCACACCTGGACTTAGCAGGATGTTAATATTAGGTATCCAAATTATCGAACACTATTAGAAGCACTTTACAAAGCTATAATTTTGTCAGTTGCTTAAACTGGAATTTTTGGGTGAGAGCTGTAGTGATTTAACATTTTCTATTCTTTTACCAGTTTTGATTATCTCGTATCTGCTGCTCACAAGTGTGGTATTTGGCATCTCTCTGTGTCTAACCGCAAACTTTCTAAACATTAAAAAGGCAATTTCTGTGTGACCTATTGTAATAGATTGGTATTTTGACTTTTCTTGTTACTTTTCTCTAATTGATTTTCATCTATGGCACACACATGTGCTTTTCCCATACATACACCGTGCCTAGTGAAAGGGTGTGATAAATTCTGTAGTTTATTTTTTAATGGCAATATTGCTTCCAATTTTCTACTGGACTTTTTCTGAGGAATTAATGTCTTGTTTTAGCATTGTCAGATTTCACGGACTTTGACTTAAAACTCTGACATGGGGGACTGTGTCTACCCAGGAAACTTTGTGCTCACGCTGGCGTTAAAGGCAAAGTGATGGGAAATGTGCATGTAGGAAGTTGATGATATTTAAGAAAAAGAGTTGCATTACAGTGTGCACTTTGAGGAATATTTTTTTCCTTTTATATCCCTTCTGACTATATTCTACTCATGATTAATGATCTTTCCCAAAGTCAGTGGGGAAACAGAAAACAAAGCAGCAGCATTTAGTGTCTTTGGAACAAGTAGCAAAATAAATTACTCCATATAAAAGAATACACTTGTTATTTTTAAGGAAGCACTCTCTAAGAAATTGACAGGAGCAGAAAAAGTTCAGCCAAAATGTCTGAGGAATTTTAAGTAAGACATTTCTGTGCTTTTTACTGTGGCGTGTGACCAATGGTTTCAGCCAATCTTTGTTACAGAAAGAGCAAAAAGCTAGCAAATGTGACATCCATGTTTATAAACAGCTCCTGGGGCACCCCTGGAGATACAGAGCGTTTAACCTCAGCCTAATATTAATCTCCTTCTTTCATCGCTTTTAAGGAAAACCTCAAAAAATGTTTCCATCCTCAACAACTCCTCTGGGTTTTCATCACCCGAGTGTCTTCTCTTGTGCCTCAGGCTCCCTGTTTTCCATCTTCTTTTGACTTGAAGAGGGTGCTTTTGGGAGCGCAGTGACAGGGCAGAGGCTGAGCTCATTTCCTGCCCCATGGCCACTTTTGCTGGCCCTGATGGAGGGAAAAGCCCAGCTCACACCAGCAGCTGGTATTTTACCTTCTTGCCTGTAGATACAGCAGATTATCCTTTTCAAAGAAAAGCTGATTTCACCATAATCAACAACGGCCTTGGTGTGGGGGAGAGATCCACAGGTTGCCAGGACGTAGGTAAGCATGGTGGCTGCGACAGGGACTGAGGTTTGCTCCAAAATCCCCCGCAGCACAGCGATGCAGCATGCACAGAGGCAAGCTGCCTGCAGGTCACGTCCTGCCCTGCGTTGCCACCCGAGGGCCACGTGTCCCAGGCTCCCCCCAGTCCCCTAAGAGGATGGGGAGGTGCTGGGTATCCCACAGGAGGCGTGAGCCTGAAGGCTTGGGGGACCACCACTTTGGAGCCCACCAGCCATAGCCGTTACACACATCCATGCTAAGAAAGCTCCTTCTTCAGCAAACCTGAGCTGTTTTACTGCCATCCCAGGGAAGGATATCAGGCAAGCGGCCAAACCACCTTGTTTGGGCTGTTTCTCGTTATGGCCTGGGGTGTAATGAGGGGCTGGCCTGGCCCTGCCCCTCCTTCCCCAGCCCGGTTTCTCCCTGCACCAGACAGAGGGCTGTGGCCACGTGTGGTGGTGGGGGTTGCTCTTCTGTTGGATCAGGCTTACTGGGCAGCATCTACAGTCCCATCCACCACGTCCTCTGAGGAGAAGATCCTGGGTACTGGAGGTGCCACAAACAGGACGGACCAGCTTGGCATGGCTGACTGGCAGTGCAGGAGGGGATGGAGGACGTGGTGGAAGGCAAATACAGGGAGACAAATACCTGCCCCCTGGCAGGTGTTATTCCCTCCTTTGCAAAGGCACAAGAAGAAGTTCTCTTCCAAAATATTTTTAAGACCTGTGGGACTAAAAGCAGAGGCAAGTAAACCAATACTACAAGAAAGAAAAAAGAAATCCTCACTACAAGAAAGACATTGAGGTGCTAGATCATGTCCAAAGAAGGGCAACAAAGCTGGTGAGGGGTCTAGAGCACAAGGCTTATGAGGAGCAGCTGAGAGAACTGGGGTTGTTTAGCCTGGAGAAAAGAAGGCTGAGGGGAGACCCTATCACTCTCTACAACTATCTGAAAGGGGGTTGTAGTGAGGTGAGAGTTGGTCTCTTCTCTCAAGTAACAAGTGGTAGAACAAGAGGAAATGGCCTCAAGTTGCACCAGGGGAGGTTTAGATGGGATATTCGGAAAAATTACTTTCCTGAAAGGATTGTCAGACATTGGAACAGGCTGCCCAAGGAAGTGGTGGATTCCTCATCCCTGGAGGTATTTAAAAGACGTGTAGATGTGGTACTTAGGGACCTCATTTAGTGGTGGTTTTGGCAGTGTT
Source organism: Pluvialis apricaria (assembly GCA_017639485.1). Lineage (NCBI taxonomy): Eukaryota > Metazoa > Chordata > Aves > Charadriiformes > Charadriidae > Pluvialis > Pluvialis apricaria. The sequence continues at coordinate 184,380,428 of CM030007.1, read as the reverse complement.
AGGCTAATGATTGTACTCGATGATCTTAAAGGTCACTTCCAACCTAGACGATTCTGTGATTCTATACAACTCCACTACTGCTTTATGAGAGTGCTCTAGAGAAGCCATTGTCCCAACCCAGCGCTGATAAGTCTGGAGCAGGCCACACAGAGCAGTACTCGAAAAACTAAAGCAGCTTCTTTATTTTGTACATAACTGTCAGTATAAAAAGTTTATTACATAAGAGCTGTTTTGTTTACAATATATTATATTGCTTCAAGCCGATGCAGAAAGTTCATACATTATAGTTCTACTTTGTTTACAATATATTATGTTGCTTAAATGGCACTGTATTTTTAATACACAGCACTTTGCAAAAATGTAAGGCCAAAAATAACATTGAATTGAGCTATTAATTTTTTAAATTAGGTAACTTATTTATTTTATTTATTTTTCTTAGGGAAAAGTCTAAATGCACAATAGCAAAAATGTAAAAGGCACCTTTCTTTTGTCTTAGGCAAATTAAATCTGTAGTCACCAAAAGGATTCAGGTTAGTATCTACGAGCTTTTCTGCTTAAATATTGTTACTTAATTTTTGGAAAATATCTGCTGCTACATAATCAAAAAAGGAAGTTTAAACATAACTGAAGTATAGTACAAAACACCATCCAAAGCACTGAAAGAAGCAGCCTATATAATCATGCTATAGAAGTATTTATAAAACTTAAAAGGAGTAGTAAATATCAGCTCAGTGGTTTATAATGAAGCTAATAAAACTCCAGCCAGTAATCTTAACTGTAATGAACAGCGTTTTAACATTCAATCCATGAGAGGTTAATGAAGGCTATGAACTTTGTGTAACATGAACTGTTTCAGATGTTGGAGTTCACCAGATATAATTGGATTCGGGTGGAACATGCCTCTCCTCGGCCTTTTTTGGCGAAGGCGTGTGCTGCCTGTGCTTGCTGGCTGCTGGCCTCAGGGCGCTCAGACCGCTGGCTCCGTACCCTGGAAAATTATCCAGTTCAAGAGAAAAGAAACCACAGAAGTGGGCTTGAGATCTACTGCTAATATTTCAAGTGGAAACAGCCCCCCCTGTTTGAACAAAGGATTTTGCTATGCCTTACGCAAGTGCTCGCCCCTCTCTGTGCCCCCCTGGGATGGATGAGGTGCTGCCAGATGGAAAGATGCTCTTGCCTTGCCAGGGAGCCCAGGGGACCATCAGCACACTCAGGCTGTCACTCAGCCCCGGATTCATACGTGCAGAGCCCATACCGGTGGGTGAGGGTCATGCCGGTCCATGGGCTCAAAAGAGGGATGTAAGCATCCCCTTGGGGAGAATCTGTGCCAGCTACCTGAGCTTGGCTTTGGTTTATGGCTGAATGCAAAGAGAAAGAACAGCATCGACAATAAACACCTAGGGGGGGAAAAAAGCAGTCTGAAACAGGCTTAGCAGAGCTGCTCTGTTGTGGAAAATGAAAACGAACAATAAAAGTGGAATTCAAAGTATTATGTTGTAATTATTTGTGGTTTCATTTACCCATCTCATTACTTAAAGCTCATGGAAATGACTTTGAAAACCTGAGTCCCATGTTCAATTTTTTTAACCACTTCTTTTTAAGAAAACAGCTTTACCAAGGAGTGATTCATTTGATGGAGTATGGAGCAAGTCTCTCAAATTAAGCATAAATCTCCTCTCAAGATCAGGAGATGTTTGGTTTTAGTTGAAAAGAGTGAACTGCAGTGCATGCAGACTTGTATGTGGAATTTAAGCCCTATATGAGTACTTAAAATGGGTGTGAATTTTATCCAAATGGCCTATTCTCAGTTTCTTTGCTGAATACAAAAAGACTTTTGCAGTGTTAAACACAGCAGGACCGTAACCAAACTTCAAGTAACTAAGGACGGAAAACCTCGGAGCTGACATTAAATGTGGCTGTTGACTCCTCATAACATGGCAGTTATGAGATTTGGTTTTGTTGCACAGGTAATTACTTCTTTGGGGATGTTCATCCATAATATATATTGCGTTCATTTGCTATCTCAGTTCTTTATAAGAAGAGTATTACAAGAAGATCCAGTTTTTCTAACCATAACTTCTATTAATGGTATTCATCCATCAGGGAATGACATAAATACTGAATACTTAAATACAAGTCCACTAGCCAACAGCAGAAAAGTGGACTCCCCAAACCTACTTTTCACAGTGTAATCGATTTTAGTTAGACAATACTAATTTTTTAATGAAACAACTATATTTATTCTTACATGTTAATGTGATACAAAGGATAGGCATCAACAGCATTTAATAAAAATGATTATTCAGTTGATGCTGCAACGTAAAATTCATATTTCGTATGGCTAATTGGTGGGTTTTATAGCTGCAAATATTTTTAACTTTTTTGTATTATTGACACTTAAAACATTAAATGTGAATCATTAGCGAACAGTGTTTAAGATAAACATTAATACTCCACAGGAGAATGGACAGAGTATCTCTTGAAGATCTGCTGTTACAGCAGTATTGCACGTGAAATATAAAATTAAATCTGAAATTCTTACTGGATATAACCAATTGCCTTTCAAATAATTTTACAGTACTATTTTAAATCCAGTAAAATGATCGGTTGCCTCACTGGGTGTCAAATGGGTCAATGAGCACAACAGAAATTAATTTTAAGGACTTGAACTTTGCTTTGGGACAGTATCTTTTGTGGTCTGTGGAGGATGGGTGGGGAAGGGAAACTTTGAAGTAGGTGAGCATAGATCCTGCATAACTCTTCACGTTTTCTGCAAAGTTTCTAAAGGACTTTTCATGTGTTTCTAAGTTTTAATCAGCTTTAAAACCTGACAGAGTTTATTTTGAAAAATGCCTACCCAACAATTTAAAGCCAGCTGACATTACCAAGGAGTACTGAAGGTCTTTAGATCCCTCCCATACCAGGGGTGGAAGACACATGAGGTCATCTAGGAATCTGGCTGATATCAGATTCTGGAATTTTTAATACAAGGGTGATCTTGGTAAAACACTTTTAAACAATTCTGAGGGTTTTTTAAGTAGTTAAAATTATGGATTATTGAAAATTTTCATTTCATTGTTTGGATTAAAGATTAGAAAAAGTGGATTGTGGTATCATTAATGCTGCTGGAAAGGCTCTTGAAGCAGTCATTTCTGCATGGCATCGGACACATAAGACCCCCGATACAGGCTCTCAGGGTTTGTTTCTCACTTACTTTTATTGCAGTGTCTCCCATGCCAGCCTTCTTTGCACTGGCATTTGTTGGGCTCAGCACAGGTGCCGTACAGGCCACAGCCGGGTTCGCAGACAGCTGTAAGAAAGCAAGCGCATGTACCTGACCTCTTCACATTTCATCCAGAGGCAGAGTTGTGTATTTGCTTTCCCTACTGTTCCTCAAGATGGGCTGGTCCTGGCACGGGCTGGGGCTCTCACAGTAAATCTGTGATTTTGCACTGAGTGTGTGCAGAGCCCTGAAACATTTCACCCCCCAATCCCCCTGCAAGGTCTGGCTCAGTCTCTGGCAGAGAGAAGCAGATGGAACAGCAGACCTGAGCCTACACCAGAACCCGTGGGAGAAGGAGGGTAGCCCCCAGCACCCCTCCCACAAAGTGCTCCTGTTGGATTTTAATGTTTCAATGTATTGACATTTTATTAAGCATTTCTCTGTTACTAAAGTGCTATTACCGAGTTGGCACATTTCTGTTTCATAGAAATTCAGAGTACAGAAGAGACTGTGGGGAGACTTTTGTGAAAAAATGTTTCTGGTTTCATAATTCCCTTAAGTCTGGTGTATGCTGCATGTCTAGAGAGTAAAATAACCTGAAATACTTTGACAACAAACAATTACTGCTGACATTATGTAAAAAGATACTGTACAGCCAGCTTGATGCTCCTTCAACAAGGACTGATGGAGTGGCTTTGATACTTACGCTTGGAACACAGGTCTCCCTGGTAGCCTTTGGAGCACTTGCACTTATTCTTACCGGTACATTTGCCTCCATTTCGACAGGGCTGATGGCATTTACCTAGAAATCAAAAACATGAAACCAATGGTCTCAGTCCCCTGCACTACTGGAGAATCTGAGAAGCCTACCTTGTGCCCAAAAACCTCATCAGATGCTGGTGTAAGAGTGCACAGTATGGATCCACCAAGAAGACTCTGCTGCAAGTCTGTGCTTCCAGTTTATATGCATTCTTCTGCTTTGAAAATATGACAATAATTTGGCACGGCCAAAGCCCATATGTCCATGCAGCTCTTGCCTAGATTTGTGCCAGTCGGGGTCCGCAGAGTCCCCCATGCCACCAGTCAGTATTGCCTCCTGCTCTCCTCACCCTTCATGGGGGAGGCAGTAGTGTCCAGACTTTGTGTTTGCAAAGAGTGGCATCCATACCCAGTGGGCACAAGCAGAAGAAAACCTGGTGGTATCCAAGAGAGATTTTAAGCAATAGGATGCTCAGGAACTGGCAGGTATGGCGGCTACTTGCAGACAATAACTAGATTGGCTGGGCCTGTCAGCCTGTGGCTGTGGAGCACCACGATGCTATGGGTGGTGCAATGAGGGCTGTTCCACACCACAGCTCAGAAACTAAAGGCGCATCAAAAAAGCATGCCCTTCTTCCCTGTTTGTGAAGAACTGAGCATGTTTGGCAACAGTAATTAGAACTGGCAGACATTTTTCAAGGCTTTTGATCCGGAAATTACTTTCCCTCACATTCACGCTTTGCGAAGGGAAGAGTCTGGGTCTGACGGTGGTTTCGCTCTGGCTCACCCGGGAGCGAGGAAGTCCATGTTGGTGGAGGAGGTCCACACTCAAGTTTCTGCTGGGCCTGACTCACACCAAGGGCCTTCCTCAAACTTAACGTTAGGTCTCCCACCACGAGACTGTCAATCGCTTCTTAGAATCTGTCTGCATTATTGAACTAATTAAATCTTCACTTGTCTCTAGGAAGGGTGAGCACAGCATCCATGAGCTAGGTCACCCCCAGGCCAAGGGATACTCACTGCCACGTCCCTGGGCACTCTGGGGCCATCAGGGACTACACCCTCAGCCTCTTGCCTCCTCGGTGGCCATATGTACCAGTGCAGCTTTTCTCACTGCAATCAAAAAACATTTTTCATCTTTTCTAATCCCACGACACTTTCTGGATTCTTCAGATTCTTCCTTGATTTATCACTAATATTTACTTGAATCTGTGAGCAAACAAAAACTAGAACCTGCAGCAGCAAACTGCTTCCTTTCCTTTTTTTTAAAAAAAAGGATGTCAACTGAGATCTGCACATGATAATTTAAGCATCAACACTGGCTTGCTGTGCTGAAAACCTCAGCAATTGCACTCATCTCATGATCCCAGCCTGCCCCCTTGGGAGCTCAATACCCCAGGTAGCGCTTGCTCAGCTCTCGCTGCTGGCAGACTTCTGCAATGCATGTGTGTATTGTCAATATAAAAGAAACATTTGTTCCTAATGCACTTAATTATTTTAATAGCCCTGAAACAAGCTTCAAAACCAGCTGATGCAACAAATATGCTAAGGAGAGTTTCCGCAAAAGCACAATTTCCCCACAGGAGCCTCTGGAGAGGGAAGCTTTAGGTATTCTAATTTGCAAGCATTTGGATCCCAAGTCATTAATGACCCAAAGGAGCAATGCTAAGGAAACCCAGGAATTTTCATAGTTCTTGAAGTAAATTTGGAGAATATGGGTCAAGGGGTGTGATACCAACTTCCACTGAGTTGCATTAGGCAAGCATTTGGCTCAGCACAGCTCAATTAACTTTGGACTAAGATATATTCACAGAATGAAGAAAAGAGTAATAACTCTCTCTGGTATTGGCTGAGAAATGGAAAAAGCAACAAAACAGTTGGGGAAAAATGGGGGAGGAATCCAAAACAAAATAAAACTCTCTGGACTCAAACTGAAACACTAATTAGAGACAATGCATAACTATAGCTAGGAAAAATCTGGAAGACTGTGAATGCTTGTTAGTATAGTAGACTGGGTCCAGTACATTTCCCAGGAGTCTTAGAGAGTGATCCAACTATTAGACAAGCACTCGAAATCTTTAAGCAATATTAAAAAAAACCCAAACCAAACCAAACCAAGAACTTTGCAGCTTTCAGAAGATGGCTTTCTGCCTGTCGAAAAGTTTTCTCCCCTTGTTATTTCAAGACCCCCATGACTGAATGTAGCTGGCCCTGGATCTAAGAAAAGAGACTGAGTTGTGTTTCTCCTCTGGTGTTTCTAAGCCCCATCTAGCATTTCTTGCAGTCTTCCACTGTTGTGCTGGTACTGGTGCTCTGCCCAGAGGTGGTAGCAGCCATCAATCACGGTCTAACAATTGCTGTCCCAGCTTTGCAAAAGCCAAGGCAAGTGCATAGCTTTCCTCGCTCTCATCAACATGATTCCAGTTTAGCTCTTAGCATACTCTGATCCTGACTTTTTATTTCTTTCTTTTGTACAGAAACTAGTTTACTGCCTGTATTTTAATTAATTTAGTTTGAGTTGCACAGGTAAGCCTTTGCAAGAAGCCAAAGTCAGTGGTACCTATCCCAAGTAGCAGTAGACAACAATGCACTTAAGAGCCTCTGGGACAGACCAGTTAAGTGCAGCACCCTTAATCATACGTGCTGTAATACCAGTTCTAAGAATTTTCCCCAAAAACCCCACCACTGACACAAAATACATGTTTCTCAAACTTTGAACCAAAGTGTCTCATCTGAGAAGTGTCAGCAGTTGACTTCTTGGGGACAGAAGAAAGAAATGAGATTCTGGCAGAGTGTCAAATCTGAACTTGATGTAAGCAAAGGTAAATTCAGTGGAAATCCACACTGTTCTTGCTGACATCTGATCTGAATTTATATCAAATGACAATCTTTATTAATTTAATAACAATAAAGCTTTACTGCTTCCGTTTGGCTCCAGTTTTGGTTAGGTAAAAAGGAGTTGCAAAATGCCTTGTAATGTATAGAGATATGGTGAAACATTTACATACATCTACTGTTTATCTACACATAAATACTAACCAAAACCCAGGTCTTATGGTATCTATGATCTTCCTTTGCCCAGTAATTCACTTATTGTTCTGTACTGGCTGACACAATGTTGGAGTTTATTTCCATGTGTTTCCAAAATATTTGATGATACAAATTTCAAAACTATGAGAAGAGCCTGTCTCTACTGATGCATATTAAGATATCAGCTTTTACGTATCCCAGGCCAAACGGTGCTTTCCACGCTCCTGTGAGGGCGCTGGGGAACGTCAGTGAGATTATTTACAGCAGGGGAAGCTCCTCGCACAGCGCCCTGTTAGAAGCTTTAAGCCCAGAAACAACGACCTGGATATACATTCTCAAAACCGAAATGCTCGTACTCTATTCGAGTGTGGGGAACTATAGAATTAATCCAATTTAACACAGCTGTGAGAAAACTCTTCTTTTAGTGAGATCAAATACGTGACAGCTGACCTCCCAGGTCTGTTCCAGCCTGGCTGTATCGCCACCCCCAGCTTTACACAGCACACTTAGATCAACCAAGAGCTAAAATATTTTGAATTGCTTTGATGCTAAACTTCTGAAAATGGCAAGTCTTTTGATGTTTGTGACACGGATTTTCAAGTTGCCATGTGAATGCAACTTAATACGTGAAGTGAAAGCTCTCCACTCTTACGGTTCAGTCCTCCCTTTGCCCCAAACCCTTCCGTTCCCAGCTTATAGGAGCCCTTTCAAAGGTGCGGGCTCAAACCTAATCTGCTGCGCCCAAGTGCAAATTGCCGTAACATTTGAAAATAGCTGCACCACATGGGCTTGGCACAGCAGCACATCTGTCTGCCACAGAGTATTGCTTGCATGCTTATGGCTTGAGGGTTGTTACTAAGCCCAGTTACTAGAGAAAACAAAACTAGGTAGGGGATGAGGTGGTCTAGCAATGTGTCAAACTTATCAGTAAGAAATGCATTTGGAGTCAACGGGGCATCTGACTCTGAGGGCCCTGTGAGGCCCTTGCTGTCAGCCCAGCAGAGGCAGGTAGCACTTCATCGTTCAGACACTGACACTAGAACAAGCTGATGTAACTGAAAGCAAGCACACAGAGATGCTACTCACTAATTTCACACTGGTCTCCTTCATAGCCCGAAGGACAAATGCATTTTCCCAGATAGAAACACGTTCCTCCATTGAAACAGGTCGTTGTGCAGTTTGCTGAAACACATAAACCAGGAATGAACGAAGTCACTAATATGAACTCTGTCTGACTTGGCCTTAATGCTTTCTGCTGCTCATCATACATAAACATTTAGTAGGTTTTAAAAAGTTGCATTAACGTCTTTTCATCTGGTTTACAAAGGAAGACTGAAACATTTTTTTTTCCTACAGAATACTTTCCACAGGCACACACACAAGTCAATATAGAAAGAGACAAGTGAACAATACAGCAATGAGATTCCCAAGGACAGATTGTGTTACATCTTTATCAATCCTCACTTGTAAAGCTCGTTGAAGGGTCAAGTCACTATTGCTATTGAAACTGCCGGTGTCTGATAAAAGGACCACAACCTAGGACTCGGAGTTACTTCTACAAAAGTGTACTTCACTACAGTTGTTAATTAACGCCTTGGGAGATTTGAAGTTTAACTGGAAAGAAACCTTTATAAATTTTTGCTGTGTGGCAACGTAGATGCAAATGCTGTGTCTCTCACCTGCCAAATTACTTACATTGTGTTAGACGTGACTTTTCACCAAACAGCTGAGATTCATGTTAATCTTACAGTTCAATGTCCTTCAAGACACTGGGAGCATTTCATGACAGTGCACTTTGGAAACATTTTTTAAATACAGGAAAGGTCTCATCAATGACTAGATACAAATCAGAAGGACCTTGACTACAACAGTCTGTGCAAGCGTATCTACAGGCCTAGGAAGGTTTCCATTATTTTGCTGGAAAGTCCACAAGGACCTTTTGCATTTAGTCATTACTTCACACAGTTCTGCAAGAGTAAATGGATTGTGATGTCCTGTAATATTCTCTGCCATGAGCAGGTCAGTTATATTTCTGCAGGAAACTTGTTTTTTGATATGTGATAGCTTGAATTGTTCCAAAACACTGTTCTAAACAACTGATTGTTCCTTTTTATCCTTCCTGAGCCACAACACTGCAACAAAAATGAATAGACCACTTATTTCTTCATGTGTCCAGATGCAGCAAATTAATGGACTAACTAATTAGTAAAACTAATTTTACCCCGGGAAACTAGAGTTCAAACAGCGATCTTTTTTTTTTTTTTCCTAGGTCAGAAATATAAGTGAATTTTGTGGTAGGTCCCACAGCTTTCAATGGATCAACTAAAGAGATTATCTAAATTACCCTTCGCTGAGCTAGTGTATATGGATGCTGGCATGTCCAGCTGTGAAAGCACTTCCAGCAGCTCCCAGGTTGCGCTAAAGCATCTATTTGAAGAATCATGAAACGACATCTTTTAAAACTTATGTAATTCATCACTTGCCTGACTTTCCAAAATCCACTCCTAGAGAGAAACTAACACAGGGGAATAAAGAGACGTTGCTGGATATGGAACCTGGGGAGGGGCTGGGGTTTAGATGGCAGTTACCTTTGTCGCAGTTGATGCCGTAGAACCCCGGGGGGCAGATGCAGAGGCCGGGTGTAATGCAGAGCCCACCGTTCATGCAGCGAGGAGCACACAGCGCTGAGGAGCAGGAAGAACAGAAAAAGAATCGCTGGTGTGACGACAACTGTCTATTTGAATACACAGCACATTGTCTCCTTACGCTACTTTTCCTTCTGCTGAATGTAACAAGTCACCTTTGTAAAGCATCTTTGTAAGTGGGTTAAATCAATTACATCTCTTTTTTTTTTAATCTGGCCATTTGTATACAGCATTACTAAAAAGGTGAAGATTAAATTATGTTCAAATCTGGTTCCATATGTAAGCAGAAATTGCCTCTTGTACAGTTCAATTCCAGACTGGGGAGAGCAAAGTGCCCACCTACACCCTCTGGATATTTGAAGTCCCCCCCTCTCTATAACTGGACTCTGGTGCTGCAGCGGGTGCCTCAGCTCTGCAGACTGGACTGCTCTTTAGGGGCTGCGCTCAGAGGTGTCAGCAATTCAGTGGGGTTCCCAGGCACGCTTTACATTCAACCACCCCTTCTTCCTCTGCATACCTGGGCATAATCATGGATACCTAAGCTAGGCTAGGGGTGCCTGTCGCATGGCCTGGTTTGGTGGCCAAACTGTCCTGCATGCTCCCCATCAACATTCTTCGGAACCCCTGTGCTCTCCCATGCCTTCTCTGCAGCTGTGGCCACCCCACAAGGCTCTTCCAGGGAGGCACATCAGGTGGTAATGCTTCATTTCATGGTTGCTCACAGGTGGTACACGGAACGAGGCTGGGTCCATACTAGTGAGTTAAACAGCACCCAGGCATGGGGTCAGGTAGGGGGACAGGATCATTCATCTTGTGAAACAGCTGGTGCTATTCCTGGCATGGCTTTGTCCCTGGCCAACTGGCAAACCCTCATGGGCATGGCCCCAGGGCAAACAGCGGCCATGGGCTCCTCCCAGCAGGGAGTTTGGAGGATGGTTTTTTTTGGAGGGTAAGAGAGTTTATTAAACATACGCATGCAAACTGCACCATCCCAGCTGGCCTGCAGGCCAGAGAACTTATCCTTTGTACGTAATATTTTGGACGTAGCCACAGGGTCTGGGAGCTCAGTGAAGGATGCCATTGGAATAGGATGCCCATGGAGGTGGTTTGCTCCATCTCAAGTCACCCCAGGGAGGGTCTGCCACCGGAGGAGGTGAAGGAAGAGACAGGAAGAAGACCTAGTTCCCTTGCCAAGTCATTCAATTTCTTGGTCCCTCACTCCTGGAAATGTCATTTAGGGCTATTAATCACTAATGGAAAGGAAAAGGAGACTCATTCCTTCATCTTCCCATCTTCATTGTCAGCCTGCCTCCAAATTAGATCTTATCTCCAAATCAGACATTATCTCCAAATAAACAAATGCTGAACAACAAAAGTCCTGTGCTTTGTTTCCCAGCTAATACTCATTAGCAGAAGAATTTTATATAATCTTTTTGCCAGATGGATTCCTTGTCATTAAGGATCACTTAACTGTTTTGTCAGTTTTTGCTCAAAACAATCTCTTAGAGAGAAAACTTCTTTCTTGTAAGCAATCAATGTTTCCATTAGACCACAGATGATGATAGTAATTCTCTTACATGTATGGACTCAAAATATAGGAGAACTTCATAACAGGCCATTCTTTTAGGAGAGGTTACAGTGCAGTAGCTACAGTTTCGTTGAAATTATGGTAAAGACAATAGCTGAGAAATTTTTTTTTAAATTACCTTTCTCACAGTGAGGCCCATAAAATCCATCTGGACATTCACAGACATGTCTTTCATTGCAAAACCCTCCATTTCTGCATCCTCCTGGACATTCCGCTTCATAAAATATAAAGACAATCTTAATTGGATATTACACACTTCAGCTGTCAGCCAACTTTTGGTAAGATCAATATATTTCTTTGACACAACAGTAAAAAGATTTGCTGACAGACAGGCAAATGGTGACAGAAATGGAAGTTCAGCTAAGACCTCCTCAAGAGAAATTAGTTACTTTTTTGTTAGTCTACAAATAGAGGTTTCACCATGCATTCAGACAAACATGCGATGTACTTGTTGACAGACTGTGCATTTCCATTGCTCTGCTGTTCTGTAAGTGCATGAGCAATGTGGATGCTCTGCACAATCCAACTCTTTCTCCTCTGTGCGGAAACAAGCAGGCAGCCAAGCCAGAACTTGCATCTCTGGTTAGATCTGCCCTTAGTACGCAGGACCAGTTTCAATTTCTGCAGCCTCAATTAGACTGCACTGCAACTTGCATTGAATTAATTACTACATCTGTTACGTCTGAGGTGACAAAGTAATGAAATCTGTATTCAATGACAGAGTTGGCTTCGAGGCTAGATGAAAGAAGGTCAGAAAGGAAGATGAAAGCACTCCTGCACAGTGGTCTTGTATCATCATCCAACTCATACACATCTCAACTATTGATCAAACACCGGTTAAAGCATTTGGCAACACTGGCTGCATTATGCAAGGATATGAAATACCTCTGGGTACCATCGCCATCCTCAAAACACTGGAGTCCATCAAAAAAGAGGCAAAACAAATTGAATCCTATGGAACCCCGTGAAAACATGACCGCTGGGTAGAAAAACAATAGCTCAAAAATACCTTCCTAGATCTCTCACAGAGAAGGCAGCAGGCAGGAGAAGCTGCCTACTCCCATAAGAAAAAGTGAACACCACTTGTGATCAGTGGTACCAGGGCCACAGGGCAGCTTTAGCAGAGTAGGCATGACCTTCTCATCTTGATGCTATGCTGGATGACACTCCAAGTGACACGGTTCAAAAACTCTGAGGTAGACCAATATGTCTCAAACCAAACTCAAAGGCCATCTATTAGACAGCAATTGGCTGCAATGTTGGCCTCACATCTTTTTTTTTTTTTCCTCTACTGTTACAGTGCTGTAAACATATGTGACTTACAACACCCGCCAACAGCATCCTTACCACTTTTCCATTGCCTCGTGAGGGAGTGCTGGCACCTACCATCCCTAGGCTGTAAAGATGTACCATGGATTCACACTGATTCCCAACTGAATAATACCTGAGTTCAAACTGAAGCAGTTATAGGCTTTAAGGTGCACTCGTTTAAAGTGGCGAGGAGTAGCAGGATGTCTATAAACTCAAGAGGGTCAGGTTGCCTGAGACATTTTTGCCGCCCACAGAGATTCTTTAAACTGTAACTCCTATTAATACAGAGGAAAACATAATCCTGGACTTAAAAAAATCAAATTATTTTCCCTTCTTCTAATACTTGAGTCAAGTGACATATCTGTTAGTTAGACTCATACACAAATAAACTTTTTGGGTTTGAAAATTTATCTAATAGCTGATTAGAGCCACAGAAAATGATTGCTGATATAAATATAAGCAGTGTTCTGCTGCACTCATGTAATAGCTCTCTATTCAGTGGGATACGAAGAGTAACTCCAAGACTAAAGAAAAGGAAAGAAAATCTGACGTACTTGGTCAGGTGGCTGGATATTGTGTACAACTGCCAAACAAAGAGGGAAGAGAGAGGATGAAATTTTAAAATGCTCTTCTATCCAAGGCCATAGATACATGAAGCAAAAAGTGTTGCTTTGAAAGTAAAGCTGTTTGCAGCAGTAGTAATAGCAGTACAGGCTTTTTGGTCTTACTGTGTTCCGACACTGTACTCTAGGACTCTTTCTGGAAATGTTTCTCTCTTTGTACACAAATGCAGAGCTGCTATTCATCATAGAAAATGCATGCTTAAATACATACCATTTCAAAGAGAAAAATAGGAAAACATAATTTTTTGTGTGGCTCCTCTTAGCCACAAGAAAACCTCTCCTCTCCCACAAAATTGCTCCCTCGCTCCCCCTGCTTCTTCTGGCAGGGGCCTTTCTGGATGGCCATGAATGACTGGAAACAGTGACCAGGGCCTCAGCAGAAGGAATCAGAGCTCCTCGTCACGAACGATGTCTTTCAGAGGAAGGAAACTCACCCTTACACTAACACCAACCAGTAAGGACATTCTCATCCTTCTCAGCATCTGTCCCAAAACACTGTGGTGTCCACCTCACCGGGTAGAGGGCAGGAGTGGGAGTTACCCCAGTACACGCTGGAAGAGACAAGGTGAGAAAACTGCTCCTCTGCCCACCTCTGGAGTTTGGGAAATTGTCCTTGCCTGTCTTGGCTGGCTCCGGGAGTAAAGGACTGGGACAATAATCACCCCCAGCCTTCCTGGGAGGCCGTATGATGCAGTACTGCTAAACTGTTAAATATTACGTCTCATATCAAAATAGTAACAACAACAACAACAACTAATAGTACAGAAATGATAACTTGGATGAGTGCTACTACTAAACTGAGCTTAGAGTTCTCTCTGTTTAGGCCACGTTTTTCCACAATACAGACCTGTAACTCTGCTTTCTCTATTAGATTACCCCAACACTATTTCCAAGTTTATTAAGTTCAGTATCTTTAAACTGAACTGAAAATACATGGATAGCAAATGTTTTGTGTTGTATTTACATCAGACACCCAACTTTGTACACGAGATCTGATTGATTTTACTTCCATTAAGGCCCCATGCCCCTTCCTGTTTCTCTGCCCACTTCTTCTCCCCCTCCTCCACTTTCTCTGCGCTAATTGGCAGTAGCAAGGCTTCAAAGGAGACAAGCAGCTTTGCTATTTAGGTGTAGTGAGGTTTCAAAGAATAAACAGCTCCTGCTCCTGCTGCTTGCTCTTTGAAGCCACACTACTACCAATTAGCTCAGAGAAAAGAGCACAGAGAAGAAAGTGTGGGGCTGGGAATGAAGATTTAATAGGAGCAGAATAAAAATCTCTCTTTGTACATCAGTCCTGTCATGGGTTAATTGATACAATTGCACACGACATGGGACAACTGCCTTATCTGAGATACTGAATTTTCAGTTTCCACAGTCTTGGTTCAAAGTGATAATTATAGTTGTTTGTAGTGTATCAAATTAATCCAGAAAGCCTTACTACATAGTGTTTATGGTTCATAGATTGGTTGATTAAACAGGTTCCCCCCTTTCCAAGTAAATATTGCAATAACTTCATGCTGCCCTTCTTTTACCAGCGCATCCTGTGTGTGTTTACTGCTAGATGACTGCAAGCGCTGAGGACCAGCTTCCACCACCTTACCTGTATCCAAAACCAAGAGGTTGCCATCTGAGCTCCAGAGAAGGTTAAATTTTATGCAAAAAAAAAAAAAGTTCTGATTTAGGATTTTTGCATTTGGTTTGGATGTGCAAGTTGAGATTTAAGGAACTTTTGAACGAAGGCACCAAACAGTATTAGTTGAAGCCAGCATCCCCATTGCAGATCTTTGATGTTCAGTTCTCCAAATTATGTGCAGCTTCTGGAAATGTTAGCCTTGGCTTGTTTTCACAGGGCTAGCTCTCCTCCAAGCACCTCAAATCATTTGCTAACAGGTGCTTGTCATACAATATGTTTCTATTAGAGTCCTTGACATGCTGAGCTATGAACAGGAGGAGAAATGCCTCCAACCCAGTCTGCTAAGGGAGATGTAGCTGACAGTAAGTACAAGGTTAGTAAATATATGGTAAATATACAGCAAATCCACAGACAGAGCCATAACAGCCTGGCATTCACCATCATTGCTACACACTTCCATCTTCTCTAGTCACTACCCTGAATGAAACATCAGCAAGTTAGGTGACCAGGTATTTCGGCATGTCCTCTCTTTAACATTACCTTGCTGACAGGTTTTAAAGAAGATGGCGTTCTGAGGGGTCTGGAGAATAATATTGCCTTCTGAATTCATTATGATCACATTCACCTCAAATGCAGCGACCCCATCTTGTTTTCCAAGGCAAGGAAATCCAACCTGAACAACTTAAAGGAGAATAATAACAACAATATTGATATTTACATGCATATACATCTATATACATATAAAAGCATACATTAAAATACTAAAAAATGTAGATAATATTTATATTTAAGCTTTAGAGTAATGCCATTGATGAAAACCTGTAACACAGAGATACACAGATCACCTTATTCATAGGCGGCTCCAGGACTGGAAGTACAGCACCACAGGCGATGAGCCTGTGCTCATTTACTGACAAAAGCCCAACAGCCTGCAGCACACACAGCGATCTTAACACAAACATACTTTTGCTTGTAGACGAGGCAATTACTCATGTGGGGGTATCTAAGGATACACCAAAACAAGCTGGAAGCCTACATTTAATTTTCTAAGCTGAGTTGATCACTTCTGAGCCTATATTATGCAGGCTCTCATACAACTTCTGCAAAAAGATCTTACATATGTTGGAAAAAAAAGTTATTTTAGGTGTGTTTTGCTGGTTTGGATATTGTAATTAATATTTAAATAAGATACTGATTTAATCAAAACTTACTCCATAAAGTGCTGGCAAGATGGTACACTCGATAAATAAGATCATGGGTGCAAATATTTAAAAAGAACACAGAGACACATCACTCCAACAGAACTTATTAAGTGTAGCGATATTTTGAGATTGTTTTTCCAGGAAAAGTATTCAAATACTTTTGAACTACAAAGAGTTCAAGTAAATAATTAAGTCCAGTAAATCTGGAGTATTTCAAGGAGGAAGCAAGCCTGATACCTCAGAGCTGTGGAATGCTCTTCTGTGATTGTCACAAGTGATCTTAAATAATCTTCAGATTAAATGATTTTATCTCTTTTCTTCAAAATTGGCTCTTCCTAGCTGCTTTATAAGTTAGATCCAGCTAATAGAAATTGTTTATTCGTTTCTTCTGAAGCTGGCCTGAGATTTCAGAACCAAATATCGAGCTAACAGCCCTACATTTGGTTTGTTTTAAATTGCTTGTTAGGAAATACTATGCAAGTCATAATTGGGCCATTTTTGTTATTTGTTGCCTTGGTATAATGCAGAATAATTTATTGCTGAAACACGTTCTGCTTCTCATAAGTCCCACAGACTGAAAGGTCTGTTTCGGCTTTCATTATAAAGCAATTTCATTGTTGAAGCACTTTTACACCAATCTTTTAAAAGCCAGTTACAAAAAGCATGTAACCGTGTGGTAAGAAGGAAACCCTTACAGTGGATTAAATACAGTTTAAATGCAGTTTAAACCTTCTTACAGCACAAGTGCAGGAAAACAGTGGTCGTATTCCGATGCGTGTCACTTTGCTGAGCAAATTGCTACAGGGAGGAAGACATGGCAGACGTTTAATGATGGCACTGTAGTCATATCTAGACTTCACTGAATCAGTAGCAAACCCCTGATCTCCCCTGAGATCTGGCTGTGGGTTTGAATGCCTAAGGCAAAGTCCAGGCGTGCATCTCTCAGGGCTGAAGCCCAAGTGGACAGGTCAGAAACCCCTTATTCCAGCACTCCCCATCCTGGAAGCATGCAAATTTTTGAACTTGCCACGCAGCCGAACTCCTGGGCACCCAGAAATGCAGTAAAGGACCTTCCTACGAGCAATAAGCACTCGGATCCTGGCTGAGCTCTGTGGTGGTTCAGAGCTGAAGTCAAGTCCCTAAACTCTGCCCAAATCCCTGCTTTTTTATGCCTGTTTGAATAACGCTAAGCATGCAGTGACAGCACTACAGTCAAAACAAAGCACAAAGCAGAAGTCCTTTGCATCTGGAACTGCGGCCGTGAGCTCCTGTGGGCTACAGAAGCACTGAGCAGGGCTGTGGCAGGGCAAACCTCAGGTCTGGACTCTGCTTCCCAAATTCAGGATGCAGTTTATTTGCCCATCACTGGCTAAAAACAAGGAGAGGGAACCACAGCTCAGGGCTTTACACTGCTAGCCATCATCTCATCAGCCATGGAATTGCCTCTTTTGCACATTTATATGGCTGCATCCTCTGGAGTGCTCACACCGAGGGCTGCGGAGCAGAGGGCTCTAGCTGGAGCGAGGAAAATTTAACTACTTTGAAAAGGAACCTAAGGAAACCTAGCGATTTATATCTAATTTAATTTTAGCTGGCAATTAGAATGCACTCCTGGGATGTGGAGGATGCAGGTCTGATCCCTTTGGCCTGAGAGCTAATGCCTTTTCCTTCTGTTCAGGAAAACAAGGTTTCCTGAATTGTCTCCAGCAGAGGCAGGTTGAGAGCAGCTCCTGTGCATTTGCACAGGTCTTCAAGTTTTCAGGCTACTGCTTTACCCACTTGGCTAACGTGCAAAAGCCACCCCCAAAAGCCACCTAGAGTTGCAGGGGTGGGATTGTTTCAGGGACATCTCTGAATTACCAATCCCAGTAGATGTGGACGTGCAGGGTCTGGAGAGGAGTGGAAGTCCACGCACAGCCCTGCAGCCCACTGTCCCTCTCTGTCAGCATGGCAGAGTGAGCACAGATGCTGCTGCACCCAGAGAAGGCACCCCTTTCTCCCACTGAGCCTGAAGAGAGTGTCAGCACCTTTGGTTGCTCAGCACGTACGTATTGATGTGTCAACACCAGCAGTGGGCAGGCAGAGGAGGTGTCCTGAGCCTGGCCAGTGGGCTGGGGCACAGTGTGACCCACGTGAGGCAGTGCTGTGTCGGCAGCCCAGGCATGCCAGCTTGCATTAGTGGCACCGGCGCAGCACTGCGCTGGCTGGTGCAGACAGGGACAGGAAGGGCCAGCTCGGGTCACTTACGGGGCCAGCTCCTTCTTAGTCACAGGCCACGGCACTTCTTCTGGGCACTGACCGATAACTGGTTTTACTTTCCTCAGTGTGGTGTTCAAGGACGTTAATCACTGCCACTACCACCAACGCCTGACTTTGTTTTGAACTTGCTGACCTCAGTTTGAACCACCAGATCTCCATAGGCTTTCCTTTGTCAAGTGAGCAGCCAGCCTCTTCCCATTGGACAGGTACCCATGCTCCTCTCTTTTGGACAAGCTGAGTGGTCTTAGCTCTTTAAGCTCTCACTGAAAGGCCTTCTCCAGCCTTCTTAACATCTTACCATGTGTCTAGGTGTAACAATACCTGTGTTGTGAGCACAGAATCAGGTAGCAATTCTGGGATTTGGGGATGGGATTTTCAAATGAGTCTAAGGAACCTAAGTGGTTTAAATCTAATTTAAATTCAAGGATAATTTGATACCTCATCTCATTAAGGATATACTGTATTAGAGAAAGTTGACAACAATGCCACATGCGATGAGGAGTAATTGGGTAGGTTGCAACTCTTCAGCCTGGGAAAGACAAAAATTAGGAGGGACATAATAGACTCCTACAAAATCATGACTGGCATGGATAGGACCAACAGTATGGACTGACTGCTGTCTCTACCAGTACAAGGACTAGCACCCAGCTAGCGGTTGCAGTCAGACTCAAAACAACAGGAGGGGGATCTTCATGCAGTAGGAGGCAGTGAACTCTTTGCCAAAGCGACTGGAGATACCAGAAGATAATGTGGACTCAAGGAGAGCCTGGATAAATACTGGGAAGACAGATCTGTAACCCATGTAGGATTATAAAAAAGATAAATCTCTTAAGACTCAGGAAATCCTCCCAAGATGAAGCTAGTCAGAGCTGAGAGGGTAAACAAAAGTATCACATACGTTTGCCCTCCTTTTGCTCTTCCACAGGTCTTCTTATGGCCACTGTTGGCCATAAGACAAAATACAGTCTAGGCAAGCCCCAAAGCACTAAAACCATCCTTATGCTTCATTGGTCATAGGCAAATATCCTCAAAGAAGTTTTAAAAGCCCACTGATTTTGACAAGACCACTGGGTTCAACTGCCTTTGAGTAAGATATCTAACTGTTAATCCTCATTCTTGTTTCCCACTCTCATGTTTAATACAGCTGTCTTTCCTCTTTTATTCCACCTTAATTGTCTTTAGTGTAATCTTTTGGGCTAAAATGCTTTTTCAAGAAATAACTTGCTACTGTTGTTTTGTTACTAAATACAAGCTTGTGATTGAATTTCTTCTGACATGCATATATGTAAAAAAATGATTTGGTAATGCAACAGATCCAGGCAAACTAGACTAGATTTCTCAGAACAGTTTTGCAAACATATAAATTATAGAAATAACTACAAAGTAGCAAATGTACACTACTTTTATAGCATGTTTTTATAGCATTTAAGGCTACTTAGTTAATTTTGGCCAGCTAGCAGGCAGTGTAAAAAAACCATCATACTAGTGGCTCACTGTTAAATAGTGTACATGCTTCAAATACTGTATGTGTACTCATTATCAATCGCTGTTAAACACCGAACTCACTATAATGCCAAACAGGACTTAAATACAGTTTATATACACTAAGCGCGGTGGTGCAATGCACATGATCCACGTAAGGAAACGCCACGGACATGCCCGTATTAGTCCTGGAATTGAGGCACCAGTGCTGCCAACAGGGTAAGGCCTTTTTGGCTTTAATCAGACCTCCCATCATGATGGTTAACAGACCTTCTGCTGGAACGATGAGATCTCATCTCTGGCCTCCCTGCACTTGTAGATTATATTTTCCTAAACACAGTCAGAAGGGGGTCCTTTTGGTCTCGCCTTTCTAGATAGCTAAAAAGTAAAGGAGAAACTAGCTTATAGTAGAGGATGCTCAGTGCAGAGCTTCCCACAAATTTCACCTGCTTTATATGGAGATGGAAATAATACTTAACAAGAACTTTGCCTTTGTGACTTTTTTAGTTACTTTTAAATGTCTTTACTTGCCAATTTATCAGGCTTGCAACCAATTAAATTGGAGCAATTACGGTACAAATATTATAGCACTCTTCACCCAAATCCATTTTCAATACCACTCATTCAATCCACACTGAATGGAGAAACCGATCGTTAATGTTAAATTCCAGGTGCCACAGCAAAAAGCTGTGCTGCAACATTACTTCAACACCATTCTACTACAAGCTGAAAATGGAGGATATCAAACACAAACTTTCAGAATTTGAAAAAGAGAAGAGAAAGAAAGACTGGTCATAGATGTAAACCTGTATATCAGTGCTCCACTTGCAGTCCCATCCTCCTGTTCCATTTCTCATTTCTTTCCCGTTTTATCCCACATGGTCTTAGGTTGGCTAAGGCTGATCATGAAACCATGATCACGGAGACACTACTGTCACCCAGATGTACATTTCTGCCTTTCTGCAAGAGACTACCACGTATTAGCTCTGGAACAGATCACGTAGACTGTTATTCATCCACATCAGAGCAAAGTGGATTCGACAGCCTCTCATGGAAAGCTTTTTTACTCCCCCCGGCGCACTGTGCGCCGCGGTGCTTCTGGAGCACTCATTGGCTTGGGCTCAGCCTCTGCGGTGGAGCTATAAGCTCCAGTGAAGGACTAAGAATGCACAACTAAGGGAAAAGTGGTAAATGATAATACCCCAAACCAGAACTTGTGCCTTTGAGCTGAATGCCTGATGACAACAGCTGACCCCAACCGAAAGTAAAACGTTCACAAACTGCAACCTCTGAGAAACAGAATAAATTGATAACTATTCCTTACAGTGATCAAAGATTTTGTTTCCCAAAAGTTGTACACCTTAAGTAATAATATTCATGCACACGAATTTTATGCAATAATTTTGCAGAAATTTCTGTTGATTTATCTGCACATAAAAGCTTCATGTGACTTGGCTCAGACAAATATGCTGCTGGAGTCAGGCAAGGCACTCACAAACTGTTCAGTGTCAAGCACTGTGGCAAGCATTTCTTTAGCAATAAACTTCAGAACTGCAATTCATAATAAAATATTTAGACTTTACTGGCTGCGGAATATTTTTTACAGGAACGCAATTTATAATATCAACAGCACAAACCTGATGCTTTATGAGGAACTGTTCCAAGCAGAGGGATATTTATAGTTGGATCAGCCATTATGCCTTTATCCAAAGAGCGCAGCGACAGGAACTCGTAGAAGTACTCAGCCTATGACAAAATAAATGAAAAATCGATATGTATTTTAATTGCATTCACAGAAGAAAGCTATTTAGCATATAAAATACAGCAGAAAAATATGACACATTTCATTATGCCATTCACTGGATTTCTTTCTATTATTTCGCTGAGTGCTTCTTCACCTAAGCATAATTTTCAGATAATTTCCTCTTATTTCAGAGACTGCAAGTGACAATACAGTAAGCTGGATGCAGCATAACAGCAAGGAAATGATGTGCATACAGTGAACAAATGTTATATAGAGAAGACCTTTTTTACAACCCACACCTTTTATCTGGCAGACCACAAAAAAAGTGCATGAAGAGTAAACTAATTCTTAAAGCTGTTTTTTGGGCAGAATCCTCCTGGAATTGACTGGTGAGCCTGGATGACCTGCCTGCACCACAAGCGCAGCTTAAAGGACATACTCACATGCATGATACCAACTGTGGCATGAGAATATCTGAGTTTGCTCTTGGTTGATCTGCACAGCACGGCACATTGCCTTGGGGAAACAGTGCCAGGCAACGAATACCCACGTTACTGGAGTGCCACGCTAGGACACATATCTTGCTTACAGCTCTGACACTGCCTTGTTCAACCTCGGCTCATTAAATGGTTCCAAGGGTGGAGCTGAGATCTTTCCTACAGAGTTGGCTTCGCATCACTCATTATTAATCGCAGCATACATGATTTGTTTTGGAGATCCCCAAAAGGTGTTGGCACGATTTAAAAACTACTTACCACTACCTTCATCCTACTCCTGATACACACCTGCATTGTGGCACAGATTGGCTTTGGTCCTTTCTTCCATGGGACTCTGGCCTCTCTGTTAAGACATCTGTTCAATATTTCTTCTTATTTGATGCAAGTGATGCCATGCATCTGTAGCATAGCTGTACACACCATGTACACCTCAGATGTATGCATCTTAGCAAGTCACTGGAGACCACTACTGTCAATGGCATGGCTGCAGGTGTGCAGGGCAAGTGGGAATGAACCTTTTCCCTAAAGTTTGGCTTCTCATTTACCCTGAAGCACATGAGGGATCACAGGTAATTGTACCTGCTGCTCTCAGAAAAGCACCCGAGACCTTAGCGTGGGCACTGGCAAAAACGTGTCTTCATCCAGCAACTCACTGATAGTAGGCAGTATTGTTATGTCTGCTTTTTAGTTAAATAGTGAAACAGAGAGATTAAAGCCAAAATTTTATGAGAACTTTGGGGTGATAAATGGTAGTTAATCTATGTCTACAAGATGGCAGTCAATGTCCTTAGCCGGCATGCTGTCCTTTTTCTCCTGTAATATCCTGGCTCCCTAGTACAAGGAAGATGTGGACTTACTGGAGCGACCAGCGAAGGGCCACAAAGATGA
Source organism: Pluvialis apricaria (assembly GCA_017639485.1). Classification (NCBI taxonomy): domain Eukaryota; kingdom Metazoa; phylum Chordata; class Aves; order Charadriiformes; family Charadriidae; genus Pluvialis; species Pluvialis apricaria. The sequence continues at coordinate 184,357,544 of CM030007.1, read as the reverse complement.
TCAAGTGACAAGAGCGTCTGACATACAGGGAGAGGCTGAGAGAGCTGGGACCATTCAGCCTGGAGAAGGCTGAGGGACTATCTAATCAATGTGTATAAATAGCTGACAGGGGGTGTAAAGATGAAGCCAGGCTCTGCTTCAGCAGTGCCCAGTGACAGGTCAGAAGGCAATGGGCACAACACAGAAAACTCTGTCTGAACCTGAGAAAACACATTTTTACTGAGTGGGTGATTTAGCGCTGGCACAGGTTGCCCAGAGAGGTTGCGGAGCTTCCATATGTGAAGATATTAAAAATCCAACTCAACACAGTCCTGGGCAAGCAGCTCTAGATGACCCTGCTTGAGCAGAGAGGTGGACTAGATCATCTCAAGATCAGACTGTCTGATCTCAGATCAGCCTCAGCCCTTCTGCGATGCTGTGCTCTGCTAACTTGAGCAGAAGCCCTGGCAGTGTGTGAGAGACCATCTCCCTTTAGCTTCTGGTGACACCAGCAAAGCACTCATGAGCTGGGTAGAAAGGTCATTATGAAATTCCTGATCAGCCCTGGCAGCACATCCACTCGCTCTGGGGGGACAGCAAGGAGACCCCAAACAGTATGCAGGGACTACACTCTGCACGGACAGTCTTCAGAGGGTATCGTCTAGGCACGGAGACCTCAGAGAAGGACTTGCAAAACAATAGGGAAGGACGCGATGAAAGTTTTTAAGGGTGGGTTAAACACATGGAGTATATGTGGGAGGGAGAGGGGACACGGAGAGAAGCAGTAAAACAGGAGATGAAAATTGAAGTCTGGGGTAATGTTCAAAAGGCTGCTTTTAATTAAAGACCTTTTTTTCCAATACAATATACCATGCCAAAATATGAAAACAAGCCATAAAGTCAGATTGTGAACATTTTTGTTTTCAAATAAAACTTTGGTACAGAAAAATAATTATATGTCTCCACACATCTATAGAATAGTACAGTGAGTCAATGCTGTGCTATCTGTTTCTCATTGGTTAGCTTTGATGTTTGGTTATATCTAAACCAGGTCATAATGGGTTGGGATATTAAAACATTATGTTCTTGCTCGTCTAGTAAACAACAACTGGTAACTAGACCAAATAGCTACGCTCCCATGTTTCCATTCCAGCCACTCTGTTGTAGCAGGTCAGCTTGTGAGCCAGAGCCCTGATTTGTAGGAAAAGAACTGGAATCCCATTTTTTAGAGTCCAAACGATGTCTAAGGACAAAGACAAAAGAAAGTTCAGTGTGGGAATGGGGATCGATTGTTGCATGAGCCACAATCCTCATTGCCTTTCAAGGAAGGAATTCCTCTAACCAGAGTAGAGGCCTAGTGATTAGTGCCTGAGGCAGGAGTACATTCTGCTCACATGTTAAAAAGATGGGAAGAGACATTGCACAAGCAACAGGCTGCTCAGGAGGAAAGGCACATATTGCACTGCGGGGAGATACCTGCTCTCACCATTTCTGTACACAGGTTTGTACATCTGCTAAGTTGACAAAAACTGAGCTTCTTGAAATTATAGTATCTAGGAAGACATGAAACACCTGCAGGAGATCCAGCTAGCATGACTTCGGAGTTATGAAGCCATGTGCTGCAGAGTATGTTTGAAAATCATGTGTGCTGGACTGAGTTGGTTAAATTTTGATATAAAAATTAGATACAAAAGTCACAGTCCAGAGAGGCTGCACAGTGGAGCAGAGTAGTTTACCTCCTCAAACCTGTGAATCTGAAACAAGATTTGGCTGCCATAAATGCTATCTATTTGGAAAAAATCTGTCTTGACACAATTCCGACATCCAGTCTCCAGTATTGTCCTGCTGTAATTCGAGTTGATTGCCAATTAGCTTGCATTAATCATCATGACTGAAAAGCAAACAACACGCTCTCAGCAAATATTTACCATGCTCCAGCCTAGCATGAAATTTAGTCATGACGGTTAATTGAAGAGATAGGTCTGTGCAATTAAAATATTGTCTAGTGACTACCGTAATTTGTGCTGTAAGTGGTCATTGTGAGTGACCTGGTGGTGAGAACAAAATTTCCTCCGATATTGTTGAGAGATGAAGGGGAAAACCCCATAACCTATAATTCCTTTTCCATTATAAAAACATTCTCGTGACTTTTTTGTTTTTTTAAGCCAGCCTATGAACTGTCTGGTACTTGAGGGGCAAAATTTGGCACTGAAGCTAAATCTTAGAGGCACGGTGTTATCAGAGGCGATGGAGGAAACAGGGTTTGAGATAAATTGTTGATTTTTGACAACTGCACACTCTGCATGCACAGAAGGCTTTTTGATTTTGGCTTGATTTCACGAAGCACCCAGGGAAGAATATACCTTACCTTACGTTTGTATAAAGACTTTGTTTGAGACCCTCAGAAACGGAGGCAAGGGCCCCTGCAGATCTTGTGTGAACAGTCTGGGGACTCAGTGCCTTCAGGCAGCGGGTAGCCCCACGCAGCTGCCCTTTAACTGTTCCCCATGTGGGCAAAGCCCTCAGCAAAGGGAGGAAATTTTGTTTTAGGCAAATGATTCCATGGTTGGGATTAACTTTTATGGACTTTAAATGGTTTTTTTCTATAAATCAGAGGAATTTAAAAGGTTATAAAAATAACGAAGCCCTCTAACAAGTATTGTAGCAAACATCTGTCGGCAGTTTGGTTTTAAATGATATGCTCTTAAAATTCCTACAGCAGTCCACTCCTCAGTACACAATCTACTGAGTTAGTTTTCTTATCACTCAGATGCCATGGTGTCCCTGCCTTGGTTTTGTTTCATATGTAATCAAAGCATTCACAGGAATGTGCTTTATGTTTTCTTCATTTTACATGAAAGGCATAGGATTAGAAGTAATGGCAGTACCTGAACCGAAGCAGAGTAGCTTAAACTGTTGTATGTCACAGCTCAACAACCTAATGAAATCTGCAGCCTTTTTAACAAAGAAAAGAGAGTGTGTGCTAGCTTTGCAAGTAGATGTAAGAAATAAACTATATTTTCTTCTCAGTATTTTAAAGAGATCAGTGCTGAATGTTCTATTCTGTTATCAATTAAATGACAAATATACCCTAACGCCAATTTTCTACATTTAAAGAAAGAAACTAATCAAAAAAGTCCCTTTTTATCCCAGATCCATGGATATTTCTGGCTATGCGCATACTAGAAGATTCTAGCATGCATTATCCACAGCAGATGCTCACAGCTGCATATGCCACGAATAAAATCACAAAGCGAGGCAACGTATGTGGTTTTTAGGTGTTTACAGCATGGACCATTGCTTCTCCAAGATATTAACTGCATTAGGTCAGAGAAGTTGGTCCGTCTGTGTTCCAAGACGAAGCATGAAGCAAAATGAGATGAATTTCAACAAGGAGGGGAGGCCGTAGCCGTACTGTGTGTACCAGGCTATTGAAGGAGTCTGGCCAGAGTATGACTATGTATGTCAGCAGCACATTTTGTTACTGCAGCGCAGTCTAGACAGTGCTGTAATGAACAACACAATGATACGTCCTTAGACAAGCAGATAATAAGCTGTCTGCCTACACGGTTTTCTTTTTCTGTTAGGGAAAGCAGCTTTGCCTTACCTGTTGATTGGTCCTGTCACAGAGTGGGTAAACCATTTTTTGCACCTCAGTGTGACACTCAAAGAGACTTGCCACCAGTGTCATGAGGTAGTCCCAAAGTGGGAGGCGTGCTTAACGATATGAAGCAATACAGAAACATGCTCTGAGAAAACCAACGTACACAGAAGACAGGATAACCTGCCCGCTTTTCAGTACCAGCTGCTAAGGGTATGGGAATGAACCAAAGCAGCAGGATTAACAAAAGTAGAGATGCACACAAAAGGAGATATTTTGCTGTTTCTAAAAATGAAGGACCAAAATTAGAATTCAGGAAAATGGGCAAGTTCAAAGAAAAATGTATTAGGTGACAGTGTTAATCACACAATGCTGTGGTGAAATGCACACAACCCTGCAGAGCCTGTTTTATGCCTGCTTTCTTCACATTAAGAAAACGGTGGCAGACTGAGCAAAATCCATGCACGACGAGGAAGACTTTTTTAACAATGGCGTGGATCCCTGCATGCAACTTTCAATAATAACCACTTGTGGTTTTCATGGTTTTAGAAGCAGCATGCTACCAAAACTCTCTGATTTTGTCAATGGAAGATGACTAACTGGTGCTTAATGTCTCCTGTGGCATGTGACTGTGGATGGCAGATCAGGTCCTCCAAAAGAATGATTTAGAAAGCTGGAAAACAGAAATTTCTTGGTTGCTATCAAAAGGAGCCTTGGGTTTTGAAAGGTGACACTGCAGGCTTCCAAGAATGCTCTGCATAGGAGAGATGGACAGAAATCTTTGCAGAATACATTAGCCTTTCCTCCAAGTAATGAGAAAAGAATTTCTGTAAAGATAAGTAATACAAAGAAATCAATGTCAAGAAGCTCAGTGAGGCCACAAAGTAATAGATTCAGATTACATTTAGCAACTGAGTTTCTGGCAGTTGTCTGCTCTTCGGGAGACATGGGAAACAGGGCGGCTACTTGGTCATTTTGAGGTGATATTTTCTCTCACCAGACTTTGAGCTCTGGAAGCGCTCTAGCATTTGAAGAGGTCATCTGAACCCAACTCAAGACTGGAAGCTGAAAAGCTTGGCAGAAAGAGTGGGGTCCAAGAGGGACCCAGTGAAAAAGAAAAATCCAAGTACACCAGCAGAGCGTTAACTTTGAAACTCATCCTCCCATGCAGGAAAAGCAGGCTACCTGAAAGAGAGGGCCAAATAAATGCCTGTTGCACATTCCTGTGAAAATACGACTTTGGTTTAGATCAGAGTCCATCCCTTGATGCAGTAGGCACCTGCAGTGGGGACAGTGGGGCCATTCCACATAGCTAAAGCCTTGGAAAGCAGCATCCGGGCAAACAGATCCACAGGAATTTCCAGGTAAGTACAAGTACACTGACACAAAGGCATGTGGTGTGCAGGGTTTCTTAAAAAACAGTCACAACAAATTTAGAGCTCCTCGCTGAGGGAATTCTTGGAGTTTCTCACTCCTTCTCTATCTTCCTTTATTTGGAAACAAAAGAGAAAGCAACAGAGCACAACTCCCCATATTTAGACGCTTTCTTGTTTAACAGATTTTCTGTAAAGTATTTTATTACTGCTTCACTAGAGTTACTTTTGACAAAAATAAGCTAAAAGGAGACAAAATTATTAGGGTTTTGATAAATATGCACAGTTAATTACATCTTGAATACCTCTAGCAAGGAATGATATTTCTCAGCGTGAACCAGGCTGGAATGTATACGTGGTGCACAACTTTCCTTTAAGTTGTTTTCTCCTACGTCTTAGAGATGAAAATTAGATAACTCTGCTTTGGGGAAGGGGAGAGAAGTGAGCAATACACCGAAAGGAGAAATAGCATTAACAGTTCAGATTAAAAAAAGCAAAAGATACACAAGCCTTCATTATCTTCAAATATTTAATGAAACACATTGTTCTGGTACCCTGAGAACTGGTAAAAGCTGTTCTGAAAAGTTATTTCTTGTTTCAGCACAGCAAGGGCTAATTCATTCTTTTGTCACTCAGAAAGATCAGTGCTCTCTCCAGTGGAGATTTCATCATCAGGGATGCTCACAACGCCAATTTCCTAAGGCTAACAAAAAATGGAGGCAATTATTACTGCTCCTAAGAGAAAAAAACTAAAACACTGTCTCATCAGGTTAGTTCCTAACGAAACAATGCTGTACAGGTCTACTACCAGCACCTGCAACACATTTATGTGGCTCTGTCTGCACTGAGAATAAACCACAAAGTTATTTTCTTCCCCTCACAGATTGAAAAATAAGTTAAAACCTTGGCTGGCTGGTCCTGGGCATGCACCTTTACATAGATTACAGACTGTTTGCACTTTCAGGCTCTGGGTACATTTATTTATAGTTAATAAATTAGCCTGAAAATTCTTTTCAGAGAATGTCAAATACTTTCAATAAAACCTTTACAATTAGGGAAATTATTGCACTAAAAAGCATTTAGACTAGTTATGCTGGAGATCTGAGCAGACAGTACATTTAATTAAACAGAATACTTTTAAATGCACAAATGTAAACCTTAGAGATGGTGGCTCATCTGACGTGATGAGAGAAAGTTCACAGCTGAAGAATAAGCTAATCCACCTCTTGCATGGTGGTAAACATGGATAACGCACACAGATTCATTTTGGCCATGCTTCAAACTTCCAACCCTTTGTTCTTAAGCTTCACAGGACAGCTTTGAAGTTGAGGATAAAGCTCCTCTAGCACACCATTACCAAGGAACAACCTTCTGATTATGATCTCATGAAAGTGTAATCAATAACTTACACAAGTTAAAAGCGTGGCAAACAGCAAAGGTCACGTAATTGGGCCTTTATTGAGTCCACGTGTTTCACTCTTGGCTTTAACTGGCACTCCCGTATAATAAATATCTCTCCCCAAAATGTAAGGAATGAACTTTCTCGAAAGTTATGAAACCTCACAGCAGCTTCTGTCAGACTGGAGTCCTTCTAGGGTCTCAAAGGGGGATGCTTCCACTTTCGTATACCCAAGTGACAGAAAGTTTGCAGCACCTCTGAGTGAGAGTTTCTTTATTTGCTGCTCAGTAGATAACGGTCTTTAGCCTTGTATTCCAAGCAAACGAGTGTTTAAAAGTTATGGTGAAAAGGTTTTGAAAAAAAAAATCAACTTTTTCCTGACTAGTTGGTAGAAAGATTTCCCGAACACTGCTCTCTGTTTAACATCTGCTGCATGGATTTTTCAAATGCCTTTTTTTTGTGAATATCCACAGTAATTTTGTTCTTGTTTTACAGGCTGCCATTGACCAAAGCAAATTCTAGATACTACCATGAAAGAAGAACTAATTTTGTTATTTAAATAGAATGTTTGATCAGTGTATCTGAAAAGGAACTTCTGTGTTTGTTGTTGTACCTGAAATCACACTGATTTGTCTACTGAGGCAAGACCCCAGTATGTGGACATATATTGCTGTAATATTTCCACGTACCGCATGTAGTTAGGTCCTCTGTAACTATACTTTGAATTTTTCAAAGCAAGATGGATTTATCTTCATAGTAAAGCATGGAAGTATTACTTCCTCCCCAGTTTGATGAGAAACGGAACAGTTTCTACAAATAACTTTTCTGTCTTTCAGGCTGTTTCCACAGGCAGGGTCTGCACAGCTTCATCCCTGGGTTCCAGTACCAGTATCACAGGGTCCAAAGTGGTCCAATGTATTTCCCAGCAGTTAAATTAAGTATCTTCTTTAAAGCCAGCTCATCCTCAGCTTCCTGTAGGAAGGAAGGAGAGAGGTCTCTCAGAGAGACCAGCCACAGTCTGATTTACCTGCTGATTGAACTGCCTTTCTTTCTCTCCCTGGGTGCAGATGGAGTCTGTTCGCAGCGTATGCATCTTCACATGGCCTGGACTCTGCTGATTTTCTCTGTGCTGGTTTGGTTTGCTAGCAAAGTCACACCCCAGAGAGGTCCTGAATTTCACTGCGGCACATGGGCTGCACTGCAGAACACAGACAGTTCTCTGCACTTGGTATAATTTCACTGAGTTTTAGCAACAGTTATGTGGAGAAAATCTCTCATCAAAAAGGTCTTCGTCCTGCCCCTAGCCACTGCTAGTGTAACAATCCATTCCTCCTCTTCAAGGCTTGTCCTTTTTGCCTTCCCCCTCTTTTTCTCGCAGTCTTTCTTTAGAGGGAATTCAGATGATGAACATGGCAAACAGCCATGCTGGTTTTCCTTTTTTCCCCTTCTGTTACGGTCCCTTTCTTCAATGGGGTTAAGAAAAGATCCTGGCACTTTCTAGGTTAAGTTTTGTGCAGATGAACATAGTGAAAGACAAAAGTAGTGTTCCGATACAGAGAGTGCTGGCATGACCAGGGCAATCCTCCTTTCGAGGAAGATGGAAGAAAGTAGGAAGAGTTATGACAGTCAGGGTCAGATTGAGCTTCCAGACGAACCCTTTGCACATACTTGTAGGAATAAGTCCTACTCAGAAAAGTATGACGTTTATTTTGGGGAAGCTACATCCTTCTGTGTTTTTTTTTTCTCTGGATAATGTGACCTGTCATCAGTCAGTATAAACCCTGACAGGACAGACCTGCAGCTGAAAGTTCCCCAGAAGAATGTTTTGCAGAGACCCTAACCTCATTTTTATTAAAGAAAACACAAGTGGGACAGTTCAACTTCAGCCACGAACATGTGGACCTCCCCAAGCCCAGATTTACCTCTGATGAAAAACCAGCAGGAGTCTGATGACAGCAGAAGTCTACACTCTGCTTTGAGATAACTGCCTCCTTTGGGATTAAAGAGCTATGTGGAGATCAGAGATGTAATTTATTCCTTGACGCAAAGCTACGGTAAATCTGGTCTGCTCTTGCAGACCGAGACCAAATTGTCCTTTTTGTCACTCAATACATCCCAGATGTGCTGACAATCCCTAACCTGTGCTGGAGTCAAAGGCTGCTGGAGGTTTCCCAAATCCCGCAAACCAGCCTTTACCCCAAACCAGCCTTTATTGACTAAATGAAGCGAGTAGCTCTGTGCTGAGTGCGGCCCATGGTACTTTCAGGAAGAAACACTGGAGCAGAACGATGTCCCCCACTGCAAACCTCGCTGAGCTGCCAGGTCTGCTCTCTGCATCACTACAGGGCGCAGAAACGCAGTGCTTGGCACAGCAGCCCATGGGTGAACCCCCCCCTGCCATCTGCAGCGGGACTTGCTGTGATGGCAGTCAGCTGAGTCAATTGTGTTTGCTTCTGCTCGAATTCCTGCCGGTTAGAAGATGCTTGGGGTTTGGGAGTCGTTTCTCTGTTTTGATTTGATTTGCCACATTTTCTGTAGCTTGCAGTACTGGGACTGCACCAGGGCAGCTCAAGGCAGCCTAAGACTGCGCCGTCGCAGTCCTACCCTCTTCAGACATGGCTGTGTGATGAGCTAACCAAGACAGCAGATCAAGTTAAAAATTAATCACTTTTTTCTGCAGGGCTAGTTTTCAGCCAGAGCAGCTCCCTGAGCGGCCGCATCAGCACTGGCACAAGAAGGAGAACGGAAATGTGTGATGGGAAAAAAGATGGGATGGTGTCAGCTGCTGGCCTGGCTGAAGCTGTTGTGGAATGGCACTGGAAGCGAGGCACTGGCAGATGGCATATTTCATTATCCTGGTGTGGGGAAGCAGGTAAGCTGAGAATCATCAGCGAGCAGATGGTTCCTCCAATGCACTGCTGAAACCAACAGAACCTGCACCCAGATAGGGCGCACGCATTCCCAATGGCACTGCCAGTGCCGTCATGTGGACACGAGGCTTTTTATCTCTGAGAAAAATGAAAAATCCGAACACATGATCCTACCCTCAGAAATATCTTGCTATTGTTCATTAAGGTTATACACTGGGAATAATTCATGTTGACTCAGGTTTGTCATGTTTTTAAGCTTGACGCAGTTTGTGTTAACAGGTTTCTTTGGAGCAACACCGGATTACAAACAGGTTTCTGAAACGTGACCAGGGAGCTGTACTCTTCAAATGGAATATGACACACCTCTCAGGAAAGTGAGACACATGCCAAGTGCCACCTTCCCGACCGCGGCATGCCACTTAGGTGTGCTGTGCAGCTGAACCGAGGATAGGTGGCACATCTGTTTTCAAGTGGATGTCTTGCCACGTCTTAGGAAAATGTACAGTCTTACTGAAGAGACGGGACAAGGATGCTGCACTAGGGGGCCTTTGGGATCGCACCAACCATGCACAGGGCTTGCAAGTGAGGAAATCCACTGGTCAGGGTATGACCTGTCTCAGCGAAGGACGGTGCAGTTCTGGTGCAGAGGTGAGGTCCATGCTCTGCTGCTTTTGTGCATGAGGTGCTCAGGCAAACCAGACTGGAACATGTGCACTGCCGAATCAAGGGAGCCTGACACGCCGCCCGTAGCCTTTGCGGCTACGGTGGTGCACACAGCATATGGGCTCCCTCCTGTGGATCTCCTAAGACGTACCAGAGAAGGACCACGCAAGTACAGCTCCGGAGCAAGCAAAGCTGAGGAAGATGCCACAGAACCTGCTCTCTTCAGCTCTGCTCGGAAAAGGGACTGTCCCACATGCTGCCCAGTGTGCGGGGAAGGAGATCCCGTCTCTGCTCTGCTCAGAGTGAAGAGACACACTGCTGTCTAGGCCATGGGATTGATTTACACAACATGCAAACTATTTCCAAACTTATAAATCCGCGAGGAACAAAGGGTTTCTTCCTAATCCTTTCTACCTTTCGATCTTTTTTTTTTTTTTTAAGGAAAAAGAGGAAACGCTATACAAAACCCACTTGTGTTAACAAAAAAAAATTCAAAAGTCTTATGATACCCAGTTAAACAGTCAAAAATCAGGAAACACCAATGAATAATGTTGTATGTACAGACTTCACTCCGTCTCCGTTTTTACAGGACATTAATACCTCCTTAAGAACATGAGCCCATACTTATTCTCATCTATGAGCCGTAACACCATTCAGCTGCTTCTGTAACTGTGAATCTTACACAACCAAAGAACTGGTGCTGAAGTCCTGCAGGTTTCCTCAGAGTCAATGGCTGTTACAAACACTGAGTAGCCTTTGAAAATCTGGCCCGTTGAGTCAACCGGACATGTTAATATGCAGATGCACAGTAAACCTCACAGTTGCAAGCTGTGCAGTACGAGACGCGCAGAGGTCTAGGGAAAATATGCTTGCACATGAAGGCCAACTACCTTGATGTAATAGTTTGTTGCTGTAACCTTTCAGTTGTATTTAATAAATGGAGATGCATATGAATTAGGGGTGGCAGAAACTGGAACGCCACAACTCGCTGACCACAAGATTCGTTAGAAATTTTTTTTTGGGGAAATGTGTATGGAAAAAACTCTCAAGCCCAAACCATGCTGGTCATATGCAATATCCACATATGTTTTCAAATGCAGATTTTTAAACTAGTAGAAATCTGTTTCCAGAAAAATTGTGATTTATCTGTCAGCTATTAACATACTCCTGAAGGACAACAGGTGAACAACGCACCTCAGTTAGAAGGTTCATTTTCCATGATCTCCTGAAACGTACGTTGAGTTTTCAACATGCAGGTTGTACAAATTCTAATCCAAGGCTTTTTGCTTTTTCAAATAAATGTCTTCAAATATTTTCTATGCATTGAGAGTCATCAGTAGCTCATCTTGTGCTTGCCAGAAATATAACTTAGACTTTACCACAGGAACTAAGTTCAGTATACCATTACTAAACCTGGCTTATGTGGAAGTCTATAATCAGAGACAAAAAGAAAGCTTCACCTAAATATCTCTACTGCTTGATTATTGTCAGAGTAGATGCCTATGCATTTAAACTGTCCTGTGAATGTGGCTGGGGTAGCAAAACCAGATTTGTTGTTGAGGCATAATAATAATGTGTGAAACGGTGTTGCAAACTCTCATAATTGAATATCAGTTCAAGAAATTCTGTTCAGGTTATAAGAAAAACCCTCCTTTCTATGTCTCACCATGCTTAGGGAAGCCCCTGTGGACTGGCTGCTTCTTCCACCTTCCCCTCTCATGGGTGGAATAACCAGATACAGCCCGAGCAGGACACTGGCACAACAGAGAGGGTTAGTTTGGGGATCCTCTTCTGTTTTGATGGGGAGTGGTTATAAAGGAATCAGAGAGGGAAGAATCTCACAATACCATTTTCACAGAAGGGCAATGGCCGTCCCTTTCCCTCCATCTCTCACAAAACTGGCTTTCTGCTTCCCACTCCTCACGAGACCTCTGGCCTGGGGAAGGGAAGAAATCCTGAAGAATCTGGGTACGCTCCATCACCTGCTCTAAACCAAGAAAGGAGGAAAGACCTTACTGCAGTTTCCTCAATTTTTGCAGACAGGGACAAGAAACATATATTAACCTAGAAACAGAAGTTTTTGTTGGAGTTGTTGGGGTTGGGAAGATGTGGAAAAACTGAGATTTCACAAGAACTTGCAGAGGCTGCAAGCTGTATACCTCCAGGTAACTATTCCTCCTGCCAGCAAACTTTCAGATTCCTCATCCTTTTAAATATTCCCCCATTAATTTAATTGAATGAACTTACACTGTTTGATTGTGTTTTACAGGATGAAAAAACCTTACTTTTGGATGAATAAAGGTCTTATTTATATAAGTTCAATACTTAGGAATGTTTTAAATCTTGTAATTCTACTTTTAGGCTTCAATTAATTGCTGTCTAAACAAACCATAGTAACAGTGGCATCATGGCACCAACTGCATAAATTATGAAGTCTACTTGACTGCAAATGTTTGGCAGGGCAATTACAAAGGGTCCATTAACTAAACAGGATATTCACACTGATAGAATTCAAATGTGAACTCCATTAGTAGGCAGGATAAGGAACAGGCTTTGTCCCATCAAAGGAAAGCTACTGTCATGTCAAGTAAAAATGTGAAACCCAAGTGGTGTGATGAAGGCCTCCAATTTCTGTCTGTAAGGGACAGCATAAGTCTCTCCACCCTCTACCTAATACCAACATGTCACAGCTCTGATTGGAGGGGAGCAACATGTTGACTCATAAGCTTTCAGCTGCGCTCCTTTGCCAACACAGAAATCTGGTCATGCCTATGCAATCTGAACAGATGTTCCTGTGCAAAACTGGAAGGAGATAATAAATAAATAAATAAACAAATAAATAAATAAGCCAAGGTAATGGTCAACATGCCCTGCTAGCAAATTATTTCCCAACTCTTAATATGGCTATGCATTTCATCTGTTACTTGTGATTGCAGACATGGGTAACTGCATCTTGCCTCTCCTCCCTCCCAGGCAGATGCCGGCGTGCTCTGCTGTGCAACCTGCCTGTTCTCCCTGAAGGCCCCTGCGTGGAATACTGCATGCACGTAGTTGCTTGCTGCTATCCTTCACAAGGGAAAAATAAGTTTGTTTCAACTTGGTCACTCAAATGGACTCTGTTTCAACAGTTCAATTTATTTCCCAGAACCTCTGCAAGAAAGAGAACTGGCTAAGCCCCAAATGTGGAAAAATGAAAGCAGTGTTTACTGCAGTTTAAAAGGAAGAGGCTGAAGTTGGTACTTGTACTCCTTACTGAAGGTGTTCAGTGGACTTGATTATTTGCCTATGTGGTTTTTAGTCTCAGATTCCCATAGACTATATCAATATTCACACATTTGCGAGTTGAGAGCAAGTAGAAAACATTGCAGGGAGAGCTCATCTTCTGCTCATCAAGTTGTGATCTTTCCGTATCTTCCCCATATTCTCAGGAAAAAAAAAAAAAAGGTTCATAATCATCATACTGAAAGCTCTGAACTTGTTTTCTGATGGTCAGAGCCTGCCCTCTCCTCTGCTGGCCAGCCATCGCTGCGAAGCTTGGCTCTGCTGCTCTTGCTACTGGTTTTCGTGCTTCAGTGCTCAGAGCTGGTGACAGGTCTTCTCATTAGTGGGCTGCTGTTCGGGGAGTTTGTTTTCCCTGGTGATGGGCCAAAACCTGAGGCTGGGAGATTGCCAGGTTTGATGTCAGGCATATTTATTTCCTTTAGGATCGGTTGGGTTTAGCTAGCTGTTTATCCAGGCTAAGGGGCAACTTCAGAGGATTTGTGGGACCAGCTCTGAAAGCGGTGTTTGGTCTCTAAGTTATTTATTGAAGTATTTGGCAGTGATGGCAGCAAGTGCTGAAGCAGCTGGATTCCACCAGCTGGTTGCAAAACAAAGCAAACTTTCATACTAGATGCAAAAAATCCAGGGGTTTTCTTGTTGTTTGGCTGAAAAAAAAAAAATCCACCCCAAACCTTTGTAAGCCTTTACTAAGGCATTTCTGTTCTGCAAATGCCTCTTCTCCAAGTCAGACAGACTTGTCAGGTAACTTCTCCTCAGCATTTTTGTGCAGCTAAGTGGTCTTCTATGAACAGACTATGAATCCACATGCTACGGTGTATTTCGGGTATCATAGCTGGATAAAGTCTTCTCAGTGCCTCTGTACAACAGTAACACTGTCTTTGCTTTATTTATATTACTTTTTCTGTGACAGATTTCAGTTTGCTGCTTTGCTGTGATTGTACAAGCCAGTCTCAGTTTTCTGTTCCTGCCTGGCCCATTTTGTGTTAATGGCTGGCTTGGGGGTGAGAGGAGAGCAGTGGATTTTGTTTACCTTGACTTCATTAAGGCTTTCAGCACTGTCTCCCTTAACATCCCCACAGAAGAAGTGAAGAAGTGGAATTCACATAAGTGAGGTGGACTGCTGCACTGCCAGGCTCAGTGGGTTATCAGCAGCAGCATGAAGTCCAGCTGGAGGCCAGTCACTAGTGGTGTACCTCAGGGGTTGATATTAGGTCTCATACTGTTTGACATCTTCATTAATGACCTGGATGTTGTGATAGAGTGCACCCTCAGCAAGTTTGCAGAGGACACAAGACTGGGAGGAGTGGCAGATACACCAGAAGGTCATGCTGCCATCCAGAGGGACCTCAACAGGCTGGAGGAATGGGGCTGACAGGAACTTTATGAAGTTCAATAAGGGGAAGTGCAAAGTCCTGCACCTGGGGAGGAACAACCCCAGGTACCAGTACATGTTGGGGGGCAAGGAGCTGCAAAACAGCTTGGCAGAAAAGTAGCTGGGGAGTCCTGGTAGACACCAAGTTGACCATGAGCCAGCAATGTGCACTTGTGGCAAAGACGACCAACAGCCTCCTGGGCTGCATCAAGCAGAGCACTGCCAGCAGGTCGAGGGAGGTGATTCTTCCCCTCTGCTCAGCCCTGGTGAGACACACCTGGAGTGCTGGGTCCAGTCCTGGGCTCACCCGTGCAAGACAGACATGGACATACTGGAGTGAGTCCAGGGAAGTGAACTCACTCACTGGAGTGAGTCCAGGACACGAAGGGATGGGAACATGGCTCACAAAAGTTTGAAGATACATCTGTTTTTCCCAATTCAGCTCTTTCTTCTATGAAGTAAGTGTAAGGAAAGAGACAAATCTTCTGCAGGTTCTTCTACAGGTCTCATTAGAGATTGGGAGGACCAGTGACACAGGCAGAGGCCCTGTAGGACTGTCAGATCACACACATAATCTGCTAGGGTGTCACCCAAGGGGAAAACACATCGGACCTCAATGCATGCTTACTCATTGAGCAGGACTTCTGTCACTTTATACAATTAGCTCAGCTCAAAGTGTCACAGATAGCCCAGCTGCTTTTTGTACATGGTTCTCAACTTTATTTTGTATAAGAAGAGCCAGTCTTTCATTACATTATTACATACATCGTTACATGTATTTTATTACAGTCACAGTCTATTACAACTAAGACTTCAAACCAAACAGAAGGGAAAAAATGCAAAGTTAACTGTGCATTCAACCACCTATCCAAAATGGGATTGATTTTGTGTTTTCTCCATTTACAGTTAAAAAAAAAAGCCACTTAGGGAACAGAAAATACCAATAAAGCTATCTTCTGCTTTTACTGAAACCTGCAGCACATCTACTACATCTTATACATACAATTCACCACAAAGAACACTATGTCTTTTGTTATGGAAAGACTAAGTATTGCAATGCAACCGTCCGTTCTTTGCTGTGAATTTTGGGTGACTGCACGTTCCACCATGTCTGGGCTACAGTCTGATGTAGTGAAGAGTTTGGCCACAAATAAACAGCTAAAAAGCAAACAAACAAACAAAAAACCCTGCAAAGCAAAAAAAAAAAAATTCCAACACAGTTGAACAGCAGAATAAAAGAGACTAGTAGAAGCAAAGCAGCATCTTTCAAAAGGTGGAATTTGTACACAAAAGGAAAAGAAAATAAGAACAAACCCTGGCAAGCCAAGTGTAAAGCCACAGGAAGGTGAAACAAAGAAGGTTTTGAGATGCATTTTCTTGGAAGCTTTAAAAATACTAATCAGGAACTCATTGCTCTAAGCTAAGGTATACAATACTTAAAATTTTGTTCAACATGATACAAGTACCTACTACAGATCACTGTTTTGAAAGCTCTGGGTCACACCATATTCCTTACACATGTGCATGCCCTAGGAAGAGTGTGGTTTCTTACATTTGTTTTATATATACATAATTCACTTGGTTAGAAGCAAGTCATTCATATTTGTAGCTACCCAGCAAAACCTCTTTGAAAAGCATGATACCGACAGAAGTCGTTAAATACATTATAAATTCTTCCAGTTAGTTCTTGTTATGGTTAGTTCTTACTTTTTACTCCATGGCATTACTTGTAGTGGCATTAACTTTAGACCACTAAGAACATACTTGGGAAACTGCCTGTGAAAAAGAGGTGATGTTGACAGAAAACATTTTCACTTCCACAAAGAAGAGGAAAGCAACACAGCCTGGATTTTGTATTTCAGAAAAACTGTTAGTAACATGGGGAGAGAAATCTATAATTTTCACAAAATGTAGTTGTGAAGCTTGGGGTGTCCTGCTAGTTTCAGTGCTTTTCAACAGTTATGTTGTACAATGCAGCTACTACTGTAAGAGCAGTGAAAATATTTTATTACTTAAGATTTTTTTGTTAAAAATGTATTAGAATATTTATAGAAAGGACAAACAATGAAAATTTTGAAGAACGCTTTATTTAACGCAGCTTTACACTGCTGTGTAAAAAGAATAATTGTGTAGTTTACACATATACCATGTAAATTACTATGGAAACCAGATGTAGCTTACACTACAAGGTGCCTTGTAACTCATCTCTGCTGGGCAATAAATCCCCCCCTTTTCTTCTTGGCAAAACTTTGAGAAACTTTACTGCTGTTTTCTATCAGCAGATACAACAGATGGCTGGCACATGCCTGCTTTACTAAGAAAGTGGGATCTCTACAGCATTACTTTGATCCCTGGTGGCATGTCTACAACACTGAGACGCAAAATACCACAGCTGAGCAGAATCTAAATATTAAAGGTTTGGAGCTGTGCTCTCGATATGAGAACCCCTTGTCTGAAAATCATGCTCACAGTATGTAAACATCTCCACATTCCACATGAAAATTTTGGTACAGAGGTCAGAAAACAAAGTATTTCCTCTGTTTGGTGACATGGAACTGCAGTGAAGGTACCGCTGTAAATCCCAAGAGTGCGAGTTTATGCGATTGCCTTGACCAAATTTCCAGAACAGCCATACTTTTATCAGGAAAAAAATTGACTTGTGCATATGAGACATTTTTTAAGCTGAAAAGCATCACTGTAATCACTAGGTATGAATAAGATATTTACAAAAAGTTCAGCAATTTCTTTGAAGAAAAGTTGCATTTGAAGAATTACATGTTTTGAAACTCACTGGTTTTTGTTTTCTTTTAGTTTATCAGGGAAATAATAATGTTTGAATGGAGCACACTATTGCATCAATAATGCCTTAAAATTGGTAGTCTATTGGCCTTCCTCTGAGCAAGGAAACAGAACTTCTGCTGGCACAGCTGGACATTCCATTTTGTCTTCACAGTCAAGCTATGTTGCAGCAATATCAGGTAATTCCAGAGAAATCAATTGAGCTAGTCAGGGTTGATGGTCACATTGCTGAGAAGAGAAAGAGCCTCCAGGAGCTGTAATTATATACTGTTCCTAAGCTCCACTTTACAATATAGAAATTACACTAGAAAACGCACTGATGACATGTATCCCCTCTTCTTAAGAGATGGGCTTCTTTTTGCTTTACTCAAGGTTTTCGGTAACTCTTTGATCAGAAGTAACCCATCCTTTCCAGTAGGGATGGGTCCAATTGCCTCTTTTAAGGGCCCTGAGGACTACATTCTGGGACGCCCCCTTGCCTCCTGACACTTGTGCTCCTGTGACCAGAAGCGCTCCCAGACCAAAGACCTTTCCCCGGCACCCGATCCCCTTGTGCGCACATGCACATCTCCTGTCATAGGGCAGGATCACCATGGGCATATCACACACAGGCATGCATCCAGCAGCACAAGGCTGGATATCTCTTCAGCACATAATATACATGCGATATCCACGCACCATGAAATATACGCACGCATCTTCCAGTCACGTGGGTCAAATCCCACTCATGCACCAGCACAGGACTGAGTGTTCAGATGTCACATCATGGGCACACGTTCAACCGTGCAACAGGAGAGGAGCCATGGGTTACTCATGACAGCTGGGAGTAGGAAGCAAGCTGCTACAATAATTCATCTCACCCCAAATACTTCCCCCACACCCGAAAGGAAGAAAGCAGCCCAGGCAGGTTGTGGCCCAGATGGATTATTTTTGTGGATCAAACCAGCGACTGCTGCAGAACAAATATTCCAACTTGCTTTTTGGTTGCTTTTTTCATCTTCCGTCTACTAAATCAACCCGGCTGCTGCTCTGTCACTAAGCACTTTCTTCCTCTGCACTGGTCAACCATTTATTTCTTGTATATGGTCTTCTCCCACCAATACTTACTCACACATGAACTTAATTTTGTTGCCATCAGAAGTCCCACTGAAAGTTAAGCATAAATATATGGGTGTTTGTGGATTTGGAGCTTAAATACCTGTCATAAGTTCCTAAACGATGTAGAGGTGATGTTATCACTGCAGTCTTTGGTACCCTCCACTGGTGGACATAGTGAAACATGCTGCAGTGAGCATAATAGGGTCTATTCCTCTCACTAGGAAGTCTTTCAGAGCAATCTTCCCCAGAGGACAAGTCCTCCAAAAGTCATTATTCTTTCTTTTGCAAAAAAGCTTACAGAATAAGAACAAGAAGTGCATCAGTGAGTTCTAGTGGTTACACAGACGCCTATTGTATACAATATATTGCCACTGATTTTTGCTTTATTAAACCTTGCAAAACAAGGAGCAATCTTTGTAACTAGCAGTTTACCCAGATTACCTTTTTTTCTAAAGAGAACATAACATGTGTAATTTTACATTTAAATTCATAGGTAAAAACATAAGGTGCATAAAAACATAACAATCCTGTTCTGCGTTATGCTAGCCTTCTTGTAACCCCTGGCTCTTCTTGACTTCATCAGAAAAGGCAAGTGTTCAGCACCTTCAGACCCTTAAATTTTGGGTTTCCTCTAGTATTTCCTAATAATTCATTAGGACTAATGGACTAAGGACTAAAAGTAACTAATGCTTTTCTTTAGTTACTGTTTTCTAGTGAAAATGGCTGCTTAACTTGATTGTTTACTATACAAAATCTTTTCCATATAAAATGTATCCAGGGCACAAAGGCCACTGTATTAGAAACATAACATCTAAATGTAGTGGGCTTTTACCACTTCAGTTTACACAGAACACAGGTATAAGCTAGTCCTTAATATGTTCCTTTCAATGGACATTTTTGAACTAGAATATGGACACATGCAGCACTGCAAGACTGAGAAGTATTGCCACTCCCTGGGTCGGATTACTTACTCACCTACAACTTGGATCATTATTTATCCTGGGAGCAGGTAGATGGAATCTACCCACTGGGTATTTATATTCACTTTCCACAGGTGTAAACATGGCAGGAGAGACTTAGCCCTACCCTGTTGGAGATCCCAGGTGTGGTGGGTTGCCCCTGGCTGGCTGCCAGACACCCACCCCAGCCGCGCTCTCATTCCCCGACATCATAGATATCAGAAGTAGGAACGATGTAATGACATAGACAGGATCTCCTGTAATCTGCTCAGAAGTCTTTTATCTATAGACCCCAACAGGAGTCTAGCTACTGCTAAAGGCTGTGGCGTATACTACTGAGAGCTCCCCCCAAACAGGAGCCCTAGAGAAATATCTTCATATCTCAGGTGGGATACCAAGGATAAGAGGTCTATAAAAGGCACAAGATACAAGATTCACAGAGGAAATTACTTCCGTTTTACCAAAACAGGAGATGACTGTATACTAGTTAACAGCTGTTTTACAGAAAGCAGTCTCGTACTTCAATATCTTGAATGCCTTTATTCTCTCCAAAGAGTACCAGTGGTTTTTCCCTTTTCCTTCTTCCTTTCTTGCCCTGTCTTCTCCCCTTTCTTCTTATCTACCCCTTTCCTTTCCTTCTCCCCTCATCTCCTTCCCCTTCCCCCTCCTCACTTCCCCCTTCCCTGACTCAGGAAATTCCCAGACAAAAGCATTCTGCCAGACTGAAGGTAGCAAGTATGTAGTACTTTCCTGGACTTGTCAGTGGAAACTCCTAAGAACCTGTATACTTAAAAACAAAACAAAACGCTGAAAGAAACTGTTAAAATTTACTCATTTCTTCCCCTCATAAAATATCGGAAATTCTGTGAAAAGAAACTGTGTTCTTTTGCCACAAATAACTTTTATCCTACTCTATTTGCAACACTACTGTGGGTATCGTTCAATTAAGATCGATAAAAAAGGTATTCCAATGATGCTGGAAGATTCCAATTCCAATATTCCAATACCAATTCCAAGGAAAAAGGTATTCCAATGATGTTGTTGCCCTATGGGCTACAGAAGAAATACTCATGTTTTTTTCCTGTCCCTTCTCATCAGGAGGAGGGCTGGGTGGCATAGGGACAGTAAGTGACCCGGTTTCCACAGAGGATGACAAGAACTGTGGGTTACCAGGCAGCTGTACTCCAACACCTCTAAGGGATACAAAAAGCAACAGGATTGTTTGTGCGACCACCAAGTACACATTTTATCTAGGATGTTAAGTATGTCCATTTTTTCCCCAAACTCCTAAAACACCAGAGGGCTGAAACTCCTTCCTTAGCTCAGGCTGCTGGTTGAAATCCTGCTCTGCATCTGCAGACCTGCGTAAGTATTTAAATATCCACAGCCATAGGACTGGAGTGCCAATGTTTATATTGACTGTACACACAGATGAACTTGTGAGGAGTAGCTAGATGGGATTATAAAATCTCCAAATGCAGAGTCTCTCAGTTTTAACACTTGTTTGACCCATAAATATCTGAAAATTAACACACTGTTCTAAGAACACGGCATGCAAGGGTGTTACTTCAACCATTCAGGTGTTTCACTTACTAATTATGTATTGTCTTACAGAAATTCAGCAAAGAGGACGAATAATGGGTTAAGCAGCTCTGCCGCTGCTCAGAAGGGATTTTGTCATGCAAGTTGCATCAAGGGGAACACTTGCCTGTGCTGTCTGTAAGCCTGTGACTCTTCTCGCTGAATTCGGTGCTACAATCATCTTTCCCTAATGAGCTACCTGTAGGCAGCAGAGGGAGAAGACAGCACAAGCAAGAAGGACAAGAGAAGAGGGACAGGGTTCAGCCTAACGTATCATCCTCCTTTCCAAAAAGAGGACAGCAACTGAAGCTGGCAGAGAAATGGAGCAGGAAATACAGTCCCAAAACACGCTAATTATTTCTAGGTATTTAAATGCCAAGTCTTGTCGTACAAAGTTGTTTTCTCTGTAAAGCTGGACTGGAACGCCAAAGACCTTGAGCAAGTCACTTAGCCTTTGTGAGTAAGTTTTGTCTCTCCACGTTCCCCTCCCTCTCTAAAAGAGGAGGTAAAGTGTTTCCTAAACTTAAAGGCTCTGTGAGGAAAGCAAAAATTACAAGGGCCTCAGACAACACCTCAAAGCCAAACAAGTCCTGTAGTTATAAAGAGTATTTTAAAACAACCAAAACCACAACCAAATTTGTGAAGCTGCCAATTAGCTGAATTATACAAACCGATTTTCACTGACTGTTTGAAAGTAAATATTGTTTCATCTTTACCAAGCTCTTTATTGTACAAAGTCAATGTTCTGCATTGTAAAAAACGAATTCATTTTATCCATTGGTTTTATGTTTGCCAGTGATTTTTTTCTCTGCACCCATGATAACGTATGCTAACGTGTTTCAGCTTTATGCAAATTTAACATATGTTGTCAGTGTGTCAAATCGTGCATATGTTTCTTCATGAAAATATGTCACGCATTCTTATCTTTTCGACAAAAGAATCCGAGGGATTCAATACACCGCAGATTTACGTGGGTTTGCAATCCAACTTGGTAAAATTAAGCCTAAAGAACAGAATTACTATTTACCAGCAGTACGCACTAGGCGTGCACGTTTAGCAAATAGAGACCGACGAATAACCTGTAGTACATGTCCATAAGCCGAAGAACGTTGAAGGAAAACTGCGTAACTACTGCCAGGTAAAATTTTATTAAAAGTAAAGGCAGCTGGTGCCTTCCTGGGGAAACTCTGTCTGTCTGCTCACGCCTCGCCGGTGCCCGAGCCACCCGGTTCCCCCGCGTACTCCACAACCCCACCTTCAGACACGCTCTCCCGGCGATGCGGCCGCCCTTCCCGCCTGCCCCCCGCCCGCCCCGCGCCCCCGGGGGGTCCGGCGAGCGGCAGGACGGCAGGCGACCCACCACCCGCCACGCCTCGGAGAGGCTTTCCTCAGCTATTCCATCACCGAACCACCTGCCCGGGGCTGAAGAGCCGCGGCCCCGTCTCGGCGCTTACCCGTCCCGTCGCCTGCCAGGTGAAGTTCATGGCGTGGATGCCGACGGGGATGGCGGGCATCCTCTGCTGGGCTTTCCTGAAGTCGTGAAGTGAACGGGGCCATCTTCCCTTCGGACACGATCAGAATATCCCTCCTCGAAGCCTGCGAAAGGCAAAGGGAGGGGAGTTGGATGAGCGGCACCCCCGCCGGACCGGGCTCCGCTCCGCTCCGCTCCGGCAGCCGCCGGCCGGGGGAAGCGCCCCCGCCCTTACCGATGAGGACGCGGGCTTGCTGGGCGTCGATCCACATGTAGAGGGTGTCGGGCCTGCCGGGGCGCGGCCCGACAGGCTTGCAGAGGCTGAGGGCGCCGCAGAGCAGCGCGGCGCAACAGCCGCCCCGCCGGGGCCATGCTCCCCCGCACCGCCCGCACCGGCTGCGGCTGCCGCTGCCGCTGCCGCTCCGGGCCGCGCCCGCCCTCTGCCGCTGCGCCCCCGCAGGGCGCGGGGCGGCCCCGGGGGCGGCGGGCGGGAGGGGGGCGCGGGGCGGGGCGGGCGGCGCAGGGCTCCCCGCGGGCCCCGAGGAGCTCGGGGTTTGGCAGCCCCTCCGCGGGGAGCGCTCCTTTCCCCCGCTGCTTCCAGCCCTCCGCTGCGCCCCCCCCCCAAACCCGGGGGAAGGGGGGGCTCCAGGTGGCCGCCCCGCTCCCCGCAGAGGCAGCGGCGGAGGGCGCGACCCCACACCTCCGCTCTCACCCGAGGGTGTCACGGGGGTGGCCATGCCCGGCACGTGCTGCGCACGAAGTGACGCGTGTCCCCCAGCCCCTCGCCCGGTGGTCACCCCGCATCCGCACCCGGGGCCACCAAGATGCCACCGCCACAAAAGCATCGTTGTAGAGACTCATGTCTGTGTGAAGAAACAAAGTCTGTATGTAGCGGTCGCCTGGTATAGGCGGTGTTTGGGTTAGGGGACCATCACCGAAATGGTACGTGGGTGCAGCTGGGCAGGGGCTGCCAGTGGCACCCAGCGGTTAGGGGCAGTTGGAGGGACTTCTTTCCTGTGAGGGTGGCGGAGCACTGGCACAGGCTGCCCAGAGAGGTTGTGGAGTCTCCCACACTGGAGACATTCAAAACCCGCCTGGACGCCGTCCTGCTGCAATGTGCTGTAGGTGTCCCTGCTGTGGCAGGGGGGTTGGACCAGGTGATCTCCAGAGGTCCCTTCTAACCCTGACCACTCTGTGATCCTGTGACCATCACCGAAACGGCACGTGGGTGCAGTTGGGCAGGGGCTGCCGGTGGCACTCAGTGAAGCTGGGCAGGTCAGGCCGCAGAGCGAGCCACCAGCCGGACGGTGCAGCAGGGATGGCTCTTCCCAGCCCCAGGGAACTGCAGGGTCAATGGGACAACGCACCAAAGAGAGACCAGGCTCTCACCTTGCGTTTGCCCAAGGTCTCAAGAACAGTGGAGGCTGCGAAAAATGCTAAAGTGTTGCCATTTGCACAGAAATTAGAACTGACTCAATATAGAAACTTAGTAAAGCTGAAAGAATTTTCTATTCAACAAGTTATTTAAACAGAATCATGCCTTTTAAAGGAAAAAAAGTTTCTCAATTTGCTTGTTTCTTTCATAAGAAAAAAAAACCCCAAACAAAACAAGCTTTTTGTTTAAAAAAAGCTAAAACTAACCTGGATAGAAAAAGTGTTGAGTGTAACCCCAGGTTTCTGTCTGTAATGTTCTGGAAGGAGCGGAGAGGGTATTTTCTGCCTCTAAAATGTTTCCCTGGATGCTGCTGTGCTCCATCCCACCCTGTTAACGTGACTGCAAAACTCACCTCTGGATTATAACTGCCTGAGACTGAATTCTTCAGGTCATGGGAAACAACATGAAGTTGGTCTTGCTTTTCCAGACAGATGTATTTGGGCAGAGTTTGCCATGTCAGCTCACACACCTGGAAAAGGTACCGAGCTGACTCATTATTTTTCATTTTTGTGTGGGAAAAGCAGAGCCAAACTGGTAACAGTCATTCTTTTTAAGCAAAAAGTTTATGGCTCAACACATGAAAGAACTTCGCCCTCCCACTGACGTGCTGTACTGTACGTTCTCCTGTGTCTCCTCCTGAGGAACCTTCTGCTCCCGTCAATGGATGGATCGCTTCACTAATCCCGTATGGCCGTTCCCGTCCTGCAGCAGGTACCTCTCCCTCATTTCTGTCCTTCTGCCTGCTCAGGATTTTGTTGTCCAATTTCCTGGAACAGCACGCATGTGTACCAGAGAGAAATGCGCACGCTTACGTATTGGGTGTATGTGTATATATATGCATACGTTCATAAATAACCTGTAATTATGAAGCAGAACATTAAAATGACATCTCCAAATTTTCTGTATATAGGCACCTGTGCATCTCCCAACGCTTTTCCTCCCGGCTTCACTGCGTTTTACGGGTGGGGAGCTGGGACGCGGGGAGGGAGCGACTTGCACAAGTTTACCCGAGGAACACTTTTGCGGGCAAACGTAGGCTGGAACACAGTCCTCCCCAGTCCTCAGGTGGTTCCCTAGTAACTTGCCCAGCTGGAAAAGTTTAGGCTCCAAAACTTGGAGACAGCGCGTGTCCTCTAACATAAATACCCCCACCTCAAGATGCTTATTAGATAAGGGTGATTATTTACTATTTTTTTATTACTTACTATTATTTATTTTGCGTAAAATGCGGTTTTCTGGTACACGCTCACCCGCGCTTACCCTAACTGACTATATACGGTCCGGAGGATAAACCCAGGGAGAGGCTGACGCTTCCCGCCTGCCGAAAACCCTTCGCCGGGGCTCACACCTCCTCCCGCCGGCTCCGGGAAGGCGGCTCCCCGGGAAGGCGGCTGCCCCGGGAAAGGCTCCCCCGGGAAGGCGGCTCCCCGGGAAGGCGGCTGCCCCGGGAAAGGCTCCCCCGGGAAGGCGGCTCCCCGGGACAGCGGCTGCCCCGGGAAAGGCTCCCCCGGGAAAGCGGCTCCCCCGGGAAAGCGGCTCCCCGGGGGAAGCGCTGCCCGGCGGCGGGCGGGGGGGCCCCGGAGACTGCCGGCTGCGAGGGCGCCCTCTGCCGGCCCGCAGCCGCCCCCCCGCAAGCCCCGGCGGGGGCGCGGTGGGGGGGGGAGTCCCGGGAGGAGGGGGCGCAGTGCGCAGTGCACTGTCTGTCAAGGACCGTCCTCGAATAATGGGATGAACAGGCAGAGAGATCAGCCTTCACTCCGTGTTCAAAGGAAGCCCCCCATGCCAAATCGAGTTACATCGCGGGGAGATTTGGGAGGGGCGTGAGAGGACAGCTATTAGTTATTTTGGAAGTTATACGGCTAATGGATTTGATTTCGGAAAGTAGAAAATAATATTTTGATTTTAAGAATTAAATATGATTAATTTTTCTCAGCTTCAAAATACACGGGAAATTTTAAGTTTGCAACTAAAGCGAAATGGAGGGGGGAAAAACAATATCTGAACTATAAAGCTTTCAGAAAGAGGTTAAAATGGGACCTTAATATAAGTAAGAATTTTGTATATTCTAATACAGTGATTTACTTTGTTATTTACCACTTAAAGAGGCCTTCTTAAAATTCTAGCGAAGGAAGGGAACTCAATAGCCAAGCAATAACCCCAGGAAACATCATTTTGAACCCGTGATGGTAAACACTCCTGAGTAAAAAATGCAGCAGCGATCAGCTTACTTTCTGCAGAAATAAGTAGTACAGTAGCGACTGAAATACTGCTCAGTGGGTATGTATTTGTATGTACAGACTGCCCTAGCCCCATATCCAGTGTGTCTTTTCTCCAGCTACATCTACCAAGGCTCAGGTGAGCCCCGTGTCAGCGCTGTTCTCCCAGGTTTTCTCTCTACTGCAGTGTTGTACCATATGGAGATTCACTGAGGACAGCGTTTTGCAAAGCTTGCGTTCATACTGCCTGCTTGCACTCAACGTGAAGATCTGGGTAAAACCTTGTTGTATTTCTTCTCGATCCCTTGTTTAAATGCCTCCTTCTCCTAATTCACATGACATATTTCCGTGACTAATAGTCACTTTTTAACTGAGATGAAAGCACTAGGGAGAGTGAATTGGAATATACTTGGAAAGCGAACCTTTTCTGGTTCTTTGTTTAATGAAATGGAAAACATACATGGAAACAGATCTACATTTTCAATTGTGGCTTCAAGATCCACTGACTTTCATAGGAATGCATCTATAGTGGATTTGTGGCCTGCGCTGACATTCATTGCAACTGACAGCATCCCCCCCGATGACAGCCTTGAATGAATGGATGAATGGATGGTTTGAATGATGATATATCTTAGGGAGGGATATAGAAGTCAGTGCCTGGTGCCCTTTGATCATCCAGTTATGAGTAATATAAGAAGATGGAGAAAACAGGCATAAATCATAACAGCAATGGGCATAAAATATGGCCCTCGAGGTGATAATTTTAAACCAAAGATTCTACATGCTGCTTCTTCCCAGTTGTACAGAAATGGTGAATATGTATTTTACTTATTTGTTCTCTTTGTGAGTGAACATTGGTGGATAATAACTAACACTTGCACAATTCTTAAATAAGGAAAAAGACTGCCAAATTGCAGCAGAATTTTCAGAAGTACTCCATCGTCACCGGGTATACTTCACTGAAGTATATCACAAAATTGCTGCCAATTTCAGCAGAAACAAAGTTTATTCAGTGGGAGTTAGATCCCCTTAAATTCTTGCTGTCTAGGCCCAAAACAACCGGCATTAACAGCTGGCAGGACAAAAAAAAAAATAATCATAGAACTATTCCTATTAGAAAAATCAGTTTTGCTGGAATTGGAATATGTTGAACTTTCTGAAATTTCAAATGGGAAATAAAGACTCCACCTCCAATTCTTCTGAATATAACATTCCAATTATTTATTTTAGAACATATTCTATACTGTAGTATTTAAAAACTATGTTAAAGCAACACTCTGAAGGTTGTAACATCTCAACACACTCTGGAGGGCAGGTCTCCTATTTTGTATCGCTTATGATACAGTTCATTATCTGTTCTGTTTCTTTTCCTAACAATATTGCCAGCGCATCCACTGGAGTGCACGGAATTAATCTGCTTTGAACCAGGCTGGGTACTGAAGAAGGCAATCATTTTTTAGAGCTGTTGCCTCATTTGTTGCTGAAGTTGGGAAATTGTGTAGCAATGAGACAGGAGTTTGCAGAAGTAAAAATGATCACATCACTAAAGAAGTTAGAGAAGATGGTGTCCTTGTCCTTGTTTCTGTCACGTTCCTATGTGGCAATAGGCAAGCTACTTCATTCGTTTTCCCAGGTGGTCACCCCACTCGTGTTCTTCAATTTCCGGGTGTCCGACATCAGATCTTCAGTCCTGTTTGTAGAATCCCAGAATCCAGCTAGGTTATCCCAGAGGTGATGCAAAAATGTGTAGTTCTGTCTTTAAAAAGGACAGTACTAGCTGAGAAGACTAAGGCCAGATGATGAAGAGTTTGGACAGAATTAAGTATCAAGTAGGCATTATTTGGTTTTTGAAACCTGTATTATTAGCTACCACCTTATGATGCATGAACATGTGTTACATGCATACTCTGAATTCTGGGAGTTTTAGAAGTTTTTTAATCATTGAATTTGCAATGGGGGGGGGGGGGCTTTACAACTTGTGTGTCATTTCTCAGGTTTTAAAAAAGCAGATCCAACCTTCTTTTAAACTGCAGTAGCAAATCACGCCGCTTAAACTAATTTTTATTGTTATTTTCATTATTTTAATAAGTTGTAGTAAATTTAGACTTTAGTGTTTTCATTTTCAAAAGAAACAGTGTACACTAACTATTTTATCAATTAATCCCAAAATTGATGATTGCTATTAGCCTGAAGGCATCAGTTCTCAGCTCTTTCTCCTGGTGACATGACTAGAACTGATTTTGTGTTTGACTGAGAGATGCGAATACTCACTTCAAAACTATCAGACCAAAGTAATTTTAAACAAATTAGACCCTTTCTTTTTGTTTTATTGCATTTTTATAAATAAACTTCCATGCAAGTATATTTTAATTGTTTCACTTTTCTCAAATCTTAATTACCAAAATTTTTCATTGAAAAATATATATATCATGAAAATCTATGCCCTTAAAACAACTGCAAAAAACATACTAAAACTAATAATTACGTTAGTTTAGTATTAACATAATTCATTGTACCCTTTACTATTTGTAAGATTAGCAATTGGACTTAAAAATTAAATTAATTTATCCCAGTTGCATTGAAGCATTTTAGTGGTGAAACTACTGCATTTATGAAACTTCTGCAGTACTTTTTAGCGAATGAGAGAGAACATTACCACCTCACCAAAGTATTTTGTCCTGTTTGAGAAAGGACGGGAACATTGCCTAGAAATGGCAGCCTTAGCTTAGGCGGGTGGTCCAGGGTCTGGTGGGCCCACACCGCTGCTCTCTGCAGAAGCAGCAAAAATCCTGTTTAATTGTGTTATTCTGTTTAACAGGGTGGATTTTCTGGGGTGACACCAAAGGGCAGCTGTTCGCCCTGCTTTCATGGGAACAACAGCTCTCCCAGGGGATGCTCGGGCTCAGGACTTGAGCTCAGCACCCTTGTGGCCAGGCAGCACCGTGTGGAGTGCCAGGACAATGGCCCCGCAGGCACGGACCGGGCCACCAAGAGGTCTCAACCTTTGGGAAGAGCTGGAGGCTGCCAGGGAGGTTACCCAGGCTGTTTTGGTCACTGTTTTTAGGCTGTTCTCAGACACAATGAATTCCAGAGTCAAACTGGCTGTTCTGGGGGTGAATGGGAATCATCCCAGTTCTGAATCGCCTTATTTTTCAGGAGCAATTCCCTTGTTTTGCAGACTAAGGAAAACAAATAGCCCTTATACTGCTGCTCTTTGCAACTTAATGCTCTAAATATTATACATGGCTTGGGTTTGCACGTCCCTTCCCTACAGTGTGCATCCTTGCCTTTCTCTTTATAACAGATCTCTTCCATGCTCTTGGTCATTCTTTTTCCCCTGCGCTGGTTACCTGCTACCTTTGCAATGCTCCATTCACAGACACCTATTGGCAAGTGCTGTTGGCAGGATTCCAGCTGAGGCCACACCATTGGGTTTCTCTTGAGAGCATTGTTTGGGTGTTTTTTTAGCTTGGTTTCCTAGTGGAAACAACATCTCATGCAATTACAATGTCCATGAACTTACTTGGTTGATTTCTACAATTTTGACAGATAAGTATAGGTTTCAAAGCGTATTTAATATCTTATTGCAAGCAGTTAGTAGTGGAGCTTTCCTTTCTGAAAGAGACATCCTCTAAATGTCCTGTCCTGCGACAAGACTGCAGTCTGGCCTCATGCATTACAGAATCACAGAATGGTCAGGGTTGGAAGGGACCTCTGGAGATCATCTAGTCCAACCCCCCTGCCACAGCAGGGACACCTACAAGCAAATTGCACAGGACGCGCGTCCAGGCTTTATTGCATATAGAGAATGACATGGCAAAGAGACCTTTTCCCCAGATGTTCCCAAATGCAGGGGGAACTTCAGTTGAAGATTACACCCTTCTGAGAGAGAAAATCAATCAGTCGCAACATACAAACCTGTAGTAATCCAGTCTATGTTAGATTCAGGATCCTCTGAGATTGCTGGTATGGTTCATTAACCCCATTTCTGCATAAACTAACTCTCTCTTTAGCTCTTTTTCAACAGCCCTCAAGGTACTTGTGCCTGGTCCGGGACCAAATCTTTTTAGATCTTATGAAGAGGTACTGGGATTTATTTTGATCATTATAGTGGACATTGTTTTACACTAAGCAACACTGAATTTTAGTGTAGTTTTAGAAAGTAAGCTAGAAGATCTCTAGCAAAGTAAAAAAATAAAACAGGAGAAGGAGAGAAGAGTGGATGCAATTAAAGTTTCTACTTTAGAACGACACAGAACATGAATAACCAGCTGACAGAAATTCATCCTTTACAAAATTATTCTTGTATTGTACCAAAGGAAGGAATCTCTTTTATGAAAGTTATTTACCTACAACATCAGCTTCAGAGGGTTTAACATCTATATCTATTGGAAGAGATAATGGGCAGATTTGATAAATATTGCTCACTGAAAAGGAATGAAATGTATGACAGCTGTATGATTTGTTGCTGAATGTGGCTGCCCCACAAAGCCTTTGATGCGTTATGTCATTACCCTGGAGATTAAAAGCTCAAATTCTGCGACTATGGGATCATGCAAGCTTCTTTGATAACTGATCAAGTGGTCTGTGACTTGCCTAGAAAGAAAGATTTAAGTGCTTGCAGAATCAAAGTTAAAACTAAAGATATCATTACAATTTCTGAGGGAAATAATCAAAAAGCACAGAAAAACCCTTTTAGGAACATCCTTGGAAAATGAGAGGCAACATCTGAAAAGATCCCTCAGAGTGACAGTGCGTTAGGAGCAGAAAGACAAACTGTATATTGTCCACCCTTTGGTAGGGGAAGGAATAGACATGGGAGGGAATTATAGATGCCATAGCATGAAATAATGCCTCGCATATGGTAAAGAATATGCGAATTGTAAGTGGAAAAAAAATCACTTTGGGCCATATGTTCCCCTCTGGCATCAAACTGCGATGGAGAGAACAAAATAATGCAAAAAATCATGTGATTTTTTGAGCGCACGCCATTCAACTTTGTTCTCCCTGCCTGCCTTTGTACACTACACAGAGCGGGATCCAGACGTGATATATGTGACGCTACCACAATACTTTGAACAGTGCCTAAAGAAAGGGGAGCGTGCCCCCCACTTCATCTCCGTGGTTCCGAACCTTCTCCGTGCTGAGAACTGGCAAGGGAACAGAAGAGCAGGCGTGGGGCAGGGCAGGGATCCCCGATACTCAGTTCAGAGTTTCACGTACAATATGAGTAGGCCACCACGGGATGCCATCCTAGCCTGAATAAAGGCAGTGGTAAAAACTGCCTGTTGACTAACAGGGCCAGAATTTTTGTGCTCTCAATTATATATCTTTGATGCCCCTCTTTTCCTGGAACAGCTGTGCAGCTGCTGCTGAGGCATTGCCCCGGCCCCCCCGTGCCGCCGTCCCGCACAGCTCTCCCCGACAGCATTTGGTGATTCGACAGGACATCCGAGTGCTTCATCTCCAGAGTGGGACCGCCTGGACCCTGCCATTTCATGTGTACAGATTTTAGGTGGTGTCAGAAGTAGGACACCGTGGGGACCTGCTCATATGTAGCTACTTTCCTTCCTGTCATGATTTTTTTTTTTTTTTTTAAACACAGTGTATTGGCCATGTTTTTACAGAAAAGGGTATACAGTTACTTTTCCCCTTAGGAGCCAAAACCCCTTGAATTCCTTAGTTTTGCTGCTTTCCTTACCATGCAGCCAGAGAGACTGAGAGCATCAACACGGGGAAAAACTGGGAGGAATGCTTTGAAGAGCTCCATTCACAAATCCCACATGTTCGCAGAAGATAGGACATGTGGCAGTTCTGCTTAAAAAGGAAGTAGGCAAACGACACATCCCAATATGAGGAAGCCCATCGTCAACATAACATCATTTAGAAATATGTATATTCAGCTATAAATAAAGCTAGATAGAGGAAAAAATAACACAACTGAGGTGACCTGAAACCAACAGAAGACTATACCATGACAATAATGAACTTAGGGCCCTCTTACATTCTCTAATTGTGGAATATTCCTTCCCCAGCAAATTATTTTCTACCACAGAAGTTTTAATTTCTCTGTTCCCAGGGCATTCAAGATTTCACACTTTTGTTTTCTAACTGATAATGTGTGTTACATTTGGTAAGCCCAAATTTCTTGCACATGAGGGAATAAAATCTTTGTTGACTTTCAGCTTGGGGACAGACTAAGAGGTGGGTTTCATGTGGGAAGTGGGTACCGAGAATCGAAACATCTGGACTGAGGGCAAAAGCTTTTCAGTTCCTCTTGGCAATGAAGGTTAAAGGAGCTGAGGAAACTGAATGCCAAGGGCTGTTAATCCTCGACATGCAGGGAAGAAAGCTGAGAGAAGAAATGCAGTAACAGATGTAGAAGGGCAGGGTATGGCACAATTCAACAAACATATGAAAGGATCCAATCCAGCAAGAGGATATGACATGCCTGGCATTAAACACAATAATTACAAAACCTGTTAAATTGCATTGAAGTTCTTCCATATTCATTCAATGACACATCTGAAAATTATCTGATTAAAAAAGGGTATTCTGAGAAAATAAAAGACTTCTGAATCTCTGCAGAAGGCTGGTGCTGCTTTTTTACTGAAAGCAGTAGGCCATTCCAGAGGACTTTCTGGGTTCGTGTCTATGGGCAGGTAGTGACAGTGGGTGCCTGAGGGGACGTACAAAAGGACTATAACTGCTTAGAGAGCTCAACACAGTGATTTCCTCTCTCTCATATTAATTCCTGGAGATGGAGGTTTGCTCAATAGCAGGACCCGAAGAAATATTTTTACACAAGTGGCAGATTGTAGAGAACAAAGCAAGAGCCTTTTTGGTTCCAAACTAGACAGGCAGCACCTGAAGCAGAGTGAGAACGGCAACCTCGTAAGCTTGTTTGTTAATGGGTTAATGTCTTCCTTTACACACAGCATGTTCCTTGAATCCCATCGTTCCTGTAGTACTGAGTACCTCCACAGTGAGTACCCAAACAGGCGCAACCAGAGTGGGTATGCTAAGAAAACATAAATCCAATACAAGAAAACCCACAGAAGGAAGTGATTCAGTGAAGGGAGTGACAGAGGATCTGGAATTTGTAATGTACCTCAGCAACCCCCATTCATTACATAAGTTGCAGTATACAGCGTTACCAGATGTCAAAAGGAGAAGAAATAATGTGAGATTATGGAAAAGTTGGAAGCTAAAACATGAATTCCTGAGAGCATAAGATGGATAATGAGAGTGTTAAAATGTATACATTATCTACAACATGTAATTTAGAGACTTTTGTCTGGCATGAGTTATTCAGAAATCCTAATGACAACTGCAGATAGATTATTAAACGGGCACAGACTTCCACCTCAGTTTAACAGAAATGAATGAGGGAACTTGTACAAGCCAACACCAACTGTCATATGAACTAACTGTAAAAACGAAGCAAAAAATGCCTGAAACTGCTGCATAGTAAAATGTTTCCTAGGGAAGGAGTAAGGAGTAATAGGTCCTAAAGCATGGCTTCAGTAAATGATAATTTAAATAGGAAATGCTCCAGAAAGTCAGTAAAAAAGTCAGGGAACGCAAAGATATGTTATAAAAGAAAGTTAAAACCAAATTACAAGGCAGTGATATAAAATAAATGTCACAGCATTGTGCAAAATCTATGAAAGCAATTGAAGCAACTACTGTTTTCATGGAACAAGTCAGCTTCTTACATATATTTATACTCTTTCAGGTGATCAAAATAGGTCCAGATGTATCTAAGAATGGGCATGGAGTTGTCCTTGAGTTCTGGATCCATAAAGGAGCATGGAAAATTTGCCTGGGTAAGAGCAAAAACAAAATTATGCTTAAGACCTATTAGATACTGTTTTTTACTGAGACTGCACAATATTCTCAATGCCAGAGGGTTTAAAACATTTTGTAATTAAATTCAAACATAATTTCTAAATTACGTACATTCAGTTGCATATGTAAAAATACTAGATATCTAAGCATTAACTTGAAGGTACCATCTTGGTCAATATAAGATACAGCTCGGACTGTTTGCAGATTTTACATATGGGTACTAATAAATAACAGATGTACACTAGGTTGCAAAATGGTGCATGCTATGATATTGAAAACCTTTCATTCAAGTAATTTAATAATAGCTTTTCTAGTTTTTTAGCTGGAAAAGTTTCCCTCCCTATATTTTTCTAGTGGTTTTCCAATTAATTTTCATTTAGACCTTCTGAATGATTAGCATTTTCACAAAAACTGGTCTTACGTACTTCTGAATCCTGACGCTTGGGAGATAAGGAAGACATTACAAAAAGGCTCATTTGAAAAACTCTTGGTTTGCTTATCTTCCCCATTTCTCCTCTTCTTGAAGCTTGTAGCAGAGTTAATTCAGTTTCCCTGGGTACCAACCCACAAAGGCCTGTACTCCTTTTTGTCCCCTCATAGCACCCTACACTCAACTGCTGTATGTTTCTCACTTCTGCTGTACAACCAGGTTGTTGACTTTAAAATTATAATCTTCCTTTTATGATCAAAATCATTCTCTATTCAGTTCTGCTATCTGTGCCTGTTTTCAGCACACCTCTAGGAGTCCTAATAATATATGCCCCAACCTATTTCTGCTTATATTATGACAAACTTTTACACATTACTTAGTCACATACTGCTTTTTTCTCCAGATTGGGTAGCGAACTGGCATTTCATTTTTTGCCATGACTAACTCTGCAACACAGATAATTTTCTTTTAGCACATCTTCTGTTTGTTTTATAGCATGTAGTAGAAGTCATCCAGCATTTAATTCAATTAACATGCTTTTGCTATATAATTTGTAGCTCTTATTACCCTTAACAAAATACCGTTCACAATAACACAGACATCATTCTGAAAAAAATCCAGCAAAAAAGAGGACTAAGGATGGGCTGGGGATAGCACTGGAACGGAATGTCTACTTCAGCTCTTCTATAACATTTTCCATCTTCATTCTTAATGAACTTTTACAAAGATGAATCATTATTTCCATCTTGCTATTGGGAGAAACTGAGTCACCTGAAGAGGAAGTGATTTGCCACACAGCAAGTCAGTGGCAGAGCCAAGAGCAAAGAACAAGGCTCTTCATTTCACGCCCGGTTGCCCCTCGTGACATTAACTCAGTTCTACAAGCTCTGCCACAGCCTTCTTTATGACCTTAGGTTAGTCATTTGGGTCCATTCTATTCTATTAACAACTGAGCGCATGTTTCATTTAAGCATTTTTTTTTAAGATCACAACTGGCTGAAAACCCTCCATTAGTGCATAGGCCATACATGGATGGTTCATTCTTTCTCACAGGTTCTTTGCAGTAGACAATTTTTTGTTCAGCGCACTGTTATATTAGGTAATAATTTATTTTTCCTGCTGTGTTATTTTTTTCCCAGAAAGCTTTCACAAGGGACTAAATTTTAAGCCAAGGAATAACCTGTGTCCGCAGATGATAGACAGCAGTAGGTAAGTTAGAGGAGCCTCTACGCCGTTGCCTTGGAGGGTACATAATCTGTGTGCTATGGGCCCCCCCAGTTCTTCAGCTTTGCCAAATCCTATTTTCCCTTTTCCATAGACATCTGGAACACAACTGTCTGCACTCCAGATGAAGTCATGGCCATGGATGAGAGGAGAGTTCACTCCTCCACCTACTGCTCCCTATGCAGTGTGGATGAACATCTGAAAAAAAACACCTTCCTTTCCCCTGCCCTACCCTCATCCCATATGCACATAAAGACTCTTCAAAACATTATCCTCTAGCATTCCCATGTAAGAAAACCTCTGCACTGTCCTACAGAGCCTCATGTGGGACAAAGCAGTCATTTCAGTATTTGCCCTCTAAATCTTGTTGTCCTATTTTGCTTATTACTACTTTCTGCTGTTCCTTTTGCTCTTCTTCTATTGCTTTTATTTTCCTTACTTCTTTTTGATTACTCTTTCTCCTGTTTCTTACTGTCTTCTCCTTTTTTTTCATTTCTGTGTGGTTTTTTTTTTTCCTTTTTATGCGTCTTTTCCACAAAGAAAATGGAGGTACTTCCACTCTAGTTCGACCTCAGTCATACAGGCACAGAGAGGTGAGCTGGACAGCTGACAGAAAAGCACTGCTCTTGTCTGGCTATGCGAGAGAGAGGACTAGGGTCTTTGCTGCTGTGAGGATTTCCCAGAAGTGATATTGGAGTTGGGTCCAACAGTTCTACAGTAAAAAGGACTGCAGTTCTAATGCAAGTTCAGCAAGGTGAAAGGCCCATTTTTTTTCAGGTCAGGTACAATAAACAAAGAGTGCCTTGTGAGATGTATCTCTGGTCTGAGAAATAAAACATCATCTTTGAAAGGGAGGCTACGTGGGTACATCCTGGACTTGAAGGATCCAGCTTTCTTGTGAAGTCTGACATAGAAGAGGAGAGGAGGCAGATACCTGGTCTGTAATGAGCATGCAGAATGAAGAACAAAGGCCCCATAAACTGGATGAATTTACTGTGGGGCAAGGGCATCAGCTTCTTGACATCCCTAGCTCCATTCTCCAACCCAAGATGCTCAAAGGAGCATCCTTGACAAAGGAGACCGGCTCTGAAGAACACTTTTCTTGCATCTGGGTCAACCTAAGAGAGCAGTAGGGGGAGAATGTGTATTGGGGTTACAGCCATCTTTTCCTGAGCAGAGAACAGACACCTTAGATGCCTTTCAAAGTGGTGAATTCTGGGCCTCTCTGCCATGCACTGCCCAAACACTGGGAACAGAAGTTCCCTGCTGAATATCAGGCGTACTGAGTTCAGCACCTTTGAAGGATGAATGTGGCCCACTGTTGGGCTTGCTGCCGTATCGTGCCTCACAGAGTAGAAGCTGAAGCAATGGGGCAGAAGCCATTAGCAGTTTGGGGAGGACATCTAGGCAGTGGTGAAGGAAAACTTTCAGTGCATCATTCTCACAGAGGGAAACTGAGTGCAACAATGTCATCTACACGTGGCAGACAACTGGAGTGTGTGGCGCAGGCTAGACACTTTCATGATCGTAGAATCATAGAATCATTTATGTTGGAAAAGATCTTTAAGATCATTGAGTCCAAATGTAAACCTAGCACTGCCAAGTCCACCACTAAACCATGTCCCTAAGTGCCACATCAACACATCTTTTACACACCTCCAGGAGTGGGGACTCAACCACTTCCCTGGGCAGCCTGTTCCAATGTTTGACAACCCTTTCAGTGAAGAAATATTTCCTAATATCCAATCTAAACCTCCCCTGGCACAACTTGAGGCTGGTTCCTCTCGTCCTGTCACTTGTTACTTGGGAGAAGAGACCGACCCCCACCTCACTACAACCTCCTTTCAGGTAGTTGTAGAGAGCGATAAGGTCTCTCCTCAGCCTCCTTTTCTCCAGGCTAAACAATCCCTGTTCCCTCAGCCACTCTCATAAGACTTGTGCTCTAGACCCCTCACCAGCTTTGTTGCCTTCCTCTGGACACTCTCCAGCACCTCTATGTCTTTCTTGTAGTGAGGGGCCCAAAACTGAACACAATATTCTAGGTGGGGTCTCACCAGTGCCCGAGTACAACAGCGATGATGTGTGACATAGAAGCTTTGGTTCGGGTAGGACCTCAACTGCCCTTAGATGGAGATGTGCAGGCAAAAAATTAGTTGTGTAGACAAATTAGATGTGTAGGCCAAAAATTAGTTGTTGTGAACACTCCCTAAATGTATCCTCAATTTTTACAAGGGAAAACAAGTTCCAGAAATGCGAGCATGTACTTTGGAGGTAGGAAATGGTAGTTTTCAGGGGCCCAGTGGGACTTTGTTCCCATTGTCTGTGAGTGGTTCTTATGGAAGTTCTTCCTCCTCCTCTATGGGGAGAAATTTTCTATGTGAGTGGAGTTATGACAGTGGAAAATTGCTCCAGCTTAAGGAAATCTTTTAAACACACCAGGCCCATACCACTGAGCACTCACAACAGAAGGATCGATGCAATACCCAATAAGAAGCTGAGAGCAGGAGAGACTGAAATGCTTGTGGCTCAGTCCTGCACTGCTGAGATGTAACAAGTGCTTTCCGTAGGATCATGGGATTCTCTAAGGGCTTCTGGCTTCCTGCTTATGCATCTTGCCTGCAGTTCAGGTGGGAGGTAATGGAGGCAAGTGTGTACTCAAGAGACAGCGAACATCTTCTCTTGTGTTTGCACAGTGCCAGGTACCAGAGAGCAGAAAAATGCCGGTCAGGTCTCTAAGTGGCTAAAGAGGCATATAAATAGTAATACCAATAATTGTTTGAACGCACTGAATTTAGGGCTTTGCAAGCAGCACAAATGACATGGATGGAAAGCAGAATGGTGAGCCTGTTCCTGAACCTTCAGTGATCTGATTACTTTTTGTCTATTGTATGTATTTTATACTCTGCTTACTTCATTGAATAAACTGAAATTAGAGTTTTTGTGGCACAAAAAGTGCATTACACAATTAGCCCTTAAATGAAAGTTGTAAAATGTAAACTCTCATTTTTTCTATTCCATGAATGATGGCTCAATCTATTAAACATTATTAAATGAATGAAGTAAACTTTAAGTTTTCAAGACATTAAACCTTGGATCAAAGTCAGGGATGCAATTGCAAACAGTGAGCTCTTTGTGGCTATGTCTACACTGCTCTTCATGTTACCGCCAAACACTATCAAGGTCCCAGGCTAGAGTGCCATGTCTACATCCATATTAAAGGTTGTTTAGGACATCACAAAAAAATCTCATCAGGTATATTTAACATGTCTGCATCCTGCATGGTACTCACAGGTATTTCCTTAAATAAGAAAGGTACAGGAATGCGGAAATCAGGCGTCTCCCGGTTTTCAGGGTTCATGTCGATTTCAGACAGACAGGATCCCTTCCCAGTATTCTGCTGCCTTTAAGGATGCATCTCTAGTTTTTATCATTCCTTAGACCTTGAAAATATTTGCAAAGAATATTTAAATATTAGGAAAGCAGACACTAAAAAGCCAGAATAGTGTCTTGCCACGACTTTTGGCCACACCTGTGCTGGTAGGGCATTATATATATGTAGAAGTATCTCTACCAATTCTGGGTCACAAATATTTGTTTTTACCTAGCCAGAGTTTCTGTATGTTAAGAATAGCAAACCAATATGAAAAAATATGCTGTTGACCACCCATGGTCCCGCTTCACTTTTCCCTTTTCAAATTTAAACAAAATACTCTGGATGTAATCTACTGTAAGGCTTTAGAGAATGAATTACACAACTGATTTGTCACCCACTTAGAATTGTCTATTACAGCATGCATCAGTCTTTTAGCAACAATTACTCTGTGACGTAAGATCTTAACAGGGCAAGAAGGTTTAAAGGACCAACAGCTGAGTGACGTTTTGATACTGTCCTACTTATGAGATTTATCCATCCTTTCTGAATAACTTCAGGATGGGCCTCTCAGCCACCATACACATCAGGTTTTAGCCACTATTATTATTTCTTTGTTTCATTCCTAAAGCCTTTGTCTCTATTGTTGTTTGTTTTCCTATTAGCTTTTTTTCCTTATTTTTTTTTGTCACACTTCATCATGAAATCTCTTGTCTCCCAATATCTGGCATTCTTCTTTAACCTCAGCTGCTGGGGATTTGGACAGCTCAGGTTCAGGTTTTAAAATAAATATACCTAGCCATTCTTGTTCCTGAGAAAAGAAAATTGAACACATAAAGCAAATTTTAGTGAAAGGCTCACATGTAAATAAATTTTCGTTTTTAAATAAATGCATTTTTTTAAACCAGTCTTAAGGATTTTGAATTCTGCTTTGGGGATTTTTTTCAACACACAGAGTCATCAGTGATGTCTTCAGCAGTCCCATTAAAATGGCCCGTGCCCAGGAATACGGACATAATAAAGTGAGCCAGGACTTACATGACCTGATCAGGGATGAACACCCAAATTGAGAACACGCTATTCTATGGATCAGTATAGGTTATATAAAAGGCAAAGTATTAACTGCAGGAAGGGGTTCTGTTGCCTTATGAAGTCTCAGACTTGTGAACTAAGATTGTTCACTTTTAGTGACAAGAACTGTGCAGTCATAGCCAGTCATCACATACTTTGTGGGAGTGGAACCACTGCGGGACACTTAGGCAAGAACTGTAATCTGGAAACACATGGCCTTTTTGTGGGACCTACAGTATCAACTAGCACGCTGCGCTCACGCTGTTGCAATATGCAAACAGTCCAGCACCACATGGGAAGTGTGAGCATTAGGTACCTTGCGGTGCCCCCATCTTAGCCACAAATAAGCAGCAGTGCAAAGGCAAGAGGCGGCATAAGCCTTTTGAACAGTAATAGGATGCCCTCAGGAAAGAAAAGCATATCAACAAAAGATCTATCAGCACAACACGCAGGCTCACGTGCAGGATGGTATGGTCAAGACATAAACAAATGGTACATATTAGTACTGTTAGACCACTGTTAACTTTGACAAAGATGGATTCACTCTCATTACAAAAACTCATGTGGAAGTTGTGAGGAGGAGAAATAAGAACTTAAGAGAGGGATGTGCAAGTGAGTCTTTTGACACAGAACAAGCATGGTGGTAGCAACTGTAATATTTGAAAATTCATTTTCTTTGTAAAAAGCCCATTCAGTTTTATAAAACAGAAAAGTTATTTCATGTTCATCATGTAGTATAACAACTAGATAAACCAGACTAAATATGTTCTAAAATTAGATTAATACAATTTGTTTTCATAGTGAAAGAGCGACTTTTTTTCTATGCATGCTGTCTTAAGAGTGACTGTACTAGTTCCTGGAGTCCTGCAAATTGTGTGATAATCTCCATTTTTTATAAAAAAGAAAGGATAAGCATATTCCTACTCTTCACTAACATTCACATTAATATCACATTCCTAAGAGAAGGCAAATGTGATCTTGAGCATACTGAAAGCTCAAAAAGCAAAGAGGTAAATAGAAAGATGCCGGCATTCACAGTATTGCGAGTTTTACGAGAGGATCATGTTTCTTTTTCGATGTGACTCGTGATTTCTAAATGCTTCATTGAGTTGTAAGAGGACTGGGTTGCATTAGTTGCTAGAGGAAGTTGCAGTAAGAGATGTGCTAACCCTAGAAAAGGCAACTGTCTGTTCATAGATTCTAAGAACTTACAAAAAATGCAATAAACATCACACAACCTTGGAGTCAGGAAAGAAAGGTAAAAGAGGTATTAAAGTACAACTTCAAATCCCAGTCCAATGAGGTCGACAGAGGTATGGTTGCTAACTTCCTGAAGAACACCTTTTCACCCAATGGAAGAAA
Source organism: Pluvialis apricaria (assembly GCA_017639485.1). Classification (NCBI taxonomy): domain Eukaryota; kingdom Metazoa; phylum Chordata; class Aves; order Charadriiformes; family Charadriidae; genus Pluvialis; species Pluvialis apricaria. The sequence goes on along the minus strand of CM030007.1, from coordinate 184,316,138 downwards.
CTGGCAGTTTCTGAGAAGATCAGTCTTTAAGGATGAGAGGGAAAATATACATGAAAATGTCTTATTCAAAAAATAACCCACCAGTTTTACTGATGAAGAACAGTACCTCCACACTCCCTGCAGTCAACAATCTACCTTTTAAACATTATCTACTTTCAGTAGCTACTTAAAAATTTTACTACATGGATGTATTGATACTCATAGGCATTGATATTATTCGAAAAACTAATACGTGCTATTAAAGAAAATGTGGTGATTTTGATTGGTAGTGGAAGTATCCTTACTTCAGTATCAACCAGACGACATATTTTTTGAAACATTTCAAAATATTTTGTCACACAGATTTTAAAGCATAACTTGGAATATGCAGACTTTTCAGTCAGCTGTTCTGTGTATCTACAGGGTATAGTTTTGCAGGAGATGATTCAATTGTTAAGAATTTATAGTATTTACTGCCCTCCTGCTGCTAAGTAAACAGTTTTATAAACTAACGCAGGCCCTTGCTGTAATAAACAGACAGAACATATGAGTTGCATTGGTAACATCACAGGATCTTCAAGTCGTGTAGGACAGCATACATTCTTCTCATACAAGGAAGGTGCCCAAGCAGGCACTAGCCAGAAGTGTGCTTGTCAGAACAGTATCTGGTTTGGGACCAACTGCTCTTGGTTTGGCCAGTGCCATAGGCAGCCAGAGGTAAGGACTGAGCATGGGGGAACACGTTCAAACATGTATCCCAAATAGCTGGTGGAAGGTGTGGGTTGCTTCTCACTGAGGAGGAGTGGAACACCAGAAGCATTTCTCACGGCATTTGGGGGTATCAATTAGCTCCTGGACGATCGGGAGAAGTAGGTCAGAGCAGGTGCATTTATGTTAGCGGTTTAATGTGTAACGGAGTTTCTTGTCAAGTGTAATCTTCCCTTACAGCTGGAGTTTTGTGCACACACAATACCGCTGGCTTCTGTGCCCAGGAAAACAAGGAGCAGGCTAGTGCACAGTTGTGCCCACGTGGAGCGCACCCCAGTATATACAGACCCTTGGCTAGTGATTCGTCGGACCTCAGAAGAGTTGTGTTTGAAGGAAGGCTCAGAGTGAGCAATCGGACAGGTTCTGCATTCCCAGGTGTGGTTGGTCAGAAATCGAGGGTGGGGTAGAGAAATTAATCATCACCATTTTATCAGCAATCATCATGATGAAAGATGGCACGTAGCTGCCTCACAGCTACCTTAGATCCTGCTCTGCAAAATGTTCCTCAAATAACAAGATTAGGCAACTTCAGTTTTGACATTAGCAGAGGGCACATCCACACTATCCTCACTGCAGCAGACTGTGAGGGCGAAAGGTACAAACTGTTCCTGCAGTTGGATTTTGTTTCTGGACCACTTCTGCTCCATGGTGTTATAAGACCAGTCTCAGTCAGGTCAAAATGGAAACTCAGCATCCTGCACTTTATGATGTGATAAGCAGCAGGTAAGCCCCCAGGGTTTGTCATTTTGGGGTGTGGATAGATAAGAGCCATGAGGTCAGGAGACTTTGAAGCCTCACATGAGGTTCTATGGCCAAAAGTCCAATCCAGAAGTGCCAGCACACACCTCGCCCTCTGAGAAATGCCAGTATGACATCTCTGTATATTGGCACAATCATTTTAACAGGTATATGTTTCTGTAGATAGTTAGGCAGAGAGTTTGAACGGTAATGTATTTGAAACACTGTATTTTCCTAAAGAAAAGAGCAAAATACATCCAGACAATGGCAACCTCAGTGAGGCTGGTGCTCAGCCACGGGCACTGAGGATGCAGCTTCCCAGAGCATTCCTGCCGTGACACTTCATCCCTCTCCTCACACCTGTGGCATCCCGATGCCGGACTCCTGAAAGGGCAAAGCTCACTCAGCGCATCGGTGGCTGCCACCTTGGGGAAAGGCTCAAGAACGGTGCGTACCGGGGCTCCCTGGATGTTTCCAGCCACTCTTAGGCTACATTCTGTCACCTGGAAGTGGCGTTGAAGGGCCCGGTGCTCGGTCGGAGTTGCGGGCTGCCGCCAGCTCGACGGTGCCCTCCTCACTCGGTGGTGCCATCACCTCACCGCCTCACCACCCCCGCCCCAGGCCCGGCGGTGGAGTGGGACCCGCCCGCCTCAGAACCCCCGCCCCAGGCCCGGCGGCGGAGGGGGGGGACCCGCCAGCCGCAACACCAACCCCCCCCCCCCCGCCTCACAACCCCCGCTCCAAGTCTGCGGCGGAGGAGGACCTGCCAGTCTTCCCCCCGGCCGCCTCAGCACCCCCGCTCCAAGCCTGGCGGCGGATGGGGACCCGCCGAGCCCCCCCGGCCGCCTCAGCACCCCCGCTCCAAGCCTGGCGGCGGATGGGGACCCGCCGAGCCCCCCCGGCCGCCTCAGCACCCCCGCTCCAAGCCTGGCGGCGGATGGGGACCCGCCGAGCCCCCCGCTGCCTCAGCACCCCCGCCCCAAGCCCGGCGGGTGCCCCTTCGCCGCCGCGCCAGGCCCCGCGCGGAGGGCGGGCGGGGCCGCCGTCTCCGGCAGGGGCGGCTCGAGGCGCCGCGCGCGCCCGCCGGCGCCAGCCCCCGCCTCCTTCCCCCCCCCCCCGGCGCGCGCGCGCGCGCGCCAGCCGTTACTGGGCGGCGGGGTGGGGGGAGGGGCCGCGCCCGGCCCCGGCGCCGGCGGGCGGCACCGCGCGGGTGACAGGCAGGTCTAGGCCACAGCCGAGTGCGCACGCGTCAGTTCCGGCGGGGAGCGCGGCGCGGCGCGGCGCGTGGGTAGGAAACGCCGCGGCGGCGGGGGAAGCGGAAAATGGCGACGGCCGCGCAGCTCACGGACGAGGAGCTGTTCTCGGAGCTGAGGCGCTTCGGCTTCTCCCCGGGGCCGGTCACCGAGAGCACCCGGCCCGTCTACCTGAAGAAGCTGAAGAAGCTGCGCGAGGATGAGCGGGCTGGGCCCGCAGCGGCGCCAACAAGACCCGGAACAGCAACAACAATAACACGGGGCCGGAGCGGCGGCGCCGGCGGAGGCGGCGGCGGCGGCCCGGGCGGGCGGCCCCGGGCGTGGGCGCGCGGCTGGTGGGCGCCGAGCCCCCCTACCTCCCCGGGGCTGCCGCCGGGAGCGGCCGGGGCCGCGCAGCACCCTCTGCCGGGAGCGGCAAAGTGCTGCTGGGCTTCAGCTCGGACGAGTCGGATGTGGAAACCAGTCCCCGGAGCCAGGCCGGCGCCGGCGGCGGCAGCAGGAGGGAGCGGGCTTCACCCCTCTTCCGCGGCCTGAGGCTCGCCGCCCCCCACGGCGCCTGCGGCGTGAGTAACAGCTCCCCCCCCGAGGAGGCGGCGGCGGCCCGGCGGAAGCCCAACGCCTGGTGGGGGGCGGCGGCGGCGGCCAGGAGACCGGCGGCGGCTCAGGGTGTGAGGGAGCCCGGGGACGGCGCCGAGGGAGGAGGGGAGGAGGACGACGACGAAGAGGAGGAGGAGGAGGAGAGCGAGCAGCAGCGGTGGAAGAACCGGACCGTGAACGGTAACCGGCTCCTCTCCTACGGCGGCAGCAGGGACAAGTACTCCGACTCGGAGGAGGAGGAGCGGCGGGGGCGAGGGCCAAGCAGCAGGTACCGAAGGAGGAGTCTGCAGTTCGCCGGCCCAGACGGAGCCTCAGCAAGTCTCCTGCTCCATTCATAACAAGCAAATGCGCTGCAGCCGGCGCTGGCGTGATGGAGACGGGCCAAGAAAGGGCTGGCGGAGGCTGTGGTGCTGGTGTAGTCGTAACGAATGACAGGGCGGCGGAGGCGGCTGCTGCCGGGAGTCTAGACAGGGGCAGAAATCAGGAGGAGGAGGCGACGGCGGCGGGGGGAGGAGGATGTGAAAATCTGGACTCTAGTCCTCCCAGCCCCAGATACCGCCTTGGCCTACCTAAGAAATCCCCTACACTATTGTTGCTGCCACCACCGCTCACGGACGCGGACAGCAGTAAAATCACTGACCCTCCAGGCACCATTAGGAAAGCGACCAATAATCATGTTCTCAGCGGTGCTACTGGTAGCTATAACGTTGAATCCAGGATCTGTTCAGCTACTAATAGCCTTCCCCCAGGTGGAACCACCTCCTCCCTTAGACTCAACCACTCCAATCATACGGGTTCAAATCATACCTACCTGAAAAACACCTACAAGAAGAATCTCTCAGAGCCCGAGGAGGAGCTTCTCCAACAGTTCAAAAGAGAGGAGGTATCCACCACTGGAGGCTTCAGTGCACATTACCTGTCCATGTTCCTCTTAACTGCTGCATGCTTGTTCTTTCTGATACTGGGATTCACATACCTGAGAATGAGAGGTTCTGGAGTAGCTGAGGATGTGGGAGCCAACAGTAAGTATTAGGTGAAGGGTAAGAGCAGTTTCTTTCTGCAACTGGATGTACAACTGTTAATTCACCTTTGTGTTCCCAGACATCCCTTACTGAACGGTTCTGGGTTCCACCTTGGTGTAATCTTTCTATATAGGATGGAGCACAGAGAAACTGTCTTTCCTTAAGTACATACCTCTCAAGCTGGTATAATAAGCTTGGAAAACATTTGAGGATAAACTCAAATCCTGTCGTTACCTGCTGTAACCTGTTGATACCTTGTTTTCTAGCATGTTTTCTTCACAGCAATTTTATGTGTTTTGTTCCGTGTAGCAGATGTATGGTTAATAGAGAATTGACGAGGTAAGGCTTTATGCTAATCTCACAGAAGTAATGATGTGCATTTAGATTCCTGGGATTCCTGCGGGGCTAAGATTTGACTGTAGTTGTTTGGTAATAAAGCAGGTTGTTTTCATTTATGTGTACTGAGGCTTGAAAAGGATGCTAGGTTGAGATGACGTTACGTATTACACCAAACTTTGTGCAGTGAGTGCTGGATCTGTTGCATACTGTTTTCTAGTAAGTACTTTCGTTCTAAATCTAGTTGGGGGTACCTTTATACATGAAATACTGTTGTGCTTTAGTTTAAATTTCAGAACATTCTTTTTTTTATCCTGAATTACTTGGGGGTTTCTTTAATATGTAGAAGTAACTTCTTGGAATGGATTTAGAAACTACCATTTTCTATTCACAAAGCATATGAAAATGGAAACGTACCACCTAAGGGTAGTGATTCATGCTAATTCAATTCTTGGCTGCTCTGAAGTGGACAGTGGAGATTCTAACATCAGAAAGAAAAATCATGCCACTGCTGTCTTAATTTCTCATTGGGAGCACTGAAGAATTAAGCAAAAAGCTAGTTTTGGGATGTGAGAGCATTAGAAGGTCCTTGGGGACTTGCATTTTTCTTGAAATGATTGAGGAAGTTGTGTGGGGTGTATGCATGTGCATATATTTCTTTGTATAGATAGCAGAGGATTTATATACTTGTGTAGGCATGGATACAGTGCCTTGTAAGGAGTGATCCCACTGTTGGATTGGGATCTGCTAGATGTTACAGGGCAGAAATAGCAGTGTGGGCTGTTTTTTTCTTTTTTTTTTTTCTCCCATTCAAATGCTATTCATTACATTATGGCAACAGAATAGTTCTTAATTCTGTTTTGCGCTCTTTGGTGGGAGGAGTAAAGGATTTAGTGTTTAGGAAGGACAGTAGCAGCAAGGACTTAAGCATTTGCAATGGTTTCATTGCTGTCCACGTGACTCTTAACTACTGTTCAGTCTTATTTTTTGAGAAGGCAGTGAACATACGCAGGTGGGCTAAAATTAGATACAGTATAGTGTGACTGTTAGGACTACTTATATTCTGTGGTTAACTTCTGGCCAAACTGCTAGAGACATACATAAATTTTCTTAGGTACTGATAAGATGTGTAATTCTACTAGCAGGTATTAGATTTTTTTTTCATAGTCATTGAAATATGATGATTTTAATAGGGGGGGAAGGTCTGTCAGCCTCTCTGGGGTAAACATTCTGGCTGGTTGAGTTAAAAACTCACCTGCCATGCTGACTTGATAAAGCTGAATGTCTCAGCTGTGCAGACAGCAATAATACTGTGAAAAGAAATCCACTCTGAACTTTTTATCTTGGAAGAAACTTTGTTTTTGAATGTGTGAACATTTCCTATAGAGCATGTGGCATCACTGTGTTGAGTATAATTGCTCTTAAATAAAAGTTAACTACAGCTGGAACTGATCTACAGGGGAAAATTGTGCTATTCTGCTCTTTTGCTTAATGTTAGGCTGCCCAGCCCAAAGTCTGGTATCCCAGTGTTGCTTGGTAGTTCAATTAAGCACCTGTTCTGGGCCCTGTTCCTATGTGTTCTGTTTTCAGTGGAACTCTTGAAAGTGGCTTTCCTGAAGAATTGTTCTGGCAAGTGGCACTCGCATTTCATCTGTCTTCTTCCTCACAGCCCCGGGCTTTGCAACATAACACATGGGAACAGGGCCCACTGGAAGAAGCAAACAGCAGGCTTTGTGGCTAGCTCCTTTGATAGGAAGAGGAGCATGCTGCTGCTTTCAAGTAATGTGGGAATGAGCAGGGAGTTACCTTGCCTGTATGCTCAGCACGTGCTCACTAAATTCTTACTTCTCAGATGGGCATATGCAGTGAAAATATGGTAGGTCTGTAGAACAGGCAAGAGCAGACAAGGCAGGCCAATAAAGACTGATTGCTACTGGGAAGGGAAAGAAACCTGTTATCTATTAGATGCTTCCCTAAGCTTAAGCATCATTTGAGTGAGTCCTTTAGCTCTTATGCTTGTGTGGGTTTATTGTCTGTTTTCTTTATAGACGCAGAACTGATTCATACACTATTATTTTTTAATAAAAATGTATCTCAAGAAACAACCTTTCAGTTAAGTGATTGGATACTAAATTTTTTCTGTCTTTCAGATGGCTGTAGGTAAGATTCTGTTGGTTGAGAGTGATTTGGTTGTGGAAAGACTCAGTTATTTTCAACTTCAAATTATCATAAAAGGTTTTAGGATTCAGTAGGGTTGCACTATACCCATGTCTATAATTAACATAGTTACTGTGAGAAAACAAAAAAGGCAGTTATTTGGTATCCTTTGGGTGGCTTCTTGTTTTAACTGTGCAGGGGATGATGCACAATGAGCTTAATGTTGGTTTTCTTAATTGTTCATTACCTTAAAATGAAATTCAGTCAAATTCTAGTGATATTACGTGTGTGACATTGAAAAGTATTTATCACCAAGTACACCCAATATCAGCACTTAAATGTTTGTCAGGCTGTAATCTGAGAACAGAGTAGGTGCGTGTAACAGGGGAGGCTTAAAACTAGGTGTTGGGGTTGAATTTAGGCCAGGTGAAATAATATAGATGAGAAGTGTTAAGCAGAAAACTTCAGAAGAGGATTGTCACTTAGACCACGCATAACATTCAAATCTTATTCAGAGCTCTGAAATAGCTATGAAGTGCTTTAGTTTTTCTGCACATGTGGCATAAAATGTTCAAAGACAAATCAGAATTGGGCTAATTCTTCTGTATCTAGCCTACATATAGTCACTTGGGGTAAGGCTTTTATGCATTTAGCTGTCTAAAATGCAGATAAATATCTATGGGACTTTTCCTAAAACATCTTAAACCATTGAAATTAAACTACCTTTTAAGCTTACATTAAAGACCAACTAATGCATAAGCGCATATTGTGCTTGTGCTCTCTGACAGTGTTGGATGTGAAAAGAAAAGATCAGGTTTGGGCTTGGTGCTAGTAACCTCATTCATGTGGCTCTTGCTATAAAGTGTGTTTTGCTTGCTCCTGCTTTCAAACTACCGTGGAATTGTATCAACTTCTTGCCAAGTCAGCATAGTATTTTCTCAGGAAAATGGCAGATTTGACTTTTGTCTACTTCCTAGGGCTCTTCAAACTCTGAAGAGTTGAGTATCTCTTCTAAAACTTCTTTGCCTTTTTTTTTGTGTGATGTTACTATGAGCATCTCAAGTGGCTGCTCCTGGGATTTAGTTCTAAAGTTGTATTTCATGGAAAGTTGATAATGATATTGGATCAGTAGATGTTGCTTTCAGGTCTGGTTTGCTTTCTGAAAGATGGAGGCACTAGTACAGGTGCTGTTTAAGGTTGTAATCAGAAATAGGTTGCATTTAAATTACGCTCACTATTTCTGCTCCAGTACTTTGCCTGGGGAGTGGTTGATGTAGCAAAACAACAACAAAAAAATTCCTCTTGAAACTTTCAGGTAGGTCTTGTTTAATATCTTGTGATTTTACTAGGAGAGGCTTTTGAAAGTGATGTATCTTGCTAGTAACTTTGATCCTTCTATGATACTTGTTACAGAACAACTGCTAGGGGGATAATCCTTACTGTATTTGCTACAACTTGTGTTTTTTAAATGTTAATTCAGGGAGACTTAGCCATTGAGTATACTGCAAGAGGAAGCTTAGGCAAATCACAATTCTAAGAGTTTAAGTCTATTCATTGTTGTTCCTTTGTTCTTGACTTCTAAATCTCTTGGGCATTAAAACTTCTATGAAATTTTATGCAGGGAATTTAACTGTTAAGAAGTTAGACTTGCTGTGTAAAAGAGAAGATGACTGTTATGCTCACAGGCCTGCAAATTACTATTAAAGTGCTGTGGTATTTCACAGATAACTGTTACAAATCTACTTGCCTTCTAAGATCACCTTCTCAGAAGAATCTGTCGTCTTGACAGTATTGGCTTCAATGGAAGAAAACGAATTTAGGATAAGAAATATTTGTAGAATATGGATAGTAAAGGGAGGAAGCAAAATTAAAAGATTTGAGAGTTCCTGTGTGTGGCTATTAATGTTGCTTGAGCTTTGCAAGTGATACTTTGACTTGTATTTGGCAATATAATAACTTCTATTAACATATTAGTGTATAGCTCTGTTTCGCTTTTTATATATTGCTTTAAAATCTAGTTAGCAAGTATTTCTGTTCTAGGTGATACAAAGAAAATCTGATGTGCATCTTAAAGACTAATCTCTTTTGTAGCTGATCTTCTGTGGTTTGTTGAGTTTTGGATCAAGATCAGTAGATCAAAAAAACCCTAGGCTGCCTTCATAACGTAAAGCCAGGCAGAGTAGTTAAATATCTTGAGGATTCTTCTTCATCGTCTTCCTTATGGTATATCAGAAATAACTCTTAAAAATGAGGAACAAATTTGGCCAAGACTTGTACCCAGGAAAGTCCAGATAATTGCACATAGTGCAAAACAGTTAATCTTAGCTGACAACTTAAAATCCTTCCTAAAAGATAATAAATAGTCTATTTACCTTTGCAGCAGATCATGTACCTATAAATATGAAAATTGCTCATCAGTATTTGAAACAAAAGTGATGCAACTTGAGAATGCCTGCTTTTAAGGAGATAACGGTGTTTGATACTTTATCAGAATATTTAGAAACTAACTTGCATTCATACCTTAAACGTGCTGCTGTTTGCAGATGCACACAAAACTTTCCATATGCCATGACCTCAAGATATCTTACAATGACATTTTTTTCAACATTACTGTTGTAGGCTATGCTTTTTTGTGAAGTCAGTCATGAGAAATCGGAACTAAAATTACTTGGCTGGGGAGCAGAGATGCAGAAGAGCTCTAGCAAGATCTGTTTTCACCAGCTTTCAAAAACTAATCAAAAGCTTGCACTCCATTCCATAGTGCATGATAGTTGTCTCGAAAGAAAATTTGGTTTCTGATGTGAGAAAATTAAGCGTGATCTAGGATATGAAAGCAGATCTGGTTGCAACTTTTCCATCTTTACAAGGCATTGCAGACTAGAAAGGAGTGGGAAAGCAAAAAGCAAACTTGTGTTTGTTCTGTTGAGAACCTCTGCCAACTCTTAATAGTGTTCTTCAAGTGCAATTCCGATTTCTTTCTGCTTAGGACAGATGCATACAGCAATAATAGATGCAGTGGAAATATTTTTAAGGAAGAGCCTACGATACCCAAGAACTTAAATTTAGCATTGTAGGAGCCCCACTTTGCACTGTTTTATAATCTTGAAGTATCCCAGTAGAAGAGTAGAATCAGTCCTGCAGTCTTCCTATTCCTGGAGACCAATTGTGTTTCTAAAAAATCATGTGCATTTAACACCTGTTGAAATCTGTGTTTCATCTGGGAGTAGTAGGTTGCAAAACTTTGGCTTGATTGCTTACCCAGCTAAGCTGGCAGGAGTGCTAGAGTTGTACCAAAGTGGTTCCTGTCATGCTTCTAGACTTGTGCTTCAGAAATAGTATGAACATGTGAACAGGTCAGAGCTGCAGTTTGAGAAAGTTGTTTGGTCACTTAACAAAAAAGCTTTGGCAAGTAAATTAAGCAACTACATCAGTTTTTGTTGATGAAAGTGCTGTTCCAATGTTGTGGAGAAGCACAGAATCCGTTATAATTGAGGCATATATGCCTTACACCTTTAAAGTTCTTGTGGGTATTTGTATTCTCTGGTAAAATTAGTTGTCTGTTGTGATTTGTGATAGGTTGAGGGGAGTAAGTTGACTGGTTAAGGGAATGTGAAATCAAGGTGTATTAAGAAGAAAAAGTGATTTTCAGGGGACTGGCATGTTTGCTAAGAACTTCAGTGGTAGTATCTTTGTCCTTGCTCTTCCTTTCTTGGCTCCTGCTGTTGTTGCTGGTAGGTCTAGAGTTGTGGAAGAGCAGCTCTGTGGAAAGGGACCTGGGAGTCCTGGTGAACAACAGGATGACCATGAGCCAGCAATGTGCCCTGGTGGCCAAGAAGGCCAATGGCATCCTGGGGTGTATCAAGAAGAGTGTGGCCAGCAGGTCGAGGGAGGTCATCCTCCCCCTCTACTCTGCCCTGGTGAGGCCACATCTGGAGTACTGTGTCCAGTTCTGGGCTCCCCGGTTCAAGAAGGACAGGGAACTGCTGGAGAGGGTCCAGCAAAGAGCTACTACGATGATTAGGGGACTGGAGCATCTTTCTTATGAGGAAAGGCTCAGGGACTTGGGGCTTTTTAGTCTAGAAAAAAGAAGACTCGGCGGGGATCTTATCAATACTTATAAATACTTAAGGGGAGGGTGCCAGGTAGATGAGAATAGTCTTTTTCCAGTGGTGCCCAGTGATAGGGCTAGAGGTAACGGGCACAAACTGGAGCACAGGAAGTTCCATCTTAACATGAGGAGGAACTTCTTTACTCTGAGGGTGGCAGAGCACTGGCACAGGCTGCCCAGAGAGGTGGTGGAGTCTCCCACGCTGGAGACATTCAAAACCTGCCTGGACGCCGTCTTGTGCAATGTGCTGTAGGGGTCCCTGCTGTGGCAGGGGGGTTGGACTAGATGATCTCCAGAGGTCCTTTCCAACCCTGACGATACTGTGAGAAGGTGGCATGCTGTGATTATAATAAATGAGGACATGGTGTAACTGTCACTGATCAAAGTAACCTTGATGGCTTCTGTTCACTGAGGAATTCTGATACAGAAAAACTTGGAAAAGGGGCAGTGTTACTGATGGAAAGTATGCTGATGGGTGCAAGGATAGATCAAAGAACCACTGCACAATTTAAAGCTGATCTCAAATATGTTCCTTCTGTGTAGAAGGTTTGCTTCAGTTTATAACATCTGATGTTGAGTTCTGTTGTAAATATATATAAAAAAATGCATCAACTTTTAAAATGAAACTGATGACACATAGGCTTTGCAGTTGATGTCAGCATGCTGTCCCTAGAAAATGGGGAATACCAAAACAAACTTGATGCTTCGGCTCCATGCAGGTATGGCCTCTTTGTACCGCTGACTGTTCTGATAAGACAGTGCTCGAATGTTTTCTCGATATTTCTACAGTTTTTTGATCCAGGCAAATCAAGGCTTTAGGTTGATGCATCTCTGGTCTGATATTGCTAGCATTCTCTCCAAGAAACTTTAGGGATTCTGTAGAAGTCTGTCCATTCAGTAAACTCAGGCCAGCTGGAGAAGTTGAAGACAAATGTAGGTAATGGAGATGGAAGATTGGGTCAAGTATATTTCACAGAATGGTCAGGGTTGGAAAGGACCTCTGGAGATCATCTAGTCCAACCCCCCTGCCACAGCAGGGACACCTACAGCACACTGCACAGGATGGCGTCCAGGCGGGTTTTGAATGTCTTCAGTGTGGGAGACTCCACAACCTCTCTGGTCATCCTGTTCCAGTGCTCTGCCACCCTCAGAGTAAAGAAGTCCCTCCTCATGTTAACATGGAACTTCCTATGCTCAAGTTTGTGTCTGTTACCTCCTGTTCTATCACGGGGCACCACTGAAAAAAGACTGTTCCCATCTACCTGGCACCTTCCCTTTAAGTATTTATAAGCGTTGATAAGATCCCCCCCTCAGTCATCTTTTCTCTAAACTAAAAAGACCCAAGTCCCTGAGCCTTTCCTCATAAAAAAGATGCTCCGGTCCCCTAATCCTCTTTGAAACCCTTTGCTGGACCCTCTCCAGCAGTTCCCTGTCCTTCTTGAACCGGGGAGCCCAGAACTGGACACAGTACTCCAGATGTGGCCTCACCAGGGCAGAGTAGAGGGGGAGGATGACCTTCCATGACCTGCTGGCCACACTCTTCTTGATACACCCCAGGATGCCATTGGCCGCCTTGGCCACCAGGGCACAAGATTACTTAGATTGCTTGAGCACACCATGGCATGAATAAGAAATCTGTCTTTACCAAGAAGTACTGTTTGTAATTACGAAGAATAGTATGGCCCCCCGAACTGCTGTACTTTGGTTTTGGTGGCTCCTTTTCTCCAGCATCCTTATCGCTGTTGCCTTTTCCCTGCTACTGTGTTGTACTTCCCACAGTGCTATTCAGTGCTGGATCTCTGTTCTGTGTGTTTACAGTCTATGGGGGAGGGTGAGAGGGTAAGGAGCAAGTGAGTGTGGATGCATGCTAAATGTGAAACGGGCAAATACAGCGTGCTTGTTGGGCCTAGTTTGTTGGAGGAGAGGTGCTGTTATGTCTGGTGTTTGCACAGACGGGCTCTGCTTTTTGCAGAGGAAAGGATCACATTTTCTGCTTACTGAGGGTCATACTGTAACACAGGTATCTTGAATAAAGGTGCGTTTTTAGAGTCTTAAATTCCTTTAGCTGTTTTAAATAAGCTCTGAGTGACAGACTGAATTGATACAGAAGACTGTTAAATGTGTGGAGGAGAAAAGGTAGGGGCTTAAAAAGAGAGGTCTAACATTGAATTAAGTGGCATTAAAACTTACTAAGTAGTCTAGAAGATCCATTGAATTCTAGTGATGCTAGATAAGTAAGAAATAGGTCTGTTAATAAATGAAGAATTGTAGCCCAATTCCGAGGCCAGTTTTTCCTCTGTCTTGGAGAAGGCCGTTTACTTAAAAATAGGAAGATGGCTTGTTAAAAAATAATTTTTTTATATACATACTAAGACTTCCTTCACACTGCCTTTATTCACTTAAGTCTTAGTATAGGTTTTATATATAGGTCACATCGCCTTTACCCTTTCTTTATTGAAAAAGTACAAGAAACTTTTATACTTGGACTCATGGCATCTTGGGTAAATGCAGCATCAGCCCATCCTGGCTAGGTAGTTGACTGAACGCAATTTATCACGTGAGGACTGCTGGGATGGGTTGGGTAAGTGTAGTGTTATTCCAGACTAGATTTTAAGGCTACATCTAGATCTTAATTTTCCTTTACTACACAGAAAAGTGTTTCATTGAGGGTCAGTTAAATCTCTGAATTGCTTATTGGAGAAGCCTCAGACTGTCCACTAACTTTATAACTGCTGATGTTAACTTTTGGATATTTTCAATAGGCTGCCTGTCAAAACCACGCACCTTAACCATCTGTCCCTTCAATACTCATTGTCTCACTATGTAGTTATACAATAAAACATTCCTCAGCACACTCATTCAGTAATACTTATCCCAGTGTCTGTTCAGTATCATCAAGCTGCACGACACAAGCCCCTCATGTCCAGTATTCCCATATCTCACAGCACAACTTCATCAAACAAATTTTTATCTGACTGTGTAGATATTTTTGGTCATAGAGAACGGAAGTCTAGCTAGAACTAATCTGAAACCTGTCAATAGATATTGAGCAATGGAGCATTTACTGTGAATGAGGGGTTTCAAATATCAGAAGGCAGAAGTGTGACTTCTGTTTTTCTTGTTAGTGTTGCCTGAAACAGCTCTTGGTTGTGGTGCGTGGTGGCTTGGTTTTGTTTTATTTTTTTTTTAATTCCCAGGATGTTTTCTGCGAAACGGTAAACCATTCATTGTGAAATTTTCTGCTCGTCTCTGGCATTTGACCTATATCTAAACATTTAGTGGGCTGTTTGTTCTTTTTCAGGTGACATGCTTCAGACAACCAAAGAGGGTATTTATTAATTTTGAGTGACAATTGGGTGATGCATGTGTGACAAACCCCTGAAAGGCCTCTTTCAGGCTATGGAAATCCACAGTCAAACTGAATTACTGGGGAAGGGCCAGTCTGGCAGTCTTGCTTGTGCTGTTTCTCATTCTTGCAAATTCCTTGGAAAGAGTTTACTGTTACTTTGTAAATACAAGAAAATTATTTATGAAATTCCTTGGTGGGATCTCAAAAAGGAGCGGATGATGTCAGGTTCATCCTAGTCTGTTTCTGTATTGTTTTGCACCTGATATATGATCCAAGGAAGCTGCTGGAGGTGAGAGGCGTAGTGTATTTCAAGGAAAAAGCTGAAAAGGCACTCTTTTTCTTTTATTTTTTTGTTCAAAGGGACTTTATGCTGTCCTGATGATACTTTGACTAGGTAAGAGAATGAGGTTAGAGATAGAGATTTCCTTCTGGAGAAGGAACTAGTCTCCCTACTTATTTTTGGGTTTTGTTTCTCTTGTCTGTAAGCATGTGAAGTACTACTTATCCAAAGGCAGCTTTAGATAAAGATGTTCCTAAATCACTGTGGGAAATGAGGAATCTGAGCTGTATCTGAAGGATGTGTTCATGTTTGGGTACTTCATATTTTGTATATAATAGCAAACACGTTTGTTTTAATATAAACTCAGAAAAAAATAAAATGGAGTGCTGAGAACATCTGAAAGTGCCATACTCTTGTACTGTCTGTACTGTGTCTTTTGAGCGAGTAGTTTTTCGTTTCTCATTGAAAACCAGAAATACCAGCCTTTTAAGTACTCCTGAGAGCTCACTCATTCAGAATGGGCAGGTGTATATACACAGTCTGATTTGGCAATCCTAGGTGTATTATGACCAGTGTCTGTTAAGTTTGACTTCCATCAAAGGTGGTACTCCCTGCAGAAGCATTGTAGGCTTTTTTTTTTAGCTTATTTACATTGAGCACTAATATGTCTTTGTACTTTGTAATTGGGCAATGCAGTGGCTAATGCATTTTTTGATATATAGCTTTAAATACTGTTTTTTTTCCTCTTGACCTTCATCTAAAGGTGGTACTTATGAACTAACAACAAAAATGTGCAGATTGAGTACAAGTTCACATGAAGTAGGGAAAAAAACCCAATGGGATGTTAAATCCAGACGTGTTCTTCTGTTGTATAGGATGTGTGGTATTAAAGTCATTCCTTTGGAGGGAGAGCAAACTGTGAAGGGAAATCACATGCAGTAGCAGCCCTGGGAAGGAGCTGTCCTTTTGAGGACTGAAGCCAAGGAGGGTCTGCCTATCCTTTCTGCAAGGGAATGAATTAGCACATCATGTTCTTTGCCATTCAGGAGATGTGTAAGAAGCTCAGTACATTCCCAAACCTTGGCATCGGACTACTAGCTATATGGCCAGCTATGCTTCCTTAAGCCTGAGGAAATGGTTTGAGGAAGGAGAGTTAAGATTTTGTTTTGTAAACTTTGTTTTATAGTTTAAGCATCTAGCTTTGTACTACTTTGTAGTGACTTGCATACTATGGGGTTCTCATGTATCCACAAATAGCCAATGGTGTGGTAAGGTTTTATTGTCCACAGTGTTTGAGATCTCAGTAAGAGTCACTTCTTCCTTTCCATTCTCTTTTTTTTTCTTTTTTTTTTGCTGTTTCTGTATGGCAGATGAGTTTCTTGCCAAGGTAAGTTCTTTTTCCTGTCTAGATTCACCCGGCTCAGGAGAAGTGCACACAGTACTGCTGGTAGATTCATCAGCTGAATCCACGAGCTGATGACATAACACTTTAATAGGCATAACCTGTTTAATAAACAATTATGATAACAATATTGGAAGTCTTAGTTCAAGCAGACTCTTCAGCTGAGTATAGGAACCAATGACAAGGTATATATATAGGGATAATGGTGATGTATGGCTGTGTGATAGTCCAGTTATTCCTTCAGATAATTTTTATTTGAACCAGTCAGTTTATGCTATCAAACAAGTGCAGCTGGTATGGTAGACAGCCTGGAAGGTTAGCCAACTCTTTAGTGTCTTAGTCCAGCTGAGTAAAAATGGAAGTTACTAAATATTGCCTACTTTTATTAATTTTTAGTCAAGTGGTGCTATGTTTTGAATTACTGCTGGGCTCATCCTGGTTTTGAGCTCTGCAAACTTCTGCTATACGTGGTGGGCAGTTTTCCTTCTTCGATTTAGCTAATATGGATACTTTTGGTAAGCTGGCTGCTGCTTCCTCTATGAAAGCTCACCTTTGTCGTGACAGGAGACCTGCTAGCAGCTACCTGTGTATGTCCTGCATAGACTAAGCTCTTTTTTCTCCCTAGGATGCAGTAGCGTACCTATTTTCAGAATTCTACTGCTGTGTTCAGGCTTTGTATAGATCGTTGTTCAGCAGTTCTGCTGCTATTATTGTAGCAAGTAGTGATAGACCAATGTGTGCGGAATGATTAAAAGGGTGGAGGCACAACAGAACCCCAGTTTTAAATATGAAAAATCCCTGTGTGATCTTTATCTTGACTTTGTTAATGTCTTCGCTCCCATGATTGAGTGTCTCTTAATAGTTCTTCTGTCAGTGCTCTCCATTTGAATATTATCTTTGGATGCTGTAAATTGTTCATGCTATTATAGTATATTAGTAGTACTTTGTAACTGGAGTCTATCTGGAAGAAGAGGTTATAACTGAGTATTTTTACATTGGAAACTCTTCAAGACAGGAATCCTTCCTGCTTGTACAAGATCACAGGAGTGTTTATATCCAGATTTGGCCCTTTGGCAGAGCTATAGTAGATTTAATACGTAATTGCAGATTCCCATTGATTCTTAAGTCTTCTGTGATTTGATAACACTTGCTTTATGAGTTTACTTTCCATGTTGAACTTTGGAGTTTGAGGAAAACAGGCTACTTCCTAATTTAGCACTGCACGGCTTGTGCTGCCTTGTTTTCAAGATGGAGTTTCCCCTGCTTCTGAATATCTTTGTGGCTTTTTTTAATTTGTGTTCATTTTTTGAAGTTGTGGGTGTGTTTTGGGCTTATAAAGTATAAGGAGCTAAAACATTTGGGAGGGAGCACAGAAGAAGGGAGAAGAGTTATTACAGAAGCCTATTCCGATTCTCTTGCAAGTGAAGGTATTCTCTACCCATTGTAAAATGCTGGCAGGTTTCTGAAGCCTAATGTTTCCCTGGTAGTGTTTGCAACTGCTGATAGAAGCAGTCAGTGTGAGTGAGTTTGTTTTTTTTTTCCCTTTTTCCAATGTATAAATGCTATCCTATAATGGAGACTATGTGGGTGCAAAGAATGTAGTATTACCTAATTTTTACAATGCAGAGCAAATGCACTTCTCCTGAGCCATTTTTTCCTAATAGAATAGACAGCTGTTTCTTCATTGAAGTACAGTCTGTTTTGTAATATAATGTAAGTGTGTGCAAATTCTGTTGCTATAAAACATTTCCTTACACTACTAGAAATAAAACTGGAGGAAAGGATACTTTATTGTAAGAATCATCTTAACTTTCCTCAAATACGGATAATGAAAAATGACTTTGTAAATAACCTAGCAGCTTAATGTGCTCTTGCTTAAGTCTGATCTGGTACTGAGTATTCTCCATTGAGATTAACATAGGCGTAGAGGAGATAGAATTTAGGGTGATAGACCAGTCCCTGGGTGGGTGTAGCAGCTGGAAGTATTGTCTGGAGTGGTTGGTGACTGGCACATGTACTTCTGATGACGCACCACACACTCCCACAACCCTCCTGAGTTAGGGGTATGATGAAACACCGGCTGTGTCTTTTCTGCCCAAATTTCTCACCTGCCTATGGAATTGGGGACTTAAAATGCAGTATTATTTTCTTACTGATAGTGATGTTCTAAAGTTTGTTCTGTTTCTTGGTGTGGCTGCATTTGTTCTTGTTTGGACTCATTTACTTGTTCTTTCGTCTGTTGCATACAGTTATTTTCACAGGGTCTTCTAGTAGAAAAAGTGAACTTCCATGCTTTCTTCATGCACACAGGCAGGTTGCACATTCTTCCTTTTGAAACAAGCAGTGTCTGTACAGCTCTATAGGTTTTGTTTTTCTTCTTCCCTGAGTCTTGCTATGGTTGATGGTGATATTTAAGCAACAGGAGACCAGAGAGAAGGAAAGGCAAGCTCTTTGTTAGTGTTTGCAGGTGTTAGTCTGAGGTATCAGCTCTGTTTGAAATGGGCATTTCAGTACAGTGGATTCTAGCTGGCAGCAGTATTCATGGCATGAATGTGGCAATAATATAGTGAAAACTTCCTCTGAAGTCAGCTCTGATGTCTTGGTAACTGTTTCAGTTCTGGATTTATTTTATAAGGCGTTTTGCGTAAAAAAGGTGATGTTCTTAAACTGACTTACAGCCAGCTGCTGTCTGTTTCACAGTACTGGGATATCTACAGGCAGTAGTGAGATTAAAATATTTTTCTTTAATCTTTTAAGCACAAAACTTATGATTTCTAGGTTTTTAATCATGAATGCAAATACTAGAGTGAAACTAGTATTTTTATTCTAGTGAAACTGAATAATCTGAGAAGCTCTCCCAAAACACCAGTCTCTTCTTAAATATGGACCAAATTTACATGCCTCTTAAGAGCATCTTTCAACATTCAGGTCTATTCTAACCAGTATTTAAATAGGCAGGAGTAGATTTGAGCATTTTTAGAAAGGGTGATACAGCTAAAATATGGAGAGGTTTTTTTTTTAAGAAGCAGTAAAGAACTCCAAAGAGAAATTCTGGTATTTCCCACCCTTTTACCTAAAATAATGAAGACTGCTATTTCCATGGCTAATAGAAAATGTCTGAACTGAAATGTCTATCACAAATATGATAGTTTTAATTCTTTTAGAGGAGGGTTATGTAAAAAGAAAAAAGTGATTATGAAATAGTTTGGTTATATCATCAGCCCTTGTGTCAGATATTCACAAACAGAATGAATTTAAATGATATTGGGGGGAAATTATCAAAAAATGTTCTCTAAACTAAGGTAATTGAAAAACTGACTTGATGTTAAGGAAAGATTCAGCTGCTTTTAGAATTCTTTAATCCTTGTGGCAGATTGTGCTGCCATTTAAAATTGGCATGGTGAAGGACTATTCAAACTGTAATGGTGTACTGATTTAGAAATACAAAAATTTTTTTCCAAAGCACACAAAGATGATCTGTAGTGAAGGAATGGCACAGTTTGTATGACTTGGTGTCTTAATATCAAAGCACAGAGATTTAGCCTACTGATTCAAAGTGGTTTCTACCTGAATTAGCGCAATCTGGAGATACAGGTCATGCAAAACTGCTCATTTGTTTTGAGCATTGAGTAATTGCAGAGAGGAAAATGAAGGCAGGATTACTGTATTTAAACTGTTTGAAAGATGGAGCTCTGAAATAACTTATTTCCTGTAATAACTTGTTTGTTTGTTTTTCTGAGATTTAAAGGTTTAGGAGCTTTCAAAGACAATGTTTTAGAATTGTCGTTGACACATACACAGTATGCCACCGGGTGGAATCAGTACTTCACCCCAAATTTACCAAAAAAAAGTCACAGATCCGTTAGTTGATGTTGAAAGTACTTGGATTGTAAAATTATTTAAAACTTGTTTCAAAGGTCATGTAGAAAAAGGCTGGGCTAAAGGCCCGTTTTTGGATAGCAGTGCTTCCAGTATTGTTGCTTCCTCTGTTAACAATACATTATCCAGCTAATGTGTTCAGGTTTTTTAATGATGAAAAAATTCTAATGTGAAGCATTACGTTACCCACTTACTGAACACACCTTTACAGGACAAATTTTTGAAAAAATACTGCTTCTGTTTTGGGATTAGTCTGCTTGTGACATGGTGGGTGGGGAGGAGAAAAGCACTTTTCTGTTTGTAGGGAGGAACATTCTTGCGTCTGCAGAAGTTGCTAGCTTGGAAATGTGTGTTGCAGTGTACAGTTTGAATCCTTGTGTGGATAGTATTTGGCAGCTTTGGTATCATCACATCAAGAAACGAAGTGCTTACAGGTTAATTGGGATCATTCTTGTTTCTGCAGCTGTGGCTTTACAGCTCCTTAAAGTTGCATTGGCAAGTTGCTTTTTTGTTTATAAAATCAACTTATCTGCATCTTCAGAAATAGATTATGGCATTACAGTGATTCTGTTAAAAATGTTAGCTTAATATTTGGTAGTGGTCAAGAAAACACAATGGTAGGTTTTTCTATTTTTCGGAAGGTAATTGGGAACAAAGTATATTTGAGAATATCAGTATGGCACTAATAATCCAGGGTGCCCCTTTGGTTTTGAATAGTGTCCAACTCTGGTCCCTAACCTCAGAAAGGACAGAGCAGAGCTGCAAAAAGGGTCGGAGCGCGGTATGATCAAAAGCATAGTATGGCTTTCATAGCAAGGAGGAGCAGGACTCTTGAGTGTGGAAGAGCGAGGACTGAGGAATGAAGTAAAGGCATGAGTATTATGGAGAGGGTGAATAGGGTCTGATTACTCAATGTCTCCTCTAACACAAGGAGTTTCTCAAGTTAACAAGTGGCAAGTTCGGAGGAAGCAGGGAAACTTTTTTCACACATACACATTTAAATTGTGAAACTCCTTGACCGTATGTTGCTGAAGCTAAAAGCTTGCTTGGGGTTAATGTGGTACTGGAAAAATACATTGGAGTTGATAATTTAGAAAAAAATAAATAGCCTGCTACTTCTCTCTGTCTCAGGAAGCTCCTGAGGTGCAAATTTTATGACTGGGAGAATATTCTGTTGAAATATCAGCGTATACTTTATACTATGCTCTGATGCCCATTTTTCCACTGTTCTGTTGATTCTTCCACCCCCCCCAGTTAAGGACATGCGCCTCTGAAAAGAGTAAAACTTCTTGCTACTGCTGGAGGCAGGATTCTGGGGTAGTTGAATCCTTGGTTTGTCCCAGTGTGACAGTTCCTTCATACTTCAGTTTTGATGTTTTATGTTGAAGTGTACTGAATACTGAAACTGCAGGAATGGTAACACTGTTTAGGGCAAAGTTCCACAGCATCTAGGAGATAGCTGTAGTGAAAGTACTTTTTGGCATCCTAGTTTGTTTACTGGAAGGTAACAGTATCCCTTATTTTGATACAGAGTTAGTGATATCGTTCTAACTTACATCCTAAGCAAAGGTATTTTTATTTGTGCATGTCTTCTTTCTAGGTATGAATGCCCATGAAGCTGTATCTGTCTTTGGAACTTGTCCCATTAAGACTCTATAAAAGCTGACTTGTGTGTTCACAAATGTCTGCAATTAGGGTGCAACTTGGTGTCTGTTAAAGCATGCTTTGAAAAAGACTAGAAATCCTACTTTGTGCTCCCTGTTTGTTTTACTGAAGGAAACTAAGCCCTTGTAAAGACACTGGCTGTCTGCAATTGTTACCAATGTATTAGGGAGGAAAGTGGGTGGTGGTGAGTGGTTTTATTGTTACTTTAAAGATGAAAGCTTCTGTATTCTAGCGAAAGTTAACCTTGTGTATTGACACTGACTGCACTTGTATTCCTAAAATTGAGCATCTCTATGAGGTGGTTTGGTATGTGCATTTGTGTTGACAGCTTTGGCTGGAATGCTTTGGAGCTGTGCTGTGACCCTTGGCTTTGTGTTGGTGATTTTTTGTTATTGAGACTGACCAGTTCTGATGTTCTGAGGAATTCTAGTAGTCTGTAAGTCATCATTTACAGCTTGTCCCAACAGTAATATGTGTAAATTAATTGCTTCTAAGGGTCATTAGTCGTCTTTTCAGTTAACCAGAACAATACTTGTATGCTGCTTTGATTTCTTTCATAGGCTTTTTGGTAATCTTATTGTCTTGTTCTTGATTAACTAGCATTTAGATAAGATCCCTTCTTAAAAATGGAATTTAAATAGCGTGTCTCTTCCTGTTCTGAAATCAAGTTTCATGTGAGGATGATGTCCTGTAGTGTGTTTACTTTTTGTTTCCTTCTGTGTCTGGCCAAAGAATCCTATTATCATTACATCTTGCCAGAAATAAAGCTATTCTTCTCCCAATGTATCAAACTTTCAAGCAGAATATTTAGCTATTACAGTGTTTGGGGGGAGTTGGTATGGTTCCCTTTGTTAAGTTTTTGAGGTTTTTCTTCCATGAAAGTACTCTTGCTTTTTTTTGTTTTGTTTTTTTTTTTAATCCCGCAGCTAGTATTCACGTGTGGCCAGGTAAAACTGCCATGCTTTTCACAGTTTTGTTTCTGTCTGGGGAGTTCTGATGGATGGTGAGATTGCCAAGTCCACGTAGTTTGTTGCATATCTCCTTTTTTGAGAGCAGTGGATGTGGTTGTTGGTTGGCTAACCTGGAGAGAAGGCCCCCTGGGATGGCAGTCAGGAGATTCCTGTATTAGAAAATGATCTGTATGGTTTTTAGCTTTGTAGTATAAGTAGATGAGAATTTGTTCTTTGAACCTCATAAAAATGTGAGCTTGGTAGACTAATTTCAAGGCTGGTAATGGTTACTGTATGGTAGAGGTCTTGAACCCTTTTTGAGGAGGAGCCTTGGAAGTATGAGGTGTTTGCATAGGAAACTCTTCTGTTAACATTAACTTACTAACTAATTACTTAGTTTGGTAGAAAAGAACTTGTTACTCTTGAAACTATACTTGTGTATTTTAAGAACTGTCAAGAAACATTTTGAACCAATGTTGATGTAATACATTGAAATGCCTTAGACATGTTGGAGTAGATTAAAACTTCACATCTGTGGCTGGAGCAAGTGGGAGGATTTGGTAAGAGCTTAGATCTGTGATAAAAGAAAGGAGGGTGGATTCAGAACAGAGGAATTACTGAAGTAGTTAAGGAGTGGCCTTATTAACTCAAGTTAATCAAGGTTATGTGGTAAATAGATGCAGATTGATTAACAGTTGTTAATTGCATTGCAGCTGATAAATTGCTGCAGTTGCATTTAGCATACTTGCCTCTTAAGGTATCAGGCATCCTAAACTATACTAACACCTTACATAAAATGTATCTCACTGGTTAACTTGCCATAAAATCACTAATTTCAGAGGGATTTCATTGAAATCCTATAGTGCGAGTTAAAATAATGTATTAAAGGATTGATTAATTTTTTGTGATTAGGTAATTTTGGAAGAGAGTCTTTTTTTGTCACTTTAACCAGTGTATTTGTGAAGGAGAGGCAAACATTGACATCTCATCTGGATTGTCATAAATTCAATGTTCTGATTTATCCAAATATGAAGTTACTCATATGTGAGATTGACTTTACACTGGGATTGTGATGCTGGCAAAGTCTGAGTATAACACCACCATTGCCTTCACTTAATTGCTGTACTGTCCTCGTGTATGTAGAATTGCGGCTGACAGTTTTCAGTTTGCATCTTTGCAGGCATGGAAGTATTGCATTTGTATTTGTTCCGTGGCTTTCATCAGTGCTAAAATACATGTTTGTCAGGTATACTGAAATCTATACACTGCTCTGTCTTGTGCCCCCCCACCCTTCCCTGCCTCCTCCAGCCTAAAACCATATAATCAAAATCTCATGTATGCTCAATAAGATTGACCTTGGGAAGAGACCATAATTACATAATTATCTTGTCTGGTTAACTAACAATCAAACTGGGAGGTTGGCAGTCATCTCAAGCCTTGGCTGTGTTTCTCTAATCCTATTTTAGGCTATTTAGATTAAAAGTTTAGTGTACTGGGAATGTTCTGCTGAGTTAATGAATGAAATACATAGAAGCTTTGTAAAGTTGGTAGCTTGATAATCTGGTAGGCAATGTCTGAGAATTTACACCTATAGAATGAAATAATGAAGTGGTATAGGGCTTGGTTTACAAGAGTGCTTGAACATCTGCTTCTATCAGTGTTAATCTGGTATCCGAATCAAGTGTTCAGATGTCTGTGAAAACCAGTCCCTGTGTTTGGGTGGTGGTGGGGTGGTTGTGTGGTTTTTTTTGTTTGTTTGGTTTTTTTTGGTGTTTTTTGTTTGTTTGTTTTGTTTTTGTTTTCTGACACTTGCTGTGTCAGAAGAAGCTGAAATGCTTATTGTTGTTAGGTAGGGAGCATGCTTAATTTTCTTCTGAGCTCAGGCAAGCCTATGTTTGCAAAATTTCAGAGTCAAGCTTTCTTTTCTTCACTCAGAAAGCATTTTCATTGGCCCACTGTTTTATGCATCATTTGTTCGTTGTAATTATAGAAATGTGTTCCTTACCATTGCTACATGTAGGAGCAATGAAATGGTAATCATTCCCACTTCAAACTTGCCTTTCAAAAATAAGGTGAAGTGAGTCAGCATCTGGCTGCTGCCCACAGTGCTATGGAAGT
Organism: Pluvialis apricaria; assembly: GCA_017639485.1. Taxonomy (NCBI): domain Eukaryota; kingdom Metazoa; phylum Chordata; class Aves; order Charadriiformes; family Charadriidae; genus Pluvialis; species Pluvialis apricaria. Next base: position 184,291,537 of record CM030007.1, on the reverse strand, counting down.
TTGTGCAGGTAATAAAAATTACATTGTTTTACAAATAATTCTTTTTTTTGGTTACAAAACTTTTTTTTCAGTTACTTATCCAGGTGCTATTACACATGGCAAAGGTTAGGGGACCCCTGGCTTGTAAATTGGTCCTTAGTTTCTTTTGTATCCTCTATTTCTCCTAAATGAGAGATCTTGCCATGAATTTGATCTAGTGTGTCCACCTTTATTTCTCCTGGTTTTTTTTTTCATTTATAACTAAATTAACTGAGCAGCTTAATCATGGTTATGGTTCAGGAATCAAGGTATTGTCAATCAGCTGACTGTCGGGGAGGCAACTCTTGATGTTTTGGGAATATCTTTACTCATGGGAGTGCCTTATGACAAGTCAAATTGGTTAGCGCTATCAGAGGCTGTTGCCGAGTTACTTTCAGATGCAAGCAGAAATGCTGTGTAAACAGCTGCAATATCTGGGGGTGGGTGTAATTACGCCATGTAAATGGAATTACGTATTTTGGACATTATTTAAGACACTACTTGTCTTTCACGAGGCCTTGGTGTAGAACGTTGAACTGCAGGATTTCAGAATGCACAAAATTCTTCCCAGACTGAGATTTCTTCCAGATTCTTTTTGCAAATGCATCACCCTTAGAAGTAGTGGAAGGTACTCTTTTTCATTGATAAGAATTCTACTTTTGGTAGAACTGCATATGGAGCAGTGTGCCCCTTCAAGTGCTCTTGATGTGCTTTCAACATCAACGCAATGGCATTTACAACCTAGACCTTCAATTTTGTGTCAGGTTTTCCAGGATACCTTTTTTACTTTTGTGTTTGTGCTTGGTGAACTATGGTCAGTAGAAGCTTCATTTTCTGTATAAATAGCACATAGAACTGCTATTTTCTGTATAAGCTCAAACTGTGGGTGAAACAAGTTTGTGTCTTGGAAAGGCAAGACAATATGCTTTAATGGTGATTGCTTCCTGCCTTGGTAACTTTTTAGTTACCAGCTGGTTGGTCTTAAGTGGAGGCATAGCGCGAATCACTCGTCTGACTTCAGCTTCTCTTCCATGAAGAATATATAATTTTTTTTGCCATGAGAAGTATAATAGATACACTTAATGCTTCTAGGAGCTGTGGAAACTGTTCTATTTAGAAAGGAAGGAATGGTCATTTAGTAACATCACACTTTTCACCTGAGCTCTGAATGTGTCATCTCTTGTCAAAACAGAAAATGCTGATGAGTTGTACAACTTCTTGTTGCATGTTTACTATTGCTTAGTAAAAAAAGTAGTTTAATTTTTTTAAACTAGATACTAAAATGTTCAAATTATGATTTCAATGCAATTGAGTCATTAAAGCAAGATTTTTTAAACGGCAAGCACAGTTTTGTTTGCATGGAAATAGCTGTGAAATTTGCAGATATACAAGATTCTGGTTTAATCTAAATGCTAGTGCAGTATCAAATGCGGAGTTAAGTCAAAGGTTAAGAGCTGCCTTATTGTTATTTGTCATATTATGGAGTTGTTTGTTTTTATTTAAAGATTACAGTGTTGTCCTAAAGCTACAGTGTTGCTATACCTTTTAGTGTTTTCAGACTCTGGAATGAATATTTTTTTTCCTCTCTTTTTGACAGTCAAGAATTCCTTCAGTGAAGAACTTCAAAAAATAACAGTAAGTAAAACCACTTAATAATGAGATTTTTAGTCTGTCAAATGATTATATGAAGACAACATAGATCTGTTAAGAAGGATGCAGTTTCAGAATGTTTTGCTTGAGATGAATGCACTTCTTGCAACTTTGTTTTAATTTTTTGGTTTTTTGTCTCAGGCAATATAACTAGGATTACAAGGTTGGGCTGTGGCATGCTGGTTGCTTTATGTGCTAAGAAAATGTTACATAATTTGTCTTGTAGAGCTATGAGGAAAAATTGTATTGTTTTAAGTTTCAATGCTGAATTTATCAGCTTATCTCTTGCTGTTGCCATTTGGCTTGTCAGCCTTGAAAGGACAGCTAGTAAGAGATGATTGACTTGAAACTTCAATGTCTTATTTAGTGCCATAGAAGAGCAAGGGTTAGCCTCCTTCAGAAAACGAATTAAAAAGTTTGTCTTTTTCACTTTGATTCTATTCTGTTACTTGCTCCTATTTTCACTCTTTCAACTGGAATATTGGAATCCCTTCAATGGTGATGTCTCAAAAATGGTTATCTATATTATTCTTAGTTCTTCAGCATGTGTTTCGGTGGTTCTCTCTTCTGGCCTTCAGTCTTTCTGCCTGGATGTAAACATAGGGATCTGCTTTTGCTAGGCATATATAAGCAAGTATTACAAGATAATTGGGGGGGGGGTGGGGTGGTTTTTTTTGTTTGTTTTTTTTGTTTATTTTTTGTCTAGGATTGAGCTCTGCAAAAGTGAATAATTGCATATTTTAGGTAGGTAGCCTTGGCTAGTTACTTGGGAAGAAAACGTGTCTTTTGAACAAATTGAATTTTGTGGGGTAAATCCTGAGGATTCTTTCAGACTGACTTTAGTAGTGCAGAGAGAATGCATCTTGTGCTGGACTGGACAGCTTGAGAACCTGTTTGTTACTTTCTCCTGTGTTTCTTCTGTATTGTTCCATAGTAATCCTACTCCATGCTTGATTGTTCATTAGCTATGAAAGTCACATTGTTCAGTTCCTTCCTTTACGCGGTCTGACCATTAGTGTAAGAAGAAATAATTTGGTCACAAAAATGTTTCACATGTCTGTCTCAGTGTAGCTATTAGTGAAGTCATGTGTGTGTGTGGCAGAGGACTGATTTTCCTCTTCTGCCATGCCCAGTATTTTCCAGCCAGGAAATGAGTTAATAAGGTTGGTTAATTTCCTGAGAAGTACCAACTATATCAATTTAATCTCGATGATTTTTATAGGGCCAGAATATGGAGAGGTGATGCTGGTTGATACTGTCTATGGGAATTGACTTGTCAAATGTTTGATCAATGAAAGTAGTATTCTGTTATTTGATGGTAGTTTTTTTTATGGAAAAAAATTGGAGCATTCAGATTTTAAAATTACGTCACACAGTGCTGGTGCATCAGGGAATGAAACTTAAAATATATTTAGTCTTTTGCAGTGTGAGTATAATCAGCAGATCCACAAACTGGAAAATTACTTTCCTTGCATATTTTCTGCCTAAAGGCTCTAGTCTTATCTCAGTGTTTGATTCTGCTCCAGGAGTCAGAGCCAACTTAAAAAACAAACAAAAAACATGTTTTAGAATGGCCTTTAGTACTCACTGTATGTAATTGCAGGTTCCTCATCTTCATATTTTGAATAATTCATTCTAATATAAAATGTTTCTGGATATATTTCAATTAAATTGCTCAATATCTTCATAAAAAAGTTTAACTCCCCTGTAAGTAATAATTATATGGCATTTTATATTCATGCTTGTTTTGGGAATTAGGCCTTTTTGTACCAGTGGCGTATATAGGAACTATCAACAAGATTGTACTGTCTGCAGCTTTCTGTTTTTTTTTTTTTTGTTGTTGCTGTTTTGGTTTTTAATTAAGTTCCTGTAGTTTGAAGATAGACAGCAAAAATCTTACTTCACTATGAATTTTATGTGGGAATATGACCAGCTGGTACTTCAGTGTGGCTTGTCACTGCACGTTTATTCAGAATAAAACTGTTTTGTTTTTCACGTGGCAGATATATTAAAAAAAAAAACACCACCAAAACCCACACCAAACAAAACAAAGAAACAAACAAAAAACCCCAACCAACCCACCAAACTTCTTTTGGGTCATTGCACTGTTCTCTCAGTAGTATTAAAATAACCTTTTGAGTTGTCAGTTTTAACTGGTAGATTCATCGGAGTCCAGGCTGCAATCTAGTTTAGTTTCAGTCAGGATCTGAAAAATCAATATTGTGAACACTTTGACTCAAAATATACTGCTTGCATCATTGTTGATGTGTGAAACACTACAGCTTTCCACCTGTATTTGTAAAAACCTTTTTTTCTTTCCGCTCATGGTATATAAAGATTTTTGGGTTAAATGGAAGAAAATACATCTCTATGAATGTTTATTTTAACATTAATGTGTTTTTCTAATTCTAGGAAGATGACATAAGTCTCATGATGAACAGCTTATATGCACTTCATGATAAATTGGCACAAGTAGCAGGTAACACTTTAAAAATATTGTGACTAAGTGTTATGGCAACAGCTACAAAGAAGTCTATGCTCAGATAGTGATTTGCAAGAACTGGTATATGCTGGGTCCCTGAGCCATTTAAAGTTCCATTTTTGGGAAACTAGAATTCCCATTTCTAGTTCACTTACACTGCCTTTTTCACAAGTATACCACCTTTTGTTGCAACATTTTTTTAGTTAACATGATAGGCTGTTGAATATTCTGATTCTGTATGGTTTTTGATCTAATGTCTTATTGTTTTATTAATCTGTTTTCATTAAAAGGTTTAAATATTCTATATGTGGAGAGGAATATCACTATAGTGGAAAAATGTCTGAAAAACAATATTTCACAACAATCAGAAAATGCTTACTAATACAAAGAACAGCAGTGGTTGAACAAGATTGCCTTGTTAGACAAAATAGTCCAAATTAACTATACTAATTATATAGTAATGAAAAGTGCTGTATATAGTAATGTGTCAGAGATGGTGTTTAGGATTAGGATTAATTATTGAATATTCACAGTAAAAATACAGTGCTTTTGCCTAGAGTCATAATTAACACAGCTTTAAACTGCATAGATATTTACACATCACAATCAGGAAATAGTAAAGTTAAGACTTTATCATTTTGGCATCTGGTGAGTGTGAGTTACAGCAGAATCTATTTCATGACTGTTAAGCCATTTGTTTATCATCCATAATATGTTTAGGAGGCAATGGTTCAGTTTTTGTTTAAGCTGTACTGTTCTTAGTGTCAACTGTTTGTTTCACAACAGCAAAGTTCAATAAGAAGTCTTTTCCACTATTGTCAGATGCTATAAACATTTCTCAAACATTAAAAAAAAAATATGTGGAAACAACTGTGTCAGATACAAGGCTAAAAATTTAGTATGTCGGGGCTATATAGGAAATCTGTGAGAAATTTGAGCAGGTCTGTAATGCCTTTAAATTGCAAGACTAACATTAGAATCATAGTATCATTTAGGTTGGAAAAGACCTTTAAGATCATAGAGTCTGACTGTTAAGCTAGCACCACTAAACCATGTCCCCAGGTGCCACAATTACACATCCTTTAAATATCTCCTGGGATGGGGACTCCACCAATTCCCTGGGCAGCCTGTTCCAATCCATGATAACCCTTTTGGTGAAGAAATTTTTCCTAATATCCAACCTAAACCTCCTGTGGTGCAATTTGAGGCTGTTCCCTCTCGTTCTATCACTTCTTACTTGGGAGAAGAGACCGAACCCCACCTCACTACAACCTCCTTTCAGGTAGTTGTAGAGAGCGATAAGGTCTCCCCTCAGCCTCCTTTCCTCCAGACTAAACAACCCCAGTTCCCTCAATCGCTCCTCATAAGCCTTATGCTCTAGACTCCTCACCAGCTTTGTTGCCCTTCTCTGGACATGCTCCAGCACCTCTGTGTCTTTCTTGTAGTGAGGGGCCCAAAACTGAACACAATATTCTAGGTGGGGCCTCAGCAGTGCCAAGTATGAAGGGGTGATGTGTGACATAGAAGCTTTGGTGTGCAGGGGGACAATCACTTCTCCAGTCCTGCTAGCCACACTATTTCTGATACAAGCCAGGATGCTGTTGGCCTTTTTGGCCACCTGGGCACACTGCTGGCTCGTATTCAGCCGGCTGTTAATCACCACCCCCAGGTCCGTTTCTGCTGGGCAGCTTTCCAGCCACTCTTCCGCAATCCTGTAGCACTGCATGGGGTTGTTGTGACCCAAGTGCAGGACCCGGCACTTGGCCTTGTTGAACCTCATACCATTGGCCTCAGCCCATCGATCCAGCCTGTCCAGATCCCGCTGTAGAGCCTTCCTACCCTCAAGTAGATGGACACCCCTGCCCAAATTGGTGTTGTCTGCAACTTATTGAGGGTGCACTTGATCCCCTTGTCCAGATTGTTGATAAAGATACTAAACAGAACTGGCCCCAATACTGAGCCCTGGGGAACGCAACTGGTGCCAACTGGATTTAACTCCATTCACCACAACTCTTTGGGCACAGCCATCCATCCCATTTTTTACCCAGTGAAGCGTACGCTCATTCAAACCATGAGCAGCCAGTTTCTCCTGGAGAATGCTGTGGCAGATAGCGTCAAAGGCTTTACTAAAATCCAGGTAAACAACATCCACAGCCTTTCTCTCACCCACTAAGCGGGTCACCTTGTCATAGAAGGAATTCAGGTTACTTGAGCAGGATCTGCCTTTCATAAACCCATGCTGACTGGGCCTGATCACCTGGTTGTCTTGTATGCGCCGCATGATGGCACTCAAGATGATCTGCTCCATAACCTTTCCTGGTACCGAGGTCAGACGGACAGGCCTGTAGTTCCCTGGGTCCTCCTTCCGGCCCTTCTTGTCGATGGGTGTCTCATTTGCTAACTTCCAGTCAACTGGGACCTCGCCAGTTAGCCAGGACTGCTGATAAATGATGGAAAGTGGCTTGGTGAGCACTTTCGCGAGCTCCCTCAGTACCCTTGGATGGATCCCATCCAGCCCCATAGACTTGTGTGTGTCTCAGTGGTGTAGTAGGTAACTAACCATTTCCTCTTGGATCATGTGGGCTTCATTCTGCTCCCTGTCCCAAAAGCTTCCTGCAGATGCTTTTTGTTTCCAGAGCATTTACAATATTTGCAGTGAATAAAATAGCTGTTTGGACAAAACCCACAAATTTCTTCTTGTTTACATTATTCTTTAACCTAAGAAATAGTGAAAGAATGATGGTTAACCTGAGTGCATGCAAAATAGTAGTTGCTTTAGTCTTCCTTTTGTTTCTTTCTGACTGTGAATACCTTGCAGTGTTGCTCTTTCACAGGTCGATTACATCTTGATACATTTTTGTGTGTTTCAAACTATTTCCTACTTAATAGATGGTAGTAGATAGTTCTGTACTATAAATCATTGGGGCCAAAAGATTTTTTTTTTCCATGTGGGGTAGACAACCTGTGGTGTGTAGGAATGTCTTACAAGGCCCACAGCTGTGTACAGCAGAGCCCTGACTTGTGTGAAGTGGAAGTAATGGGTTATGCTACTTCTGTCCTCCTTTTCAAAAGAAAACATAACATCTTGCTGTTCCCTGTCATCTGGCCCTCCGGTGGCCATACAGTAAACAGTGTGCTTGCCTGGATAAAAATGTTTGGCACCTCATTTCTACATCTGTGAAAGAAATGGAGTTTTCTTCATTAGCCAGGGATTACTTATGTGCATGTACACTTACAAAAATGTTTACCTGTCTGCCTTATGAGAGGAATTTATATGCTCCAAGATGACTGCTTTCTTTCCCAGGTCTCAAAGGTGCATTAATCTCTATTAGTCTCTTCCTGGCCAGGAGAATCTTCAATACTTACTTTCAAAAAAATATAGCTATACTTTCTGGTTAGGCGATCCCCAAAACTGAAGCTGTATCATGAGATTACCTGGTTGCTCAGCAGAGTAGCTTTCATACAGTCTGAAGAATGACCTAATTCATCTGTACTTAGACAGAAGTTATCGTCAATGCCAAGTTTCTTAAGGTATGTGAGGAAGAAGTCTGCCATCCATTTTTGAATACCATATTGATGGAGACCTGGCACAATATCTGGAAGCTGTTTAAAAGTTATAGAACAGGGAAAGCTGCTAGAGAGACGCAGGGTTTAAAAGTGTTGATCTTGTACACAGTGCACCACTTCAAAATAGAGAGAAGTAAAGGAATATAGTTTTACTAAAAGTGATGCTTTTCAGGTCTCTCTGTCACATACTTGGAAAAGTTTCTCTCATTTCATACTTGGCTACGAATCACTTATTCATGTTATAACTATTAATATTAAAAAGACAGGCTGGAAACTTGCAATAGTCTGTTCTGTTAAGCTTTATTCAACATCTTGACTACCATGAAGATGGTCACTTCAGAATTCGGTTTCTTTGTTTTGTTTTTGTAAAACTTTGTTTTACTAGACTTTTTCTGGTTTTTTTTTCCTGAGATAGTTTCTTGCCTTGTCAACTTCAATTGGAGAGCAAGTGATGGAGCTCTTATTTTTAGAAGGTAAAATTCTGAAAGTTGTTTGAAGGAAGAAAAAGTCAGGGTAACAGTTTGTTAATTTTATTTGAGTTAATATACTATGTTCCAACTGTAGATGCCTATTCTGTACTGTGGTGCTCTGATACGATGTAAAATGATTTAATTATCCTATATAAAAATAGATTGCCTTTAATGCATCACTGTTCTCAGAATTACTAGTCTGCCAAACCTATGGTGAGTAATGCCTACCTCACAAGAAACTAGAGGCGGAAGCAGTATCTACTTATCCTGTTCTGAGCTGAAGTTTGTGTTCCTGTCTAATGGTTCAGCCTTTCTTCAAAGCAGCAACTTTTTATAGACAGTGTATATTTCAGTGCCTAACACCTTATCCTAAACCAAAACGTGCGCTTTATTTAAATTAGACTTTCTTCAGGCATACGTTAATTACTGGATGTTTTGGTCTTTCATGGAAAGACTTCAATAGATCACATCTATTTTCAGTCAGACTTGCAAAATGAATAAACCTAACCACTATATCCACAAGAAGCAGCCAGCTACCCACAGGTATGGCCCTACTTTCTTGTACATAAAAAATTTTTTTTCTAGGTAGATGTTTCTTTTGCTTGGCTTTCTCCCCAGAGTGATGATCTATCAGATTTAGATGGTTGGTTTCCTTCTGAACTAATGGACAACACAGGTCCTTGAGATGCAGGGGGAAATTAGACTTCCATATGTAATAAAGCATACTGATAAATCCGTGGCTGGAAGAAAATCCTGGCAAAATGCTAAATATTACTTAATATTTCAAATGTCAGCTACGGGGTCTCTGTTCTGTCACTCTCCTTAATCTTTAGTACTTCAGGTAATTGATACCGTGCAGTTTCCAACCAGAGATTTAAAGACTATTTAGCAAGTTCTGGTTTTCAACAGTGTTACTGAACTGTTGAATTTGCCTTGGGGAGATCAGGCATTCTTACTTGCTCTCACAACACTTGTTCCGCTCTTGGTTTTCTTCAGCTACCCACTTCAGTGTCCTGCCTGCAAGTAACCTGTAAGCATGAGACCTGCTAAACAAATGTTTTATACACTGTTTACTCTTTATATTGATTGACTATGTCACATCACGATATAAGCTAGAGATCTGTGCTAAATCCAGGTGTTAATTAAAGTATTAGATTTCCACTGGGTTTTGGTTCTGGTATGTTAAGAGAATGATTTACATTGTAAAGCAAATATTCTAAATTTTTGTCTATTTCTGTTAACTGTATGTGCTGCAGCTCATAGATTAAACTAAATGCCAAAATGAAAGTCAGTTTCAAATATTCTAGCCTGCCTGGAAAAGCAGATCTGACTTATTTTCTGTATTGAAAGCAATTGTGAGAACAGTCTTAAATGTGTTTTTTTTTTAGAACTGAGGCTTCAGTTGCATTTTGTTAGTATTTCTAGGAGAACTACTCAACTTTTGTGGCTTGCCCAAGTACACTAACATAAGCTAAAAGGTAATTTTGTGATCCTTGCTGGCATGTGTTACTTCTCGCCTCCCTACAAAGGCAAGTAGAATGGTTCTCTGATTGCACTTAAAATCCAAGTGATCTGTGCCCAAGAAAAGTTTGAGCACAAAGATCTATGCTTTCTATAAGCTCGCAATAGACATTTTAACAGACGGGCAGTTTTTACCAAGAGCTCAGACTTATCTTGCAGCAGACCTGTGTAAAGTTTTTTTCCCTCTGCTTCAGTTTTATTCCTGGATATAGGGCCTCACATGGAACAGTTGGGAAACATTTTTGGCTCAGACTATGGAAAGTGGGTTTCCATGCCAAGTGGTTAATGATTGCACCAAAGTTATTCAAAGTAAGCCTTCATTTGCAGAGCTATTAGCTAAAGCAGTGACTGAAATGGCATATAGGAATATCCTGCTGTTTGCAGTAAAACAGAAGGTTGTCTGACTTGTGAATTGCCTAACTTTCTGGAGGCTTTCAAATTCCTGAGTTTCTCAGAAGAAAGCTGTTAAATGGTTCTCAGCAATAGAGGGGTTAGAATGAGAAACTGCATCTCCAACAGCTTTTTGTACAGGACTGAAACTCTTAACTCAGATTAGCTTACTCATTTAAAGAGTGGGAGGCAAGATGAAAGTGATTTTTTTAATTATTTTTTTCTCCCCCCAGCATTGCATGAGGGTAACTTGAACTGATGGGGCTTAGACATTGTCAGAGCCTAGGCAGCAAAGGCATTTTTAACTGCAAACTTGTTCAGAGGGAATATAGTCTGAAAAAGAAAAAAAATCAGGAGCAGGACTGTGAGGAAGCTGTCTACTGGTTTTTGAAGATGAGACCAGAAGCTGTTAAGTCAGTGTGGTGGCTGCATACTGCGTAAACGTATACATACTGCATAAACATAATTCCTGGAAGAAGGCAAATAAGATCAGAATTTAAAACTACTGAAGTAATTCACTAGTCTCCCATCTTAGGGAGCTTTTATTCTCTTGTAAGAGGTAATACTGTGTTCTCATAAAATAGAAAATCCAAAATGAATTCTGAAACTTATTTTAAGAATCCATTTTTCACAATCTCGTATCCTGCTTGTGTTTTTTTTTCCTGTGCATTAACCTCACCATTTATGTTCTTTATTATTTCATATATGGGCTTTCCTGCTTACCTAGATAATTAAAAAACAAAAACCAAACAAAAGCTCCAAAGCAGAATGTTCTCATCCCCCTGCTCTCACAAGCTGTTTTGTTCAGTCAAATCATAGAATCATAGAATGGTTTAGGTTGGAAGGGACCTTGAAGATCATCGAGTTCCAACCCCCCTGCCATGGGCAGGGACACCTCCCACTAGACCAGGTTGCCCAAGGCCACGTCCAGCCTGGCCTTGAACACTTCCAGGGACAGAGCTTCAACAGCCTCTCTGGGCAACCTGTTCCAGTGCCTCACCACCCTTAAAGTGAAAAATTTCTTCCTAATGATTAATCTAAACCTGCCCTCTTCCAGCTTAAAGCCATTCCCCCTCATCCTATCACTACATGCCCTAGTAAAAAGTCCTTCCCCAGCTCTCCTGTAGGCCCCCTTTAGGTACTGGAAGGCCGCAATAAGATCTCCCCGGAGCCTTCTCTTCTCCAGGCTGAACAGCCCCGATTCTCTCAGTCTCTCCTCATAGGAGAGGTGCTCCATCCCTCGGATTATCCTCGTGGCTCTCCTCTGGACGCGCTCCAGCAGGTCCATGTCCTTCTCATGTTGGGGACTCCACAGCTGGATGCAGTACTCCAGGTGGGGTCTCATGAGAGTGGAGTAGAGGGGCAGAATCACCTCCCTTGACCTGCTGGCCACACTTCTTTTGATGCAGCCCAGGATACAGTTGGCCTTGCGATCGCACAGATCATGTGCTGACTTGCTTTTTCTGTATTACAAGGACCCCAGGAAGACTTCAGGTCTTACCGAACAATGAAAAAAAAAAAAAAAGGTTAAATGGCTGAATACCTATCCGACTTGCTCATGTCATACAACTTAATACCTGATTGGGACTTTACATGTGTTTTCTACAGAGTTACGTTTTGTTTTTGTTGTATTTATGCCATCAGTTCTAGATTTAAAACAATGTTTACACCAGAGACGGTATGAGTATGATATATATTTATCCCAAGTCTGCTAATCTTGAAACATGAAATCACTGATGATTATATAGGTAAATTTACAGGTTGTAGAGTTTATGCTGCACAAAAAGAGTGTCTGCCTAAATTACATACAGGAATAGCCCACAACTCCAATTCTGGTGCTGACTTCTAAATTCAGACTGTTTTTTGGGAAAGGTGGTGTCACTTTTCACCACTGATCTCTGTAGTTTTGCTATTACAGTGGACTCGGGCACTCTAAAAGTCTAAGATGTTGCATGTTAATTATCAGGTCCATCAATTTTTAAAGTATTGTCTTTTCTGCTCAGTGCTTGATTGGAAATATGCTCATGCACACAGGCTCAGTTCCAGCAGTGCTTCTAGACCAGATAGCATATGAGCACTCTTAAAAACAATGTTCCTATTTCTCTGTAACCCAACAGTAAGAGAAGATCATCCCTGTTACGCTGATGTGCTTGCAAGGCCAAATTCACTTAAATCTGTTGAAGTGTATTGAACAAAACTTTCTTTGGCCATCTGAGGACTTCTGCTTCATAGAAACACTTACTACTTTGGAACTCCCTACTGTGAATGACACACGAGGATGCTTCTCCATAACTTGCTAGTGTTTCCTAATTTTTGTTCAGATTGCCTCAAATGTTCTTGTTTGTGTAGGGGATTAAAACTTGAAGTTGCTTCATATAAAGGGTATTCCAGCGTGGAGTAATTCCAACTTTAAATACTTGTAACAGTTATAAGCAAAGGTATATGCATGAGTATCTTAAACATTTGTAGCCTTGCTATGGCTTTGGGACTAATACAGGTTGGCATAAGTTCAGGAAGGTAAGGCAGGCATAACCCTGAGCCAGTGAAAGACTGGATTTGTTGCTTCCTATTTTATTGTTTTGGCACAATAAAACCATAGTTAGAGATGCTAAGTTGTGTTGTTTGGCTTTTTTTAAAGAATGGGAAAAAAAGTTATTTGCCACTCCCTGACAGTTCTTCAGAAATGATGGCCTAGTGATAGATAAAACTTGTGTTAGACCTTTTCCTTTTCTGTATGACTGTCACTACATACTTTTTTGCATGAATCGGGTACCTTCAGTTTAGCAAAGAAAATCAGGAAGATGATGGCACATGGCTGTGAGGACTGACTGTGCATATAACACCTTATTTCCTGACTACTTCTGCATACTTTCAAAAAGAATTAAAGGGATGTTAAAACAACCAGGTTCAGGCGATATTGGGATTTTTGTGCATGTTCAAGAAGGTGATGATTTATTGTGATAACTTTAATGTAGAATGTAGTAACTTCATAGTGCCTGAAATACTGTTATGGATATGTTGCAACTGGAACTAACTTGGTCTGTATAGAAGATAATACATGTTTCAGAGTAAATGGAAATTACTTGGAGGAAGTTGAGTCAGGGTACAGCAACTGTTTTATGGTAACCTTTTTTTTTGATAGTTCTTCATGCTACCTTTTGTTCTACTTTCAGTGTAAATACCAAAATACACTTTCTGAGCAGTACGTGAAGTTGTATTGATGTGATTTGTACATATTATTAGCTGTGACAATCGTTAGGTTTTTTAACTTTTTTGAAGGAGAAATTTGTTCAGAGATTTTTCCATACTCTTAGTGGAACTTGTGAGAATTATTGAGCTACTGCTACTTGTGCAGATTGTGTTAACTGTAAACTTGTGTTTAGGTGATTTTATTTTATATAATGCAGTAATAAGTAGATCAAAATAAACAAAAGTTTAATTTTACCAGGGGAACATGAATGTGGCAGCTCTATTCAAAGAAATCTTACCGTCCAGGAGGCAGCTGCATATTTAAAAGTAAGCAAAAGAGGTATTTTTCATTGGTTCTATATAAGATTTGTGTAAGTTATAATTTGTAAGGCCTGGTTTTGTATCTAGTGTATTGACTAAAATTTGACTTAGTATTGAATGTGATTTGGAAATGTTTGCAATTGATGTCTTTAACGCATGCTGCTTGAGATTTTTATTTGGGCATGTAGCAAGGTTTCAAGGGAAAGGGAAGGTGAAAGAAACTGGCTTAATTGCAATGACAGTATAGATAGTGCTTCAATGGCATGCAGGTTTTTTTCCCCCTGTAGTTAAAACACCAGGGCATAATTTGAATTGATGGAGATTGTTGACCAACATGAAAATCATAAATTTATGAAATTCAAATCTCTAGAAGCTTCTCCAGAAATTTGCGTACTATGTTTTGAGACTTAATAGAAAAGGATACTGTCTTACTTTCTTTGGGAGGAGAGGTTGATGTGTGAATCTGTGCAGCAGGCCTGACAGCAGCAGCTGTATGGAGACACCATTCATTGATACTTTAAATAGAAATGGTCAAAAAAGGCCTTTTTGTTAATTTGATAGGTGTGCAGTATTATGAAATCCCACTCTCTGCTGTCATTCTCCTGCCTAGCTCCCCAAATAAAAGATGACTCTTGCCTTGTCTTGACAGCTGTAGGGTTTATTTTAGCCCATGTTGGTATACCCTTCAGTGGAAAAATACTTGAAGCTTTTAAAAGGCTGGGAGTATAAGATTTCTTTGATTGGATGGGGGGGAGTTAAGCTGATGTGACTTAATATATGATGTTTAGAAATTTTACATTTTGGCAAATGTTTACATAGACAAAAAGGGGCGATGTTAAGAGCATCCTGAAGAAGCTGCTAACACCGGTTTATGGTTTGGCAATGATATTCTATATCTCTTAAAACCAGCGTGTTGTGGGAATACGTTGGAAAAAATTAAGTTGATGCCAAATAACTGATTGTCTCACTTATGTATTGTGCTGAAAGAATCACAGTTGTTATAACGACTGTTTTAGCTCTGATAAGAAACTCAAATTTCACATGAATATTGTGACTTTGTACGGAGTCTCATTTAATCTTACAGTTCCTCATTTTGGGAGTATAAATATAACTCTCTGCAGAATTTGTGTTCAGTGATAAAACTTTGTATTTTACTCAAAGTGCAAATAAAATTGTTTCTGTTTTTTCTTAAGTGCTTATCCCTTAATTCTAGGCCAGTTACAGTATGTGAGGTTGAAAGGAAAGATGGATATAAATCTTTTTGTAGAGTATAATTTCAAGTACCATAGTAACTTCCATTTTTGCTTTTTTTTCTGCAAAAGAACATGCAAGGTGAACTATGGAGACAGATAGCAGTGAATGTTCTCCTATGATAGTTGATACCAACTAATTTTTTTATAAAAGCCAACTTCTATATAGCAATATCAGTTCTTGAACTACAAACACTGGACTATTTGCAAAATAGCAGTTAAAAGTTATTTACTCCCAAAGTAGATTTTCAACGAGCACCGCCTAGTGGCTGAATAATTTTTTTCTTGTTGCAGATTAGAATTTTTAATAAACAGTGAATGTGGCTTGACTTTTCAAACAGTCCTTAACTTGAGGAATGCTAGTAAGTCTGATAGCTGCTTATATAGCTTGTGTAGATTCACTTTGTGCAGTGAACATCTATGCAAAATCTGAAGAATCAAGAACAAAACCACATAGTTTTGGCTACTAATCTGTGCAGTATCTGAATCTTATTGTGGCAAGATAACCTTCTGGTTATTTATGAAATTACTCATTAATATTTGTCTTTTGACAGAATTTAGATCCAGAATATGAAAGTGTACTTAACACAGCATTACAATGGATCTTGAATAGTGGGGAAGATGTTGGTATAAAGTAAGTGGTCTTTATTTCTTAACTGAACTTCTTTTAACAGAATGTGTCCTTTTTCATAAATACTGTATATTTTTGAATAGGTGTCTTGGCAATGACCCTAATGAGATGCATGTCACTAATGTGACAGATGTGAAGTATCTGGAATCCACTAGTCCAAAGATGTCTTTCAGGTGTCGTTTTCGCCGTGCATTTGTTAATGTAACTCACAGATTATCAATATTGCTTTTGGGTAAGTTAAGAATCTTTTTTTTTTGTTATAACTTGTGTTTATATGTAAGTGCACAGGGAAGAGTAAACAGCATGTTTAGAGAAAGTTTTTGTTCAATCATAAAACTTGGAGTTCCTATTAGTATCTTGGTTACAATGCAGTTTTGTTCCCACTTCTGTTGCACCACTGTATTTTCGCATGGGTTGCTATCTGCTGCTGCTGTAGCCAGCTGAACATATTCATTCTTTGGGAACTCTGTTTTTCTACCAGCCAAAGCAATACCTTCTGGCTTTCAAAAATTCCATGTTGAACTGATTTGAAAAAGCAGAATGCTCAGTAAAAAGACGATAGCCTTAATTTTGAGGATATTTCACTGTTGTTTGGGGAACTTTGGAAGCATAACTACAGAAAAGATGGTTTTCCCAGTTTTAGGAAAAGTTGGGTACCCAACACGGTTGTCACCAAAAAAATCTTACCTCTAAGACTATGTTGTAAAATGTATCTAATCCTTCAGTAAGGCTAATTCATTTAGTCTTTGATAGTTCTCTAGTTCAGTTTCAAATTCTTTCAAATTTATTTAATTCTTAACCATACTGAAAACTATGCAGCATAAAAACATTATACAGCTGAGTGCAGAAACTTCACTCCTTTCCATGTGGCCAGTTAGAAATATTGGAGATGCAGAGTTCATCTCATGCACATAGTGGCTGCCCCAGTAGCGTGGCTGCCCCAGTAGCGTGGCTGCCCCAGTAGCGTGGCTGCCCCAGTAGCGTGGCTGCCCCAGTAGCGTGGCTGCCCCAGTAGCGTGGCTGCCCCAGTAGCGTGGCTGCCCCAGTAGCGTGGCTGCCCCAGTAGCGTGGCTGCCCCAGTAGCGTGGCTGCCCCAGTAGCGTGGCTGCCCCAGTAGCGTGGCTGCCCCAGTAGCGTGGCTGCCCCAGTAGCGTGGCTGCCCCAGTAGCGTGGCTGCCCCAGGTTTATGAGCTGAAGACTTGAGACCTCTTCAGCAGCTTTTTGACAAGCCAAAAGAATCGCAAGCAAACTGTCCCAGATTGCCGTCTTTCTGGTAATAGAAGGGTTGAATTGGGATGCAGAGATGAAACTCAGTATCCAAGTCAACCACTGGCCTCATCCGTCATGCTGAGCAAATTGCTTTGTGTCTCAACTTTCTCATCTGTATTTAAGGTTAATATGAAGCACCTTTTCAAAAATAAACCATTGTATAAGCATTCGATGTATTGTCGTTAACTAACACCTAAAATGGTGCCCCTTAGTCTGATGTATCAGTTAACATTTCCATGCCATCACTGTGTTAAAAACTATGTAACTACAATTTCTGTATACGTAGTTTGGTTTCTTTTTTTTTTTCCCTGTTACGAGATCATGGGTATAGTGGTGCACACAGCCCGAAACAGGAAAATTAGTAAGATCTTCATTTTCACCTTATGCTGCTGGCCTTCCTAACTAGATCGTCCCTTTTTGGGAATAATCTTTAAGTAATAGAAAAAGACCATGCAGTACTCTGTTGCAAGAAGTATAAATCTGTAGCTGAATTGAAGCAGTCCAAGTTAATTAGTTTTGACCAGTATATCTAAAGCATGTGACTTGTCTATGAATTAGTGAGTATTGTGCATTTTTAAATCTTAACATGTTCTGAATTGTCAGTTTATGTGACTCTTGATATGACTTTGAATTTTTTTAATAGAATTGTTTTACTATTTTTCGTCATAAACGGGTAAGATTTCAAACTACAGTCATGGGATATGAGGCTATTGTTAAAACAATGAAATGTTTTTGTAAAAGTAACTGCTTTTCAAAGTTTTAAGAGTTCGTGTTGCTGTGTTAGTAAAATATAAAATATTGACAGTGAGTACGGTGTATTTCACTAGCCTTGAAATGTGAAGTATTTCAAAATGTTATCTAGATCAACCAATTTCTGAAGTATGTGCTGTAAATTTTGTTAAGTAACAAATGTTCTAATACTGTTAAAGAGTATTATACATGTTAATGCAGGTATAGCAGTGGTTTGGGGAGTCTTGCACTACATGAAATACCGTTGGGCAAAAGAGGAAGAAGAAACGAGGCAGATGTATGATATGGTGGTAAAAATCATAGGTATGGCTTCTTGAGTCACATATGATGTATCTGTATCAGCTCTGTATAAGCTTCCAAAGTACTGGCATTAATTCAGTTATGTTTTTTGCCTGCGTAGTTGTCAGTGATCAATCATTCTGTTGGAATTCTTGGTCAAATGTGTGGTTCATGTGTTTCTATTTTAATCATCTTTTAAACCTAATCAAAGCTTTTGGTATAAAGATTGTAATTTGTGAATTACATCAACATGGCTATAATAAATTCCCATTGACTCAGTGGTCTTTTATCTTACTATTGAAAACAAATATAAATGCAATGTTTCACTGAAACTATGGTGACATATTGCTTTCTGTATCTGTTTTTTTAGCTATCTTTGGCTAAGATATCCACTCCTAAAATGTGTGTTAGCTCTCAATTGCATCCTTAATGGCTTTTCATAGAAAAAGAAGCTGTTTTATTAGCCACTTTGAGCAGAGATTATGTTACCAAAATAGAATGCCTAATTGAGTTCTGAAATTCCATCTTTCTACTTGAAGCCACAATGTTTTCAGTAGTTTGTGTTTGTAGTTTTTAAGCTCTGTTTTGGGCTGCATTTTTACTTAAATTGTCTTACTACTTTTATCTATTGCAATCATCTTAAATACAGAAATGGTAGACAAATCGGACCTGTTTCCCTGTTTTTACCATCTTCCTACCTTTTTTGTTTGCAAATCAATTTTGTTGGAGTGGGGGAAAGCGCTTTATTTTGAATGGTGGCTGTCTTTGCTAACAGTTAAAAGTACCAATCAAGAGTAACTACAAGAACTCTTTTCTTTTATTCCAAAGTTATTTGGGGTACGTGGGCACTGTGCGTGCTTAGTTTTCTTAATTTGCTTTCAGTGTGGTTAGGAAAAATGTTTCAAAATGCCAAAATCACCTTAACTTTAACTACTGGAATTGAGAGGGGTCTTCAGAGTAGCTGTTTATTGCCAGAATTTGCATGAACTATATAGTTACCAGTTTTTCTTATGGTGTCCTCAGATGTTCTAAGAAGTCACAGCGAGGCATGTTCTGAAAATAAAGACTTGCAGCCTTACATGCCTATTTTACATGTGCGTGATTCTCTAATACCACCTCAGGACAGGTATGTTCTCACTACAGGTACCGAATTTCCTTATGTGTAAGTAAGAAAAAATAGTAAAAATAAATTGGTCTATTAATTAAGTTAATTTCGGTAGGTTGCTTAGTATAATATTTTGGAGATTCTTATTGACACAGGTCGGGGGAAAAAAACGTTGGATTTCTTACATGCTGGATGTCAGCTATGCAGGTTGTTATAATGCTAACTTTGTAATTCTTGCTTCAATTTTTAAGGAGGAAAATGAGGAAAGTCTGGAGTAGAGCAGTTGACTTTCTTGCAGCCAATGAATCTAGAGTTCGCACAGAGACGCGAAGAATAGGTGGTGCCGAGTACTTGGTTTGGAAATGGATGCAACCTTCTGCAGCATGTGACAAAATTTTAGTAATACCATCAAAAGTGTGGCAAGGCCAAGGTATTGAAGTTTAGTTATATTTTGCAAATGTAATTGTTTTAACTTCTGCATCGAACTTCTAAATGGTGTTTTGTTGCTTGAATGTGAAAGACTTGTTTTCTGTCACACCTTTCATAATTGTTATGAATGGTCAGTGCTATTTCTCTGTCTCTATCTTGTTCAATAGACTTACTTTTTCTGTGCATTCAGTGTCTGCCTTTTTTTCAAGCAAAAGGAGCTTTTCTGTTTTAGCTACTGCAGAAATACAGCAGAGGGCATGTAGCCAAAATGAGTTGCTAAATACTCTTCAGTTGGTCAAGTTCTCACATGCCTTATTATACTTACTGGAAGTAATGTAAATTGGTTGTATCTGAGAGAAGGTAAATTGGATCTTGTTGACTTGAGTTTCCTACTGTTAAATTTTCTGTCGGGTACCTAAAGACAGAGTTTGGAGGAAGAGATGTTTATTTTGAAAGGGAAACTGTTGGGACAAAAGACTTGCTTAATCAGCAGAAGATAGGTTTTGAGCATCTCCTGGTAGTGCTGCTTTTCGGTCATAAATGTTTTTCTACACCGTGCATTTGTATTTCAAGCTCTGGTGCAGCAAAGCATCTGCTTTAATAGGGGAGGCTGTTGTCATACATGGATTTTGCAGTGGTCTGTCACTTTTCAGCTTTGTCATGGAGCCAAGGGGCAAGAATCCAGTGGGTTTGCAGTTGTCTGTCTGCAGTGGTCATCTTTTCCTAGTTCTTTTTCTTTCTGCCTTTCTTCATGTTAAGCTTCAGTTTTTGGGGTGGTTTTTTTTTTTTTTGTTAGTCAGTGAAAAATTGAAGCTGTAAGACTTGATTTCTGGGTTGCAATAAAAAACAATGGTGATTTCTGAGTGTGAAGGTGAATGTTTAAAGTGAAATCTTAATTGCCAATTATTTGAATGTTGTGATTCTCTTAAAGAGTCTGTCTTGCCTTATGTTCTGTAATGCTGTATTCTCTCTCCAGTGGGACTGAAATAAATGCTGTGCAGAATCCTAGTTTATAAACTCATTGGCTTATTTTGATGGTGAGACAGGAGAGAGTGGTTGCTTCTCCAGTTTTTAGCTCAACTTCTTATACTGGATGTTATCAAGGTGTATCATGCATTACTTCTATGGCATTGAACTAGATGTTGAAAAAAGCCTAGTTAGAAACCAAACAGACTTTCTGCTCTTCCTAGTCCCACTTAAACAACATAAAAATTCCCACTGGCAAGCAACTGCACTCTCATCTATGTTCTTCTGGAATATGTTAATTTTGGTCTTAGTTTAACTAATGCAAGAAGTAATAGGCTTCCTTCTTTTGCTTTTTACTGGTATATATTTTTATTTGTAAAAAACAATGTTTTTATTGTTTCTTATAAAAGAGGGTACAGTTTAAAGTAGCTCCTTCCAATATGATTATTTCCTTTCCAAAGAAAGACAGAAAGAACTTCTTTGTGGCCTGGAACATTTATGCTGTAGCAAGCTTGGTTGCCTGAGTAAATGTACTGCTAACATTCTGGTTTTGTCCCAGGCCATTTGCATGTTTTCTTAAGTTCTATGTATGCCTTCAGCCCTCAGGTCTTAAACTTTGCTCTTCTGTAAGTTCAAAGCAAAAACAAACAATTCTCTCTGTCAACTTGAAAAGCCAAATATTTTGAGACACTTGCAGATACTTGGCATGTTATATGATGAGGGTCTTAATACTCTTGGGACTTATTTCTTGCTTGTCTATGCAAAATGTAGTGTTGGGATATCATTATCTACTTCTCAAAGTTATGCTACTGGTTTTAGCATAATGTTTCTCATTTTAAATCATTCTTTGGAAATGAGGGCTGCTTTTTTTAAAATACCTTGTGACTACTACTGCAGGCTTGAGGTTCGGCAGTCATTGTCTTGCAGTACTAGTGATGTGGCATTCTGCTGTGACAACTGTATTACATGATTTCAGTTTCTCAAAATTTTAGTAAGATGTGAATAGTAACATTATTACAAGAGTTACAGAGCCTTTTTTTCTAGGACATTGTTCATTAGGGATATGCAAGTGCTTTAGGTAGGTGCAGTGCAGAAATGGGTTTCATCAACAGCTGTCTCTGTTCCATCTCTGTAATACTGTCATCATTGGTTTTCAAATGCTTAAATTGAACGTAGCTTCTGGAATTTATGTATGTTATAAAGCTGAGTCTTGTATGTAGTTTGTTCAATACAGGCTGTGAAACAGGACAGTCCACTTCTCATTTACTACTCACTTGCTCTCAGTTCTCCTTGTCCTATTTGACTGCATTATAAATCACTCCACAACCTTCTGTCCTGTATTAGAAATTAGACTGGATTTTCCTTCATCTGGAAGACTTCTCAGTGTGTGATAGCTCCACTGCTGCTTTGCTACATGGAATATACATTCAAGACTCTCAACAGAACAGTAATTTCCAAAACTTCCTAGAAAGACAGCTGCTGTAGTAGCTACTGTTAGGTACCATCTGAATTTGAGCATCTGATACCTACTTTAGCATATTGTGAATGTGGACAGAGTAACTATCTCTCAGCTATGGCGTTTCGCTGTATGTTGCCTAGAGTATGTACTTAAGACTATGCTTTCTATTGAATGGGATATATTAAGATCTATCCCGTTTCAGTTCTTTTAATAGCAGTTTTCCTAGTTTTCATGTTATGTTTGTAGTTCCGCGAAGATCTTTGAAGCACTGGAGTTGCATACTTCGGCTCTAACAGAAGGGCACGGAAATAGGAGAGGCTGGAATGACGTAGGTCACTTGGGCTCTGTATATCTTGGTAGTCAGCAGACAAAGGTGATTTTCACATGCAAGGGCTCTTTCTATTTTGCATTCCTTGTTTTCATATGACTGTTGGAAATAGTTCCATTACACAAGTCTCATACTTTTTGCATAGTTGTTTCTTTCCCGATATTAGGAATTCTCTATGTGTATATTGCTTTCGTAATTTTTGGAAGTACAAATCAACTGGAATTAAGTTAGTTCTCCAGTTTTGATGTTTGAATATAGAAGTTCATCAATCTAAATACTCTTCAAGACTGCTGGTTCTGAACAAAGTCAGTACATATAAAATCAGAATGACTTCTTGGATTTGAATTTTGTGAATAAATTTCAAAGTCACAATTTTTCTTAACATTCTGAGATCTGGTAGTGCTCTGTAACAGAGCCTAATACCTAGAGTATGTGCAATTGAAGAAGACAGCCTCTTGACCTGTCAGTATGTACTAGGATATTGGTAGATGATAGTATGCATTTTAAATATGGGACCTGTAGCATGTATGAAGATCTAGGCTGTACTGTCTGTTAGCATCTAGAGTTCAAGTGTCACTGTGGTATTTTGTCTAGTCCTTCAGGATGCAGACTGTGTTTTGACTGACAGTTTGGGATTTTTTTTAAACTGAATTAGGATAAAGTCTGGTGTACTTTGTTTGAAATATTATCTACTGTAACCAGTAGATAGATCTGTCAAAAGAAAAAAAGGGTAGGTAAGCGCATTGTAGGATGATGGACAAACATTAGTGATGTTTCGAAAACAGTTGACAAGAGAATGGTCAATTGAAAAACAATCTTGATCATGCCAAAGTGTAGTTTAAATCAATAGGGGGAAAAAAAAATTCTAGTGTGTTCAGTTTGCTATTGAAAGAACAGATACTATTGTCCTGTCATGACTTTGATAACTGGAGCTCTAAAGAAAAATAGGTAGGCAGAGCTCCAATATAGCTAAGCTAACAGCAATAGCTAAAGTGCCTTGACAGCTCTGGAGATGAGATAAAGAGGTTCTCTGAAGTACCACATCTAGGGTGATATTTCATCCTGCAGCATGGAAGATAACCTGTTACCTTGTGTGAATGACACCCGTCCTCCCTGGCTTGTGAGAATATAATCCTTTCTCCAAGTTAAAAAAAGTAAACAAAACCCCTTCTGTTAAGTATTGCAAGAAAACTGTGGATTTTATGCTTGTTGTGAAATGTTGTATCCATCCCATGCTGGTCTTCTATAGCTGAACTTAACTGTATTAAACCCCAAGTCAACCACACTCTCCTCTCTTAATAACATTTAGTAGTGTTTTGATTTCAGTATCTTTCCTATTTACTGAAGAATGTCCTGTTGTGTGAAAGTGCGGAACTTCAACATTTTCAACTAAATGTTTTATCTTTTTGTTCTTGCCTTTGATAAGAAGGATTAGTATTTACTAAATTAGTGATTTGTGGCTGAACATGAATAAATCTGTTCTTCAGAAACATAGTTACCTGGATTTGATGCAAGACTTCAACCTTATCAGGTGCATCAAATCCACATCTAAAGATCTGTTGGGTTGTCATATAACCCATGGTGGTGATACTGGGGAATCCCTTTAGCGATAATACAGTAGTAATTCAAGAGGTATAGAAAGCTGTACTACAATTTCTTAGATGTTCATTTTGAAGTATGTGCAAGAGCCACTTCTTCTGTCAGACATTTTCTAGTCATGGTGATAATGAGGTGAGTGAAAGTACATGCTTTTAGCTGCTGCTATTCTTCGAATCTGGAATGATACAGTCATATTCAATTTAAGGTAATAAAACAAAGTACACTGTCACTGAAGTACAAAGTGGCTTCCTTTTCTTGAAGGTGCTCACTAGTCCCCAAGGGGAATTTATGAAAGTCCTAAAAAATTTCTTGTCAGTGACTTACTGCACAAAGTTGTGCTTCTGCTTTCCTATTTTATCTCCACCTTTTTACCCTCATCTTGTAAGTCTTAATGTTGAGACCTATTTAGGAAAAGGAATGGCACGTGAGATGCTTAGTTAATTATGGTGTAGACCATACTGTTGTCCTGCAAGAATGTCTGGTTATGCCCTTATTGTAAGGAGAATATTTTGTATTCACCACACCAGTGTAAATTTTCAAATAATCAGTACTGTAATCTGAATAGGTTTGTCACTTAAACTTATTTTTTGGGGGACAGGGGGAGAATTAATTGTTATAGATGGGTAATAAAGTTTGAGACATCTGTAACTACGCTATTTTGAATTTTGCTGTGTAGATACAGCATTATTTTTACCATGTCTCTTTCCTAGCCTCCCATTTTGGTCCCATTTCTGGTGTATATTTTAATGGTTATTACTGTGCTAGCATTAATTTTGTACCTCACTGATTTCTGTGGCCATTTTTTTTTCTTACACATAAAAAGCTCCATCTAAGTTGCAAAACTTTCTTTTAATTTACCATGGCTTTGAAATGTCTTTGAGAAAAAGCAGAATTCATCTTTATTTTCATATCCTGCCCTGTCCTGGGCACACTTGCTCTACTAGGATGATACTACATTAAGTTGGTAGCAGATTAGTTTTGTGCTGGCAGTGTGCTCTGGATGAAGTAATCTCTGCAAGCACCTGAGATCTTTCAATCAAAAGGGCATCAAGATTACTAGAAATCGGAACAGATAAAGCTTGTTATTTTTTATAGGTATCTACACCAAAGCATGAATTCCCTATTTAGTTACTTTTGCATAGCTTAATGGTGTAGCTGCTGCCTTAAACAACAATATGGGGTTTTTTTGAGTTCAAAAACAGCTTGCAGAAATGTTGATCCTCTGGGCCTAGGGTCTCTGCAAAGAACTTCGCCATTCTTTATCCTGGGATTAAAACCATGTGCTGAATAAACCTAGCTATTAACAATCAGCACATAATTTCCTCAACCCCACACCTTTTCAGGTCCAGGTCCATGGCTAGGCCACCCCAGATCACGTTCTCCAGTATGGTGTGGTGCCCCAGTGTACAATATGCTGGTGACATTTCACACTCCCCCCCCTTGATCTGCTGGAGCCAACCTACATGAGTAAGGTAAGTCCATTTATTTTTCAATGTTGCTTAGTTCTGTAAAGTTTTTCTTGTATACCCTATGTATAATTTTTAATCAAGGGCAAAAAACTTTACAAAACCATGTGCTATTGAAAAAGGACTTGTCCTTAAACTATAGGCAGCTCAGAGATAGATGCAGTGTCACCAGCATATTTAGAAATCTATTCCCAAGACAAAACAGAGAACGTTGCAGGTGTTGGTGACTTGGACTCTGTGCGTATACTCTAATAAGAACACTTTTAGTTATTTGGGGAACTTATGGTAGGTTCCATATCAGATTTGGAGGCCACCTTTTCTAACTTCTAGTTGGTAATTTGTTTTTTTTTTCCCCTCTAAGGAACAAGTTTATCTATGACATAACTGCAGGCAGTGGATTTTCTCTTGGTTAGTGCTTGTATTTCACATGCAGTGTCTGCCACGTGACTGAATTTCTTCTGTGTGACAGGGGGTTTGTTTTGGTGACATATAGAAGAGCAGCAGTGTTCATGTATTTTGGATATACTTGCAAGATTTTATTTTAAAAGGTCAGCAGTAAGGAGCACAGACTTGTAGTGTCATCTGCCCAAAACTGAGACTTCTAACACTTGGAATGTAGCATCTTGAATCTGTCAAACTTTTCCAAAGTAGGGATTGCAAAGGAGAAGCATTAGCATCAGTTTGGAACATCATTTTGTTTTGTTGAGATTTTTAATCTTGCGTTTAAACTCTTGAATCTATTCATCTCAAGTCTTCAAAGTAAAAACTTCCTTCAAGCCTTGGAAGTTGTTTTACCAGGGTATCCCCTTCCATTTCTGTTGCTGCTTTGTTGGCCCTTCTCAAGGCATGGACCTACCTTATCTGAATCTGAAGGGCTCCTTTATTCCTTTCTTGTGGTGCAGTATTCTGTTGCGAATCCCACAAGTAGAACTTCTGAACTTTAGAGAAGTTAATATTTATTTTAGAACTTCAGAATTTATTTCATGGGGTTGTTCAGCTTTGAAAGAGTTACTCCACTATTTTTAATTTCCGTTTTTTCTTCTTACATCTGTGTTATCCTCTGGTGTGTTTCACTTCAGGTTTTTGCAAGCTTCTGGTTGTGTGTATTGAGCATTTAGGGTTAAAAAAGCTCCATCCTTGTAGCGTGCTCCTTTACAGTTGTTACTGCAATACAACATGCATATAAGTGTTTCCCTATTTCTTAGTTAGATGGGCAGTAAACTGCCCCAAAAGTGGAAGAAATGAAAATTCATGAGGCAGTTAAAATGGAATGGTTAACCTGCAGCTCCAAAAATTTGCTCCAGATGTTAAGAATAACTGTCGTTTCATGGAGATGTAATGCATATATTTTATCCTCAACTATATGGTATTTCTTAAAATGTCCTGAATTCCTTCCATGTACTGTGGCCTGGATGTAAGAGAGTGCATTATCTTTTTAAATGTAGATGTTGTAAATCTAAAAAATTCAGTTAAGTGTGTGGTACACTTTCTTCAGTGCAGTAGAAAACTGTGGGGAACTTAATTTCCTTGAAGCTTTTTCATATATGAAGGAAAGCATTCTTCTGAGTAAAACCAGAGAGGTATTGATGTATAAAGTTGACACTTGTTAACTAGATATCATGCCTGTCAATAAATACTATTAAATTTATTTGTCTTTGTAGCATTTCATCTAGACAGAAGAAATTCACCACCAAACAGCTTGACACCATGTCTAAAGATTCGCAATATGTTTGATCCAGTTATGTAAGTAAAACCAGTTACCTATCTATACTTCTGTATTTTTTGGAAGGGTCCATTTCTTTCCTCTGAGAGGGGTTTGGCAGAAATGAGTAAACATGACACCTTAAAAGAAACAAATGGGTTGTTAAGAGGAAGATTCTTTTTTTTTTTTGTACATCTATGAGGAGACATAAATAATCTTGCTGTTGGTCTTCTGTCCATTGTCTTGCTTTGTATTTTTGGGTCATGTCTTGAAGAGTGTGGCATTTGTTTCAACTACTTGGAGCAATGACCAGTCTTTCTCCATTTGTTAATTTTGTAAATGTTCAATTATATCGGCTGACAGGGGAGACTCATGTCGCCTAATAACAGACTGTAAGGGTCTGAAGTATGGTTAAGTATTCTGGAGTATTTAGACTGTTCTAGAACTTGCACAGTTTGCATTTATAAGGCTGAATTTAAAAAGTTATTACTTTGTGGCAGGGTGACAGCCTAGTTTTGAAGCAAATGGATTTTTGTAGTGAGAAGGTTTTAAACAAATCAGTGCAGAGTACTGGCTTCTAATGCTCAAATATAATTCTAAAGTATGTACCATGTATGAATAAGTAGCAAGCCTTGTTTCACATGCCAAGATTTAAGGAAGAATAATTTTTTGGTAGTCTTTTAAAGGTTCATCCACTGTCCTGTTAGTATCACCACTGGCTGTGGACTAGATCACGTTAGGAGTTGGGGATTAACACATAGGTTATTGCCAGCTAATCCTTTCTAATTTTTGAAGCCTGGTTTGTAGAGTGCAAAGAGATACAGTGACTCCAATAACTCCTCTGAAGTAATTTATTCCTTGATATGATTATATAAGGGAAAAATGAAGATGCTGTGCTGTCTTACAGAGTAAAAGTGGTATGCTGATTGCGACTGAAGAGTATGAGAACTTTGGTGGAAAATAAAAGCTATTGATTAGAATAGGGAATAGCAGGAAGTAGGAGGACACCAGAGCACGGACGTTAGTGATTGCAAAGTTTGGATGTATTTCTTCAGCTCTTTCACTTCTGTTTCTAGCCATACTTAAATAATTTTAGTTTTTTGCCTTAATAATTGTAAAGCTGCTAGCTAATTTAGCTGAGGACAGTGATACCCGTAGCATAGAGAAACACTCTAAAACCTGTTTTTCTCAATGGCTTTAATACTTAATGACCATCATGAGCAGAGATGCCAACTATGGCTTCTTTCATAACTTCCAGGTTGCAGTAGGGTGAGCAAGACTGAAATTTTAGGCATTGTTCTTGAGGCGAATTGATCCTCCTGTAGGAGGTTGACATAAAAGATGAGATTTACTGAGAATTTTGGGCGAGGTCAACGTCCTTATTGTCATGTCCTTATTGTCCTTGCTACAAAGGAGACTTCATGAGCTATGTTGGTTAGTCTGAGTAGTACTGAAATAAATCCATTCCTGGAGCCTCACTGTAGTATTTATCGGTATGCTGTATTGGTTACTTTCTTGTTTCAAAATGTTAGCTGTTCAAAATGTCTGCTGATAATGGAACCTAGTAACTGAGATATTATCTCCCTCTAATAGGCTATACCTCTGCTGTAAACGTCAGTGTTTTTCAGTACTGACCCAGTCTGTGCCCAGCAAGTGCATTAAAAAAATAGTAAAATTTATAGACTGGGAGTTGTTCTTTTTAGACACTTCTCTTTAGTGTCTACATCCAGTCAGCTATTTGAACAGTGCAACTTCCAATAAATGCACTTTTTTTAGACCTTTTCTTTTAGAAGTTGACCTAACTCCATTACTGGACTGCTGGATTATAGTCCTAGGTGGGATACTTCATCCAGTTGCGTATTGCACGCCCCAGCCCATTCCTCTTCCATGAGCTGTCTTGCAGAGGACTGCTGCTTAAGGATGTACTTTTTATCACACCTTTGAAGTAAAAAACCTCAAAACTCTCAGTGCAAGACAAACTACTTTATTGAACTGCTTGTGTCAAAAGAGGAAGGTGTTTATGTTCTGAAAGGAATGAATACCTTCACTGACTTCCTGAAACACAGACTGTACCAGTGTATGTGGCCAGACTGGCACATAATGTTTTGACATTTGCTATGGGCGCAAGGTATGTTCAACAAAATTAGATTTTAGCTGCTCTTTAAGTCAAACTATTGTATACTAACAAATGACTAGGTATGCCGGTAGCTGGTAAAAGCAGCCATCCATAATAGAGGTCTTGTCTCTTGACCTGAGAATCATCTGGGGAATATACCACTTGATTCATATTTATCAATGCTAACAGTAAATAATCTTTCTACTGCCAAAACTCAGAAAACTTACCTGGACATTCCCTTAGACCACAGCAGCAGGCTTAAACTTGGGTGTATGTTCTAGGCATTTACTATTTATTATGCCAGACAGATCTTTTTTAAAATACCAGTCTAGGCATCATCTGGGTAAGCCCGTTTTAATGTTTCTGCATCTACCACCAAGTCAGTAAAAAGACTGGTTCACAAAGCACAGGTAGCGTTTCCTGCAAGACTCACGTTGACAGCTGATGGAACATACACGTGCAGGATCAGGGATGGGCAAGTCATTCCTGTTGGGAGCCTTGGATTTCCCATAATGGAACAAGTTAGTTGATAACTCATGATGTTTCATGTCCCAGGTCTGCAAAATACAAAAAGCAGACTAGACTGGGAACGCACTTCTGCTTGATTTGCAAACAGGAAACGAGCACTTGGGAGTAATGCAGTGACTTCAGTATTTGGGAAGCATACACAGCAGAAAAGAAGGTTGCATACTCTTAACAGTATGATCTCTTCTTATGGTAGCGGGCTTTCTGCTGATGATGCTGTGCTTCTCAAGAAAATCTGGACATGAGTCCTGGGCTGGGAGAGAACACAGCAAAGTCAAGATTTCATAGAATAGTTTGGGTTGGAGGGGACCTTTAAAGGTCCTGGCTTTTGCAACTTGGAATTACTCTATTTGCCTAACATCCTGAGCACAGCATTTTACTTAGAAAATACTGTTATTTACACTGTTAGAGACAGGGAAGGAGACTTGTATATTCCCCTCATTTTGAGCTAGCTAGTAAAAAGAAAACACTTTTTTCTTCCAACATGAGTAGGGTGCATCTTCTCTTAACTTCTGCAGGGTTTTAAATTTTAGGTGTTTTCCCTGGAAAGTCTCTCTCTGTCGCAGTAAGACCTTCATTTGGATCTTCTTTGCACCCTTGTGTCCCTCTCCCACTTCTGTTTGCTTGTTTACATATGATCTGCCTGTGTAAGGGGCTTCAACTGGAAAGTCTGATCCTCTAATCAATCAAGGTCAAATGACAGAAACAAATCTGACATTCCATCTTGCCAGAGGTCCCTCAAGTGTTGTTAGGTCTTGTTCAACAGATTAACTTCCCTACGAACAGTCCATCCACCGCTACATTTTTTTTCCATGAATAAGGAGGAAGGTAGATCAAATATTTCAAGAATTTTGGCCTTACGTAAAGAAAATTCTTTAAAACTACCCAAAGCTCTTGATAGTATTATTGAAAGAGTAAGTTCATTGTTTTTTGTGTAAAGACTATTCAGGCAGGCTTAAAGGTGTATTAAGGCTGTTGAAATTGTTTTCCCTCTGCTTCAACTTATTTTATTAGGACCAGATAGTCCTTGCAGTACCTACACAAAAATACATACTTTTCTACATAGTCTTTTCTATGTCTGTTTCATAGTCTACATAGGCTTTTCTAATGATGTACGTAAAGATTGAATAATCTTTACAATAAAATATTTTTTGTGAAAAGCCCCCAAAATGGGAATCTGATTTTGATAACTTCTATTTCTGGATTTAGATTGGCATTGTTCTATCAGTACCCTATGGGACGAATGCAATTTGATGCTTTGTTTGGGACAGTGAATAGCTATTTCAGTGATGAACGGTGTCTGAATAGCTAAAAAGCTTCTTCAGCCTGCTGAAGCCCTACATGTAATGTTGCTTCTGTGACTGCTGGTAGAGGTGATACAGTAAAGGGGCAGAGGCCTTTGTGCTGTTGTCCTCCCCTGCTCTTCCACTGCAGTAGGAACAGCCCAGGAGTGGCCTTCTCCTTGGGACAGCGGCCAGCCTGTCCAAGCGGGTGTGGGAAGATGAGTTTATGACTGCGTGCAGTTTCAGAAAGGAAGGTGATGGCAGGTTGCTGGAAGGGGAGGACAAATCCCCTGAAATACAGATTATGCCTTTTTCATTCTTAGGGTTGAATTTTCTAAAGTGGACTGTAGGACCCAATTTACTGAATATTCAATAGCTAAAGCACTAAATCTGTCCCAAAGGCATTTAACAGAAAATGATGTCAAGTTACAGAGGAATCAAAGTCAGTGGGGAAGGATGAGATTGTTGTGAATGTTTAAAAAACGATGTGCTTAATTTTTCCTTGTTTGCATAGGGAAATAGGTGATCATTGGCATCTAGCAATTCAAGAAGCAATCTTAGAGAAATGCAGTGATAATGATGGTATTGTTCATATTGCTGTTGACAAAAATTCACGTGAGGTGAGTGTCTTTCCAGTAATATCTTAATGCTTTGTTTATCCTTGTCTGTTGGACTTAAAAAAAAAACAAAACAAACCACCACCCCCCAAAAAAAAACAAAAACAAAAAAAACCACCACCAACCCAAACTCCTCTCTTTCTTCATGCAGGGTTGTGTATATGTCAAGTGTCTCTCTCCAGAGTATGCTGGAAAGGCTTTCAAGGCATTACATGGCTCTTGGTTTGATGGTAAGGAATGGGCCTTTATATCAAAGCATGGGTAGAAATGACAGAAGATGGGTACAGTTGGAGTTCTTTTAAATGGTGAAATATTTTATATCTAAAGTATTAAGCTGTAACAAAAACTGGATCTTTTTAGTAGTCATCACCCGGTAAACTAATTTAAGTGTAATGTCATGTTTGTGTGTATTACGTCCTGAAGCAAAATGTCATAATACTGAACTAGAAGGTTTCTCTTTTCTTGTTTCTTTGCCTCATAGGAAAGCTGGTAACGGTAAAATACCTGCGACTAGATCGGTATCATCATCGTTTTCCCCAGGCTCTTACTTGCAACACTCCACTGAAGCCATCAAACAAACACATGAACTCTATGTCACATCTGCGTCTTCGGACAGGCACAACTAATTCTCAGGGAAGTTCCTGAGAAGACTTTCTACAACTGCTAGGACTGTTACTTGCAACAGGAATTTTCCTGTTTGGCTGCCGTCTTCCTTTTTTAGTGCTTTTTGTATGTAATACTTTAATGAATTAAATAAAAGTTCGAACGTTCCAGAAATCTTGTTTCCAAAGGGACTTAGCAATGAGGCAGTAATACTGAGCTGACAAAAAAAGAAAGAGAATTGCTTCAGGAAGTTTTCCGGGGCTGTAGTAAACCAATGCATTTAAGTTTTGCATGAGGAATACACAATTCATTATACATTTGCAGATGTGGTGACTGTATTTTTGCACCAAGAAGTGTTTTTGATAATACAAAAGCATGGAGAAAAGAAGACTTCCTGTATTTCCATAGTTTCCTGTGAAATAATCTTGTGGGTATTTTGTAACAACCAACCTACAGTTCCTGATGGTGAATAAGTTAAAAATTTCTTTTTCAGTCAATATTAGTTTTTTTGTTGCTGTCTAAGAATCTTTTACTGCAGCTAGGGTATGGGGAAGGTTAATCTGGCATTAGTGGTTTCATATAAGCGTGAGGGGAAAACGAACTGAATGCGGATGTACTAGGTTTTGTATATAAATGTAAATGCTGGTGGTGGCAAAAATGGTTGTGTTCTGTGAGGATGTCTGCATTGAAGCAGTGAATAAGCTTCCTATTTTATTCAAAACCTGATGTTTTATATGGTTTTGGCTGTTCCATGACAAGAGGCCAAATACCTTAAAGTGTTAGATACAGGTTAAATATCTTTTATAAGTTTTATATTAAAATACCTGACTATGATTTTATGTGAAAGGTCTGATACCAATTGTAATGAATTCCAATTTGTGAGCAATAAAGAAGCAATTGGCAGATACTGGAAAAATATTTTGTGAAAAGCTGTATTTATTATTACAATTGCCAGGGCTGTGACAAAATACCATTGGGATTAAGGGACTTCCCCAATACATTATAACTTGTTTTAATAAACCAGTTACCTGTTAAAATTTTAAAAGGTACATACTTCCTTGCAACAATTTTGGCTGATGTGAACTAGAAGTGCCACTGACAGTAAATCTTGCGATTCCAAGCTTGTAAATTTACTAACGTTTACCTAAAGTACAAAATTGTTGCTGAGAAGCTTAGTTGCAAATCTAAGATTATTGGCTTTACTAATCCCTACTCCTACAACAATTTTATCTAATTATCCAGCTAAATATCCTGTAGGAGGTGAGACTGGAAGCACACCAGTCCCACAAATTTTACTGAAACTCACTTTACTTTGTAGATATGATGGATTTGCAGCATGAACTTGCACAAATAATGCACGTTTTTCTTATGGTTAAGTAAACATGATGCACACTATTCTGCAACAGAAAATCCTATTGTGCCTTACCTTTGTGCTTTTGTGGGCACCATGTTTATTATTGGAGAGTTTGTTAACGGAAAAATTTTAAATCCTCAGTTTTATGTCTCAGATGCTAATGAATGAGTATATATAATATATAATCAGCCATGCAGAATTCTACTTACCAAGGATAAGTACATATTTTTGATGGGTAAGTAGATTGTGCCAGGTCTGGTAGATTTTGATGAGTTTTACTATATACATATATGTATATGTATAATATACATGTATATGTATTATATATGTATATAAACTAATTTTGTTGTATTTGATGTGCATCATAGTGATTTGTTAACCTGACCTTAGTGACCCCATCTTGTGACCTGTTGCAAGAGTGAATGTAAAAATAGTTGTGGCATTTTAAAAGGTCGCCTCGATGCAAATGCATCTATCTTGCTTCTAAAATATATTTCTTGTAAACACTGTACATTTTATTATTGTAATATGTACTATTATGCAGCTTATTTTACCTTAAACTGTTAAGTTGACCAATATCCCTTCCTGCAAGACAGATGGGAATGTGTATAATACCTGAACATTTGAGAAAAATCAGATGTTTGTTGTAATTTGTCACCCTGTCCTGTAAAAAAAAACAAACAAAAAAACCAAAACAAACTCGAATTAAAGGTTTATTAGGGGTTTTTATATGTGTCTCACCTTTTAGATACTTGGATGTCTCTCTGACTTGAATACTCTCTTCATCTGGGGGGGTGAGGGGGGAGATGAATTCATCATAGCCACCCAACTTTTAATGTTTTTTGGCATTCCAAGCTGAACAGGTGCAGCTGTGAGCTGAAACACACAACTGAGCTTCACTCCAGTGTCTTTGTCAGCTCGAACTTTGTCCGGAATTTGTACACAGGGAGTGCAGAGTCATTACCTTCATTTCTGAGTTCCGGGGGATCGGTTACGTGACCGAGGTGAAGAGCCTTAGCCTTGTCTTTTCAGCTTACTTCTTGTATTTTGGTAAGACTAACAGAAAACATAAGCCTTTTTTCTGTCATTACATTTGTACTATGCTGTCCTAAAATGGTTGTATTGAAGGGTTGTAGGGTAGGAGGACCAAAGCAGGCTCTGCAAGCCTGTTATTTACATGCATTTACCCAGCTCGCTTTTAGCTCTTCCCTGTGGAAGAGGGACAATTTCGCTCTAATTCCGTGTCGTCCATCCCTTCCTTTTTTTTTTTTTTTTGTTTGAAGATATGCAAGGTGGGCATTAAGAGCCGTCTTAATTTCGCCGCTTGTGATCAAGTTCGCTCGGTCGCTCGGCTCCTGGCCGGCAGCGGGAGCCCTGAGCCGCAGCCATCGCGCCCCGCGGAGCGGCGGCTGCCGCCAGGCTCTCACCCCGCACCCCCACAGGTAGGTCAGGGCCCTTCGGGAGCCTTCTTCCTCTCCCCCGCAAGAAAATTATTTGAATTTTTTTAAAAAAAAAAAAAAAAAAAAAGGCGAAAAGCTTCTCTGTGTAAATTAAAGGGCAGCGAAGCTCCGGGCGGCATGGGACGGGGGCCCGGCCCTTTCCCCCCCCGCCGGCTGCCTGGGCGTAGGCCGCCCGCCTGTAGCTGCGCCCGGGGGCGGCCGCCTCCCCGCTCTGCCGGGCCGGGCCGGGCCGGGCGGGTGTCTCCCCGGCCCTATGTTCATATTTGGCGTTGGCCGCCGGTGCCCAGGAATTTCCCGTCATGCTCCCGGGGCGGCGGGCCCGTCACCGCGATCCCGGGGGGGGGGGGGGGTTGTGCTGCGGCCGCCCGCCCGCTCGCTCCCTCGGGCCTCTCCTCATGCGCGCTGCGCCGCCGCCGCCGCCGTTCCTTTCCGCGCTCTGCCTGGCGCTGGCGGCCGCCGCAGGAGCCGCAGGTAGGAGCCGCGTCGCCGCGGCGGGCAGCCGGCCCTCCGCCGGCCCCCTGCCGCCGAGCCGCGGGGAGGGCGGGCCGGGGGCTGCGGCGGGGGCGAGGGGAGGAGCGGCCCCGGCGGCGCCGGGCCGGGGGGGAGAGGGGGGGCCGGGGCCGCACCTGCCGGGGCTGTGGTGGAGGAGAGGGGGGGGGCGAGGAGCAGGGTCCCCGCTGAGGGACTCCCCCCACCTCCCCCGGGCCGTGCCGGGGGCTGGGGTCGGTGGTGGGGTTCATCCCCCTTTCACGGAGCGAGCCCCTGACAGGGTTTGCCCGCCCTCCCTTCATGCCGGCCGCCGCAGCGCCTGAACCCCACGGCCGCGGTCGCGCAGAGCCCAGGCTCCGGCTGTCCCTTCGCCGTCGCTGCCGCTTCTGCCTCAGAAACGAGGTAAATAGTTTCTGGGATGTACCGCGAAGGAGTTGGCTGGGGGAGGCTGCGCTCGGCCGCGCTGCTGCTGCTGCGGCCGCCGGATCGGGGAAATGGGGCTTCGCTGGTCAAAAAAGGAGCTCGAAACTTCGCGTTCGCCTTCAGAATTCGGTGACCTTTTTGTTTTGTTTTTTTTGTTTTGTTTTGTTTTGTTTTTTTCCCTGAGGGAGGTCAGGGTGATACGCTCGGGGGGGTTGTGACAAACACAGGTAGAGGCAAAGAGAATAATTTGTTTCTTACTGTCCCGTTTCCAGGCTAATGTAGCTGTACTTGGTGCATCTTAATATTCCTGGAAATAGAAATGAGGCTTATTTAAGCTTCCTGTAACGTTTGACAAATTAGCTACAAATGCTGACCTTTCTGCTTGAGCTGGAACTCCAGTCATCATCCCCTTAGCGTAACGCCTGTCACGAAGGCGCGATGATCTTAAATAGGGGTAACTGCATATTAAAAGTACCAAATCTAAGGATGGATAGCTACAGATAGTGCTAAATGCCTCTGGTTGTCCAGCGATAAACACCAGATCTCTGTAAGAGTTCTAACCTTAAACACAGCTTTTAAGAAAGTGTAGAGCCTTGGATTACGTATGTCATGGTTTCAGTTCTTTCTCTTTTAAGCTTCCCGTTGTTACTATTAAAATGGTTCTGAAACTGTGCTCTCTTGAAAGGTAGATGTCAGAATGAGATATCTGCAATAGGCAGATGCTTTGCCTTACCGATGCGGCATGTTTATGGCAAGCGGTCTGTAAAAGGAAGACCCAGCTCCACTCCCACTGTGGCACGGTGCCATCCGTCTCAATCCAGCGTTTAATGCTCAGAATTTGTCCTGTTTGTGTTTTTGCCCTCGCTGAATTGACACAAGCGCGTGCCGTCTTATTTGCTGATGATTCCCAACTTTTCATTGCGCTGCTGCGTGCCTTTGCAGTTCGTCATGATCCCTTGTCTGCCAAATTTGGTTGGTAACAGTGCCCTTTAAGTCTGATTCTGGAAGTAGTTTCCATGTGGCTTGTCATCTTAATCAGACGTTTGCTCATAGTTTCTAAAAGAATCGCCTGCCTTGCTGTAGACATGGCTTATTTTAGAACAGTATTTCTTAATTGTCTTTTAAAATTTATGTAGGGAATTAAAGATGGTGAATAGCTTAACCAGAGTTACTAAATAATCCTAGAATTCCAAGATGAAATAAGGGGGTTTTATTTTTAAACAAAGTTCTGCATTGATTTCTCAAGCCCACTAAAGTTGGTGGAGTTAAGCCATATATAGTTCAGTCCAGGATTTGGTTGGTCAGTCCTTTTCCTGTTTGAAGTTCCTTGGATCTTTATAATACACATTTGTAAAGACTTTTTAGGAGGAAAAAAAGAATTCTATTTTTCCCCCAAAAGCACAATCTTTAAAAATAGTGCCTTTGTATGTGGGGTAATGTTTCTATATTCGGTAGCAAAGCTATATAAAGCAGTTGATCCTCGACAAAAATAAAATCTTTTGACTGAATGACCTTGCTTATTTTTCCAAGTGGTTGTGGTTATACGCTCTCACAGGGATTTGGTTAATACAGATTTTTATGTTTGTACATAACAGAAGAATTCCTTATAGCGGGTCGATAAGGGAAACTTGCACATGAGGAAGAAATTTCGTCCTTTGCCCTGATATTTATGAAGGTAGGGGAGGATCTTGTTTACCTACTCACGTTTTGTCAGCTTTGTAAGATGATACTTGTCTCAGTATCGTTGGAGGTCCAGCCTATTTATTACATTAGAAGTGCAAGAAAATGGAAGTTCCCCTTTTAGGTGGATTGTTAAAGGTTCCTTTGTTATTTCTTTTAAAAAAGATGGGGGGATAGGAGGGAGAAGGGGGAGAGAAGAGATCACTCTGTTAAGGATTTAATCTTCTCAGCCAGAAGGTTAAGAAGTCTGCCTGTCTGCATCTGACTGGCATCGCTACAAGCCAGCGATGCAGTAAAGCCATCCAATTTTGAGATAGCTCTGTTGAGCTGCGTAATTCAAGTGAGTGTGTCCTCATTACAGAGCAACTCTTAAGCTACACGCAACATTATATTAGTCATAGGTGGGGAATCTGACCCTCTTTTCCCCTTTCTGTTCTTTTTCTTTTTTGATTAAAAGCTGCAGTTTCGGCAGCAACGGGGCTATGAACTTAAGCTGTGGAGGCTTTAGCTGGTGGGAAGGTGGGATAAACTATCAGCCTAATTATAGCTTGGTCTAGCCCTGATTTGTTTAAAGGTTTCTTAAGCCAAAAGACCCCTAGAAAAATGGACCCTCGAATTCCTGATGTATTTATGATGGTGTGTTTAGGAATTACTGTAGAATAAAGTCGGGTAGGGATTTATCTTTCCCTGAGTAACTCTGAAGTCGGTATGCTTATTTTGGAACAGACTCCAAGGCTAGATGGAAATAGGGTGTTTCTTGCTCTGGAATAATCGTGTCCATACATGGAGTTATTTAGAGGCTACTTTCTCTACACAAGCCAGAGGTCTTTAAAACATAACAGCAAAAAACCTGCCAGCTTTTGGGGCATTTATTGTAGTGTCTGATAGACTAAGAAGTGGCTACAGGTTAACTTTCCTATCTCTTGCTCTTGTTGCTTCTGTAAGATTGTATTATTATCTTTTCAGATCCTTCATTTGCTTCAGAAGGATCTTAGGTTCTCAGTAAATTATTGATATGTACTAGCTAAAAAAAAAGAGCACAAAACTAAAGATTTAAGTCGTCCTCTGTGGAAATTTGTGAATGTATAACCAACTGGCAGTGTTTTCAAAGTAATTTCCAGCCAATCACTTAAGAAAAGGAAGAGAGCGCTTACTGCATCATTACCTTCTACCAGAAGATGAAGAATGTCATTCTGGGTTTTAACAGGGATTTTTGTGTCCTTAATCTGTGAAGATGGTGATCCTTATGTTTTGTCTGAAAATAGCGTAGAAGAATTCTTTGGGAACCCCATTTATGGTGAAGTAGTTGGAAATTATAATTTATCTGCTTAGCTCCAGCCTTCTGGATCTCATTTAGCAACCTCAATTCCAATAGCATTATCTGAAAACCACACAATCTAGCAACTGGTACTGGGAATAAAGAGGCTTTTCTCAGTAAGGACTTTAAGACCTGAGGAATTGAATGATACTAGTCCGAAACAGGCAAGAACAGTGCTTAAACTTATAAGGTGCTAACACGGTTTTGCGGTCTTCACAGACTTAAGTTACAGTTTAGCATTGTTTTGTAATATGATTAATAGCATAAGTACTTCTTTATTTAGGCTGAGCAGTGGGTTTTACATTTAAACATGATCCAGCTTTTGAGTGTTGCACAGACAAAGTCTAAGGATGGGACTTCTGCAGAGCTCCCCAGCTCGCTCTTTCCTTTCAGTAGCATCTGAACATTGGGATTAATGATTTCTTTGAAATATGAGCAGCAGCTTAGCAAAACGTACATAGTGTTCTAACGCATTGTTTTGTTGGGAAGTGTTACTACATCCAAGAAATCTTAAGAGTAATGTCGTGCATGGCATTTGGAAGTGTTTCCCCAGGGGTCTCTTTAACACCGTGTTCTTCCAAACAGGGACAACGCCTTTGCGTTTCACCTGATGGAAAACAAATCCCTACTACCAGGGAATAACAATAGCGCTGATGGAAAGTAACTGCCAAATGCCACCACTTTCACTCCGACTGCACAATGAAAATGGAAAAAAAAATAAAAAATCAACACGAGGAACCTTTGCAGCTTCCTGGGGAAGTGCTCTGTGCCAGCCGTCGCCAAAAGAAAACAGCCCACAAAGTGTTCGGTCTGGCTGAGGGATTGCCCTGTTCTTGTTCCTCTCTGTTCCCCGGTGGGTGGTCACGCACGGGGAGGGTAGGTGATTTTAACCACTTCGAGGACCTGTGCCGGGGGTTGGCTGGGGTGAGGGCCGCATGGATGTCCCTTTCAGTTCATGCGGCAGGTGTCTGACAGCGTAGTGAGTCTGGCCTTCAGTTTCCTTGCTGGTTCAAGAGCAAGCATTGGTTTGATGTAAAGTTACTGTATGTGCTCAAAGCGGCTAAGAAAAATAATTAACTTCATACAAGCAGGCTTTGCTGCCTGAGTCAGATTGTCACCATCCTGCTGCTGGGAGGAAGCTTGATATTGAACATAAAACCAATGCAGATCCCTCCTTACGTGTCCTGATGATGAGCAGTCACAGCTTATATACCCAGTTCAAGTTGAGTTTGTACTATTGAGTGATGCAGCAGTGCACTGATCCAGTCTTACGATGCTGACACGCAGGCTTGCAGATCAGATTGGTTAGGCTTCTGCTCCTTCACGCCAACGGCACCGTCAGTAGCCGTAGCACGAGTCTGAGGGAGAGAAAGGAGTAGGACGGGAACAGATGCATAGGCTGCCAGCTCGGGGACAGGCGGAAGCGTTGAGGTGGATCAGCCAACTGTGTGAGGTTAAAGCCCTGAGATACAGATTCAGAAACTCCATAAATGCAGTGATTTGGGTTTTCTGTAGCTGTATCGTCTGTGCTTTTGAATGACTACAGAAAATCAGCCCTGTTGGTCGAAGCCTTAGTATTTAACAGCTTGCTGCGGGAACTGTACTTTTAGACTGTAGCCTCATTTTTCCCTATTTTTTTTTCAGGATTAAAATCAGTGTTTCATTAGGTCTTTTGTATATACAGTGGAAAAATACTCTGTGCTGACAGCACACCTTTTAACATCTCTTTTCGTAAGAAAAACCAAGTTGTCTGTTCTGTGTGCTCTTGCTTTTACTTGAAAGCAAGCACACCAAGGGACAAGATCTCCACCGACTTGTGTAGCGAATTAGTGGCTCACTTGGGAAGGGACTCACCGGACGCTGCTGGTTTCTAATCTTCTACAGAACATGGCGTCCCTCATCCAAAACCACATGGCAGCTTTGCTCCTTGCCCCTGAACTCCAGAGAGATGCTGGATTGTACTAGTTGTTGAACCACGCTGAGCAGGATTACAAAA
The DNA here is from genome assembly GCA_017639485.1 of Pluvialis apricaria. NCBI lineage: Eukaryota > Metazoa > Chordata > Aves > Charadriiformes > Charadriidae > Pluvialis > Pluvialis apricaria. Next base: position 184,250,832 of record CM030007.1, on the reverse strand, counting down.
GAGACTTTGCAAGACCCTAAGACTCTGCCTATGAAGTCCTTTAAAATGTGAAATGCAGTAGCTGTCTGGGGGAAAACAAGCCTTTTTTTTTGCTCTGTTACATATGAATTACGGAGTGGTACATTTTTTTTAACAGCAGTCAAGTAATAACTATGACAGTAATATAGACAGTGTTAATAGCCGAGTGATGTAATGCTGTTTAAGACAAGATGCAGGTTTTCAGAGCATTATCCCATCTCCACAGTCACTTTTGTAGACTAAACAAACCAAGTTCTTAAAAAATTTTTGCGAGGATTTGTTTTTCTGAACCACTCTTTTGTATTTCTCCTCTGGACTTTCCTCAGTTGTCTCTGTCCTACACCCAATGCAGCAGGGTATTCCAGCTGACACCTCACTGCTGCTGAGGAGTGCAGATTCCTCTCCAGCCCCTATTACGTATTATGCTTCTCTTTTTAATAAACTCCAGATTGTCATTTGCCTTTTTTTTTTTTTTTTTTTTTTTTTAATACTTTGACACTGTTGGCTCAATTTATTGTCACTGTAACCTTGACATCCTTTTCTGTAGTACTGCTGCTGGTCTGGTATTCTTCCTTTTGGTTTTGTGCATTTGAGCGTTTCTTTTAAAGTCCAAATGTGGTTCTTTGTACTTGGCTGTATTGAATTTCATCTTACTGATTTTTGACCATTTCTCCAATTTCTTAAGACCATCTTGACTTCTGCTCAGCTCTTTAGAGTGCTTCACACTCCTTGCAGGTTGGTGTCACTGCAGTTTGAGTAAGACTGCTTGCTGGGTTTTGACCCTAGTCAGTAGAAGCGCTGAACGAGTGTATTTTTTCAGGCAGATCTGCACCCATGTTATTCTTGATCCCGAATGAAGGTACTTTTCCAGTTTGCTCTATCAAAAAGTATTTTATAGTTGTGATCTGTTGGATTTACTGCTTTCCTCCTGCCTGTAGAATAGAAGGACAGTATGTTGGTTGATGGGCTTAGTTTTTGGCAAGTCAATCTTGGCGGCTTATTGCTTTCTAATTTTCAGTTGCCTGTTTATGGATTTTTTAGTAAGTTGTTTCAGAAGCTTTCTGGGTGTTGAAGGTAGGCTTATGGCCATGTAGTTCACCAATTGCTCTTTTCTCCCTTTTTAAAAATGGACATTGTCAGCTTACTCCTGAGCTTTTGGAAAGGCAAAAGCCTTTCAAAAATCCTCCAAGGTGCTTGCTCCTTTCTGAACGATTGCCCCAGTTTGTTTCCCAAACACTGTAGGATAAATTTCCTAATCTGTCAGAGGAGGAAGAGCAACTTAGACAAAGGTTGCAGGCACACAAGTTAGCTCTGTCATCTGGGAATATAGTGATTCAGCATCAGTGTGCCTTATTTCTGATAGTCAATCTCATATTTATCCAGGTAAAGCATGTGAAGTAAGTTCCTAAGAGTGAGAAGGAAAGCTTGGTAGATCTTGATAAAGCTTGCTCTCAAAAAAAAAAAAAATGCAGCTTCAGCAGCTATATTGACAAGATATTTCATTACAGATCCAAGGGACTGTTGTGTTCCACTGACGATTTGTGTGCAGAGGAAGGTCTGTGCAACAGATTTCAAAGGTTTGAAACTAGTCACTGCAACTACTTCATACGATTATCTTTGTTGTTTCTTAAAAAAATCCCTCAAATATACTGCCGTGGAAGGTCATCTGGGCAGTCATCCTATTTCCAACCTGATAATCTGTTTTGTGTGTTGCTTTCTTTGTATGGGACTACAAATAGTGAAATTTGCAGATGGCCTTAGCTGATCATAGTTTATGGTTTATTAATTTTCTTACGTGTTTTGCCTAGTAACAACATAGCATTTCCAAACATCTAGGTAAGTTCTATCTCTGAATATCTAAGTATACATATAAATGTAAGAGAATGAGAATCTTTCTGTACAAATATACCAATGCTATAAAAATAACATACCGAACACATATATCAGAATTCTGACCAGTAATTATTCTTTCAAAAAACCTTAAGGTGGACATAGAGCTGATAAGTTCCTTTGTTGTTTTATTTTTGATAAAGGGTGCTGAAGGCTTGCACGCTCAGCACTGAGATGTGCTGAAGCGAACCGTGGGAGGGGAATGGGGCTGTGCTGGGGACCGAGGATGCCGTGGGGGCATGGCTGAGTTGCTGAGGAGTTACTGATGTGTCAGTGAGAATGGTGTGAAATGTCAGGACCAAGAGGGGAAAGAGGGACTCCCGATGTTTTAAGTGTAGGATTTCCTTTTTTGGAGCGCGAGTCCAAGTAGGACAGAAACAAACTGTATTTTGGGGCAAGGCTTAATGAAGTTTCTGACAGCAGGCTTCAGCAGGAGGGGGCTGCCTGTGGGTGCCGTGCTCTGCCTCTGCTGAAGGAAGTGGAACAGATGTCACTTTTAAGAACAGATTATGCAAAGAAAACGTTCAAATTTATCTTAGAATATTGAACCAGATGGGAAGCTGAACTACAAAGCCTTGAGACTAACAAAAGGCTGAGGGAAGAGGAGAACGAACTTGGCAGCTGCATTGATTCCCCCGTAACCCTCCGAACGAGAGGAGCTGAACTGAGCGGTGTGCCTACCCTGTGAGCCAGCTGTGCGGGCACGGGCAGGCCTGGCGCCTGCGTTTGGGGGGGCTCCGGCAGGACTGCGGGGCTGCTGCCAGCCCTGGCATCAGCGGGCAGGCGGCATCACCCCTGCCCACAGGTGGCTCAAGGCCGAGGCAGCAGGAGCTGATCCTGGAGGTAACTCCAGTATTAGCCCTCACTCTAACAGAGCAGGAGAAAGTATTTATGTTTTTTTCCAAAGGTGAGTACTTCTTGCTGTGCCAAAATGTTTTGCGTGGTTACTGTTGGCTACAAGTCCAGCTGGCAGGTGTAGGATGAGTCTTGTCGTCTTTTGAATGCATTCAGGGTTGGGCAATGTGAATTGAAAAGCTTTAAGATTTAATATTTTCAGGCAATTAAAAGAGGTGGAAGAGACACCTTCACATTCTGGACGTTTGAGAGAGAATTCAAGAGAAGGGAAATAAAGCAGGTTTTAAAGTAATATATTTAGCTAGAATTAATACTTCTTTTGTTCATTAATTGAAAAATAACTTTTGGATGCCTAGAGGCGCAGATGTTTGTGCCGCACATCCAGTATAGATATATTTAGCTAATTGAAAAACCCAAAGTGCTAGGTTTGTGCATTTTTAAACTGCCCTGGAATGAAAATCGGAATTCAGCTACACAGACTCCAAGTAACATTTTTCATTGAAAAAAAGTTTGTCTTTGGACATTTTCTCCTGTAAGAAGGAAAAAGAGTCCTGAATAAATGTTTTTATCCCTGTACTTACCTGAACACAGGTAGATGTACATATAATCCTGGTTATTAAATAGCGGCTAAAAATTTCCTGTGAAGTTACATATTTTTTGCTAATCAACTTACTTAATGATAGCCTAACCGAGTGAAGATTTGCTTTAAGAAAATGGTGTTACAGAAATTTAAAATAAAATTTAGCTAAGTTAATCCGCCTTCTGCATTAGTTTAAAATCAGTCTTTATATTTGAATGAAATTTATTGCTTTTAGGACAGAAATAGTTTTCTTTGCTCTCACTTTTCAGTCATTGACATTCAGTATTAACTCATCTGATTGTGCTGTAAGTTCAAAGAAGATTTAAAGAGAAATACTCTTTCTTTATTTGCTGTAGTGTCTTCTCATGGCTATTCACAAAAATAAAAGTACATCTCTGACTAGGGAAGAGTTACAAGTTTCTGTTTTACTTGATGGAATTTTATTTTGGTATGGATTAGATGTATTTTTTTTCAACTGCATAAAGGTTCTTTGGTTTTAGGACAGTTAATGTTACCATTACAGTGTGTGAGCCATTTTTTATGTTTTTTTTGTGCAGTATCAGAATTTCTTCATGCTATATTTTTTTTAAACTATTTTTGGATAAAAGACTGAGGGTTTCTTGTATATTCATAAGGCTGCTCTGCATACCAGTATGACACAATCTGGGTGATCAAAGGTACATTTTTAAAGAGTGCTTTTATTCTGTTGACATATGCATAGACTTCTGTGCGCTGAGGATGTTATTTGAAGGATGTTGCTTGAAGGATAACTCATGAGACTGTGTAATACCTAATTTTATGAAAGGGAGATGGCTCCTCTCGGTGGTGATGAGTGGTATTGTTTTTTAGAGAAAGCCACGTAGAAAATTTGCATGTAAGGGAGACTGCTGGGGAGAGATTGGCACCTATGATGTCTTTAACTTGAAATGCTTTTCTAGTAGCTGAGATGATAAAAAAAGAAACAACCAACCTGAATTGGTCTGAAATGCAGTCGTGCTAGCTAACTGAGCGATCATAACTAAATTTTGTAAACCCCATGCTTCACTCACAAGCTTTTTTACAAAATATGAGACGATACTCAGGTCTCATTCACAGGCCGATCTAAAAAATTTATTTTCTCATGTAAATTATAAAAATGCAGGGAGATAATTCAGCCTTCAAATGGTTTGTGCTGAAGAACTGAATGCTGAGTGAAATAACAGAGGCTGATGTCTGGGGAGGATGCGGGTCTGCGTGTGTCTTTTGCACTAGAAGTTTATTTTTCTAGTAGTTTATATGCACATTAGGTACATATAAATGTAGATAGGTATTAGCACCAACGACTTTTTTCAATTAAAAGAGTTTTAAATATCTTAAAAATCTGCTGGCCATAGACTTACTGATTGTAGTGGGAGGTGTCCCTGCTTGTGGCAGGGGGGTTGGAACTAAGGTCCCTTCCAACCCAAACCATCCTATGATTCTGTGACTTGTTGGTAATTTCCTATATACACTGTAATAACCCCATGGCATGTGATCCTGCACTGAGGATGCTTTAGTTTGCTGCTGTGGCAGGGAGCGTTGTTTCTTTGGGGTTTTTTATTACCCGATACAGATTTTACTCTGAGAGCTCATTAAATCGGAGGCCAAAACCACAGCTGAAATCACAACTGTTTTTAGCTCTCACGTGTTCAGGGACCTTGTCTCTTTCAGTGGACTAGTAAGTGTCATTTCTACATTTCCTTAACAGCGCCTCATAAAACAGGGTCATCAAGTGTAACTCATCTGCGATGTTTCAGAATTCAGCTCCTCTGTGCAGCAGAAGTGGCAGCTTCCTTCACACCTCCCGCACCGCAGCCCGTCTGTGCTGTGGGGACAGGAGTGCACGCTCAGCGAACTGCTGCGGGGCTGCTTTTCAAACGCGTCTCATTTTTAGGAACCAGTGAGACAAAGCTCTTTTCAAAAGAGCGTACTTTTTCGATGCTTAAGGTTGGAAGTCCGGTTAAGTCATATCAGTTCTCAGCTGGAGGCTTTCTCTTTGCTTCATTTTTATGAGATATTCTACCTAAGAGAAACGCTTCATATCACCTATCTCTTGTGTGTAGTTACCCAGGCAAATAAGCTTTGTAAGCCGAGGAAGAAGTCTGCTAAGTTGCAGAGCACTGTGTAACACAATTTAAAAGAACTCCAATTCCAAATGATGTATTTGTTTAGTCTTCAAAATTAGTCTTTTTTTTTTTTTCTTTGAGGAGTGAAAACTGATATAAAATTGTTTCAGAAAAGCAGTACAGAAATTCCTGTTGAAGGGCTTCTGTTCACTGCTAAAAAAGAAAGTTGTGTTTCACCTTCTGATAAATGATGTGTGGGATTTGTCCTGAATTAAAAATTGAGAGAAGAGAAGGCTTGCTAGCTCTGCTGTGTTGGTAAGCTTGACAAGGCAAATATTGGTGGAGAGGGAGAGCATACCTACTCAAATCGACCTGATGGTAAATAGAGGTATGATGTCTTCAGTGCTAGGGTACCTCTGGGATAGCTCCACCCACAGCAGTAACACAGAAGTTTTTAAACTTTGTTTTTTCTTTTGGTACTGAAAATGATTTCTTTATTGGTGAGCAGCGCAAAAAGCTTTCAGGCTTGCCAGTAGGAATTGTTAAATTAAAAGGTTATTTCCAGAACACTTGTATCTCATCATCTGAGCACCAGAAGCAATTAAATCTTTACCACTGCGCTGGAGAGGACTGCCTGGAATGGAAAAGATTAGATATTTTTCAAGATGTTGAAAGGATCGTGATTCTCAGAAAAGACCCATTTAAGAATAGTTTATGACCGTTGCAGTTATAAACTCACTGCCGTAAAAGGAATGGGCTGCATGTTGGCAGGCTACCAAGTCCGGGAGAATGGAAGTGCAGCTCCGCGCTATTTTAGTGCATCAGATCTGGGAGGAGCAGGAATGGACAGAGGGAAAATCCCAATTGACCTATATTTACTCTCCTTTGGGAAGTATTGCCAGTCATAACTATTGGGAAACAATCTGCAAATGACAGATGTGTGAGCGCTTACAAGGCTCAGAGACTCGCTGGTTTCTGCCCTTAGCCCAGGATCCTCTTTCAGCCCAGGCCTGGGGACTCCTGATTTGTCTAGTTTCTTCCTCTCCTGGGGGTCTCTCTGCTTTTTCTTGTCTCTCCGCAATTCAACTTTTGCCATTTCATCCGTTGCCCAGAAGGCTTGCAGTGTCTCGTCTCTACGCTAATGAAATCTCCTTCCATTTTACACCCCTCCCTAAAGACCAAGCCAGGGTCCCTTGTGCATGGACCCTCTTAACTTTTGTATTACTGAAAAGGAGAATTAATTAACTCCCTCCTCCGCTTGTACTCAGTGTAGCACAGATGTCCTCTTCATCCCCACTGCACGAGGCCATGTCCTTTGGCTGTTCAGAGGGGGACAGTACCACTGCCCTGCTGTGTGCAAACGTTACGTAGTAAAATAAGGAGAATTCAGCCTCACAGTTCTCTCCTTCAGGGGAGCAGTTGCAGTACAGGGAGGCATTAATGCGCTTTTTCCCTTCTCGTTTTTCAGGAGGGTACAGCCTTCAAAACCCTCTTTGTTTTGATTATCCTCTGGTGTCCGAGGCCTTTTTAATTTGGCCCCTAGACACACCTCTGGGCTTTAGTTACACCAGCACACCAGTAGCTTTGTTGCCAAACTGGTTTTTCGCTAGCTGGAGAGGGGAGCAATGCAGTGACTGGTTCAGCATACAAAAAGGGGTGTTCCTCTAAGGGACTGTGAGCATCCCATCTTTGGCAGCTGATGCCAGAGCGAATGTTAGCTCAATTCAGTAATTAAATGAAAATTAAATACAGCTCTTTGTTCTCCGCTCAGATGTAGTGTTTTTCTTTTATAAGTATAGATCATTTTTCTATTCTGGATAACCACTGTAATATAAAGGCGAATTCACAGACATATGGAGCTCTACCTCCTTACTTAGCATATTTTTTTTCTCAACAATTGAAGTCAGCGAAATTATCCTGAATTGTTTGCAAACGTTTCAGAATCTAATTTATTTTCCAAGATTTTAATGGTTATTTTATTGGAAAGATAATTGCTTTAGCCTGCACAATAATCTAAAATCTATTGTGGGAATCTTGTCTCTCTTAGATGTAGAAGCAAAGTCTGGGTAATAAAGCTCAGACTAGAGGCTGCACTCCTAAAAAGATCTGTGATTCACCTCAGCGGGAAACTTAGACGCAGCCTAAGGATGGAATATGGAGGGTGGTTGGTCCCTAAGGCTTTGCTTGTCACTGTGTATCACAGAGTGGGACTCAGGGAGAGCAGGTGAAGAGTGTGTGTTCCCACAATAGGGACAGCAGTGTTTCCATGCTGTCTGATCCTTCCTCATCTTCTTTTCCGGCTTTCTTCTATTTCTTTGTCTGATCTCAGCCTCAGGACTTTTCTTCTTCCTCCCCTAGTCCAGCTGTGAAAGTGATGAATATAGAAGATACTGCTACTGAAGCTTCCCAGCTAGAACACGAAAAAGATGCATCAATATCATTAATAGACTGGGCCACGTTACCCCATTTCATGTGATAAAGAGGGCTGGCCTGTGGGTACCCTAAGGAAGCCGTGGGGCCTGGGGAGGGCCTCCTGCGCCCCTCCAGCTTGAGCAGCCACGGTCCACGCTGTGCTTGGTGTGCCCGGGCAGGCGTGCACCCGCTGCAGCCCTGCTTGCTGTACAGCTGCAGGAACAACCGCTCTAGTTCATGTTGTGAGGCGTTGAACGTGCTCCTCTGTTAAGCGCTTTTCTGTTTCCTCTGCAAATGATCATTCCTGTGAGTAAGGGCTGTTAAAACATCTGTAGCTGGATCTGACAGTATCCTAAAGCATGTGTGAGCCAAACCGATACTTGAAAATCTCTTATGTGTTAGACTATGTGTTCTGTATTGCGGAAAGGTGTATATTTTAGGTTTGAATTTCTAGGATAAATACACACAGTTCCTATGGGAAAGGTTTGAAAACCAAATCCAGAATAAGAGAATACGTAACATTCAAGAAAGCAAAAAGGTTGGAACTTCGCTGTTTAGACTGCTTTCTAATGGTAGTCCTAGCTTCAAGTTTAAAGCTTGACGTTTCCTGGTTTTCCACTCAAATGTTATGAGGTATGGCAGTAATTACCTCTTTTATCAGGGCACAATGTAAACTTCCTAAAAGTAGACTGGATTGCCATTCAGTTTGCACATTCCAGCACAAACAGCTATGGAGAACATGCTTTAGTTGAGAGTGTTAAAAGTGAAGTGGCAATTCAGGTCTAATACTTCTGATTTCTGTGGCTGTAACTGAGCTAGTATTGTATGAGGGGGAGAAAAAAGTAGAAGAGTATATGCAGACAAGCACACAAGTTCAATACTACAGTTCTTCTGTAGACCTGTAAGGCTAACACAATTAGTTTCTATTAAAATGTTTTATGCCTCTTCGATAAGCCTTTGAGAAGCTTATATTCATAATTATCTTTATGATGTTTTGCTGCATGTTGTTGTTAGCTGTTAATGATTAAAGTATTTTACTCTCATCAGATAGTGAGCTTTTGCAAGGTATTTTAATAGCGAATCATGAACTTGTGAAGACACCTTGTCTCCATTATCAATGGATGTACAAGCACAGGAAAATCCAGAGCCTGAAATCTCTCTTTAAAGGTGAATTTCCAAAGGTTTTGTCAAGTACCTTTACAATTTTGTGCCGAATGCTTCAAATACAGTACAATGCATTAAAGCATGCAGTTGTCTATAAAGCACAAATGCATATTCACAGGGTGTATGGTTTCTGAGGGCTGAAGGCTGCCGCCTCATTGTTCTAGCAGGCTCTTGGGAGGCCAGGACAGAAGGGGTGGTTACCCCAGGCAGGGGGGTATATATATGTCTGTGAGGAGAATGCTTTGTGCGCTGCGAAGGGTGCTCGTTTCAGGATCAGAGATCTTCTTGAATCGGAAGGAGCAACTGGAACTCTTCCCTTCTCCTTTCTCCAGTAAGTAATCGGCAGTCCTCATGCCCTTGCTGAAGAGTTTTCCTGCGCTTCAGTCTCCTGCCACCGCTGGCAGCTCCGTGATGGTTATTGGATCAAACCCCATTAAACATTTCCTTATAAGTTATTAAATTGCCTTCACCCCTCCCAACCACCCCCCCCCCCTTCCTTAGCACACACCATGACAAACCTAAGACATTTAACACACACAGTAACGTCCCTAAAAACTATTGCAACAAATGCAGTGCAGGGAGCAGGAGAGACCAAGGGCTTTGGCATCAGCAGAGAATGTGTTAAGGGAAAATGACTAGGGAGTAAATAACAGTTTAGGCGCAGAAATCCATGATATACTGAAATACTTGCTCATGTGGTTCTCTCTAGGCTGCACTTTTTGTTCTGCAGTGCCCGGTCGTTGCTCTGTTCTGTCTGCTGAGTCTGGCTGGCAGCAGCTTTAGGGGAGCAAAAGCCAAATAAATAAATTTTAAAAATCCAAATTCTAAGGCTGGAATAAATGTATATATTAAATATTCCACTAAACTTTATCAGTGAAACATTTGGTTATAGTTTGATTTACGTAAAAATAATTAATTAAATAAAACCTTCGCGAAACAACGGTTTGAGTTTATTGCTGGACTGGAGAAACTTAACAAATAGTAATTCAAATTAAACTGTTAATGTAACACACGGGTATAGAAGATTCACAAGCCTTTACTGTCTTCTGATTTCTGGTTGTTTGGGTTTCTCCACTGTGGCAGTATTTTTGCTCTTTCGTGTTTTCCAGTGACATAGAAATTCCTGACATAAGAGCCTGGCTCTCTGGCTGGCGTGTACCTATCTCTAATTGTTTCCTGCCCTCAAAATGGGGCCAGACACTTGGGGGGGGGGGGGGGGGGGAGGGAAATTGAGGAAAAAATGTAGAAGCTTCACACTATTAAGGTCTCATTATTGGGGCAAGAAAAAACCCGATTGTTCCCTTAAGAATTTGTGTTATTTTTTAGTTTACTTGTAAAGGTCTAAAACTTCACGTTTTTCTTGTGAGAGCTGGGATTCTCATGTAATTTTAGGAATTCTGGACCTGAGTTGTCGGGAGAAACACTGAATATGGAAAAACTTAAACCAGTAGTGTTATCAGCTCCCGAGACCCTTGATATTTGCCTTACAGCTCTTAAAAGCAAGATGTGATAATATCAGAATTTAATCTCCCAAGTTGTCCCTCCCCCAAAGAAATGTCTCTAGTTGCAGACAGAGGTTGAGAAAACATAACCTGAGTAGGTACAAAGTTCTTAATTTCCGAAGGACAAATTTGACAGACCCCCTACGTTACTTTTTAACAAATTACGTTTATTTTGGGGACGAACTTGTGGTTTCTGAATGTTTGCAATTGACAATATAGAAGCTCTTAAAAGCTGGCGGTACTTTAACAAACATCAACATGAGGATATCAGCATCCTAAAAGGACGTCTTGCCTGGAGTTACGATGTGTATCATCCTCGCAAAAGGCTCCTGAAGCCCACCGAATGACATAGTTACTGCTGTGTTTGTATGATCTGTGTTCAGAAGATTTACAAGTTACCTCTGAGCATGGTGTCTGTCTTACGGGAGCTGGACAGATGAGGGATCCGCGCTGGCACATGTTGTGCTAGGCTAAAGAGTGAAGTGTGGTAAAGGGGCTCCAAGAGGTCTGGTGACACTGGGGGACAACTGTGGAGGAGCCAGCGGTGTCCTGGGTGTTGCAGGCAGTGCAGCAAGCAGCATGTGTTTTGGGGGAAAAAAAAAAAAAAAAGAAACAAAATGACCAACCCACCAAACAACAAGGGATGTATACATAAAAAGCAGCATCCCCTTCCCTGGATGGTGAGTTTTGCTCTGACCTCTCCTTGAAGCATCTGTCCTGCCAGAGAAGTGTCACACTGCAGCACTGTAATAAAGATGTGGAGGGTGACAAGTCTGGGTGGTGGGAGCGCAATGCTGCGCTGCTCACCATGGCTCAGGCGCGTGACAGTCACGTTAGCACAGCGCTGTGCCCAGGCCACTCGGCCCCGGCGCTGGCGAGGTGGGGCGCAGTGCCGGCAGGGCTGGGTTCCCCTCAGGGCTCAGGCAGGCGCCTTCACCACCAGCACAGGGTCTTTGCTTAGCCTGGAAACGTCTGGCTGTGCACAGCGCAGGAGTTTGAACCGCCCGCAATGATATTTCCAGGATGGTCTTTTCTTCCCTTATTTCTTTGCCGTGCTCTGGCTGTTCCCGGTTAGTGAGTCTGAGGTGCAGACCCAGTTCCTGAACCTGGTGAAGGCTATGGCCGAGCTCGCGTCTGCGGCAGGGAGAGCAGAGGAAAGATCTTCGCCTGTCACAAGGATGTTGCCCTCGTTCCCTGTCAGCCCGTTCTCTGTGCCCGTGCAATCAGCAGAGCGGGGTGTGAAGCGCCTCCAAACCGAATGCATTAATTGCGGGGAGATTGACTTTGCTCCTCTCTTTGCTGATTCTTTATCAGCAGTTCTTAACGCTGGTCTGTCAGCTGCCCAGGGCAAGGCTGGTGTTTGTGTGCCTGCAGTACCTGGCACCAGGAGCTCCCCCCCCGGCTTCAAACTACTGGGCATTGCTGTAACCTACAGAGTAAATAAAAATAGCAATAACCTACAGAGTAAATAAAAATAGCGATCAAAACATCAGCAATAGAAGAATAAAACGTTAACTGCAATAAAATACTTTCATGAACGCTCAGTTATATTTTATTGGGCTTTCAGGACTTATATATCCTCTGAGTCTTTATGAATACTTGAGACTAAATAACAACATTTTGGTGAATGCTGAAAAACTTGACATTTTCAAGAGGTCGGGATCTATTTTATAATCCTCGGGAATTTCAAATAATTTCCTTTAAACTGTTGACACTTGAGGGAGTTACAGTCCTGACAGAGGAGAGCAGGGACGCGGTGGTGGTGTGGGGGGGTCACTCCGGGACCACGGAGGAACACCTCTGCGGGCCGAGGGATGCGCAAGGGGACGGCGACACGGTGCCGACCTGTCGCGACACCTGCTCTGAAACAACCGCCGCGGAAGGTCACTCTGCTGAGAGTTTTGGCCGAACCAGCCTCTCACGAAGCCCCGTGGGAGGCGGCGGCAGCCCCGCGGCCGTGGGTGGGCACACCCCCCCTCCCCACCCCGCCCGCGGGGGCCGAGCGGTGCGGGCCGGGGCCGCCAGGCGGCGCTGCCGGGCGCGGGCGGGGGCCGGGGCCGCCGGCGGGGGGCGCCCGGGGCCGGCGCTGGCGGAGCGCGGCTCGGTCCGGCGGGCGGCGGGGCGCGGGGGGCGGCGGGCGGCCCCCCCCGGGGCAGGGGCGCTCCTAGCGGGGCTGCGGGCGGACCTCCGGTCGCTCTTTCATTAGCCGGTACTCCGCTCGGGAGGGGGGTTATTATTTTCTATTATTATTATTATTATTATTATTATTATTATTATTATTATTATTATTATTATTATTATTATTATTATTAAGCAGCTCTGCGGTCACTCGTGACGATGACATGTTTATTTCTGCGAAATGGCTCTCTCGGGCTGTCCGCCGTTCAACGCCCACCTTCTCTTCCCCCGTCCCCCTTTGCCGCCGTTCAGCAGCACAGAGATGTTTGGGTTTCGCAGCGAGCTCGGTGCGGGGAGGTCAGAGTTGAGGCGCGTTAATGCGAGTAGGTTGCCAGCAGATACGCTCCGCAGTGGTTCGGTAATACGCGTGGCTGGGCGCTACGGGCTTGTTCTTCAGGATGAGACCGTGGTCAGCTTCTCCCCGGCTTGGGGGGGGAATGCCCGGGACCAACCCCTGCTCTGGGCCCTGGCATCCTGCATGCGGCCCTTCTGCTGTGGCACTCCAAAAAAAGAAGGAGGGCACCTGGGAGGAGGGTGGGAGTCCTGCCCTGCTGCTTATTAGCCACTGGGGGCCTGATGCTGCTTCCACCAGAGTCCATGAGAGCTTCGTTATTGACTTCGGTGGGGGTTGGCTCCAGTCCCCGATGCCACATCATCTTCTGAAGCGAGCTGTGGCTATGAATGGCGGGGCTATAAGGCAGCTGCGTTTCCTCTTTGCTATCGTGGGTAAATGAAACAATTAGTATTCATGCATTAAATCCTTCTAAAATAAAATCTTGCGACTGCCATCTCTCTGTTTGCTATATTTAAACTGGCCGGAAGATTGTTTAAATATATCTCATGGACAGTTTACAATGCGAATTATTTCCTGCCTTTAAAAAAAAGAAGTCGTGGTTTCAAGATATCTGGCAAGTTTATTACAATGAAATGTCACGCTCCTCAAACAAGTCATCAAAAGAACAGTTTTTAGCAATGACTGGTTTCCAGCATTCACCATTCAGAAATGTTGTGGAGTGTGATTTTGCTTTAAATAAAATAAATAGAAGAGCCTGTACGTTTGATCTCCCTGGCATTCCTGGGTGTTCAAAGCAGGATTCCTGCTATCCAGCTGAGGTCCTGTGGTTTCTCCCTTAGAACCTCCACACTTGTGACCACGTAGGTTGCTACCCTGAGTCACTCCAAGTTAGGTATCTAAAGCAGCTGCTGCTGTGAGTGCTTTCTATAAAAATTACCCCTCCCTCTCGCTTGGTAGCATAGAAAGTTGTTTCACTGAATACTATGTAATATATATCAAAATATTAGGAGTGTGTGTGTCAGAAATGAGCTAAACTTACTAAGAAAAGTGCATTTAGAATTGTAGTTCCATGTGGTGGTCTCATAAAATTGTAAGCATTGTTTTTTCTGTGAATGTATCTTAACATTTTTGATGTTTTAATTTGTTCTCATCTTTTTTTTTCTTTTTTTTTTTTTTTTTTTCTTTTTCTTCCCTACTCAGCTCTTGCCCCTGTTCTTTGCCTCTGGTTTTGTTGGTGAGGAAATCACAGTGATGTCTGCATTCAACCTGCTGCATTTGGTGACAAAGAGCCAGCCAGTGGCCCTGCGAGCCTGTGGGCTTCCCTCAGGTTGAATGGGTGCTGCTTGTTGTGTCATGCGTAATGAAGGCCCTTTTAGGAATGGGTGTCTCTGCTGCAGGAAACCATGTGCTATGGGTTGCTCTGGTTTGTTTAAATTTTCATTTGAACCAGAAGTTTGTTTGCTTTTTTTTTTGGTAAAAGTCACTGGTTTGGGTGAGGGTTTTCATATCCTAGGTTTGAGGATGCTTGGAAATGCTCTCCAACTTCCTTGTCCAACATATTCTCTCTCAATTTTTATATTATTTTCCTCATTCTTTGCACAAACAGTGGAATGAAATTGAAAATCAATTGTGTTTGATGTCATTTATGTTTGTTTTTTTAAAGATGCAAAACAGAATTTAGCATATGGATTGCTGTTAAATCATAGGACTTAAAAATGTTTTCCAAAATGTTTAGCGGTGTGCTATAGTTACACTCCATTTGTCCCTTTTTACATTTTTATTATGAATAAAATATGTTGCACCTAAAATTATGTACAAAATGTGCCCAGAATTTAAATGTAATTCTTTCATTCCTCTGACAGCATATTCTTTAGTTATGTGACACTTCTCTAAAGAAACAAATGGAAACATGCAATTTAATGCCCAGATGCAGCTGCACACTTCATATAATGTCCAGTTTCTGCCATTAGCTCTGTGAAGGGTGCCATAGGACCCCATCTCCGTGAATTCGTTATATCATGAAAACCTTGAACCTAATAAATATTTTGTGTTTCACTTCAACGGCAACAATATCTGTAAAGTCTGCATAATAATGTCAGCGTGCATGGTTATGTAGGAGAAAATAAAAGCTGCCCTGAGTTAATTGTGAACGTTACTAGGAATTTTCTCAACAGCCAAACAAAAAAGATACAATCCTGGCTGAGCAGTATTTGAAGCATCAAAAAAGAACCAGCTTGGGTGTTTGTACTACACTCACAACTGGTGCATAAGGGTGCAAAATGTTACGAGTACTTTTTCCCAGAGCTGGACTTAACAAACATATGGAGGTGATGTTTTAAAGATTTTTTTCAGTGATAAGACATCAGTTTTCAAGCTGATGGATTTTTCTAAAGCTGATTACACTTTATTTGAACTAAATCTGAGTCCAATTTTTGCAACATTTGTGTTCTGTTTCCCCCCACATGTGCACAAAATTCCCATTAATCTAGATAGGAGCTGCAAACACATATTGAGGAAGAGAGAGAATAGCCCACATTGTGTCAGCCTGACCTTGGTTTCCTGTTATATTTGCTGCACAGCCAGAGTTAAAATCCTAAAAATATAGCGTAAGCAAATTTCATTAGCCCTCATTATGCACCTTTTGATGCGTGCCCATATTGCTGATGTCTACCTTAAAATGGGGGTATTCGATCTTCTGGCCATTTTGTTCCTGCTCTGAAAAGAAGATCTCAAATTTGGTCAGCGAGAAACAGCCTGTGGGAGGCTTTTTCTGTCGCATACCTGTTTGTGAAGCATCAGGTTAGCTAGTGTGTCAAGTCCTTTTTCAGGCGCAATCCAGTAGTCACATTTTGGAAGAAAATCCTCATAACACTACTTCTTATTCCTGTCGCTTTGATCCATAACTGTGCAAACATTAATAGATTGAGTTCCACTGACTAGCTACTTAAAATATATATGTAATTTTTTTAATATATAATAAACCCAATTTCATCTGCTAACAGTGGAATAATATGCAATCACATATCTCACATATTTTAAGAGTAATCTAAATTCCCCAGATGCTTATAAATTCACGTAGCCTTGCTTTGCCTTTGGGTTGTTTTTTTGTGTGGTGTATTGAGGGGGTTGCAAGTAAGTGGTGTAGCATGTATCAAATTAAACATGGGAATGAGATCTAGAGCCAACATCTGCTTAAATGCCACAATGCACTGTGACTTTTACTTTTAAGTACACAGAAAATGCCCCGAGTTCTCATGACTTTTTTATAACATAACACTTTAAGTTAGTACTTTTCCCACCACCCAGCTCTGTGCGAGTTGCAGCCCTGCAACCATACCGCCATGCTATGTGCCCACTGAGTCTGGAATGCTGTGGAGTTTGGTCGTCTTCTGGTTGAAAGGCAAATTCCATACGGAAAGAGATTTTCTAATCTCCTGGAACCCCTGCCCCACTCAGCGTAAGGGAGCAAAGTGCCAGCAGAGCTGTAAATTGGGCTTTGAAACACAGTTTTAAAATCCATGCAGTTAAATATTTGCAGGACAAGGACTTGATTTTAAAGTATCATTTCAGTTTCTGTGCTTGGAATGGTATCTCTGTCCTTCCTGTAAGAAACAAAGTAATACAATGCAATATTTCCTTTATATGTAATATAAAGTTATGGTTGTAGATCAGAAATGAGTGATTTTTTTTTCTCCAAAAGTTAAATGAATGAAATAATGTTACGAGGTATCTTAGAATAGGGATGACCTTCTGTCTCTTCTTTGAAACGCTGTTTTGTAAGCACATGCTAGTTACACTGGATCAGTTGTGCTAGTGAAGTGTTTTTACTTGCTCTTTTTCTATTTGTATATTAGTGCCTGGAGTGCGGATCTATTCTTCCAAATTATATTTTAAAAAATATTTTTTTTTGTCTGAAGTTAGAACTAAACGTTTCAATGTGTGCAAACCTAGTGCACGGTTTGCCCGTAACATTTTTTATAGCTGACATGGTAAAGTCAGAGTGCGGGCAGGCACTCCCAGTAGATGGCACTAAGCATATGCTGTTTTGCACGCTAGCACTATATGAAAAGCTTCCCATTTAGGAGTCATTCATACATAAAGTACGCCCTGAGACCTTATGAACAATTTACAAGTATTTTAAGAAAAGCGTGAGCATTGAGAAAAATCACGTCAGTCTGTGCTCGTGCACAAACTACCTTCACATTGGTTCAAGGTTTCTTCATTTCCAGTAATGATTACAGCTCCGGTGTGTCCGTTGTGTGATGTAGAAGTGTCATTCCTCAAGCCCACTTTATTAGAGTCGAATACTCTAAATTTCTTTCTAAATTACTTCTTCATTTCTAAATGTAGGATGCACTCAGCACCTGCCAGGTTTTGTTCACAGAAATTAAAAAGTAAAAAAAAAACCACCCAAAACCACAACGAACACCCCCAAAAATTTAATGTAAAAACTACTTCAGCTTCTTTAGTGTATACCAGCAAGTAACTGATACAAGTAATGATTATACAGATTCCATGTACATATGTTTTCTGTAGCAGACCACCAAGCTATAAAGTAAAAAGATAGCTTACTTTGCTTTGCTGTGTCTTTTAATTATTATGAGTTCTCATTTCTTAAAAAAATCCTTTATTTCTTTAACACTTTGAATGTTGTGCTGCTTACATCACATTTTTTGCATGAGATAATTTGGCTTTTCCTCTCCTGTAGATCAAAGAAAATTATGGTGCTTGTAAAATTAAGTAAAAGTAATGATGAAGAAATTACAGGAGTAGACAGCATTTTTTTTCTGTATGAAATAATAAAGTCCTAGAGAATATTAAATTGTTGTGAAGTGTTTAATTACTAAAATAACTACTAGTACAAAACCATACTTTTCTAGGATTAGATGAAATTACAATACATCTGTATGAAGATGGTGCTGGGCATATGGTGTAAGTCTTTATTAAGTAAATGTCTATAGTATAGTTTCACATAACTTTTTTTATTAATTCTTTGTTAATTCCAAGTTTCAGTATGATGTCTTTCCATAAAATTGAAATGAATAGTTAGTGAGCAAAAAATTACTGAGGCTCAACATTGGATTTTTAGTAATAATCTCATAAATAATTAGTTTTAGGAGCAGATCTTGCAAAGTTACATGCGTTGTTCATATGCATTTGTCCCTCTGAACTCTGAAACTGCGCATGTCAGTGAAATTATCTGTGTGCGTAGTGTTTGCCAGATCTGGCTTTAACAACGAAAAGTCTAGAAAAGACTCCCGTGTGTTCAAAGTATGGTAGGTACTGTCAAACTTTGTGTAACTTAAGTATGTCTAATGTTTCATATTGTATGTTTGTATGTTCATTTCCATAATGTATGTTATAACTTTCCCATAGCTTTCCATAAAGTGTATCACCGAAGATGTACTATTACAGATGTCTCTTCACATGGTCTGAAAGAAAATAAAAGTAAGACTAATATGTTGTATAGCAAAAACCACCAGTATGGCTGTGGTTAAATGCCTGTCAATGTTTTCATTATAAATCCCTATTTTCTGGGGTTTATATCTTGAACGTAAAAATTTGCTCTGGGTTTAAATATGTCATACAAGGTCTCAGCTGGATGTACGTGTTCCTCAGAACTGGTTGGGGGGCAAAAGGAAAACTCATTTCTATGAAGCTAAATTAAAAAAAGAAGCAAATATCAATTTGGAAGAAAAATAGATTTTTAAACTTGAAATGTGGTCTTACAAATTACCTAGTTTACTACCCTCCAGCAGTTACGAGGAGTTGGATAAATGCTTGAAAAGAGTCTTGAAAACAAGCAGTATGTGAGCACAATAGTAAATAGCATGTGAAGCTGTTCATGTGTCATGATTATATAAATATCTGTGTGTATGTCTGTCTCCTAATAGATAGATGATAGTAGAATGCTGCATTATCATAGTAGAGCATAACATTATCATATTTTTGGAATGGCTTGAAAATGGGTTTTAAAAATCACGTTTGTATAGTTGTCTTAATAGGAGTATATTCGATGCTGTGTTTGCTTAAAAAATTATCCTGTATTGACAAATGTTTATTTTCTACAATAGTATTCAGTGTAGAATATCTTATTTAATACAGTTGAGCATGAAATGTATTTGTAGATACCTCATTGGGAGTAATACTGTTATTGTGCCTGATGCTTGCAAAACTTGGGATCATAAAGAAGACCAGAAATGCTTGGTTAATGTACCCTTTTTGTTTGCGCCCTAGGGTTTGTATCCTATTTTGTCCCCCTTTTAACTCCTCATTCTGGTGGAGTTTTGCACCCTCCCTCATCTGCTCGATAGACGGAAGGCGCCCGTCCCTGCCTCGCCTGGGTGGAGGCTCCGCAGTGGCACAAAGTACCACAGGGATAGAGAAGTTTTCTTGTGCTCCCAGCACCATGCACAGAGCCGGTTCCTTAATGTGTTCCCTGACAGATCTCTTAAGGTCATTTGCTTTCCCTTCCTACTCCCATAAAGGACCCACCACAAGCCATTTCTACCTTTCTTGCAGGAATGTTTTAATTCTGGGAGCTCATAAATTTCCTGCGTTCCATTCCTGTGCCCTCTGCTGCTCAGGCTTAACTGCGCTTTCTGCTGAAGTTGAGTATGGAAAAGATGAAGTTTCAGCACTAACTGCGTGTCTGTGTTTTAAAGGTTCCCATTAAAAGCCACTCTCTTATATTAGACTCTCTGTGTATAACAGGAGGTTTGAGAAGTCCTTTAAGGACTGCGTTCACTTTTTTCCCTTCAATTAAAAGCACCCCCTGGCTTTGTCCTTAGTCTGACGAGTACATGATGGAGGTTGCAGAGAAGAGTGGGATATAAAGGAGAGATGGCAGCACACAAAAAGGAAGGAGATTTTGGAAGGATATTGCTAAGCTGACAGAGGGCAAGTAAGAAAAGGTGCAGGATGGAAATGTGAACCCTAAAGTCAGTCAGAGTATGTTCAGAAGTGATGGAGGGGATGATCCAAGGGGGTCACTTAGGAGATGTATGAACTTGGAATTTGATGGTACATTGAACAGGTCTAGAGAGTTTGGAATGGGAGTCAAGCACCAGAGACATGGATGTTACCGTAATTTAGCTCTTAGGTTAACCACGGGTCACTACAGCACAGATCGTGATTTGGGAAGAAACAAGGAGTGGAGAGAAACTGTGTCCCAGAGATGGCTAAGAAGCAGAAAATGTTTGTTCTTAGTTACAAGCTAAACAGGTGTCTCATCTCGTGATTTCCTTCAAAAGAAGCTGTGTTGGGAAAGGGCGCCTGGCTGGGGTATGAAGGTGCCCCCTGCTCCAGCTGGAGGACAGGTTCTCGAGGGATGGTAGCTGCTGGCAGCCTAGGTCCTGCGCTGGCAGCTTTGTGCACCTCAGGTAAGAACTCCCTGCTCAACTCCCTGGGCCGGGTCAGGGAGTCCCAGGAAGAGCAGAGCAGGGGAAGGGCTTGACCGAGTCCTCTTGAAACCCTTTTACAGGGCTTGACCCTGTCTTCCTGACCCATAAAGCATGGCTGAACTTTACAGAAACATAGGGAAGGCCATGAGGCCCACAAGGGAAAGAAGTTGGCAGCTACTAACCTTTTTGGCTGTTTCTCTACCTTTAGTCCTGAAGCAGGTTGAGGGGGGAGGATGCTACAGTGTTTTCCGTGGTGGCCATAGCAGAGCAACAGCTGGACCACAGCGTGTTCCAGCCCTTCCTGTCCTCATGCTGGGTACGACCTTTAGTGCTTGGGGAGATGTGGGATGAAAGGCCACGGAGCAGGCTGCGCCTGCTCACGTCTTTGCTAAATGGGTTCCTGCACAGTTGGGGACAAACTCGAGTTTTGCAGGGGGTTAGATCTGGGCTGTTGTGGGGAATTGGAGAAGAGAGACCTCCCCCCACCCCGCTCCTTTCCTCCACCCCCATCCCGAGTATAGATTGCGGCACCTTGATTCTTGAAACGCAGTGCTCATTTCACAGGCCACACATCACTATTGTGGAGGAAGCAGCAGGAGGATTTAGCAACAGCCTGAATGCCACAATAAGCTACACACCACTGCGGGAACCGCTGGCAAATGCTGACTTTTTAATTGTTTCCGCTGCAGGGTTAAACCTTTATTAAAGCCGTGTGAATAAACTTATTTTGATGGCTTACTGAAATATTTTAAATGCAAAAGGTAGCATAAAGCACTCTTATTATTCAGCTTAATTCTGCTGTTATTAAAATGCCTTTCCATATGTTGTGCACCCTTTTATTGATGCTGACAGAAATCTACTGACCAGATACAGAGTGCTCAGTGTCTCTGCCTTTCTTGGTTTTGATTTAAACAAATGTAGTGCCTGTGAAAGGTGCTAGGATCATATCGGCAAAACAAAAGTCTCTTTATCTGTTAGGGGAGAGAGGAAGAGAAATCCATCATTATAAATGTTCCCTCCTCCGCTGCTGTACCAATAGATCTTGATCTTGTCTTGCCTGGTTTGCATCCAAGAGTAAGGCAAATAGGTCAGCTGCCCTGTGCACTCTGTCTTTGGCCATCTCAGCAGAAAGGCTAAGAAAAGTGGCAGTTTATAATGTAATGAGCTTTTGCCTCACTTAATTGAAGGTGCTGCTATTCACCAACGTCTGCCGAGCAGCGACATGCTCCCATTGCGATAGTACCGGTGAAGATGACAGCTTGAAAAGGCCTGGCCAGGGCAGGGTGAAGTTGGAGTCCTCAGTGGTTATAATTTGGAAAGGTTGTGAGACCAAGATTGTGGCTGGTAGTGACATTTATTTCATTAACGTGAGATAAGGAAGTAAAGTAGACATCCCTGGAGAGGACAAACGGAGCTGCTTTACTTTCCCCCTTTCCCACTACACAAAACAGTTCAATCTTTTTGTTAAATGTTTTTTACATGCGCGGGGAGGGGAGGCAGCTTCAGATTTCTTTTCCAGGGAATGTCTCTTTGGCTTGCGTGGCTACCTTGGCCACATAACCTGCCGCAAAGATGCTTGCAGACCTGAGGAAACAAGGCAGCTTCCGTTCCCAGAAGTGTTGCCTGTACTGGGACCACTGGGGATCCAGTACCACCTTCTTTGGAAAGAAAACGAGTGCACAGAGGAGATGCGTTAGTTGGGACATCGGGGTAGGTTGTTGTTTTTTTTTTAGTGCTTCATAAGGTGAAAAAAATAAAGGTGACAGCTCTGTTATTTGATTGCATGGGAAGCTGGCGCATTTGCAACGAAGGGGCTTGCCCTTCCCGTGTGGCCATGTGACCCTCCTGGGTGTTAAGTAAATAGTTTTTTTTAAAGACAGTTAATTTTTGGGTGGCGTTCTTTTAAGATAGAACCTGGCATTTGACCCAAAATTGTAACTGTTTTCTTGGTACCGGGCTTTCGGATTTTCAACGCACAATATAGTGGAAATGGTCTTCGCCCCATTACTCCTAATGCTTGCATGAAACTGCAAATGGTATTTCAACAGCAGGTGGGAGTTAGCTACCTACAGCAAGAAAGCAAAGGAGCCATCCCTCAGAGAAGAAGCACAGATCTGTTTTTCAATGTGTAAAACGTTTACCGTTTTTTTTAATGATGAAGTTTGGATTTTACTTAAACTTGACCTCTCAGCATTTCAGAGTTCTTTTGCAGTATCTATCCCAGTCAGCAGCAAGCATAGGCAATTTAAAATGGCTTGTGATGGGATTATAAAAAGATCTATCATGTCAAATACCGGTTTTGTAAAAGAGTGTTTTCCAATTTACAAGTCAATAGCATTGTTTGCATCGATTTACATTTTCAAGAGTTGGGTTTTTTTAACTAGATGAGCAGTTCCTGGCTTGTTTGCGGTGAGAGGACGCTGCAGCATTCTCCCAAGGCTGCAGAGTAGAGGCTGCAGAGAACAGACTAAACAGAAGTGAGAGTTGTGCGTTTGCCTTTTCCGAAGGACAGAGAGAGACATAACTGTAAACGAGGCATAAACTGTGTAAATGAAATTTGAAATAATAAAAACGAGAGATTCCACTTTTAGTAATACTGAGTGTTAGCGATAGCATAGGTAAGGATATTTATTTAAAGAAAAGTATGCAAATATTTTTTAACCTTGCAGAATTCCTCCTAAGGTCAGTTTGAGATAATTTACCATCAATGACAAGGTGTGACCCACTCGTGAGCGGACAGGCTTTGAGGAGAGATGCATACTTAGAGCCAGATCCTGTAATCTGATTTACATTCGTAGACCTTTATGTAGTTGTTGGAGCTATGCGTGTTCTCAAGGGTCTGCCCACACAGGTCACATTGCAGGATTGGGGCTGGGGTGGTATATGAATAATAAAATGCGCTGGAAGGCCCCTACAAAACTGCTTGGGTATATTAAAAGAAGTAGTACTGAAAACTAGAAGCCCGATTTATTATATGGCTGTGCTCTGCTGGAACATTTGATCTTGCTGTATTTAATTCAGGAAGTCTTAATGGTATGTGCTCAGTGCATGACTGTAATGTCCATTAATGCTAGTGGAACATAAGCATACGTAGAAGGGGGAGAATGTATGCTGTGTCTTCCACGCAGTTGAAATGTTAATTTCATTGATAGGAAGCAACAAAACATAAGAGAAACTCATTAGAACCGTTTAAAAGATTATTTGAAGAAGGAAAGCCATCAGGCAAAATGCCACCATATTTCAGGGCATGTCAGACGCTAATCGCCACCCTCTGGTGTGCCGGAGCAGGTGAAGGGCTGAGTGGTGAGGAGTAATGGTCTGCTAACTTGTGTCCGTCTGTCTGGACGTATCTCGTTGCTAGTTTTCTTGTGATTGCTTATAGGGAAGGAAATGGCACACGCTTGCGTTGTGAACCACAGATTTGAAAAGGTCAATTGAAATTGGAATTTATATGTGAGGTGAGATGCTTAAGGTCTTCATTATCAGGTCAACACCCAGAAAATACTTTCCGTTCACTTCATTTGTACAGAGGAGGACTCCAAGAGCTGAACTCTGAAACTCCTGTAGTCTGTGGGTGACTAGTAAATGGCAGGGTGCATTGTGTTGCTTTTCAGAAAAGCCATTCCTAAGCACAGGAACGCCATGAAGGCTCCAACAGGGTTTCTGTTGGTGTTTGTTTCACCCTCCTCAGCTTTTTTTTATGTTTATGCATTAAGATTTGTGAGCCTGGAGCCTTTCCTTCATGAAGCCTTCCATGCTGCTCCAGGATCTTAACAGCTTTTGGGACTGCTATAACTGTTGGCAAAAGGCTGAAGACAGGTGGCCTCAAGTGGAAACGCTGGTGTCTGTTTGTGGAACAGTTGTGTGTGCACTGCTCTTCTAATGAGCACCGACCCCAACCCCCAATGAAGGCACCGAGGTCCACCGATCAGAGAGATTTAATTTGGCCTCCAATCCTGCAGTGGAACGTAAAGGGAATTTTGTCTGCCCTCTCCTAACAGCGGGATCTAACTGGAGTTAGGAACATAGCTGTCCCAGGTTCTTCTAAAAGTCATTGCTGAGAGCATCACCTGCAAAGAACAAGTGAGATCCAATCCAGAGTCCTAATATAGATCTAATGTATCCAGACTCTGTTATTCTCACAGTGTATTTAATTTATTTTCACCTTAAATGTAATCACACTGATGTCATGCTATTTGTAAAACCAATGACCTTTTTTCTCTTCTGCCTTGAACTGTATAATTAGTAAATGAACTGTGAGCCTGCCTGAATGCCTGAGTTGCTGAAGAAGTTTGTTGCCTGGATGGGAACCCTTTCCACAGCCCATAGCCAGTCCCTTTTATGGGGAACTAGGCTGAGGAAGGTGGCCAGCCTGCACCTTTATTCTCTGCTTTAATAACGAGTTTGATAACAGCTGCATTACTAGTGGCAGTTTCTCTCGTATTGGGTATATACTTGCATAGCTTTATGTTGTCCCCGCCCAAGATACGGACAGTTGGCTTGAATGTCGCAGACATCTCGTGTGTGCCGCAAAGGAACAGTTGAAAAAATGGAAGCAGCCACTCTTGTACTGCAAGTTGAGCACCTTTGTCCCTCTTGCATGCTATTTTTTTCCGAACCGAAGGACTGTATTGCTAGAATCTAATCCCGTAATTTTTAGTATTCATTGCATTTTTTCAAGGCTTGCAGGCTAGCCCTGTTTCAGTTAACGTGTCCTTACATCCTCTGCAGTCAGGGGTGAGTCTTGCTTTACCTCCCTGGCTCTTTGGCAATGTGGAAATAGTGCAATCAATTTACTGAGCTGTTTTTTTTGCTGCTAGCAGTTAAATAATAAATGCAATTAATTGAATAGGGCTGTTCTTGAATGCTGAGGGCTGGACCAAGAGATTTCTTTTACGATTTATAGTGCAACTATAGCTTTTTGCTGATGTATACTCCATTAAATGACAAACCTGGAGAGTCCTTTGTCAGGGTAGGTTGCAGTTTACCCCAGTGCAGTTTGGCAAAATTCCCCTGTAGACATAAATACTTGTTTGTATTGTAAAACACCCAGTTAATTATTAAAAACAATGGGGGAAAAAATCTTTTATAACATACTCCCTACTTCTGATGTATGTTGTGGATCAAGTGGCATATAGAAATTTTCTTGTGCATATAGTGAGCCTATTGATGGAAGAAAACTAAATTTCTGAAATAGATGAAAAAAATATTAGAGGGAATAGTGACCATTCTTTAAAACATTCAATATTTTCTCTGACTTTTTCCAAAGTGAAGTCATACTTGGTTTGCCTTTTTTGCATCATCTAAAGAACAAATAGAATTAAAAAAAAAAAATTGGAAGATATTTTTAAAAGCGAAGCCATGTTGGTTTGTAATATTCTTCGCTGCTCTCTAGACTACTTTTTAGTACTGAAATATTAGGTGAAAGACTGTCTCTCAAACAGTTTCTTTCTGAGCTGCGTAATGCAACATAACAATAGCTATTTATATAATGCATATGCTTCCTTTCCCTGTTAGCTATACTTTGAAAGACTTATTAGTCCTAGAGCCCAGCACGTTCGGAGAATAAAAACCTCCAAAGTTTGACATCTTTAAATAAGCAACCAAATGTTATAAAGAACAAACCTCACTTACAGTTAGGAAACAATATTTACATTTAAGGTTGAAAAGCCAGGATGTAGGAAAATTTTGCTAATTTGGAAGGTGACCTTTAAGTGCACCAAAACCAAATAATTTGTAAGCTATGGCACAGGGCACATTCCTGCAAAATTTGTGTGAATACTGCTTTAGTGGTTCTTGAAAGACAAACAAAGAGACCTGGAATGAAATCTTTATCCCTCTCCCAAATAAGATTGAAGCTAACAAAGGCATACAGCAGCGCTCTTTCAAAGCTTGCCATTAAAACGAAGGCTCTGCAGCACAGCTAATGAGATGGCTCAGAGTGGAAAACAATCTGTTTTTAAGAATGTTTAGATCAAAAGTAATTTCTAATCTATGAAATAAAGTCGCTTTTCAATACCTTTCTTTCACTAGTAAAGCTTTTTATGTTTGCACTATTTACTTCAATCAGATGTTTTCAATTTTACTTTTTTCTTCCTGAAAATACTTCCTAGGGTTAGTTGGTAGTGACCAACAGCATTATTCTTTTTCTCTCTCCCCTATTCACCCACCCCCACACATTAAAAAAATGAGAAAAGAAGAGGGGGAGGAAGAAAGAAACATCTTTTCTTAAATGATTTGCAAGCATCTGTGCTTTAAGCTACTTTTTATGAACACTCCTTAGTAATGACTCAAGGTAAAAAAGCAGAAAAGCATCCAATGTTAGGAAATTGCAATCCAATACCATGTAATTTAAACCTGCCATTGCCTCTCCTGTACTAAATGACATACAGATGGGTAGGTCTGTTCCCTCTACTTTGGGAACACAATTGGTCTTTTTATGAGTGTATATACATTACTAGCAAAAAATATGTTTGTCAGGACTGTTTATTTCTAATTGTACCATATTTTAATTACTGTCACAATTAGAGTGCTTTTTCCCTGCCGTATTTTGTCAGCTAATTTTTGCAAGCTATTATCAAAGTTATTTGAATATTTGGTAATTTCTGTTACTACTTTGGCAGTTTTCATTCTAAAAAGCAACCTTATTGTTATTTTTTTTCTTTCCTGATGTGATGTGAATTTCTGCACTATACAAATGTTTTTTTTACAGTAATCCTTGTGTACTCCTTGAATTTTCTGTGTGAACTAAGCAAAACATAAGATGAGATTTTCAAAGGAGGTTAATTTCAATAGCAACCCTAACTTTTACAACAAGTTTATTGTTGAACCTTGTACAGCTTTGTGCATGAAGAAATGACTTGCTCCTCAGGGCTGCTATTCTAGGGCTTCAACAGTGAAAAAATACAATGGTTAATGTTATAAAGTAAAAGGATGAGGATGCGACTAGAAGCTAAATTAACCATCTTGGAATTCTAAAGATTTAGAATTGTTTTTCAGCTACTTTAAAGGGTAATGAAATTGTTGGATGTTGTGGCTGAACATCATATGCCCATTACCGTAAGTCTCCAATATAGATGTCTTGTAAAGAATGTTTCAGCTGTAGTTGGGATTTTTTTGCAGATTTTTTTTTTTTTTAACAGTTGGAAAAATGTTACTTTCTTGTGAATGATTGTGTGCGCAACAGTTTAGCGTATAACACACCGAAGGGCTTTGGCTGTAGCACATTGTCACTGCTCCAGTGGAATCACCTGGCTCTCAAGCAAAATTCTTTTTTAAACTTGGATTGGAAGAAATAATCAGCTGCAGTTCAGCTGAGCCATTCTTCGTGCATTAGGGACCGGTCTGGTCATTGACAAGTGAATGCAGAAGCTATGCTGTGGCCGTCTGCCAAAGCAATTATTCAGGATTTAAGCTAAAAAGGCTCCTTCTCCCATATCCTCTCCCTTTGCAGGGTCATGTAGGGATAAAAAGGACTGTAAGGTGGTCTTTTCCCAGGAGGAGCTGAGGAAGCGGCTGACACCCTTGCAGTACCATGTCACTCAGGAGAAGGGGACTGAAAGGTAAGGCAGGACGAAGGAAACGCAGTCCTCGACACACAGGCATCTTTCTTTTCTCCCCCTCCTCTTACCGGTGCTTCCTCACCTTCCCCACCAAGTTGCCTTTTTTTTTTCCCCCCAGGATTTCTGCACTTGTTTACTAACCCCTACAAATTAACACCACTGCAAAGACAAGCATCTGCAGCACGGGGCCGAGGCCAGGGGTCTTGTGTGACTTTTTCTTTTAATGAACACTGCATGTCTTATAAAGTCACCGGGCTCATGTTTAGAGTCTGTTTTTAGTTTACTACAAAATGTGTGGAAGTAATAGCGGTTTAGGTACACTTTTTTTGGAAGACATCGCAGTAAGCAGAACCACGAGGGAAATGGCCCCGTGCCAGGAGGCTGGAGTTTTGAAGGTGGCCATTGTAAGTATAGACGTTTTGGCTGCAGAAAGAAGGTAGCATAATTTAGTTCTTTTCCACCCCACTCCAATTTCTTTTTGAAGCACATGTGGAGAAGGTATTTATTGGCTCATTTGTGGTTGGAATGTCAAAAATTTTCAATAACTGCCCTCACATGGCTTTAGTCGCTGGAAGCCAGCCCCGAGTCCTGGAAGAAAAAAAAAAGGGAAAAAAAAAAAGGACTCGCTTCCAAGACTGTTTTTAGTGAATAAAGTCTCTCTCTCAGCTGATTCCAGCATAAAGGTAACTTGCCAAGGCTCAGCCATTTTTTGTTGTCTAATTTATACCATTGAGCTTGGCATGAGGCCCTGGCTTTACCTCTGCTCCGAACGTCCTAATGATGTAACTGCGTGTTTTCATTCATGGCCCGAACGGGCTCACCACCGCACGTGGGGTCCCGGTTAATCGGCGGCACCTCTCCTGACAGCGCCTACCGGTGGCCCCATTTGCCGGGGGTCCCCCTCTCTCTCCGCCTCGGCCCCCTTCGTCCTCCCGCAGCCCCGCAGGGGCCGGGGGACGCTGGCCTCTGCCGGGAGGCCTGCCTTCCCCCCGGCCCTCCTCCCTCTTGTGTACGGGACCAACAACGTGATTTAATGCACACAAACAATCGGAGATTAGGTCATTCTTAAAAATCCTGTTTATAAAAAAAAATTGGACCTCATAAAAAGGGTGAAAGGATAATAAAAACAAGCTGCCGAGCACATAGGCTTTTTGTTGGGCTAGCGCAGCTGATTCGTATTAGATGAATGACCTCCTAGCCTTTTAGATTGTTAACTTAGAAAAATATTCCCTTAAAGCTGTAATATTGCTTTTCAGCTAAAAATATAAGGCGCACACAGCTTGAAATCGTGGACCAATTATTTCATTTTCAGCTACAACGCGGCTCTCACCCTGGCTGGCCGCGGCGGCCTGACCCAGCACCACCACGGCAAAGGGCACCCGGCGCTGCACGCCGCTGCCCCAGCCCCTCGGCCCACCGCCCGCACATTGCCCACCACGGCCCTCCAGAAGGGCCTCGGGTTGGGCTACACGTCAGGCAGTCCTTACGTTTCGCTCGCCAGCTAGGGGAAGATTCCCATTTTCCCCCTTTTTGTTGTTGTTCTGTCCTTTGAACTGTGGGACAATTCGCTTCCTCTTGCATGATACGTAACACCTGAGGCACGCTAAGAGGACATCCCCCTTTTCCTGTGCCTGCCTTATCTGCTGCCTTTAATAAAAAACAGCTACCCACTTGTACATCATGGGGTTTTTCTGTAACATTTTTCTAAAGTTTTAGCTAATTTAATAATTAAAAAAAAAAAAAACAAAACCAAAATGCCTTTATTTATTTTTAAAATGTAGTGTTGTTGTTTTCCCAGTGCCTTTGAGGGGGAGTACACACATCATAAAGCTCAAGGAATATACAAATGTGTTGTTTGTGGGACTCCTTTATTCAAGTGAGTATGCGACATACAGTTTTGAGATTTGTCTCTTAGTTTATGTGCTGTGTTCCCGTGTAACCTTGTGTATATTCCAGTACTTACATAATTGTATAAGATCATTTAAGTCATTCAAATTAATAAGGGATACAAGAGAAGCAACGTAAATAATAATGCTATAGTAAAATTAGTCTTATAGAAAAGATTAGAAAATCAGTAAATAAATAAGATAGTAAGATAACCTTGAGGTAAAATAGTTAATCTGACAGAAAAAAAGTAATTTTTTTTTTTTCCTCATATGCAGCCACGCCAAGTAATTGTAACACAGTCTTTCACTGTGCCGATAGATACTGAGTTTTGGCTGTTAGCATTACTCACAGGTAGCTTTAAGATTTGGATCCCAGGCATCGATGCTGTGTCCATGCTACAGCTTTGTAGCTGATAATGGAGAAAAAAGTAGATGCTTTTTTAGAATTCAAGCAGTTAAGAAAACAAAACCCAGGAAAATCGCATTACTTACTGAGTTTTCATGCATCCTAATTAGCACGCATGGAGGGCTGGGTTAGGAACTGAAGCAAGGATTAAGAAAGAAATAATAACTTTTGTGTCTTGCATGAAAAATACTCTTTAGAAGTACTGTGGGAATTACGGCCTTAAATTTGGTGCTAGAAGCAGTGCTGATTGAATTCTCTCAATCACTGCATTGTTCTGCATGGATTCAGTTGTTGCTTACGTGTTTTTTCTTGTTTCTGTCAGCTTGTGTTAGTTCTGATGAAGAATTTCATTTTTTTGCTTGTCTTTTTCCCTCAGTTCACACTGACTCAGTCTCTCTCACTTGGAGAGGTACCTTTACAGCAGCATGAAGCAGGATGGTCAGGATAGTGCTAATAATAGAGAAAATTGGGTCAGTAATAGGTTACAAAGGAAAATAAAATTGATATAGCTCCAGAATCACCAGATGTGGCAGTGATAGTTGTTCTCAAGAGACTGTCTGTAAAGATGAAAGAAGCACTTCATCTCTGTTACATTTGATTCCTCTGTTAGGAGGATTACCTGCAGAAACTTCAGTAATAACGTGAATCTTTTGAGTTGGAAAACTGATTGTTACGAACTCAGCCAAGGCAATATTCTCATGTCATGTGTTACTGTGGTGCTTGGCTTGGGAGTACAAAGTGGGGAGCTAAAGTCTCCATAACCTGGTTTTCTACTCTGCCATTTAGACGTTCCCCTGCTTACTATAGCTAAGTCTTTATGGGGGAAATCCTGGCTCTGTTGAAGTCAATTCACATTTGGCAAATGAATACAACGGAGCCAGGATTTCACCTTCTGCCTTCAAGACTGGCTTCCTTTCTGTCATCTGCTGGAGAAAGAGTAAGGTTTTTTGTGGGGTGAGATTTGGACAGCAGTAGTTCACATAAATGAATGTGAACTAGTTTCCAGTTGCTTTCACAATCCATTTAATATGGGAAAAAACTGCAATATGAGACTTGCCTACGATTATCTCAAGTGCGCAGTGTGCTTTGGCGTAGTCTTGACTCTTTTGAGTTAACGAGTTGCATTTCTCTATGTGAAATGAGCTATATGGTAATGTCCCTGTTTTCAGATTCTCTTTGAGACTCCCCATGGATTTTATGGGAGGAGAGAGGGGGGAAGAGGGAAGTTGGTTTTTATTTTTAATAAACCCCAGCCCACTGCGCACCTGAAAAAAAAGCACCTTGCTGATGGTGTCCCAAGGCTGGACTGGCCTTAGCCCAGTCTCCCCAAAGTCTTCATGTTGCTTTGTGAGCTCTTGCCATCTCTGGTCTACATCAAATTCATCCAGTTGTTCTGAAGTGGCTGGCAAGGGTGGGAACAAATGGAGAGGGTGATAGGGGTCCATCTTCTTTTGTTTACGGACCCCAAAATATCAGTATATCATGTCTTCTTCAACTAGGGAAGATACTTTCCTGTATCTTGATGACTGCTTCAGCCCAGACAGCTAAAAAAGTGAGAAGGAAACATAGATAAGAGAATGCAAAATGTATGCTATTTACTAAATTTTCCCCAGAGTGTGTAAATCACCAAAGTATTTTCTTAGGAGTAAGGTGGTAGTACAATACAAAGAAAGTCCATTACCCCATTTAAAATACATGCAAGTGTTTTTTGTGGTGTTTTGTTGTTTGGGGTTTTTTTAATTTCTAGATAGTCATCTGAAACTTGCATTTCCATTTGTTTCTCATTGGGTGTCCGTTAACTTTTTTTTCTTTATGTCACTGTAATCTGTAAATATATATATTTGGACTATGGATCTGTCAGTTTAACCGGGAAAGAGATTGGAGCTTCAGCAGTAATATTAACAAACTTCAACTTTTAACATTTCTGATTTACGTTGTTTCATTACCATGTGACACATGAGGTCAGGGAACACATGAATTTTACACTCCAGATGAAAGACCTGGTTTTTGGTACGTCTTTAAAACAGAACTCTGTCTCTATCGCAGGAAAGATAAAAGAAACAATTAGGAATTTAACATCTCTTCATCTACCTACTTCTACTAGTGTTATGAGAAACCTCCCAAGCTTTATGGAGAACATGCTTTAACTTTTTCCACAATCAAAGGTGCCTCACACATAAAATCCATAATCATGCCATTGAATCTAATTATTCCATCTCTGAACTTTCACGCCAGACAGTCTCCTACATCCCAGTACAGCTGCCTAAGGAAAGCAATAAATGAGAGAGACAATAAACTAATCTTGAGGACCTCCTTTTTCTGCAAGCCAGCCCTTATGTGGTTTTGTGTTACACTTACTCCAATCTAGCTGCAGGCATATGCTGAAGGAAGCAGCCCTGCTCCCCCTACCTTTTGCTAGGGTGTTTTTCCACGGCTCCCCTTTGTTGGACCTTGCCTGGTGTGGCTGGAGCACGTCTTGATGCACCACACTGATCCAACAGAAAAATAATCTGCTAACAAAAAATATCTCATGCTTATCAACTATACTTGCTTGTGTTATTTTTTTGTGAGCCACGTTTATCATGGCTAGACAACCTCAGCAGCAAGGTTGTGTGTTTCTGTGTCAGTTCAGAGACCCACCTGTGCCACTTAGTCCTCGTCTTTTCTAAGGGCTAAGTGTATTTGCAAGATTACACCTACTTTAATTTTTCAAGACATTTTCTTATACACTATGCAAAAATGCCATTCTGTCCACAGCCATGGCAAAAGGAGGTTAGAATGGACCTGAGTGAAATCCACAACTCGCGCTATTGCCGTAGGAGAGGAGCTATTCCATATTTAATAAACCACGGTCATGTCCTTTACCATATGCAGGACTGTGTGAGAAAGGTGTGGTATAGATGGGAACTGGGAAGCCTGGGAGAATGATTTCCTTTTAAAAAAAGAAATATTATTGTTGTGTCAGTTTCCAATTTTTAGGGCCAAGGAATGAATTGCCAAGTCTTCATAAATCACCCACTGCTGCCTTTATTGCTTCCTGGAAGGAATTCTTGGTAATGGTGTTGGCTCTTCTGAACATGGGCTAGGAGAAATAGTAACACCCTGATTCATGTCATGTTTTCATTTGATTTTCGTTGAACTGTGTCAGGTCTTCTCAACATCTCTCAGACATCCAAAAGCAAATCATGAGAAAAGCAAAGTGTGGCTGGGCAATATTGCAGTGCCATTAGTACTGTACCACTCTTGTCTTCCCAACACAAGGGAGGATTTCAATCACCAGCCTAGACCTATACAAGGAATTTCCTTGCCCCAGTGCTGAGTGCTTAATTAACGGTCTTTAAGGTTTCTTAATAATCTTTATATCCTTTGAGCAGGCGAAATGACAAATCGGCACTGGCTGTGTAGCTAGGAGAGCCCATATGAAGTAACTGCTGTAGTGTCTCCAGTAAGTTCTAATAGAACTACTTGAGCAACTTAATCTGCCCTGACTGACTCTTCATTTCCTCACAAAACTTTGTCAAAACCAGCAACTTCTGTTTAATAACATTTGTGTGGATTAAGCTGGCTCTCGCCAGTGTAGTTATCGATCAGCAGGCAGTATTACCAAACAGTTCTCATCCAAAACCAGCTTTTTACTAGGTCTTGTGTAGCTCCAAGAAACTTGAGGATCTTAAAATTTGCAAGAGTTTCTGCAATTTTTTGTGGCTGTCTCCTAGAAAAGGCTGATGAATTTAAAAATTGAGTAAAGTTGTTATCATTGAGTATTGGTTTCTTCTTGCTTCATCATTTTTAGGTTGAAACCAGCCATTGTTTTGAGTCTGCCATGTCACTGCTGGATGACATTGTTACGCAGTCTTAATCACAGAATCATAGAATCATAGAATTGCCTAGGTTGGAAGGGACCTTTAAGATCATCGAGTCCAACCATCAACTTAACACTGCCAAAACCACCACTAAACCATGTGCCTAAGCACCACGTCTACCCATCTTTTAAATACCTCCAGAGGTGGCAATTCCACCACTTCCCTGGGCAGCCTGTTTCCAATGTTTAATAACCCTTTCGGTGAAGAAATTTTTCCTAATATCCACTCTAAACTTCCCCTGGTGCAACTTGCGGCTGTTTCCTCTTGTCCTGTGGCTTGTTACTTGGGAGAAGAGACCGATTGTCTCACCGAAAATCAAGATAGCAGAGTGCTCATCTTCCTCAGAGACATCTAGAATCTGGAGGTTTAATCCACCTCTAAGGATGACCATCAATATGAATGCTGTATTTACTGCAGTCCCTGCAGTAAAGTTGCTTTGTGAATACAGCCCATGGCATCTTCCACATCTGAATGTACCTGAATGCTGAATCCACATCTAATCCTACCCGAGTGCTGAAAATGTGCCAAGCTGTGTACAGCTTATCACAGCTGCAGCACAGGGCTGTTGCTGAAGCTTGACCTGGAGTTTACTAATTTCTGTGGTGGTTTGGAACAGGACTTTGTCCTCCTGGTCCTCAAGAGCCCCCTGGAGCAAGAACGGTACAATTCTGCCCTTGGGCGTAGCTGCTGGGTGGCTCTCAGGGAAAGGCTTCTTTCACTTGGCAAGTGTGGTGTATAGAAGCTGCAATCATTCTAGCAAATGATTCTGCACTCCTAATCAGCTCATGGGTAGTTTTTAATATCCTCTAACTGGCAGCTTCTTGGCTGGAGCCGAATGTTCATTTCAGTAACCTCATATAAGCAATGAAGTCTGGAAAGATTTTTATGTTAAGGATTAGGAGAGGGAGAGCAAGTTCGGAAAACAAAAAACACTTCATCTCATTTTTTTCCTTGATCCACAAGCCACCTGGTCTTGTTTTTTCGGTAGATCAGCTCTGTTGTACTGGGCTGGTTGCTGCCCACAGGTGTAGTAACGCGCTGTCTGAATTACTGCAGGCCAAGGTCACTGGCCATGCAAGGAGCAGGTCGCATGAGACTGCCAGCTACAAGCCAATACAACAGCAAACCTGAGATTCCCTTTTGCTTGTGTTCTCCAAGTAAGACCATCTCCAGCAGTGAAAACAAGCACAGGAATATGGGGAATCTCACAGTTTGCTAGGGAGAGCACATTTCAACAAGTATCCTTTCCAAAAGGCAAAAGATTGATGTAGGTTTCCTAGGAGAATTCAAAAATTAGAATTCAAAAAAGAAGGAAAAGGGGACTTGAAATTTAACATTTTAAATATTTCAAGATCTCATTGAGACAAGCCTGTGAAATTGTTTTGATTTACTTCCTGCTGAGCATTGCTGAACTGCAAATCCTTGTTGAATGTACTTAGAAGTAAGAGGAAATAAATGCAAAGATTTCCATAATCCTAGAGATATGTACAGACAACTTCCACTGATTTTACTAAGAATTTCATTGATATTTTCACTGTAAAATTTTAATGTATTCTTTGTAAACTTTTGGGTCTGATATGTAATATCCACTTTTTGAAATTCACACTGTTTTGTATTGACTGTTCATCTGTCGCTCTGCTTGGAAAAGCTAATTTTCAGCTAGTCTTAACATACCTTATGCTTTACTATGTGTATGTATGTGTCTGAAGTAAAGTATCAGGTAGGGTGGATTGTGGATCTACAGAAGCTGTATATTTCTATATTTATCTCTATAACTTTCACATTAAAAAAAATCTGGACAGAACTCACGTAGAGACTACTTGTCAATTAACATGATGTTAAAATACTAATTTTGAATTTGGCTTTTCATTGATATGCAGAATAGAAATTCTCACAGCATCCATCAGTCAATGTTTTTCTGTAGTCTAGGGAAGTAAGATTAAAATATGTCTTTGACCAGGCTTCCTGAGGAAGTAAGTACATGATCATGCTGTCTGTGTGTAAATCCTTTCCTAATAATAAAACTGTATCATTTAATCTACTTGCCAATTTTAGCCAAATTTGACAGGGGAGTAGCTATTAAACCTCAAAGATATTAAGTTTTTACAACTTTCATGAAATCAGGAGAGAGATCACATTCAAGCCCTCTCTGAGGAGAGACCCGAACAAGAGTTCAACTATATTATTAGATTATACCAGATAATATTCTTGCAAATAGTATATATATTAATGTATTATAACAGAGAATCCAC
Organism: Pluvialis apricaria; assembly: GCA_017639485.1. Taxonomy (NCBI): domain Eukaryota; kingdom Metazoa; phylum Chordata; class Aves; order Charadriiformes; family Charadriidae; genus Pluvialis; species Pluvialis apricaria. Next base: position 184,214,482 of record CM030007.1, on the reverse strand, counting down.
ATGAGGGTGGAAGAGAGGGAGGTGTTATGAAAGTCCTGTTCTGGGAAGTACCTCTGAGAAGTTTCAGTTTATTAGCACAGGGTCTGTTCCCTGGCCACAACGCAGCAGCAAGCCCAGCTTTGCGCCTTCTGCTGCCCGAGGATCTGCTTGGTTCTCAGTGCTTGGGGGCTTTTCAAATTCTTTGATGGTGGGGGTCTCATAAATTCCTAGATAGTTACATCATGTATTAATCTTTACATTGGAATACTTCTGCATTTTTCTTTCTGGAAGCTTGCCTTGTTATTTGGAGCTTGGACTCATGAATAAGATCAGCCACCATTTCCAATTGATGGTTTGCATTTTCAGAAAAGAAGGGCTCTGTCCATACTTGTAAGTAAAATGGAGAAAACACCTCTTCCCTGGCCTTAAAGGCAAGTGACAAGACATGGCTTTTTTATGTCAGTCTAAATTCCTCTCCTCTGAAACGGTGGCCTGGTTCATCCTTCTTGTGAGGAATGGTCCCTGGCCTGACCCTTCCCTGCACCTTGCCTAGGTCCTGTCTAGGAGAGTGCTAGTTGGCATGGGTATGACATGGGCCGGTATGGGTATGATAACACGGTGTCCAGGGACATGTTCACAACTGAGCCTTTCTGAGCTGGCCTTCCTTAGCTTGCCAGCAATGCTGTAGCCAAGAACGCTGATACTCCAACTTGGTATTTTCTATACTACTGGGGGCAAACAGGAAAGCAAGAGGAATGGTTTTATTCTGCTCAGTCACCTGGGCCAGCCAGGACATCGGTTGGCTTGGATTGCATCAGGAGCCTGCTAGATCCTTCTCTCTTCTGCAAACTGCCCATGCCGATATGGAATAAAGTTCTTTGAAAACGAGGATGTACCAAAGCTGCACCTATCATCTTTACAAATGCAACAGATCTTTATTCAATCAAAGTCCTTTGCATAGGGGAGTAGTATTTTGAATGTCTGCCCCTACCAATGTTGTGTTTAGCATCCTTGAAGCAAGACCTTGCCAAGGAAAAACCTGGTCTAAACTGCTTATGCAAGGTGTAAGAAAGCCAAGAGGAGTCAAGGACACCTTCAGTTTTAAAATGAAAGGATCAGAACTGCAGAGGTTTCATCAGGTGCTTTCTGAGAGAGCTGTGGGGCTTTCAAAGGCTGTTCCCAATGTTGAGGTTCAACAAAACGTGAATAAACCTCATAAAGACTTCATCAAGAAGGGTGAAAGAAAAAGGCAGCTGTAACGCAACAGTAGAGGTTCTGCAGTAAGTCCTCTTTGTCCTCTCCTTGCCGAAAGCTCACTTCACTGGCAAACAGCAGATCTGTGCTAGCTTCAGCTGTAGTGTGTCGGGTCATGCCGTAGTATGTGACACTGAGCAATGGCACTTCAGTCGTACTTTGGGTAGCTGAAAATTCACACTATAGGAACACATGGTGATTATCATTACTGCAGTTCTCTTTCCTTCTCAGTACTTGGCAGTCTGAGCGTCTGGTTTACGGTGCCTTTGAAAAGGATCAGGTCGAAATCCTGTGCCTCTTTGCAGTACAGATAAAGTGACCATCATATATTTTATTGTTTGTGTTTGATTTAATTATTTCTGGGATCTTTAAAACTATTGTGGCACCTTGTCCTTAGCTAAACCTTTCTAGTAGCTCACTCCTGGCATATTGTGTGTTGGTAGTTGAGCTACTTGGCATTTGTATTGCCATGTGTTGTGTGTATTTGAGTGATATCACAGTTGGAAATGGAAAGCACTTTATAAATATCCTCTTGCTCTCTTTATTCATATTGACTCCTTTCCAAAGATATTTATGAATGATTCCCTGACTTTCAGAGTATTCCTATGGGGCAAAAGTAGAGAAAATATGCACAAAGCTGTTCTTTGTTTGCGTGGGGTTTGCCCCCCTTGGGTGTAATAAATGATGAAAGACAGTTTGTAAAGTTAGTGCCTGCCTCTGTAAGGTGCATCTTGTCTGGTAGGATGCTTAGGTTGGATATCAGAGTGTGTACAGTGATAACAAACAGCGTACAGAGTTCTTCCTTCTAGTTAAAGTAGTTTTAAAAGTACAGAGGAGTCAGAGTGAACATTTTAGTGTGTAGCAGAACATGCTTTTCAGCATTTTATTTATTCTATTTATTGGCCATTTTTTAGTTGCATATTTTTAACACCTATGTGCAACTAGTTTCTGATACTTTTGTCTAGCATGCTGTCAAGAAAAATATGTAAATACTGGAAGATCTAGGAGAAAAGAGCTTGTTCCATTGAAATTGCTGGAAGCTTTGTCACTCCTTCAAGTAGTCAAGATGACTTTGTGTTCTTGCAGAGTGCTTCTCTCTCATTGGCTAGTTGTTGCTTATTTGCAATGCCAAAGGCGCTTCATTATTTTCCTTCCTTTTTTTCTGCACCTTTCTAAGATCTCTTAACAGTTTCTGTAATACTATGTCCCAAATATTGCATTGTTTTCCCAAGGTGACATGGTGACCATAACACAGGTGACCCTTCTCCCCTCGATGGCTCCTAGTGCTACCTCCCATGTTGTGTTTCTTTCATAGCTATTCTGCTGTTGCCAGACAAAGTTCTATTCATTTATCACCCCGTATCGGTTTCCTGATTTGTTGTCCAGTAATTTATGACTGTTTTGAGCTTTGGTACTCATTACAGTGCCCAGTGACCCTTGTGACCCTCCTCCCCACGTACTCTCTGCCATTGTGGCCCCTGGGCCAGTTTGTTGATGCCACAAGTTGCAGTGCATATGTCCATGCCAAGCCACACAAGCTGAGAACCAGGGTCTTTGACCAACTAATACCAAGTAGCTAGAATTTAGGCAGCGAGAAGTTGATTATGCAGATAAACAGATGCTGAGGGTAAGATTTGTATGTTGTCTCTGATTATGTAGGTAGGTGTGTTGCTGATACAGCGATACGCAAGAGAAAACAGTCTAGACAGATGTACTGCAGCTAGAGGACAATATTGTAAATAAAATACTGAGCAAGTGGCTTTACCTGGAACTCAGTGGAATTCCCCACAGTTACCAGCATGCAGTTTTTGCAAGGTGGGGACTTTATCCTGCTGGGAGTAAATACCACTGAAATACACTGCCAAACAGGAGCATGGGCTGGTGGCCTGGGCAGTTATTGGTGGTGTTACTCATGAAGGCACGTCAGCAACATACTTTATTTGTTCAGTGCTTTTGGTGTTACTTTATAAGTACCAATTAGGAAGATAAGTTATGTTTTTTCCCTTCCACTTTTTCACCACCTGAGAGTTATATTTAAGACGTAAAAGATCGTGAGCACTGGGGGAAGGTGGAGAATGAGCAGGAAGGGGGAAGGGAGTTGTTCCCCTTCTGACAGCTTTAACTGTAACTAATAGTGTGAACTTGTTCATTTTTTGAATCATGATTGTTTTGATATTTGTTTGCTGTAGCGTAGTTCTTTTGTACAGGATTATAATGCCAATTATATAAAATATATAGAGTACGCGTAAAATACATCTACACATACCTGCACGTACAGGCTTATAAAATAGAGGAAGAAACTCTGCAATTAGTTCTTGAGCTTCGGTCATTTATTTTTGAAAAAAGAAGGACTGTAACTTCCCAAAATACATCCCTTCCTTGATGCAATGTAAAAGGATCCAACATTGTACTTCCTCCTTAGAATTTCTGGGGAAATGCATTTTGCTGCCAACGTAACATCCTTTAACAGGTCTCCTGCTGGTCAGATCTTGTGTCCTGCTGTGACAGCCATGACCATGTGTACAACTGATTGTTAGTGGGCAATATAAATCTGATTGGAACATGCCCGTTAATTGGTTTGAGAGCTCGATATAGACAATGCTGTCTTACAGCAGATTGTGTAGATAGGCCTAGTCATAGGGTTAATTCTGCTTGACAGCACATCAGCAGCATCTTGAGAGTAATTACCCAACTTAAGTTTTCCCACAGTTGAATTGAGATCTTCAAAGGCTTCTACATTTACAAGTATTATTAACCTATATCTGAAACATGATGTTCCCACAAGGGCTAATTTTTTCTTCCTTTTATTAAATATACAGGTTATAGGGTTCATTTGCTAAGTGCTAAGCCCTTAGAAGAAAACACTACTTGTTAGAGAGAGAAAAATCTGCAGTGCACGACCAAAGCTAATGGTGCATAATGCACACATCATTGTCTTTTTGCAAAGACTTTAAAACAAGTTAAAATTTGGGTCTGGCTCCCTTCCTCTCTGCCTCTCTCCCACCCCCCGCTTTCCACTTTTAAGAAAATCAAACCATTTATTCCTATGTGCAGAGTGAGTAAATTGAAGACACACACAAACAAAACCCTCCTAGGATGTTGTACAATTAAGTACAGATCATTGGATACAATACATATGACATTAATGAAACGGTATCTGCTTCAAAAATAGATTGGAAACATTCATGAATAAATTAAATCCTCTTAATGACTTTTCAAAAATTAAAATGAATGAAAACAATATTTATTTCATAGGAACAACTGTGTGCCATGATTCACAGCATATAATTTAATCCTGTTTTAAATTTATATTCTATTTTCTGCATTCGTTTTGTGATTTGTCTTTTAAAATATCTTCTTTGTAACTCTACATTGTAAAAAAACCCCAAATATTAAGATAATCGTTATTATTTGGGTTCAAATGCCCTTGAATGCATTAAATATTAACGTGCAGAGGTAGATAGTCTTGTTAAAGACAATATTTGCTGGGGGTGATCAGTCTGACAAATGGCTTTTATGGCATAAAGCAGTTCTTGTAACTTACATTCTTTCTGTTTTCTTTTGCAGGTCAGAAACAAAGTTTGACTCCAATTCAGGTATGTTTAGATTTACAGTGTTTTGTTGAATGTACACTATTCAGGTTAATCTCAAAAGAGTAGTTTATCAGTTCAAGTTCAGTTTAGTTTTAAACAAACTGGGGTAGGTCAGTCTTAAAAAGGATCTTCATTTCTCACCCTCTGAAAACAGCATTATTGCTGTGAAACATTTGCTTTCATTCCTTTCATTAGTTCCTTTATCTTTACATTTTCCCAAAAGATGATCAGGAAGATGTATCTTGCAACAGGCATTATTTGATCCAGAAAAATTATAGTACAAATAAATGATAATACGGACTAAAGCAAATGGAGGATTGAAGTGAAGGTTGAGAATGATCACTGCTTTAAAGGAGAATGTTTTTCTTCCTGGTGGACAAAGACATTTCATGGGAATTTGAAGTCGGTGCAGCCTATCTGTCAGGAAACAGATGATTTGTCATCAAATTTTCGTGACAGATGCATGTACACAACGCATGCCAGACCAGTCTGTAGAGCTTGCTTTAGGAGGTTTACCAAAAGGCAGTCTCTCTCAAGTTGTCTTTTTAAAGAATTTTAATGTGTTGTAGGGATTGGGAGGGAAGTGAAGGTCAGTCTAACAGGTTAATGTGTATCTAACAAGAGAAAAAACACAGGACAGCAAACAGGGGAACAGTTGGGGAAAAAACAGAGGTCCTAATACGAGACTGTTATTTGTTCAGTTAACTATTCCTGGGTGTTCCTTAAAGCTAAACAACAGTAAATTAAGAATAGGCTGTTGTCCTAAAACTAGCTGAAATGTCCATTGCCTGAAAAAGTAATTCAAAATAAATTTTTTGTTAAGATGAAAAAGACTGTTTTAAGTAGAAAACCTGATATTGATATGACAATTTTGTGTTTAGGCCAATGTTATCTTCTATATGGTTTGCTTAATGCAGTGGTTATAATTGCTTACAATGATATGAATTTTACAATATATATTAAACAGAGTATTTATGAAATAGCATGTTTCCTTTTATCCCAGTTACAACATGATTTGGGTTTGAAATGTGAGGCATTACGTTGCTTTTTCTTTCCACATAAGATTTTATCTTTGGAACTATATGGGAGTGAAGTCTACAGCAGGAAGCATTTATATAGCCAATTCCTACATCTTGTATACTTGAGTCATCTTGCTTCTATTATGATTTTAGTCTGTGAGTTTGAGGTTACTTGCTTTAAATATTGCTTGAATGAACTCTGTGCTAAGATTGCTTCTTGGATCTTGACAAAACAGTTTCACATGGAGGGATAGCTTCACACGTTGTCTGCCATCAGCCCCTTTCTTTTAGTAAAGTCACCAAAACTATGGTGTGGAGCAGAATGTCGAATGTCTCACTCTTCTGTTGAGGGGAAAATGTTATCTGCAGAACTTCAATTTGTTTGGTGGATTAAGCTACAAACAGTTTTCTGACTTTCTCTTTTGAAGCAGCTCTCCTGTTAGGTGTACCATTTTGCACGCTGCTCCCCTTGATAGTGAAGGCAGGGGAGCAGTATTTCCTAGGGACCAGAGTATCCATAAAAGTTTGGCACCATCGCAGCTATGGCGAACGCCTGCTCAGTAGATGTCACCAGGACTCTGCAATGGGACTCTGTAGGGTGAGCATGAGCTCTTAAATGTCTCCTCTTCATCTGTGCAGGATCCACAGTCTTGCTTTCCTTGAGCTTGGGTTCATGTTCTGGGCAGAGTTTGTCTCCTGTTTCTCACACAGGGATGCTGGAAAGCCCAGTTGCCCAAAGACCGGAGGACTAGAGTTGCTCTCCCTGCCCTGCTTTTCCCAAGGCACTCCTTAGGCACTGTTCTTAGAAGGCCAGAGCTCTGGCCTTGTGAATGCCTGATGCATGTCTGTCTCCCCAAGAGCACAGAGCACTTAGAGGTCGCCAAAGGATTTGGAAGTAAAGACCATTTATAGGAGGCCACATAAGAAATACATAAATGTAAATGAGCAGTAAAAGACCCAAGATCCTCTGTGTCTCCACTTTTTTTTGCTGCACCTAAATATTCTTTGGATATGCACCAGAGTTCTCTGCAGCAGGTGATTAACGTTATTTTGCTGAGTGTCAACAGCAGCAGCTACCATGAACATTGGAGTACTTTGTATACCATCAGGGATACAGTATGGGAATGTCTGGGGCTGAGGAATTTCTTAGATTTATTCCTCGATTTTCTGCAGAGCCTGACTTTCATCTTCTGCTTGTGATCCCTTTCCTCTAAATCCCTGGGGAAGTCTTTGGTTGGAAGAATTTCAGGCTTTCCTGTCATGGGATCCTGGCCACCCCCAAGGTTTTGAAGATTCCTCACCTGGTGATCCATTGTGGATCACCAGTATGTGTGGCTGGCCAGATCAGCCTGGGCTCCTGGTCTCATTTTATTCTTTGCCCCAAATGCTGTACTTGGAATGGAGAATTACTGAGGTTTAACGCCTCGGTCATATCAGTGCTGCCTCTTTCAGCACAGATGTCGGGTAGCAATGAAGGACAGATGTTAAAAGATAGTAGAAACAACAGATTAAGAACACAATTAAAATGGCATTTTAAGAAAAAAGAAATCACTGAAACTCCATAACCTCAAACTGCGTTTCATGGCCAGCAACACCAAGGCTGAAAAAACCCTTCTTTGTGAAAAGTACAGGAGCTATCCCTTTATAGGGACAGTACTCAGTTCTTCCACCAAGAAGCTGTTCTTGATAGTCAGACAGTGCAAACACTTTTTAGTTTATCTTTTGTTCCCCATATGTGAGAGCAGAGGAGAAGTGGAGATACTGAGATCAAGTCTACATGTGTCAACCAAATCATCACTATTTTTGTTTCCCTGTCGAAGAGTTTCCCAGCCCTTGCAAAAAACAGACAATAAGCCCAGACCTCCTGCTGCCTCTGAGTGAACAGGAGGGTATAGGTAGGGAGTGGAAGGATGCGTTGGTGATGGAGAGAGGCATCCTTGTAAAAAAATCTTTCTCTGGTATTGGGGGTGGTGGTGGTGCAGTGCCCTATGTAGCACCATGTTCTGCAGAACACAGGCCTTTGAAGTATGAAAATGTAGCATTGGTTTTAAAAGGGCTGCTGCCATTTGAAACCAATGACTCTATATTTATGCAACCTTGAGTTCCTTGGAGACACCTTAAGGTATTTTCATATCCCTCATTTCTTTTTGAATTCCCCAGACTGTGATTCCTGAGTAAACCAATGATCCTGCAAACTGGAACAAACATGCTTTGTTCTCGTTTATCTCATGTTACTCAAAACAGTCAAGTGTTGAATGTGAGAATGAGGTAATTTTATTTTAGAATGAGTATTTTCTTCCAGGGAGTTAGTCTACAACCTGTCGCGTGCTCTAAATTAACCCTAATGTTAATTCCAGTTAACTTGCAAGTCTAGATGTGCCCTTGTTAAGCATTTATCAATGCTTATTGTACTTGTATTTCCTAGAAATATGTGTGAAGTATTGAAGAATTAAAAGAAGTCTTTCTGAAGCAAGTACAAAGTCTGGAATACAGCTTTAGAAGTGCCCAGTAGGCTCACTGTAAATGTAACCCTGGAAATGTTGTTCAACACTGAAATATTAGGCAAACATTGTCAAAAGAAGATTAATTTGAACTTCAGCATTAACTTAAAAGAAGGCTGTAAAATTCCTATAGTGATGATCGGGATTTATCATATAAATAGCTATAACATCTGTAGGGGACACACATTCTTCATATCATGACTAACAGTTCCATCTGAGAACCTTCTTTTTCTCTGCTGATTCTTTTTAAGTCTATAGCTGGCAGAATTTCTGTCTCAGAGACCATGGGGTTAGCGTCATGCTGTTAGAAGATCTTATGAAATGAAACAATTTTGCTTTCCTGTCATACTATGATGAATTTCACTGGTACTGAAAATAGATTTTTTCTAAAAAAGTACTTGAAAGCGAAAAAGGTTGTAGGAAAAATATTTTTTTTCTCAAAATTTGTTAGGGAACAAAGTAAACCACAAAAACCACAGCTGAAACAGTTTTGTTCTGATTATTAGTATTTTCGTAGTGTCTAAAATGCTTGTTGTGCTATGTGCTTGGTTAGCAAATTTTAGAATTTAAGAATGCAAGAATTATATTGGAATAATAAGTTAATGAAAGATATTTTTTAATTTAGAGAAAAATAGATCTTCACGATGCTGTTCCATAACAGGAAGAATTTGTAGGTCTCAAAAGCTGTCACTGAACACTGTTAATCCCACTTTAGTAATAGAAAAATAAACATATTAAATGCAAACAACTGTCTCAGCATGCCCACTGGTCACCAGGGAATGGTGATGGTGAGTTTCCTACTGCAGACTGGGAGGGCTGGAGTTTTCTTGGGGCATGTCCTGTAGTATTTGGTGTATCCTGCATGTCACTGTGGAGGTGAGACATGTGATATTCAAGTGATAGTCTTGGCAGTGAAATTGTGAAGGGGAAGAAATTTGAGTTTTGTTCTGTGTTAAAAAGAAAGGACAAATCCCCGGACAATACACTTGGCCTCCAGTGGAGTCCCTTTTATATATATGTCACTCAGACGGCGGAATGGAGGAAGTCAGAGAGTGCAGGCTACAATAAAGTGACAGTCGTGGAAACACCGGACTGTAGAAACTCATCTGTGCGCTGGCAGAAGAGAGAGGAGAGCCCAAGGGCGCACCGTACCTTCAGCCGTGTTCTTCATCATTCAATGTGTCAGCTTTCTGCTTCTCTCAAAAAGAGATGCATCTCCAAAACCCGTTCTGTCTCCCTGCTTGATTGCACTGTGCATCTATACAGATTAAATTCAATGCAGAGATTACCTGTGTGATTTTATATTGCTGTTTGTGTCAATACCTTGGAAACATTCTAATTAGTATCAGGAATTAAGCTGTAATAGCTGCCTATGCAGCTAAAGGCTGTCCTGAGGGGCAGCTTCACAAGAGCTTTTGTTGGATCCCTTCCACCCCAGCAGTCAAATACAAAGCAAGTCAAGGAGCCCCTGACAGTTCCTGGAATTTCCTTCACCTGCCTTGTCTGGACTCACAGTGTCAGCCAGTGACTCTGCAGGTCATTTCTCCTCTCTGCACATCACTTTTTCCGCCAGAATGAGTGTATCCCTGTGTCTTCAGCACTACACAACGCTGCCACCCCTCTATCCCCATCAAAGTTCCCATCCTTTCCTTTCTCACCTCTTGTATTTACTGCTATCGTTCCCTTAATGTGGCCCCTACAATGTACTAACTTGCTAGGCTACATGATTCAGCACAGGTGCTAGAGAACAGTTGAAGAAAATTATAAGGTTGGGGGTGGTCAGATGTTTTCCTCTCATAAATTCTTCTTGGCTACACTTCCAGATGTTCAGCAATAGACTTTCCAAACTCTCGCTATCAGCCCTGATTTCCCCTAGCCTGTCATCAGTCCCATCGTATGAAAGTCCTCAGTATTAAGAGCACAAGGAACTCTTCGCCTGAGTAAGAAAGAAATGAAAACCAAAAGGCATCTTGCAAGTGAGCATCTCTTACTGACACTTGCTATTAGGGAAACTCAAAAGAAACATCACTTGCCTGAAACCTTAGGTCCCTGAAGCAGCAGGGCACTTAGTAATATCATCCGTCAATCAATTGGATCATAGATCTAAGTACAGATTAACAAATCAATTCCTAAATTCTATTGGTGTTAGCTTCTTCACCCAGGTTTTGATAGAGCGGTTCTTAATTTCTTCTTAGCAAGGCTGAGTAGTTTCAGGAACAAGGAAGAGAAGAGACATTTGGTGTTCATAACAAAATCATATTGATAAGTTCACCGGTCACCCTACAACCAGAGTATTTAATTAAAAAACATAAAAAGATTACTTGCAGAGTCTGTAACAGGGAAAAGTGGCAAAATCAAGCTAAGATACTGAAGAACAGGGATGCTCCACAGCATTCTGGGTGAGACAAATGACCTCTCCAGAGTTTCTTTCAACTATGAGGAATGAATTCCTTCTCTGTGGCCACCACCAGCACATGGATTCTTGAAAGGGTGCATGAGCTGGCACAGAGAGACAGTGGGAGGCAGCAACTACATAAACAGAACAGCAGCTCAGATTATCTTACTTGTCATTACTTGTCAGTGCTATTTTGTTCTTGGCATTAATAACTCTACAAGCAGATCGTTAGGGATGCAATGGCTGGAGAGCATGGTCTGTTATATTTGTTCAGCAGTGAAATGAGCCTTTAGATCCAAATGCAAGATGAACCATGTGTTGGATGTTTTTGGGGCCATACTGCAACATGATTTGGAATATAGATAGCTGGGACATCTCACAGGTACATCCCAGTGAACTATGTGCCTGTAACAGCGCTGATCTACGGTAACTGATCATTGCCTTGCTCTTACATCTCTTGTAAAGAGTGGCAAAAGTTGGTCAAATTATTTCAACATATAGAATAATGTTTTATTTGTGGAGGGCTAACTAAAAATGTTGTAAGCGTGCAGGCAAGCTTGCTCATCTAATATTTTTAAAGAAGGCAGTCAACTGCCAGGACTCCAAATGTATAACTTTCCAAATTCTAATACTGGCTTTGCAGTTGTAGATGTCTTTTCCTCCCACTTTCTCTGTTCATCTTATTTGTATCTGAGCTGGGCTATTCCTTGCTATCATTGGCATGATTCTTCTCAGTTGTCAAAGTATTTTAATAGGAAGCCTGTTCACTAGCTTTGTGAATCTACCAATGGAGGCCAGCAGCCTTGATTGGACTCACAACAGCCTTAAATCCCTCTGTGTGAAAAATTGGTGTAATTTCTATTTTTGGGGTTTTTTTGGATAATATATTCCTCCCTCCAAAAAATCCTGTTTGTGTTCTCATTAATGGGGCAGCTACTTAAAGATGCGCTGCCCTTGTGAGCTAGCACACGTGCTCACTGTGCCGCTCCTGCACGAAGCACTGCCTGTTGGCATGTGGTAAGAACTGTGCATTAAAGGGCCTTGCTCGTGGAGCCAGGAATATAATATCAACAAAGACCATTTTCTATTTTTGTCTTGCATATACTTTAATAATCATTGCTGCTTCTTTCTTGCCTTGCTCTGAGGATCTTGCTGAGAAGGATTTTGCAATGTGTTTAAATTGGTCCTGTAATGAAAATATTTAGATTTAGGTTTTCCATTTTATTATCATTAATGTAAGCAAATTCATCAGATTTATTTAGGAGAAATTTTTTATCCTTCTTTCTAAGTACTAAAGACAATCTTTTCTATTTTTTATTTAATTGTAAATAGCTAAAAAAGGCTGTCTTTAAGAAACAATTTGGCAAAAGTATTCTAAGAAGATATGAATAATATATAAATCATGGTTTTATTACATGGAATTAGAAACTGGTACTCAGTTAAATTATAAACTATAAAGCAGATTGGCTGAGGGTTTTTTATTTGTCCTAAGTATAGCTGCTTCTGATAGGTTTGGTCTATCAGGGAGTTAGCCTATTGTTAGTCAGCAAATTGCTCTTTCAAGTTAGCAACATTCAGCAGCATGACATCTTTACTGTTCTGGAGGGCTGGATTTCTTAAACACAAAAATGTTGTGCTTCTTGCTTAGACCTGTTAATCATTGTGCAGTTTTTTACTGAGCAAGGCTACCTAATTACTTCTCAAGAGCTACTTGCATTGTGGTCTTGTTCAGTGGACAAAGTAGAAGATTTTTGGTGATACTCTTGAATTATCCTACACTTACAAACTTCATAAAGAGTTTTTCTGTTCCTTTTAAATGAAAATTCATTCGGTCAAATTAACCCTATTACAGACTAACTGTGATAATTAACTTTGCCATAGTCCCATTTAATTAGCCAAAAATGGAGTATGTGCCAGAGAAGCCACAAGAATGGACAAGCAGGGAGGTTTCTGGTCACAGCTGTGGCTCATTGAGATGGTTATATAGCTCAAATGCAACTTAAACACACCATGTACAGCTCAAGTCAGTTGTATTGTTTCATTGCTTTATTAGTGCTCTATTGATTTAAACTATGAAATGGGGGGAAAAATTGCCTGTCTGCTTTGTAATTTGGAAGCTGAACTATAATTCATTTGTAAATGGAGTGTTAGCATTGTGCATCGTGTACATACTTCTGCAGAGGTTTGGAAGAATGGGAACACGGGATACTGTTTAACTCCCTGCATGGTGCCAGGAAACAAGAATTCTGCAGGATACAAGAATACTTCACATCTCTCCTATCTTCTGGTGCAGAAGCTATCATCATCCATCTGTGTGTATATAGGTAGCTGGGATGTGCAGGTTTGGACATAATTTGGATGACTTCTTCGCATTTTTAATGTTTTATGGGCATCTGCTGATTCTGTACCCTGTTCCAGCATGTCTGACAGCTCTGTGACCTTGGGCAAAGTACTTTTTCCCTATGCCTTTTTCCTCCTGCCCATTGTCTGTCTAGTTTGTTTACATTGCAAGGCTTTTCAGGGAAAGAGCTGTCTCTTGCTATTGAGCATGTCCAAGACCTAGTGCAGTGGAAACACTTTCTCAGTTGAGATCACCTCTTAGGTCCACCATAAATCAAATCATGGGTGGCCTTTACAATGTGTCTCCTTTTAGACTGAGCAAATGAAGTTCTGTTAGAAAGAGTCTCTGGAAAGCAATATAAAAGGCAGCATGGTAAATGTATTCAACTGAATTAGAGTTTTTCACTCTGCTTACACAATCACTCGTACCACAAAATTTGTGTCAAGGGGCTCTCAGTTCTGTGCAGAAGAAATACAGTTCATGCAGATAGTCTTCCCAGGTCCAGAATCTCTCACCTAATTGAACTGTGTGATTTCTGCAGCAGAATGCTCAACTGTGGCTATAGATAAAAGCCTGAATTTGTTTGTTAAAGTCTAATATGTGATAACAGTGGAGCTTAAATGACAGGTAAATATGATCTGAGGGCTGAGGCAGAAAATACTTATAGAGTATAAAACTTCCAAAAGCTTGTGAAGACTAATATTCCTATCAGTGACATGGGTATAAGAAAGCAGGTTTGTACCTGTTTATCATAGGACCATTCACCCATGCATTAATTTAAAAAAAAAACCCACTTGTATTAGCAAGTGTGAATGATACTTAACATAGTGGGGCCTGGAGGATGTTAAATGTTCTGGTCAATGCCAGTTCACGAAACGAACTTGAAACTTGCAAGATTCTGAGCAGTCTGATCTCTTCTGTGGGTCATGAGAACTGAAGATGCCCCACACTTCTCAGGGATCAGTTCTATGCGGTTTTCCGTTGTGGTGGAAATAATACTGATTTTGAAGGCAAAAGGAGGTGAAATGAGAAAGACAGTGCCCTGTGAATAGAGATCCTAATAAGATGTTTGTTAATATATACTGTATTTGGTACAATCTCATGCATTCTGAATACAAATTGTTTTTCCCTCCCCAAAAAGTAGTCTCTTTTTAAGCTATATGTCCCTCCCAATATGCCTGAATTTACTCTGAATCAGTAAATTCCTTGCTTATTCTAGAAGTCCATGTTGAGTCTCCACTGCAGGTCTCCGCTCCACCCTTCAGGAAAGTTCCCAGAAAGATCTTAAGTACTTCCATTCCCTTTGCCTTCATTCCCACTCACCTGAAAATTCCTTTTGCTCTCTTTTCTGGTGACTAACAAAAATTTTCATCTTTTACTTGGCTGGAGGCCAAGCAACTGAGGAGTTCGGGTTGGGACCCTTTCTTGATTTAGGCAGTGATTAAGGCTGTGCCGGGAAATCAAATGCTGACTCATTACTTCCTAGACCCTTCTTTGGATGGACCACTGCATTGATTGTCCTATGAAAAGGCATCCCTTGTTCCTCACAGCGCTTTTTATTCTGCCTCTCAGACCAAGTCAAAGGAGGAGAGAGCAGAGTACAAGGTGGCAAGATTAGTGGCCTCTGCAAGATACTGAAATCCAGTTCCTGCTTGGTTTCTTGTGGAGAAGGGAAGCTCATGTGATACCCTACTGAATCAGAGGAATATGATGAAAAACGTGGCTCCTCAGCTAAGGAGTGTTCCCACTTCTTCATCCACAGAGTCTAGCAGCTGCTTCATGTTGGCTTTCCAGTTTCCCAGCAAAACCGAATCAAACCAAACTAAACCAAACCTAACCTAACCCGACTCCCTGTTTTTGGCTGAGGGAGAAAACCTGCTTAGGATGTTTCCCTTCAGACAGCCTGGCTCTCCCTTCCCACTCTGGGAGGAACCTGCAGCTTCAATAAGGTCAGGAACAACTTAAGACAGCAGTAGCATCAATTCAGTTGTGACAATCTGGAGGTGCTTGGCACTGCTGTGACCTGAACTGAGCCTAGAGGAAATCTAGAGCTGTGTAAAACCGTTGGGACAAGCACCACGCTGCGAGCCTCATCAGCCTCTGGGACAGAGGAGAGACCCTGGCATTCAGTGGGTGCTCCGCCTCACCCCCCGTACACTCCGTGTCAGATGGCTCCTTTGACTTCAATGGCTTATCTATGGGACAGTCTGCAGCCAAACACCAGGCAGAGGACTACTGAGGTGTTTTTTGCCTGTGTGCCTTGATGAATTTAACAGGACAGGATAGTTATCGTCAATGTGTCCACTCTTTTCCTCATTATTTTCTCAGTACCATAAAGTGTATTTTCCCATTTTGGTTTTAGGCAATGTCTCATTAAGCACAGTGTCTTTTGTGGCTGAGTGCACGTTATCCAAAATTGCACATCTTCTGTTTTGATTAGCATGGTTTACGGGGTTATGAATTTGAATAAGAAAGATGTGCAAGCTGGTTTTGTTTCTTCCCTCTGGATTTGTCAAAGAGAAAAAAACCCTTAACATATTTTCTGTACAAGATGATGAGAATGGTATCATACAGTATTAGTTGAAAGTGGAGGAAATCTGTTATTTGAAAAAAATTACCTGTTTCATGTCATTAGACTGTACAGACTAGCCAAGTGATAATTATTAATGACAGAAGATTCAATAAAGATGAAAATATTTCATGGGTTTTTTTCATTGATGTAGTGCTGTAAATTTATGACCAGTAAGAAACCATACAAAAGATCTGTCAGCTTTTACTATTTCACATTTTAGTCTCTTATCAAAACTGATTTCAGGTTTTGTAGTACTAAAAGTAAAGGGAAAAAAGCAAGCTGCTTTTAATCAAACTGGAATGTTCAGTGATCACCATCAAAATCTTTACAGTGTTGATCTGAGTATGAAGCAAAGAACATTAATTTGTCTTTTGTTGACTTAATTTAGCGGCAACCACAGCCTTTAAGATGTAATGGTAGACAAGTTTGTGTCATACCACTGCAACTGCCACTGTACATGTGAACACCCATCTGCTTAGGATTAAGTCCTAAGTCAAAACACCAATGAGGTCTAATGCTGCCTGTTTAGTCAGACACGATTTGCACTGAGTTTTACGTGGACAGCACGATCAGGTCTCAAGCCAGATGACAGTAAGTTAAGTTACAAGGGCTGAAAGTATTTCAGCAAGGAAAGAATTGCATCCCTATGTGATCTGATCAGGAGTCTTAGCAACCTTGTTTTCCATCGGGGCTGAATTACCATTCTCTGTTGTTTGGTATACCATTGTCATGCCCGCCTATTGTTTTTCCAGAGTAAGTGGTCCCAGCCTTTTCATCAGCCATGGTCCAGGTGTCTGAACAATCTTAGATCTGTATGTCCTTCTCCAAACACCATGCCTATCAAGATCACAAAATCCATATTCCCTGTGTTTAGTTGTTCTGAATAAACCCTGGAGCATCTAATTCAGCACTAGTCTTTGCTCTTCTTTACTAGCTGTAGCAAAGGAGGTGCTTTGATTATTTGTATTATATCCTTTTCAGGTTACCTCTGTGTCTAGCGTTCACACAATCCCTGTGTGCCTGTGGAGAAACAATAGCATTTCATTTGGAGGGATATTTTATACAAGCTATTACTATATCAGGGGTGTGGGATCATGTTATCTAACTGTAACTATCTACTTTAACATTGCCCTCTGAGCTTCATCCAGAGTCAATTGGAAGAGATAAACATCCTCAGAGGGCTTCATCCCTTCTGCTGGAGAAGTCTGGCTGGGGGTGCACTGAAAAACCCTTTTGAATACCCATCGACTTCAGAGTTAGGCGTGTAACTTTGATGGTTAAAGTTAGGTGAGATTATGTCCAACTGGAATGGATGTGCAGAGAGCTGGGGATGAGTGGGTGTGATCCCCAAGTCACTTTCCACAGCTGCTGCTGTGGAGGTGTAGTGGAAAAAATTCATAAATTTAAGAGGAGAGCTACACAATTGCTCTCAAGTTCTTCTGCTTGGTGTCAGTAAACCACCTATACACAGGGCTTGGATGCAGCGTATTTATGGGAAGGACAATTTTACCTGCAATTATTTTAGTTCTGTTTCTCCTTGTATGTGTTTTAATTTCCCTTTTCTTTTCTTGCGTTTCTTAAAAAAACCCAAATTTACTTATGTGTCTCCAGTTATCATTACCCCAGAGAACTGCAGCATTTTTTATTCCTTTCTCTTGAATTACAAGTAAGAATTGTCAGATGAGAAAATGCTGACGAAATGTGTTTTGTAAATAGATCAGTCACCACTGTTCATCCATTCATGGGCAGGAAGAGAAGTGTGTAACTGAAAGAGAGATGGCCTAAGGGTAACGACAGTTAATCAAAAATGTTGTAAACATATTAAATTTAGCTTCAGTCGGGGCCCAAATATCAAGCTGGTCTTTGGCATGTTTCATAAAACGTGAAATTTTCCAAAAGCTTAGTAGGCAGAGATTTTGCTGATTTTATGTCGCTATTCTCGAGCTTTTAGAAAGTCAAAGTCTTTTCATCTGTGTTAACCATTCTAACCAAGTTAAGGACGCTTGACACAATAAATACAGATGCAAAAACTGAAAGGTGTATTTTTAAAACATTAAGATTTAGAAACAGAAGCGTTCTGTTTCTGCCTCTTACTTTTCAAGGAGGTGGTCATGAGAACAGAATTCCCATGTTTATATACTCATTTAAAAAGTGTTTACCCATAAGATTTATGTTTTATTGAAAGTGCTCATATACTCACTTCCATACTATTATCTCCCATTGTGCCAGTGATTTTTTTTTCCCCTGCCACACAGTCTATATTTAAAGCATTTAAAAGGAGTCCCAGGAATATGGCTTCACAGAGGGATGGGATTTGGGTGGTCAATCATCAGCACCAATAGAATATCTGGAAACTCAATAAGACATGTTTAGGTTGAAGAGTGGTGGAAAAAAAAATGCTTGCAAATAAAAACTCATCTACTGCATAAAATACTGTGTTGAGGGTAGGAGGGCTCTGGAAACAAACTTAAAAGGCAAGAGGGGAAGATACAGCATTTCACTGATATTTCACCCCTCCCTGCTTTCAAGGATAGTAAGAAATCCCTGATTGAAAGAGTATTGTCAGAGCTAGACTTTAGGTCATGAGTTAGTATTAGTGTTAGACTGTGGCAAAATGAAGTTACATTGACCATCACTTACCCGATGAACTGGCTTTGCTGGATAAGAGAATTACAGGGGCTCTCTTTTCAAATCATTCTATTTCCTTTGCTATCTGCATGTCTGAGACTCTTCCCTTGCCCCACAGTTATGGCAGATCTTGGGCATACCTGGATCTGTGTCATTGTGGCAATATGATTAAACAGGGCTGCACTTTGCTGTTGAAGCACAGCACGATGTTGAAACTTGTGCCGGCAGCTGCTTTCACTCCTTTGGTTCCAGGCATCACAGTATAGACCATATAAAAAGGAAGTCCCACTCCTAAAAAACCAGAGAAATGTACATAGCAGAACTCCAATCTTGACTCCCTTGCTCTAGTCTCTGTAAAAGTAATTTCTTTAATGATATATTAACATAAGTTTTCATGTTCCCCTTTGCTTTCTCACGTAAGGAAGGTCTGTGCCCAAAGGACCTACTCCTGGCCAGGACTTGTAACACACCAGTGAGACTCCCCAGTGGGACATGGCCCCTCCTGGGCTCCTGTTTCTTTGGAGGAGGGAGCGAGTACCTGACCACCTCCCCATCTCCTGTGAAGACTATGCACAAGTCCAAGTTTGAGACCCATGCCGTCACTCACCTAGGCTGCTTGCTAGTATGGCACCCAGAATGTCATGGCAATTTGACTGTATCTGGGTAGGAGTGAGGACATAGACCTTCATCCAAGGTCTTGTCCTTATGCCTTGACCTTAAGGTGATCTGATCTTCCTTCATCAGATCAAGAAAGGGGTGGACCATACAGAGATTCTGTCCACCTCCCCACCCCCCTCCTTCCCACAGCGAAGGGGGTTATTGGGAAACTTCAGAAGCTGAAACTCATGAGATTTCCACTGGCACTTTGCCTCTGAGAATGTTTTTACTTATCCAGAAATGATTGAGCTTTAATGAGTTTCTCATAATTTGTATGAGCAGTAACAGTATATTTCTTCCGCTCGTCTGCCAATAGTTCTTGCATATTTTTTGAAATTTTCATAAACTGTATTGGCCAGTGCCAGGCTTAAACCTTGCACAGATGGGGGTGGACAATAGCATTAAAATGCCTGAGTAATCAAATGTATTATAGCCTGCAGTTCTGCTTTAACATTTCGATAGGAGTGTGTTACTTCATCTTTAAAAACATAAAGGTGCTCTGTTAAAGAAGCTGAAAGAATAAGGCAGAGTGTTCTTCACATTCATAAAGATTAATAAACAAAGGGCATTCAGTGTCATCTTCAGTGCAATGTAACGAATAATATTATCTAAGTTATGCAGACATTCTACCTTTAATTCAGGCTGTGTTTACAGATAGTTCCCACCCATATCTCATTAGTTCAATGTTATGGTTTATTTGTGCAAGTCTGTTTTAAAACTCATGAATGATGGGGAATTAGAGAGTTACAGCAGTGATAGCAGGTATTTAAAAGATTCAAAGCACAAGTGAAGAATGCTACGCTCTCAGGCAACAAGCTGATACTGACCGAAGCCCATGCAAATATTTAAATGGTCTAATAAAGATCCATGAAGAAAAAATAAGAAAAATAGTCTTATGGGATGGACATAGGAAAGTAGATTGTTAAACACAGGGATAGCAGAAAGATGCGCTAGTACAAAGCTGCAAATAAAATTATTGTTTGCCCTGCTCACCTACTTTACATATTTGGATGGATGTATAGCCTTTGGTATACATTCTTACTGTAGAAAGAGGTAAAATGTTCAAATAGAGGAGGCTAGAGTTAGTCCCAGAGGCTGGGGTAGCCACAGCCAGAACTGTGAGAACAATATGATTTTTTATTTGGGGACCAAACCTGCATATGGAAACAAGGTTGGGGACTTGTGTGTCCAGGAAAGTTTGCTTTAAGTTGGCAAGCAGAAATAGAAGATTTTGGTTTTTTCAATGTATTAATCTGGGGCAGGGTGTATACCCCTCAGATTTTTCAACATAAATTGATATTGGAAAGGAAATATTTCAAACAAAGGCTTGAACTGTATACTTTCAACATGAAGAGTGGAAAACAGTTGAGCTCTTTGAATTGTGTACAAATTCTCCAATTTTTCCAGTCAAAATTTTTTACAAAGTTTGAGAATTCTTCAGAAAGTTTTCTAGACCCCTAGAGATTGTGGCTTAAGGCAATTTTATTATTTAGAAAGAAGCTAAAAACAAATTCCCAGACCTGCCATCAACTCAAAACTCAGGCCCCATTTAATTGGATGCTTAATTACTGGCACCCACAGGTTGGTTTCCTAGATTGCACAATCAGCCTGCTGTGACAGCCTTTCTTTTTGGTGCTGCCCTGCTACAATGCAGCTGAAACCCCCCTGTGACCCCTGGGAATGCCAACAATAGAGATGATCAGTCATTGCACACACAGCTCTTCAAGGGATGATCACTTTGTTTCAGGTCTTTCTAGAAAACGACTCATGGCTTTGCAAGTATTTTAGGCTTAATGTTTCTTAGGGTGTAGATTAAAAAATGTGTTATCTGGAGTAACTGTGAAACAAACTGATGACAGCAGTGCTGGACACTGAAGTATAGAGGTTAAACATTGGAAGTTTTGCTACGGAGGCTGCTTTGAATACAACAGAGTAGGAATTCTTCCTCCTCCTCGCTTCACTTCCCCCCTGAAAAATACACCAAATCAATGGGATGATGCCTTGTGCAAATGAAACACCATCATGTTTCATGTCAAAATGTACAACCATTTTAATCTGGTTGAAGGTGAGACCCTGAAGCTGATGTCAGATATGGCTCTGATGCTGATGTCAGATATGGCCTGTACTGGAAATCTGCAGGTCATTAAGCTGCCTGCAAGGGAGGGAAGTAACGTTTTTAAGGTCCATTTTGGAATGTGGGTCGGAGGTCCTTAGGTCCTCGAGTTTTTGCTCTAAAGCCAGAAGCTGCAAGGCTTGTTTGGGTTTTCTGTGAGATGCTTTATGGACTGTTGCTTGTGGCATGGGAACCAAGTCATTTTTCAGAAACTGATTGTGCTGTTGGCTCCGTGCTTTTCCTGCGGAGATTTGGACCGTATTTTACCTCTTTAGCTGTTTTATAGGAAGGAATCCTATTGAGAACACCTGGAGTGATACAATTACAGCATGAGCATTTAAAACCATGGGTATGCCTCAGCTTCCTGGGGAGCTGGGAAGAAGTCAGAGAGGGCATAAAGATTTTTTGGGCTGATTGCAAACCGTTCAGGGTACTAGATGCCCTTTAAAGTTCAGTGGAGGTTTGAGCTTAGAACAGTCCCTTTTAGGCAACCAAAAGCAGACCTTTTCTGCTAAGGCTAAGAGCGCTCCACAGCCAGAATGTGTGTTGTTTTGGTTGCAATCTGATGAATATGTGAAGGGTAGAGAGGGATAACCCAGCAACCTCTGGCATTCCAGTCCTTCCCTGTCCCTGCAACTTCCATTGTTGTGATGCTGTTAAATCCGCTTTGCCCGCTCAGAACTTAAGTAAACAGATATTGTACTTGTGGGGAGTTGTGTAGCATTTCAAAAAAGGTCTGAGTTTGTTGAATGGAGTTGGATCAGTACTGGGGTAGCTTGGTGTCAAAGGTTAGATTTTGTTATATCCAAGATAGGGTTGGGAACTGACATACTGTAGCTCTTCTCGAGTGATCTGGTTTTTTTTAAGTGCTCACAGCATACTTCTTAGGGACTGAAAAGTACAGTACGTTTCTGTCCCCTTGCTGGAAAGTGCATCCTCTGCTACCTGCTCTCTGACAAAAAGATTTAACCTAGATAATAACCCAGGTAATTTATTTTAAGTCCTAAATTCGCATACTTTGCCTTTTGTAATGCTGAGACAGAGGAGATCTTTGGAACAGAGGGATTACAGGCTTATTTGAATTATAAAGGCACTGACCTCAAGCAGCCTTTTAGTCAAATCTATTGGTCATGCGGTCATTTTATAATCGTGTTTCTGTGATATTAGTGCAAAGTCATAGTGTCAATGCTGAGTTCAAAGGTTTACCTTTTTTCTAACAGAGTTTCTATCAGTCAGGGATATCACAGTAAGTCATCCTTACACCCCTTGCCCTGTGTTCTCACCTTCTGCCTTTCATTGCCTCCAGTGGTTGTTTAACCTCTCAGTTAACTGGTTCAGCTTGCTAGCCCAGAAAAAAAGCTGAATAATTTTCTGTTAGTTTAGTGAATTGAACTTTCTCCCCACAAATGGACAAGCACCAGAGCTGGTGAATGGTGAGGAAGCAGCAGGACCAAGACAACTGAGAACAGGGTTTAAGAGAAGGGCAGGAAGCTCATGGATTGCTTCAGCCATCGTGTGACACCTTCCCCTAAGTCTGCCTTGCTAAAGCTTCTCCAGTTTGTATACAAAATATTACAAGTTGATTAGAACAGAAGCCTCCCATGCATCTCCCATGGGACCTCCTGACCAGCAGGTTACTGGCTGTTCTGGGCTGAGTGGGTCTTTGGTGAAATGGAGCCATCCCTATGAAAACGTTTGTTTCCAGCAAGTAAGCATGTCATGTTTCTTTTGTTTAAGAACCTGTTTTTATGGAAGATTTCCTACTGAGCCTTTGTCAAGATTTTGTATTTTGCCTTCTCTGGTGAAAGTCTCTGTAAGACTTTCCTTTTAGAATGAACCGCAAACTTGTCTTTCAAACCTAAACAAAATCTTTGTATGGCTCCTTCAAAAACCTAGTCTAATCAAGGCTACAGTTCCTTGACTTCACACTCCCAAGCACACACTGCTTGAGAGGAAGCTCAGACACCCAGTTTGCTGCCTTTTTGAGTGAAAAAGAAAAGAAAGAAATATTTCCAGTAGTGTAAGAAACAACTAATGAAAAGAAGAAAGAAACTGGAAAGGCTGAAAATGAGAGGTTGGGCACATAGGGTGTAAAAAGCATTAAATCAAATTAAAATCTCTACCTGCAGTTACTTTTCACCTTAGCTGTTCTTGCTTACTGTCATTTGATGTGGATTATGTTTCTGTTGGTTAACTTCTGTTTTGTTAACAATTCTTCCAGTCAAGCCTGACCTACCTGTATCTCCTCACTTGCTTCATCCCAGGGCTCTCTTGGCAGAAGGTTTGGCAGTAAGAAACCAAATAAGCAATTGCGTGTATGAGGTGTGAATCAACTTTGCTTCAGTAAGTTCAGAATACCTTGCAAACTCATTCGGCGCTATTCATGCAAGGTTTCAGCAGAGTTTACTTTTGAAGTAAATATTAAAGTGAAATGAGGTACAGAGCTGTCTCTGAATGCATAGCATTATTTTACACCTCGTTAGGTCTATTTTTCCTACTAATAAAGCAGTGGCAATTGGACAAGTAAAAGACTGATGGGATGAACAAAAGCGGTGTTCCTTTCTTGAGCGTGCCAAATCCGTTCTGTAAATGTGGCATTAAAAAAAAAAGACCCCAAACCACATGGCAGAAGTCAGGCCTCCCGAGGAAAACATGCACTACAGCAGTTTGCACAAGCTTGTGCATCTCTTTATTTTATGTTTCAGACCCTTCTTTCCCTTGACATTAGAAGGATCATTTGTCTGTGTGCAGCTAATTTGCTGTTTCACTTAGAAGATTTCCTCAAGGAAATATGCAAAATAGTATTATTGTGGTTGTATTTTTTTCTGCTTTTGAAAATTTGAAGTTTTTATAAATGTTGAAAACAATTTGGTCTTGTTACTTAGCAAGGCCTTTATTAATCTCTCTTAAGTAACAACTCTTACACTTGTTTTGGGCCCCACTGGTCCCAGCCCAAGCTTATGCTGCAGCAATTATCATGGGGGAACTGTCCTGAGCGTGTGTCTGAGATGCCCTGTGAGAATAAATTGTGTAGGGGAGGAAACTTATCCTTACTCACAGCTCCACACAAGCTGCTGACCCAACGTCCGGAAGATTTAAGAGCATTACAGTAACTGATAGTATCAAGATTGCTTTGTTTAGGGTTATCATACAGTGAATGGTTCGTGATATCTCCCATCAGTACCTGCATCACGTCTCTGGCATCAGCTAAGTGTAAATGAACCCGCACAAGAAAGGAGCCACAGAATGTGAGCCGTTCCACACAAAAATGTGCACAGCTTTCACGGGTACATCGATACTGTTGTAGATTTAGTGATGCTCTACTTTGACCTAATAATAGTAATGCTATTGCTTTTGAATACCCCTTCTTTTTTTTTCCCTGTAGAAGAAGCTTTGCAGTGCTACCCTTTCATACCCTGTTTTTCTTGCCTTCAAGAGTAAGATTTAGCTGCTGATACAAGATTCTAAAAGGCTTGGGGGTAACAGAGTGAATTAAACATTCCTCTTCCAGCTGCTGCTGTTCACAACACTTTTGACAGTTAAAATACATCACACATTCTCTTGTCTGTTTAATATAAACAATTAGTATTTTAAGTGGAGTCCAGAATCAACCCCAAATAGGAGGATTCAGACAGGCAGTTCAGATAGGAAACTAAGCAGTGTCCTAAATTTATATAAAAGTAGTTTGCTGTCAGTTCAACCTATGCCTAACATGCTGTCTATTGCAGCACATTAGACCGTGGAAGCTGAGAGACCAGTGGCTTGTCTTTTGGGGATGAAGGTTTCATTTTTCATCTCAAAATTATTTTAGCACAACTTTTTATCTGAAATTTTTAGTATGAAATATAAAATGAAAGGGAAAAAATCAAAATTAGAATAAAGTATTTTTGTTTTCATAGAATGAATTTTTTGTATAATGAAACTTTAGTTAACCCAAGACCAGTTTTGGAGGAAAGCTTGTTTAAAGAGAATTCTCCTTTTTCTTTTTTTCCATTCTGGAACGTAGACATTTGAAATCACAAAACTCATTGAAACAAACAAAAAAATCTGGCTACTGTATAGATGTACTTCCTTTGAGCTGAAGTAAACCTGAAGTAACAGAAGGGCTTTAATGAAAACTTAATTTTAGTATAGAAGCAACATCGTGAGAATAGAAGCAACATCGTGAGAAAAGTAGCAATCTTTGTAGTTCTAGGAATTCTAACATGATGTCTACAAAGTGCAATTTGCTAAAATTTATTTCCTAAATGAGAGAATTTTTAATAAAAATGTTATAAACTGAAAAAGCTCCTCACTCCTCACAAAAGGCATCCAGGTCGCAATACTATACATCTGTAAAACCCTTCTTTTTTGAGACTAGATGATGCATGGCTTCATAACAGAGAAGAGGTAACATTCTGTACAATACTGATTTACACAAGTGGTCTTGAAATTCTCTGTACCTAAAGTCAAGGCCCTTGTGGGCATGAGGATCTCTGGAAACCTGACAACTTTTCCATGTTGACAGCTAAGCATGCACCTCAATGTGAAGCTGGACCAGGACTAGCTATCATTTAGGATTGAACCTTCTAGCTACTATCATGGCTAAAATATCTAATAGGAAGCATTTAGCCTCACTTCTGCTTGCCAGGGAGGAAGTTAATTGTAGCTTATAGGCTTTACATCAATGACTTTCCCTGTATTCCTTTGCAGTATTTAATGGCTTGATTGCACTGGGCCCTGTAGGGTCTACAATAGTGCAAATAATGAATCATAAATAAACAACTTCCCAACTTTGCAAAAGGAAGCCAGGCAATTAATTTTTTTTTAAATGGAAACTTCATCTAAAATGAAATAGTCCCCTCAGACCCCCACGGCAGCTTCTGCAGCCATCAACTCAGTTTGCACCTTTAAAGAAAAAAAGGAGCAGGGCAGAGGGAGTAAAAATGAAAACAGCTTCAGGTTGTTCAATTTCCTGTTTGTTTCAATTTGTCCTTCCTGACATGCAGATTCATCACACTCCTTTCCTGGTGACTACTTCATTAGATTAGTTTAGTTAGGTATTCAGAGGGATTTTTATCTTCTGACTCATAAAATTCTTGTATTCCCCTAAGAATTTCCTGTGTCTGACTGGAATTTTATGTCTTTGTAGTTTTAGCTGGACTCCTTGAAGAAGTTGCTTTCTAAGTGACTCTGCTTTTGAGGTCTCCAAATAGTGTCTGATGAGCCAGCTCAGAGCCTGATTCCTGCTTTTCAGGAAAACTGATCTGTGCCAGCACTTCACCTCTTAAAATTTTAATCTGAAATTTTTATTTACCTCTTTAAACTCTTCCTTTCCTGACAGTATTTCCCCCTTGCTGCCCATGCCCTTTCCAGGTGTCCACTTCAGAATATTTTTGTCCAATTCTGAAAATACACCCCGGTGTCTCAGAGTGCAGCCTGCAAGCCTGTCCCATCAGGTTTTCATCACTCACTTGCTATAAAGCAGAGAGCTAAGGTTACGAGTATATTGGACCATTTAGCAGTTGATGAGAAATGCCTTTGTGTATATCCCTTCCCTGTCTTTTTTTCTAGTCGTTTCCGAGGAGGGTGAGAGCCAGGTTAGGCAGGAGCCCTGGCCTGTGCTTCTTTGAAGGGTTCAGTGAATTGAAGGTGATGCTTTTTGACGTGTGAGCCCCCGAAATGTATCAAGTGACTGTAGTGCCAGCTCGCCCGCTTACACACACGAGCTTCACCTGCCTCGGCTCCCCTCGCTGCACGCAACACCGGCACTTCAGCTGCCCTTGGTCGTCAGAGCTCAGTGGGACCTTTGAATGTCTTCGAACAGGAGGAAACAAGATGGCAGAATGGCACCGAGCTTGTTTTCCAAAAGTCTGGGAGAAAAAGCTGAAAAAACCCCTGGTGACCCGTTCCACTTTTAGCGTCGTTTCTCCTCTCCCGGATCACGGTGTTTGGCTGCAGCTGGACCCTGCTGATAGGCGCCCTGAAACACCGTTTTAAAACAACCGGCACGTGTATTTATTTGTGAGGTTACTTTCCCTGAGTATATTTGCTTATGAAATCAGCAGGTGGAGACAAGAACAAGGCTATGCGCTGCCGCCGCTCCCACCCGCCCGCCCCGCCGGGCCCTGCCGGCCTCCCCCTGCCCTGAGGCGGCAGCCGGCGCTGGGGAACCCCTGGCCGGGCTCAGGGAGGGCCGCTGCCTGCGGCCAGAGCTCCGTCCTCCCCCCCCGCCCGGTGCCTTTCCTGACCCTCGGCCCAAACAGCCCTTCTGACGGCGGCGGGGAAAGGGGGACCGTCCCTCAAACGCCATGGCCTGCGGGCACTTCACAGAACGGCAGGGGTTGGAAGGGACTTTCGGAGATCATCTAGTCCAACCCCCCTGCCAAAGCAGGTTCACCTGGACAGGTTGGATGGGAACGCATCCAGGCGGGTTTTGAATATTTCCAGAAGAAAGGAGACTCCACAACCTCTCTGAGCAGCCTGTTCCAGTGCTCTGTCACCCCCGAAGCAGTTTTTCCTCATGTTCAGACGGAATTTTCTGTGTTCCAGTTTGTGCCCATTGCCCCATGTCCTGTTGCTGGGCACCCCTGAAAAGAGTCCAGCCCCATCCTCTTGACACCCGCCCTTTAGATATTTAGAAGCATTGATGAGATCCCCTCTCAGTCTTCTCTTCTGCAGGCTAAACAGACGTGGGTCTCTCAGCCTTTCCTCATAAGAGGTGCTCCACTCCCTTGATCATCTTCATAGCCCTCTGCTGGACTCTCTCCAGTAGTTCCCTGTCCTTCTTGAACCGGGGAGCCCAGAACTGGACACAGTACTCCAGATGTGGCCTCACCAGGGCAGAGTAGAGGGGGAGGATAACCTTCCTTGCTCTTCTTCCTCTCCCTCCTCCCTCCAAGGTTTTAATTTGGGAGATACACCCACTTGCGATATTCAGAGGGTCTGAGCAGCCGGCATGCCCAACCACTGGCCTGGACATCGGGGCTTGCTGTGTGAGGGCAGTGCTCTTGCTGCGTTCAGGCTGCTGGGGCCATGCTGAGCACGGGCACCACGCCATGGCCTGTGCCCCAGCAGTGGAGTCGGGACGTCTGCTCCGTCTGGGCTGTGGGATGGCTGAATGGCCCACAGGAGAAAGCCCAGGGAAACACAAACGCAGAGCAGCCCTCTCTCAGTATTAGTGGAGAGGTATCCAAAGAGTGTCCATAGCTTACGATGTGAATTGCAGCTATGGCTGACTCAGTGCTGTGGGGGGCACTGTGTGATGGAGACAAGTCCCCATGAGTAGGGAGAGTTTTCCTTGAGATACCTGAATGCTCTATTAGAGGACTGCATGCCCACTCCTAGCATTTTGCCTCTCTCCAGTTCTGTCCTGCAGATTGGCCCATTTCCTTTTGCCAAGTCTCTCTAAATGTTCTCTTATTTCTCCTCTTGCTTATTGTATCAGGTTTCTCTTCCAAGCCAATTACTCCTTTATACGTATTTCTATACCTAGAATAGCGTAAAAGAAAACAAGACCCTGAAGTGAGTTGGATGTTTATAAACCAATATTATTTGTCTGCAAAAACATGTAGTGAGTATAATTGACTTCCACTGTGACCATTCGTACTGTGCCTAATTATAAATGCTCTTAGCTGAGGTTGAAAATGACTTCCATGTCTTGAGCAGTTTGTGTACGGTACATTTGTTTTGTTTAAATTATTTATTCACGTAAAAAATATAATGGAAGGCTAATCCAGAAGGAAAAGAAGAAATCAAAGACACGGTCATGTAAGGAATAGCACAGGCACCAGAGCAAATAAGAGACCTGTGCCGAGCTGATGTGCGCAGCAGCCATGTTAGCGCTTGCTCAGTCTGTGGGTGATTCCAGAGGCAATCTGGGCTTCCCCCAGCAGAGCATTAAAGGAGAACAGCTCCTCATGAGATCGTCTTGAAGTAGTTGGTTGTTTCTTTTCTTGGACTGTGTCACCGGCTACATAGCATGACTGTGAAAAGTTTTCCTTTGAAATCTTTCTTGAAAGAAAATGTGGGGTTTAGCAGAAAGGGGATGCTTTGCTTTAGAAACCGTACAGAAAGCAAAACAGAAGGTGAACATTATAATCTGAAATATGAACTTTTCCATTTCAATAGTTTCAGTTTTCAGAAGTTTTCAAAGCACAGCTGAAGTTTTCCACAGAAATCTTAAAGGAAAAAGAGTGTGTGGGAGTGTGTGTGCACATGTATATTGTTTTTGTCAGGCTTTTCTGTGAAGAAAGGTCTTTATTTTCTAGTTGGCATTATTACCTACCTCCTTTTGTTTGCATAAGAGGTTGTTAAAAAGATTTAAACCTCCCCCCCAAACTAACACTAACTCCAAACAGTCTAACCCCGCAAATCATTCCCTTTTTCTTCTTTCAGAATTTTCTGCAGTGCCTATAGCTTTTGCATCCTTTTGTGCATGACAGTACGGTGTTCAACCGAGTGTTGTAGAGACAAAGTCTTAGGCAGAGAGCAATGTAAAGTTACCCGGGGTAACTGGGTCCAGGCTGGCAGAAGGACCTCAAAAGTCTTTGCATGAAGCTTCAGTGAGTAGCTTCTGCACTTCCCAGGTGAAGGAAGGCTTCATGGCAAGGTTCCTGCAAGGGCTTGACAAGCCTCTAGCTCATGACGAGATGTTCCTACACTGGGATGAAAATCCTGCTCTGTAAATGTATCTATTTTGTGGACTGGCTTAGTGGATAAGCTGTAATATTAGGCAAAAAGAGGAGGGTTTTTCTCTCCACTGCTTCATGGTGGCATCAGAAGGAGCCATTCCCCACCTTACTGCAGAGTCTTGTCCTGTGGCCAAATAGCCCTTACGGCAGACCTGGTGGTTTGTGGCTCTGTCTTCACCCTGCTGTTAGTACTCTTTTCCGTCAACCTTTGGCAGACATTGCCATTTGCTAACTGCCCCAGTCTTGGCCCACATCCTGACAAAAGCTTTCCTTGATGGGCAAGAAAATTATGTCCCTTAGTTATTTGTGACCAAGTTCCCTCACCAAGACATCTCATTCAATATCTAAAGTAAACAGAAGAAAGGGGGCCTTTGTCTTTTTTTTTTGGTTTTAATCAGTGTAATAACTCTTTCCCTTGTTTCAGAACTTTACAACTGCAAATGAGAGCCTGTTTGTCCAGCTGTAATGAGGAGGGTGCTTGTCTGTTAGAGCACTCAGTGCTGGAGGCGCTGTAGAAGGACGCTCAGTGGAAGGAATATAACTGCAAAAGGAAGACAGGACAGGCTGCGCTTTTTTGAGTTAAAAATAATTCTGTCAGAATTCAGTCTCTGTAGTTTCAGTTTTAGTGTGTGTAACTGAGTTCTGGCTGTTCTTTACAAACTTTATTTCCCAGACATGCGTAACAATACTACAGGAAAATATTTCAACAAACAAATTGTGGATGTTCATTACTTGAAACACCCCATGACAAATTTTTCAAATATGTACTTCATCTGTGACTGCTGTTCATTTCAGTGCCAGATGCTGATTATTACAAGGTTGCATTTGCTGTGTTTTTTTTTTTTACTTTCTCTGTTAACACACTGCATTAGGATTCCAATTTTGTCAAATCACTTCCATCGTAGGGCCTGCCAGCTCTGCTGCTCATCCTAATATGAAAGCTGTAGTTATTTTAGTGAAATGCACAGATAACTCATAGGTATACCGATTGCAAGATACCAGCAAGATATTTTGCAATGTATAAATTTGTTTTACCAATACTGCTTTTGGAAGGAAAGCAAAAACATTTATTCGAACTTGAATGCTTTGGACTGAGGTGACTAGGTCAACAGTAAATTTTAAAAACTATTTGAAACATTTCTTGATGGCATTTTAAAATTATAGCTTAAGGTTACACTGCTTCACACGATTCTGTTTGGTTCCTTTGATGCTGAAGATCTACAGCTGACTTATGTGTAAGATATATTTTTAAAAACATTAGCCATGATTTAAAGTAACAAGAGACACTGTTCAGAAGAGGGGAGAAACCCATCCTTTGGGAGGAAGTGAGTTAGGTTCAGTAGTTTTGTTGAACCTGAACCAAGAAAGAAACCATTAGTAACTCAATCTTTGCAAGAAGGCTTGAGGAAGATCTCAGCTCCTGCCTACCTGTTGATTTTAGCAGCAGCCCAGACATTGGAGATGTCAGGATTGTTATAGAGGAAGGCTCTAAAACAGCCGGCTTGTATTTAGCAGTATTTTAGAGCACAGTGAAAAGACTAAGGAAGCAGCTAGGGCAATAGCGGTATTGTGATACAGTTATTAATCGCTAAAGAGAGCAGGCCCCATGCTTTCATTGCTCAAGAGACATCAGGGGCAGTCATGTTCTGAAAAATTCAGATACCAAATGAAATTGTAGATACGAAGTTTCAGATCTCCGTTAACAATCAATTTAAACAAATATAACCTCCTCCCACTAACAAAGAAATAAATCTGGATTGCATATGCTGTTTCAGAGTAAGTTGTTTTGATGCTCAGAGTGCTGTCGTGAAAGAAAACAAATACCACCTTTATTTATGGCTTTCACTTTTTTATTTCCCAAGTGAGAAACATAAAGAAAAAAACAGATGACGATTGTCTCAGAAAAGCTGCTATTAGAAGTTCAATTGTTTTGTAAAATTCCCTTCCCACACTGTTCTGTCAGCGTGGTATTTGCCTGCTGTGGTAGCCCAACTTTGCTGGTAGCATATTAGAGATAAGCCCTCTCTTTACTTTTCCTTCCAAAATTAAGCTTCATTTTGTCTTTGTCTCCCCACCCCCCCAGACTAGCTACCACTCTGACGCTCTGCGTGTTCTGCTGAAAAACACTACCATGTCGTCCTTCTTATATCTGGATGGTGCTGGAAAGGACTCACTGTTTTCTTTCCAGCGCAATAACATATCTAATGTAAAGTTGTTTACTGGTGAACAAGAATGTTTCTGTGCCTGATTCTGTTTCTAGCTACATTTGGGTAAATTAAATGAACCTCCACTGAAAGTAGTGTTACCTGATGGTAAAATATTTTTAAGTAAGAATATTTATTGTGCATTCATTATCATGGAGATATTATGAAAAATAACCCAGGATGTTAGCCAAAAAAAAGCCCTATATCTGCACAGGCATTCTACATAATAGCAGTATGTCACTTTGTAGTTCTACATTAAACTTGTATGTGAGAAGTTACAGCTGTGGATGCCTGCGTCTTTCAGATTTTGTTTCAATAAACCTGTGAGAAAGAAAAAAGTGAAGGTCCTTCAGCTTTACAGCAGTTTCAAAGCAGAAGCTTTATTACCTTTTTTTTTAATCCTATACGCTTTAGGTTTTTACGCAGACATGGCTTCTCAGTGAAGATAAATGATGAGACTCTACCTTAAAAAGCCTTTGGGTTTTCATTAATCCACATTAGGTTAAAAGGGAATCAGAATTCTAAAAATACAGCAGATCAGAGAAACAAGGTATTTTTCAGGTCAAGGTCCTCTTTTCCATCTGGTGCCATTTGGTAGTTCTAACATCTTCCATCTCCCCCTACTTCTCCATCTGTAAATAACTCACTGAAGTAAATGCTTGGAATAATTACAGCAAAGAATGATAAAATGCAGGTTGAACTTAATCTCTTTGGGATCTAAAATGAAAAACATAACTACAGACATCACAGTTATTGAAAAACTGTGGAGGTCTTCAGTTGGCAGGTGTATGAAATGGGAATAATGTCAGAGCATTAGATGCTTTGGGATTGCAATTGTGCGGTTCAAAAAAATGTCAAAAGGAATATTAGTTCAGGAGAGGGGAAAAAATAGCCTAGCAGGGCTGATTTTCAAAAGCAGCCTGCCATTTTGCCTCTGCAAATAATTATAGACTCATATTTTAACAGTTAGATGTCCAAGTGCTTGCATCCATTTATAAGGAAGTTGGAGATCTATCTACCACAAAATGTGTGCAAACTTGCAAAACTGGAAGGAGGTTTGAGATGCTTCTAAAATTGATCAATCAATCAACAGCTGGGCTGCTTTCCAAAAGTTTATGGGAACAAAATGTCTTTCTTTTTTTGCATGAGGTCAGCATTGCACCAAGGAAGAGTCCTGGAGTAGCCCATGAGATAAGGTGCTGTAGGACTTCCTGGGTTAACGTGAAAGAAACGATCTACTTCTGCTGGGGTTTCCTATCTCTACCAGGAATGCACAAGGAGGGGTGGACTGTAGGCACACTGTTTGCTGTTGCTGCCTTACTCAGACATTACAACTGCTTTGGCATCTTAACTTAAGAAGGAGACAAACTGTTGATTTTGTCAGCTGTCTGGGACTGCTGCGTGCTGGCTGCCTGTGTTGTCATGATACCCACCTTGTGCCAGCTGCCTGTATAGGTGCCCGCCTTCGGCAGCTCGTTAGTAATATGGACTCAGTCAGAGACCTAGAATAGGAGGTCTGAAAGTGAGAAAGAAGATGCCTGTTTTGAATGATTTGAAACCCTGTGCCCAGGGCTGCAAAAGCAGCATCCAGCATAGGGTGCCAAAGCCAATTTTACCCTTCCTCCCTGTTCTTCGCTGTTGATGCCCAGGGCAGTACCAGGCCATCTCTGCTCTGAAGAAAGTAGTCTTTGGTGAAGAGGCATGAACCACTGTCTCCTCTTTCCCAGAACAGGGATTATTAGGAAAAACAAAAGACTTGGTTTTGGTGAGGGGGTGTGGGGTGAATTTTAGAACTGCTGTGCAGCTTTTACAAAATATTTAGGGGATGTCCCAGAATGAGGGAGAATGGGACATGACTCAGTGTGTGTGACACCCAGCACCATGAGATCCTTTCTATTACTCATGCAGGATGGAGCGGAAAAGATCTGTCAGTAATGCTCAGTTTACACATGGTTTTCACTTAAGTACTTGACAGAAGAAATTTTCATTCCTTTACTTAGTGTATTTTAGATCCAGGAAAGGATACTTGCTGTATATCTGAAAAACTATTCATCTCCGTGACTGGCTTATTAACATACTAGAAACTGGGCCTTAGGACATTGCAGCCTGACTCCCATGTACAGGGTCATCAGAATGAGCACAAACACAACAGACTCTTATTTTAATGCCCTTTTATATTGCCAGTGTGATGCAAAGTGATTGTGAAAATAAGAATGAGCTCACTGTACGTGTCTATAACGTGAAAATTGCTGACCGTTACTGTGTCATACTCTCCCGCAAACTAAACTTCACGTTCAAGGATAAATGAACTCACAAATCTTAGCTGCTGTTCACACACTCACGCACAAAAAAAAAGTGCAAATGTCATTTGAAGTTGTTCACTCTGCTGGGAGACTCCTCCCACCCCCATCTTGTCTCCTGCAATTACCCTTTGCCCCTTCCCTCCAGCAGCTGTTTCTTCCTAGCTGTTATGGTTTACCATCCTTCAAAAGGCAGCAGCCCCGCTCCTGCTGCCCATCAGACGTGGTGAGCTAGACCTGACAGAAGGCCATCACCCGGGGAGGGCCGAGTCGCGGCACCAGCGTTTGCGCAGGGTTTCCTCCAGCGCTCAGTCTCTGCCATGCTGAGGGGTTAGTGTTTCTCTCTCTCAGCTCAGCAGAAGCAGAAGAGCCCCACAAAATAGGCTTCTTCCCCGCCATTCCTGCAGAAGCATGCCCTTTCCAAGTAGCCAGATAGATAGCCTTCAAAGGCAGGCTGAAGCTTTAATGCACAGCTAACAGCAGGCTAAAACAGGGAGGGAGTCGGCCATTTTGCAGCCCGGCAGCAGGAAGGAGGCAGGCACCCAGGAGGGCAGGAGCAGCAGCCAGTGCGACGGCAAAGTGGGCTTGCAAAGTGGAGGCTGCTGCTGGGTCATTCACTACTTGCAAAGACAGAAGGATCGTATGAAGAGTCCACAGGGGTCTGGTTGGCCGCCTGCATCACTGGGAGTTGCCTGACGTGCAGGCGAGCAGACTGCTTCTACAGCTTGTTCCTGGTGGCTTTTGAAGTAGAGAAAATGGCCAGAGGAGGCTTAGCAAAGTATCAAATGGGCTTTCCCCTTCAACTCAGGAGAGGGGAAATGAGACAGCAGAGGGGGATTGATTGTCCTGGTGAGTTTGGCTCATCAACTCAATAAGCAGTTCACTTGTCTTCCTCTCAAGGTCAGCAGGGTGACAGTGTGTCTCACTGTGCCCTTCAGGACCTTTTCTGTTGCAGGGTTTGCTCAGTTTTCAGTCACCCTCGTGGAGTTACTGGTTCGTCACAGTAATGCTGGTGCCTGGCCCGCCATGTCACTCAAGAAGAGATGGCTTGTCTGAGAGTTAGAAGTCCACAGAGTGGAGGCACAGTCTGTTTCCTAGTCTCTGTCTTGGGGACCATATGTGGCAGTGGTGGGGCCTTTGGAACATGTGTCACATGTAGCATGAACTGACAGCCTAAACTGAAGTCACTCCGGTTGGGTACAAAGGCTACTTTAGGAGGATCTTGCCTGTTTATATAGGTTTCAGATGACTTCATTTTTCAAAAGTGCATGGAGTGCATCCAAAGCAAATAATTTTTCTGTGGTGAATGGGAAGACCAAAAGGAAAAGTCTGGAGAAAGGAGGATGGATGGTCTTTCTTTAATGTCAAAGCTGACATAAACACGTCTCCTCCAAACCCTTCTCACAAGATAATTTTCTCAGCAAGACACAGATTGCTTCAATCTCTGTGTAGCAGCCTTTGAAGCTTCCCCCTTATTGCTGTTATGGAGGAGGCAGGGTTGTCTTTGAGAATTTCTGCAGCTCTGAAGTGTTCCTTCTCCAAAGGCTTTCACGCAATCGGATAGTTGGTTGCTCCAAACAGCTGCCTCTTTGGAACTTCTCTGCCATCACACAAGGGCAAACTGATATGTTGGTTTTGCAAAATTATTAAATAATAATAAAAAAAAAAAACTAAAAAAGCTTCATTAAAAATATTCTGACCAGCTCTATGTAAGGCCTCAATTTTTGTTAGACAGAGGCCCCGCTAAGAAGATGACGAATGGTGTTGGAAAAGAGCCACCAATTAGGAGACATCAATTTTTCTGTCAACAGGATAACCCCTTTTGCAAAACTTGTCATATGTTTATTCCTTTTCTGTTTGTGAAGGTATTTGTTTGGCAGGGATATTTTGCATGAAAGGAAGAATTTATAAATTGTTTTTTTACGGTTGTCATTGCTGCACTGTTTTGAGTTCCTGTCTTGTGGGATATTTTCCCTTTTCAGAGTTCTTGCTCCTCAGGCTGTCTCCTGTCTGTAACTCTTCCATTTGCAATACTTCTGGGGGAAAAAAAAAAATAAAAATTACTCTACTTACTTCTGCAGTGAGTTCTGGGGTGGAAACACTTGTGATGGTAGTAGGCACCTTGGAAGCATAGGACTTGGGGCTTTCAATGCCTTCAGGTTGCAGGCTTAGGAATGCTACTATATGGGTGTTCCCAAAAGGAAGATCAATGTATTTCTGAGTATTTCTTCCTTAAAAATGTATGCCTGTTGTGCTTGCATCCTAATAAGTGTTCTTTCATATTTAACGGTTTAAGATACAACTGAAGACATTTTTTTCCAGTTTATACACTTCCTTTACCCACATTCAGAAAACTTGATAGCTTCCACACCTCCTTTTACTGTATAGGAAATTTTACTCACTTTACTTATGGGAAGCTGTATACATCCTTTATTCATCTGCATGCAGTGATTCACAGCTGCTGCTGTGTTTCTTAATAGCTTATTGCATGTCATTTTATGAAATCATCAGTAGCAAATGCTTAACAGATATTAGAAGAAGAAACAGGGAAGTTCTGTATAGGTGGGCATGTGTGTAATACACAGAGAGCAAGAGCTGCCTGTGCATGTTATATTTGGCAAGAGACTGAATGAGGAGGACAGATAGCCAGTGGGATTTCAGATGGGCACTGGTAGATGTTGACATGACCTTAAAGCCTATTGGGTTCTTACGTGGGAACCCAGCTTCAGGAAATGGAGCATATGATGACAGGTTTTTGAGGCGTGGCTGAAAAGTTACAGCTGTGTAATGGGTATCTACTGGGACACTGAATAGACCTGCATTGTTTTTCACCTGTGTTGTGGAGAGGGGGAGACTTGGCATGGAATAGTTAAAAGAGTGGAAGGTCATTATTTAGATGATAAGTGGCCATTACTGGTAGATCAGGTGTACACCTCATCATCATCTGGTGTCATACCTAGTGCTCAGCTAGCAGCTGTGTTGAACATACATGTTAGTAAGTGCAATTGTTTTGTCCTGGATGCAGACCACATGCAGACCATCTACTAGTGTCTAATATAGGCATAGTTATGACTCCACCTGTCCATGGCTGACTTGAAGCAATCATTACTTTCTTGAAATTAGACACAATAGTAGTCATCTCACTGCCTCTAATGTGTGATGGGTCAGTGTCTAAGCACATCCTTCTGGGCGTGACCATGCCTTGGTGAAGGTGAAGGCTAAGGCAGGTTTTGGGGCTCTAAACTGCAACTTACCAACTCTTTTTAAAAGTACTTTTACACTGCAAAAGCAAAACCACTTGTGTTCCATAGAGTCTCACTGTTTGTCTTCAGGATGGAATTTGTGTTTTTTTAAACTGATGGTGAGGCTGAATCTGGCTTACCTGAGCAACCACCTCTGTGCTTGAGCTAAACTGCTATGACTGACCACAGTGGAGTGCAGGAATCTCTGCTGAGCTGGAAGATGGACAGCTATTGGCAGCTTAGTCCTTGCCTGTAAACAACTTTGTATTTAGGGTGGAAATTTTCCGAAGTACCTAAGTGATTTAGGATCCAAAATCTCCATTTCAGTTATTTCCAGGCTCTGGAGTGAGATAAAAAATTTTCAAAGTGTGATTCTGTCTTGATTTTTACAATGCCATCTGCCACCAAGGCACCCTCTTTTCTTATTTATCTTGTTCCTCTTTTCCAGGTTGGCCTTCCTTCTATGATGTGATCAGTCCTGATGTAGTTACTTTCAACGATGATTTCTCCTATGGGATGCATCGGATTGAAATATCCTGCAGTCAGGTTAGTTTATAGCGCACACAGACCATTCCGATGGCAAAGGCTGCAAAAATCATTACAGCGTGCTGTACTTTCCCTGAGATTTGCAAACCTTTCAGTTCCATTAAACAGTAATCATTGTGAGAGAGCACAATGGGTTGTAGGTATAACAGCTGGGTGGAACGAGCTGAAGGCACAAAGGGCTCATTGGAATGCACGTTGTTGTCTCGTGTGAGATTTAACAGAGCAGATGTAAATGGTTGGACTCGGTGCTGAGTCTACAAAAATTATCTTCCTGAAGAGGGTCCCTTCAAAGGAGCTTCTGAGCCTGAGCCTGAGCCTGGCCGACCGGCTCCACACGTGAACAGTTGAGAGGGAAGTCAAAAGCAGTGGAGCGACTGTCTGTGTGCTGATTCCATCACTGTGCATTACTGTGCTGCCGTGCTAACTCATTCCCAACACTCATTCCCAGCGCAGTCCTAATGGCTGCCTCAAACAATCCCATCTGCCGTAATAATGAAGTCAGTAGTCATTCAAAACATGCCCAAATTTTCCGTTATC
The DNA here is from genome assembly GCA_017639485.1 of Pluvialis apricaria. NCBI lineage: Eukaryota > Metazoa > Chordata > Aves > Charadriiformes > Charadriidae > Pluvialis > Pluvialis apricaria. Next base: position 184,175,929 of record CM030007.1, on the reverse strand, counting down.
TGTCTTGTTCTACTTTCTCTCATCCTTTGTGCTGCCCTCCTCTCTGCAAAGGGAATGGCATAATCATTACCTAGCAAAGGCAGAAGCTGCTGCATTGGCGTTCAGCAGACATACCCAGCAACCTGCAGTCCTTTAGCTCCACATGCTCAAACTCCTTCTGAGAGAAGCAATAGCTTTATTTGGGCAGTGATAATCTGTTGTTCTCTTTCCAGACAGTATTGGTGGAGGGATAATTGATTTCATCCCTGAAGGTATCCATCCTTACTAGTCAGTCAGTCTTCATATATAAATGCTCAGAGTGTGTTAAGAAGCTTCTCAAAAAGAGGCAAGATTGTCTTTATGGAGAATCCATTAACTTCAGTCTGGGTAGAGGGTTTGGCCCAACACGTCAATAGTCAAATCAGTGTGTCTGCTAGTATATCGTGTGTACCAAAGAATTCTGTATTTTTTTATTGATGATATGCTTTAGGAGATCCATTTAACACTTTCTGAGAGCATCCATTTCCCCAAATTCCCTAGCGAGGTAGCAATGGGACTGCAGACTGAGAATCTCGTGCTTCACCTTTGATTACTGGCTTAATCAAAAATGCAACCCACTCTTCAGCTCTGCTTCGTAGGCCTGAATAGTGCTAAAATCAGTGTACTGCCAACCTGCTGAGCCTGTATCTGCTAACACCCTTCAAGAGAGGGCCAGGGCTCCTGATTTCACCTGAGAGAAGCCCAATGCAGCCTGTGGTCAGGCCAAGGAATCTGGGAATGTCGTTTACCTGTTGCCAAACAAAATAGCGTTAGCAGACCTGAGACCAGCAGTATTAGCAGCAGTCACACGCAGACAACCATAAAATTAAAGCAAAACCAAAAACTGAATTTAAAGCATTAAGAAAAAAATGCGACCAAGGTTGCTATATAATCCAATGGCAACTTCTACCAGCTACTCCAGCTTCCTGGGGCAGTAACCCCACAGATGATCGAGTCACGCAGGAAAATAGCTTGAGGAGTGGTGAGCATCTTTGCAGCCACTGCACAGCACAGTTAGTACCGCCTTATTGTGTATCCATAACAAAACCATTTCCTTCTCTCCTCAGAGCCCTAGGAATGTGAATCACACATGCAGCTGCAAGAAAATGCAGTTTTACCGCAGCCTGGAAAGGAGTGGGATTGATATGGCAGGCCTTGGTAGAACTGGAGGGAAATACCCTCTCCCACACCCAAAATCTTACTAACCTTTGCAGATGAAAAAGTAGTTGATTTTTCTTTAAAAGTCCTCCCACCTGTCTGAGAGAATAAAAAACCTCTCTTTTAAAGTTCTTCATTATAGAAAGCAAACAGTGGGGGAAAATTGCTGTAATATTAATCAAAGTCATCCATGGGATGATCCTAGAAATAACTTCTACAGTTTTTTGGAAACACATCACCCTGCGTGTATTTAAAAGCTCAATGACTAGTGACAGGTAGAAGTTAATTACAAATACATTTGAGGCATACTGTAGAACTGGCTGCATCTCTTTTTTCTCTTTCCTGCTTCAGAGTCCCTTCCCCTGAGGTCTCCCCAGCTATTATTTGTACCTGTACAAATCAATAAAGTTCTGTAGTCACAGAAGTACTCTTTGCACATTGGTAGCTCAGACGCGGCTACAGCAGCTGACTGCAAGCTGCTTTCCGTGCCTCCCAGCAGCATATTAGAACCAGGAGGCTTGGGAGATCCAAGCATACTGACAGTTAGCAGTGACTCCCCCTTCCCTGCTCCCAAACACATACCTCAAATGCTTTAGTCTAACTGTTTCACCATCCCAGTGCATTCTGCCCAATGTATTTATGTGCAAGGCCACAACAGATGATCGTTTCTTTTTGGGAGGCTCTGCAGACATGTATATATGTCCTAGAAAAATGGTCGGCACCTATTATGTGTGGGGAGGACGGTAAAATCAATTCATCCTTTGTACTCTCAGCTGAGGGCCAGGTTTCTTATACTGTGATACAAAGGATTGAATTACGTTTCTTTTCAGGGCAGATGAGTTATAGAGTCCTCTACAGAGAGAATCGCCACATAAATTTTTGGTGAGGGGTAGTCTCAAAAGGTAACAAATTTTGCAGTAATCCAATCCTGGTGTGATTCTGCCATCACAAGAAGGTGTAATGAGACTACCTTGGACTCTCACCCAGCTTCTCAGGTTTTGTGAGGAAAATCTTTTTGATAGATTGTCTTTGTAGTCTGTATGTGAGTATATTACTCCTGCAGACCATTTCTCTCTATGGTTTCTCTTGTTCTCTTTCTGTCCAGTAGAGAGGGAATGATTTATCTTTGGTTAAATGTTAATCTGGAAAAGACCTGTTTAACACTTCTAGCCAGGAGTTTTTGAAGCATTCTTAGTTGAGATGAGATGATTTAATTAGGATGCTGAGCATTTAGAAAAATACTCTCTCTGGGACACTTAAGTTTTTTTAGATTTTTTTTTTCACCAAGGTATGGAAAAGCTTTATAATCCGGTGAAATGCCTCATTGTGAGAGACCCCACTCTGAGAAACAGCTCAGGTTTTCTGCCCAAACTGCCTTAAAAGGCCTTCAATCTAAAGGACAATGAAATAAAATAAACAGTGGAGAATACAGGAAAGGGTGGCAAGACAGCAATCTTTCAGGAGCAAGACCTGAAGCTTTGTCTTCTCTAGTTCCCATGCAATTTGCCTTTACCTTTTTCTTATTTGCCACGTTTTGTCTTCCTTCCTTACAAAGCTGAGCAGCTGCTGCTTAACCCAAAGTCATCCATGCCTTTTCCCATTGCTTCTGGGAGCTTGTCCTGCTGATACCGCGGGCTAGAAGTGCCCTCGTTTGTTTCTGGGGTCCTTGCTGGACTGCTGTGGCTGATTCAGCGACACTTCTCCTGAAGCTGGGAGCCTGCCTGGGATGTGGCTGCACACGTGGGACTGACGGGCAGGAGCAATGAGGCTTCACATGCCTACCTGCCCTGCTCCCGCAGTCAGGGTCGGTTGTTGTTTCAGCTGTCATTAAACGAGAAGAGTTTCTGTCCCTCCTAGCTGGCGTGAGAGCCTCCCCCAGCCTTTCAGTCTTTTGAGAGAGTTTAACCTGAAGCTGAAGACTTTACCTGCTTCTACAGACACCCTTCCTACTGCTTTGGTGAACTAAAGGCCATAACAGCAGGAGAACATTAGCAACACATTAACTGCAGGGTAGAGATTTGCCATCACTAACTCATTCACGGTTTGGAATAATCAGTATTGTCTCTATGTATTTGGGATACTATGAATTAATTAAATGTTAAGAATCATTTGCAGTCTTTAATTTTTACTGTCTGACTGTGAGCCCACGAGCAGCTCTGTGATCTCAGTTACATCATTCTGGCTCTCACTGTGATCAGCTATTGACTTGAAAAGCCAGGGCTCTTTGGTAAAGCAGCATGACTTTCCTGTTCAAGATAAATATTTCTCCAGTGCAAGGTTTTATTTTTTTTATTTCTCATGGCAGGCTGTAAAAATGAACTTGTGGAATTTAAGTGACTAATTACAAGAATTTTTTATTATCCAGATTGGTTGTCAGTCATAATGTGCAGTGATTCTAATTTTTAAATAAGGATCAACTGGCTCAGCTTCTTCGAAGTATTGTACTCTTCTGTAAAGCAAGGGATTGTTACCTTTCTTACAGACAGGAGCAGTAGTGTTCACCCTGAAAACCACTGCAAGTATCTGAGGCTGATTCATACAGAACAAAAGTGTCAACAGACCATCTGTAGTTTCATATTCCTTACAAAAAGCAAATTCAGCATCATTCCTATTTATAATTGCTCCCAGCTAAAGCTCATTAATTCAGAAATATTTTACATATCTTCACTACAGGTCGTTTTCAGTCACCTGTCCCTATCTCCTGTATACTACAGAAAGAGGTATGACATGAGTGGTGGATGAGCTCCATCCCCTCCAGGGGCGAGGAGCAGAGGCGTACCCAGAAGGACCCTGATGCTCAGAAGAGTGCCAGGCTGTGGAAAGAAAAAAAAAATCAGTGTGAGAGCATACTCCAAAGAATATCTTCACTGCTTTAGGTCCTTGCTGGGATCACTAATGGGTTTAGTGTTTTTTTACCGAGGGGTGTAGCAGATGGCTGGAGGCTGAGGAGAGCCCAGAGCTCAGGCTGCCTCTTTCTTACACAGCTATCCTTACAGCAGTAGGTGAAACGTGGGCAGTGCTACCCTCACCATAGTGTTTTTGTCAGAGCTGCTGCCATGAGATCATTAGAGAGACAAGCAAGCTGCCTGTCTCTCAGAAATAGTGGCCCAACCAAACACACACAGTGGCACGACAGGAAACACCCAGCAAATTTGGGCTTGAAGTCTTAGGCACCCGTGCTGTCTCAGAAGATCATCTTCCTGGATCACTCTTGTAAATAGATGTAGGTTGTAAATCCCACTTGAAAGGGTGATGTAGGCACTAATGTGCTTCCTTGGAAGCGGCTGCTAGTCATTGCTTAACACCACTGTGATGCCATCAAGCTGCACAGAGACACAGTGATACTCTATTGTATTTTGTTTCAGTGTGGTGCTCACCTGGGGCATATTTTTGATGATGGACCTCGCCCAACTGGCAAACGGTACTGCACAAACTCTGCTTCGTTATCTTTCAAGCCAGCAGACAAGAACAACGCCGGAGAAGGCAGCGGTAACGCCAGTCCTGCCCAAACAGGCAAAGCTGAGCTGTAGGATGAAGCAAAGCCTGCAGAAAACTGCGCTGATCCCACACAGCTTACAAGGAATGTTTTCTAAGTTGCCTGCTCTCTTATATCCTAAGAATGTTTAAATGTATGAAAGCATTTTGCACCATCCTTCTTCCTCATGTTTTCGGAACTGAGGCCTTGCCTGCCAGTGCATTTACTATATAATTGGATTGAAAAATGTGTTGACTGACTCCACAGGTTTTCTTTTCCTTTCTTTTCTTTGAGATTGCTTTGGGGAATCCTTAAATCGAGAGGCTTAGGCATCATTAGTTAGTTTCTTCTTAGTGCTGTGTTACTCTAGGTTTGAACACTATCCCTTTTTGTGTGGGAGATGGGACTTGTGTTTATCTCCAGTTTATAGGAAACTTCTGGGCATAAGAAAATCCTGAATTCCTAGCACATCTCTGCTTTGTTCTGACTTGCGAGGCATGCAGCCTTTGGTCGTATGTATTCAGCCATCTCCCAGCATCAGCCGCACCCTGCAAAAACTTGTACTTATGGCTGTTCCTTCCCAACTGAGAGAGATGGATGAGATGTAAAGCCCATCCTTTGGCTAATTTACTGCCAATATTTCAAGGGTGTGGTTGAAAGGATGTAAACATTGTCTCAGCATCTATTTTTCCCCTTTGTTTGGTATTTAAATCAAGGTTTTAACTAGTAATGTTCACTTTTACAGGCTACTAATGAGGCTTTGTCTTTTTGTGAGGCCTGTTCAGCAACTGTGGCTCAAATCAGAATTAAAGTTGAAATCTGCAGGGGGTAATTATATGGACAAGTGCAGAGATAAACTTGAGAAGTGAAGTAGATGAGGGATGACATCAGGCTCTTTATCTTGTTGGTTGCTACAAGAATTCAGAAACATCACAGGTTCTGCTAAAAGGGAGTTTAGGAGTGAATGCATCAGAAAGAGAGAGACCCTCCTGAAGTATCCAATTTTAAAGATTAGCTAGTCTGGATGCATACTGCCCTACAAGGCCACAGCCTTTAATTTGTGTAATTGCAGTGTAGGACATGAGTGAGGGGGTAGGTTTAAGAAATTAATTTGAAAAATGCCTGTCAGAGCTCCAGAAATTTTTATGTAGCAAAATTTGCTGTCCCATAAGATGTTTTTCATAGCTGCTTTTAGATTGTCTAGAATTGTGCATAATACTGTTCTTTAAGCTATACCATACAGTATTTGCTAACACCACTTTGCCTTTAAGCATTGAGAGATTTAATGAATATAGTATTTACTTTTATTAGCAAACTTTGTGACTAGCATATTTGGATCTAATTTTATTTCTAGTGGGAGCAAAGCAACCACTGATTTTTATGGAAGCAGGATTGAGGTTTTTATGTCAGTGATAATAAACATATTATCTAAAGTACAAACATCCTTCAGTTAAAATATAGCTACCGTAAAAGCATATGGAATGGTCAGAATTGCCTTTTTTTAGCAACATAAGAAAGACATGAAAAAAGCATACAATACCTTAACATCGAATAGATGCAAATAATGATGATAAATATTTAGAACTAAAACACTCAGGCTCCGCTGTAGCAAGCACCTACTCACATCAATATTCTCCCAGATGTCGTGCAAGGAATTGCTCTTCGGCTGCAGGAAAGGTTGTGCAGACTGACCTTTGGTGTTTCACGGCGGTCGAGGTTCTCCTGGTCCCACTGGTTTTTAGCAATTTCTTCTAGAAGGACTGCTTTTATCCCTTGCTTTTATTTAAAGAAAAGTAGGTTTTGTCTACCATAATTTCTGACATAAACATAAAAAAGGCAGCATCTATAAAAATGTGGTGCATAAATGTGGTTTAATTCCAGATTGCTGTTGGATTTAAGTGTTATCAAATTTCAGTATATTCCTGCCTTATGTTAAAGAAATATATTACTTAAACTTCAGTATGCAGTAATGTGTGCTGTCCTACAGGAGATTTATTTTTGCAGGATATGGAGTGCAATGAAATGAGTCAATATGGTGAGGTGTATGTGATCTCTGGGAGTTAGACCATTTAACATAGGAAATGCATTGTTCTCTCTTGTGCGCAAAACTATACCACAGCACAGTGCAAGGTAAGACGGATTTCCTTTTATTGCTCTTAGAAGATGCTAGTAAGGGCTAGTATTGAACCCTCCAAATTTGGTGGACTCTGGTTATGATCGTGACAGAGGAAACTTGGGAGCTGAGCACAATGTATAGAATAATAGGAGAATATTTCTGTATGTTTAAATTTTGCACTGTCTAGATGCTTATGAAAACTGAATGCAAACTGTGTAGAAATAGCAAACTATATTTTCTAATATCTCTATTGTTACTCAGATGTTTAAATAGCATACCTTAAAATATCATGTAAGTCACACATGTTATTTATATATACTATATATATATAAAATTGCACATGTTTTTTATATATATATATGTACACACGCATATATTATCCAAGTATAATTTTAGCCTTCGGTACCTTTTTAATAACTAAAACCTTTCCTTAAGAGGGTTCAATACTTTTAAGAAATCGAATATACATTTTTCGAATTAAATTTGTTTTCATATATTTGTTGTACACAAATACGAAATAAATTTCTTTATAAATAATTCTGTTCTCCTTCCTTGTTTATCTGGGTTTATGTCAGGTTTTTGAGCCCCTAGCTGCAGCGTGACTTAGGGAACTGCTTTTACTTTGCTTTCCCTTAACTTACTGTGGGTATTATATATCCAGCACTTTATCTCCGTCAGGTTTCTGGCAGGAGCGCAGCACCGCAGCGTACCAGGTGTCCTTACAGTTACCTGCTTTTGAGAGAATATAGCAAGCACCCAGGCCCAATAGAGAGGAGAAATGTTTAGAGAAAAGCTCGACTTCTACTTAGCAGAAGTTTTGGCCTCTTCCAAAGGATGCGGTGTGGGATGTAGCGAATCGCAGGCATGCCGTAGGAGCCCCACAGTGTCCAGGCTCAATCTGTGGTGGAGGAATTTGCCTGGAAAGTTGGTTTCTGTCAAGGTTTCATCTCCAAGGATGCAGGTTTAGAATGCTTTGCAGGCAGCAGGTTAATGCCGCTCAGTAGATCAGCTCTGCAGTGGGTTTTAAAAGATAGGTGCGACGGAGGGGAAGGAGTTGTAGGCTGTTTTCAAACCAGCCTCCATGTTTGTGTTCATGGGAACCAGAAAGTTACATCGAAATTAATTTACTTGCTAATTGTTCTCAAACATTGCAGAGTATCCTAGAACAGATGACACACTGAAGACTTGTTTTACAACTGTAGCATAATCCCTGGTAGTCAAAAAATTAATCCCTTGTAGCCCTCTGCCTCCCACGTGTCCACTGTAGTTCCCTCTCAGAACTGTTAATAGTTTGATATTTCTGAAATGAGGGACTAACTGGTACCCACTAAAATGAGATGCGAGGTGATGGCTTTGCCCTGCACTCCCAGCGTAACCCAGCCAGCCTGTCAGCACCCAGAGGTGCTGTGCTACAGCAGATCTTCGCAGGTGTGCGGTCCTCTTGCTGCTGCTGGCCTGGCAGCAGACGTGAGGGACAGCTCTGCGCTGCAGTCCAGCTCAAGGCAGGCTGTGTTTTGCAGTGCAGAGCCTGAAGTTGTGCCTGACACGTGTACACCCCACCACTTCAAAATCAGGGAAATTGCTGAGAGATGTTCTCCCTGCTGCTCCCCGGGGTGCCCTGGTTGCAGGGTGGGAGAAGCAGCTGTGGCAGGATCAGCGACACGAGGCCAATTAACAAAATGCTTTGTGATTCTCTTATCATTGTAGCTATATGGCTTCCATATATTAAAGGCAACTTAACCGTAAGCCTTTTTCACAAGCTGTATCAGCTCTCATATGCTAAAAAAAATACAGTCTGTGTGTATGTGAACTGGTTAAAACTGGGGCCTTACCACAGTGGCTATAGCACATATTCCCCACATGGACATGGGCAGGCTGACATCCGCATGCGTGCAGCAAAGGCATCACTCCAAGAAAGAGAGGGAGCTTGTTGTGCAGTAATGCATTGGCCTCTTACTTCTGCTCACAGGTGAGCGGTGTTTGAAGGCTCTGTCGTCTCTCAGGGTAAAAGGCAAGGTTAAAGTGAAGCGCACAGCCTGCCTCCAGTGTCCCAACACAAGGTAGTGACAATAATGGCCTGCCCAATGTACAAGTGTGAGGCATGAGACCATGTTGCCCTTTCAACAGGTGACAAAAATGGAGCTTTCTGTGTCACTAACTAAGCTCTGCTATATTTCCTCTTCTTCTGCACCCCAAAAACGGCTCAGTTAAATAACACAACATAAGTCAGCATTTCTGTTGGGGTGACACTGAAGAACGCATTGTCACAAACACGATGCCATGTGTGGATGTGTACGTTGGTCCTCTATTGATTGTACTGAAAGGTCTCAGTCTTAATTCACTTAGCCTTGTTTTGCAGTCCATTTACCCAACTGAATTTGGTAAGCCATAAGGTTAGGCCTTCTCTAACAGAATACGTGATTTTTCTTATTGTTCAGTATGTTGCGACACGTCTGTGGTTAATGCCCGTGCATGGCCAGCAGGCCTCTGCGCCTTCACCCGTGGTCTGGGAGGGGATGTGGCTACTTTACCGGTCCCAACTCAGAGTTTCAAAATCGTGCCGTCTCTCTTCCCATCCTTGAAGGAATTTAAGGATGAAAACAAAACAGATGTTCACACTTTCAAAAATAAAATCAGTGTGCTCTGTACCCGCTTGTTTACAGAACAAATGGCGGAGTATTCAGTGGCACCAAAAGCAAGTTCACCAGCTTCCAACTTCGGTAGAGTAAGACAAAATGTTGCTTAGCTCATTGGCAAACTGAACTAATAGTTCTTGGTTTATTGACTATTAAAATGAGGCCACCTACAGGTCCCACAATAAACCTGCAAAAATGTTTAATCCTGCATATTTGAAGAGCTGCATTCCAGTCTGGCTTGCTCCCGCCTTGTTACAAAGAGCAGTGATACACCACAGGGCCCGACTACGCTTTTCAGTTCAAAGCCATGACAGCGGTCAGCAATTGTATTATTTTCACAGTCCCTTTTTTTAAAAAAAAAAAAGTGAGATAATACTTCCAAACACACCCCAGTCAGTGAAATCACTGAAATAGCCAAACTCCGAGCAGTGTAGGCATGTGACGTTCTGAAATCCTTATACAGGCCACCGGTGTAATATTAAATGCACTAAGCAAAAAGGTCTCAGTTATGTCCACATGTTTTTGGGATCAGGACCCGCTTGAGCAGCCCAAATTAAGCAGGAATAGTACACTCAGAAACCTTCCCCAGGGACCTCCTGGGACTTGTAGCCAGCCTCCTCAGACCTTTCGCTTAGCCAACATAGGCCAGCAGAAAAAGAGCAGCAGTTCCAGAAAAGAAAAGAAAAAAGGCTTCCCATTTCAAACTCCTGTTTTATTCACCGCTTGTTAGACAGCTTGCAAACACTGAAGACATTTCGCTCTGCAAATGCCTTAGCCAGGGCGTTCTCATTTCGTGCTCTTTATAGTTTCAGTACAGATGATACCTGCGGTCTAACTTCTTCTAGCCAGGGAATTTTACTGCCCTAATGCAGCAGGTCTGTTTCCATCCCCTCCATTTTCAGTTGCTGCAAGGATTTTCTTCTCTTTTGTTTTTCAATAGCTGGCATTCCAGACAATGGTTGGTTTTTTTTTTTTCTTTTCACCGTAGCCTAAAAACTGTCTCAACTGCAGCTTCACCTTGTCTTAGACCCCGTACTTCTCAATTCTTGTCTGCCCAGGTGGAAGGAATATGTGTTCCCCAAAATACAAGCAGTCACCTACTGGCAATATAAGAACCGTGACAAATCGTGTGTGCCCACTTGCTGGGAAAAGTAGCAGTTCTTTTGAAAAGCAAATAAAATAGGTCTTTATCGTCCTATTAAAGTGGACAAGTTGATTTTGTGTGTGGGCTAGTTAATTTTCATGTTTTTCCAGGCCGCCCTAAAGCCCTTCTTCTTGCAGTCTGGGTATTGTCTCCTCCAGTTTACAACTTTATTATTGTATGTTTCATACAAACACGAACATCTGGAGAACATCCTCAGGTATAACTGCTGGGCAGTGCAGAAAATATCTGGCGTGATCTGAAACAGGTTTTTCTTCCCATGAAAGTACACCCCGGGGACTGGGAAACTTAGAAGGTCTGTAATGGCGTAGAGATCCTTTCACCTCCAGAACACCACTTCACATTTGGCCTGGGTCTGTAACAGCCAGCATCCCTGGTGATTTCTTAGCTGTTCACTGTTTTTTTGTGAAATTAGTTGGTGCTGGTACCGGTTCACGGAAATCACTGTGGCAGTATCCCCAAGAGCCCTTGGTGATGCTGCAACTGGTGAGGAGATTGAATTCCTCGCTGTAAAAGCAGTCGGTTTCTGTCCAGAGAGCTGCCAGGAGGTGGAAGGGTAGGTGGAGGGTGGGGAAGGGGAAAGAGGAGTTTGCATTGTGCCCCTTCCTCTTTGCCCTTCTCGTTCATCTTAAATTACCTGGATTTCCACCATGGCACTGTGCGATCACACTCAACTCAGAACAATTAAATTAACATAGGCTTCTGAAACCCTGTAAAAATAGGTCCTAATTCGTAACTTCATTCCGGTATCTTTCTAACACCACTGACTTCGGTGAAACAGAGCTCCTATAAATCTGAGGGGATGGAAAGAGAAAGATTCTTCAACATACTTGAGATAAAATATTTTCAAGACTTGTTAAAATCTTTCGTAGGAAATGGATGCCTTTGGAAAATCTTGCTCCTCCAAATAACTAGTACAGAGAACAGGAATCCTAAAAACCGTGGACGACATTCTCAAAGGTCTGTACCAGCTGAAGCACAGCTTCAGCCCCTCAGTGAGACAGTCCCCTGCTGCCTCTGCCTGCATCGTTACTGCTCCGTTTTCACACCTTCCTTTACGTGCTGCAGAAGGTACTTACAATCACAGTGTTTTTGTACAGCTTTGCTGCTTCAGCCCTGTTGTACAGGATTTTGAGAAAGGTGATAATTTTATCTTATCCCTAGTTTAAACAATTTCTAGGAAAAAAAAAAAAAATCCAAATAGTGGTGGGTTTTTTTTCCAAAGCTGAGAAAATTCTAAGCAATCTCTAGAATTTGTGGTCTCCATGTTGTCAACTTCAGCTTTGTGGGCTACCACCAGTCACAGCGGTCACCAGCGGCCATGAATTCAGTATTCTCTGTTGATAAATTACAATTTTATCTTTATTTGGCTAGGGCTTTTAGTAGCCTGCCAACTCAAAACCATTGCCTAATATATCATTAGAGGGCAAATATGTTCCCGTGTATGTCTGTGGTGCGTAAGCAGCTCCTACCAAAGCCTGGGCATTCCAGTATCCTGCTGAGGAAGGAAAGCAGTGCCCCAAATCATTTAGGCTGCAGATTTTTCTTTTCAAATAAAATATTTTGTGTGTTTCAAGGTCAGACACTCAGGACTGTTCAGGTCACAAGACGCCACAGGCTGTTTACTTTGGAAAACAAGGACAGCCGTGGTGGGAGGTGCTTTTAGCAACACCCAAATCTGGCGTTTTAAACCAAACAGCAGTCTGGCCAAAGGGCAGCTTCGCTCATCCTTACTGACACCATGACATAGAGGGAGAGCATCCAAGAGCTGACTGACGTACATGCAACAGGAATAATATTTGGTATTCTCACTTATGAACTCAAATACCTCAAAGCATGTGGGAGATCCTCAGATGAGAGGAGTAAATATTTTGCATTGACTGCAGTCAATGTTTACAGTGGAAAGTGATTTCTTGAAAGGCTGAGACAGTGCCCAGTAGTGGGTTGCATCTAAAAGCGTTTTTTGGTCATAGTGGAGCAGCACTTTTCCTACAGGCAGATGCCAGGTGGCATGGTAGGTTTTCCTCTTCCCTTTGGGTATTTTATTTCATCTTTCAGTTGGGTCAACTATTCAGGCTATGAAGATTTATCCAAGGCAGGTTTCCTTCTAGGTCAGTTGGGGAAAACCAGAAAAAACGAATCTTTGAGAAGTTGATATAGAGTGGCAAGAAAAAAAGAAGGTGTGAAAGGTTCCTACTATTAGTACAAATGGAGGCCCTTTTATACACCCTTTTGCTTCCTTTCTGAGTTGCATTGCAGGGCTGAGGCTGACTGAGCAGGACGCATAGCTTTGCTTCTCCTTGCTAACGGGCCAAGCCCGCTCTTTCTAAGAGTACGGGACTTGTCATAGCTGAGGACAGCTCGGCTCAAAAGGCATGGTCTCCTTGACCTTGTTGAATCCGCTCTGGAGAAACCGTGTGTCTCCAGCCATTTCCATCCCTAGCTGGGTGGCCATGCACGGGTTTATAACTCTGTTTAAAAATGTCTGTGACTTTCTGTGTGTGGATTTTTTTTTCATCCTAGCTTTTTCACCACAAACCAAAATTGCCGTAGATAACTACTTTCCCTCTGTGAAGACATTTGTTTCCTGTTGACATTTAATTAGGAGATACCTTCTGTGTGTCAAGTTAGAGGGCAAAAATAAAAGTCCATTTTAGATGATTCAGCCCATTCTTAACCAGCAAAATGGTGTTTAGAAATGTTAAACTGCAATAAAAATCCACATCTATGTGGACTCACCGAGAGTTTCACACAGCAGTGAGGATAGGGCACAGAGCTTCCTATTTTAAATGTCTTCAAAACATCCCTTCAAAGAATCTCTATTAGGTGTTAGGAGTATAGAGCCTGTGGCATCCAGTTACACAGTTTTGACCATTTAAGAGAGGTGAATAAAATAGGGTTGGTTTCAGAAGCATACTGTGAATGGATTACTGTTTTAGTCCTGAAAATACACATTTCTTCCAGCAGTGTAAAAATGAGGGGAGCATTTATGCCACCAGTGTAGGAAACACACATCTCTTTTCTCCAGTGACTAAACTAGACTAATGAGAGCTATCAAACTTGCTAATGACTGAGGGAAAGCCTTTCAGTGCCTCATGCTGGTAAAACCTGAGTGTTTGCTGTAGCGTTACTTCTGATTGACACCAATGTGAATAAGAGGCAAATAGGATGCTGCATCAGTGTAATGCAGTAGTCCAGGTGCTCTTAATGGCAGCAAGTGAACATGGAGAAGCAAACCCAGCAACCCCAGGACACAACCACATAAATTGCCAAAGGCACGCTCTGTTGCCTTGAGCCTGACCTAGTAGATACGTTTCTGAATTAACTACATTTTAAGCAACTGGTGTTCCAGAAAAAGGAATATGAATTCTGCTGCTTTCTGTAAGGGAGGAAAAAAGGGCAAAATGACAGAGCTGAGCCACTGGTGCAGGGGTCCATCCTCGAGCCGTGCCAGATCAGCAGGCAGGCACGAGGATGGACAGGGGAACTGCTTTTACCGGCAGATCCCAAAGGTGAGTGGCCGACTTCTGCTTTCCAAATGCATACGCTGTCTTGGGCAATGAGTAATCTCGATGTGTTTGCCATTATGCAAAGAAAAATCTGAACTCTATAACAGCTTGTCCTTATCAAGATCCGTGGGCCGGGCAGTCAGCTGTAGGAGGCCTGTAAAAGAGTAAGCCTGGGATTGTTTACAAGATGATACTTAGAGATGCCTTCGAATCAGCTGAGGCAACCACTGCTTTTCAAAGCCAGACGTTAGCTAAGAATATTTATATTTTGAGAGTAACAGGATAACTTGGGGCAAAATGCTCACCTCCAGCTCACAAAGCGTTTTCATGCCCGAGATTGTATTACAGTTCAGAAAATTCACGGCAAAGTCTCCGGGTTTGTTTGAAGACATGCATGAAGAATTATATGGTGAAACGTTTCATTCTGGCTGTGAAAAAAGTTAATTCAAAACAACTAAAACGTCAGCCATAAAGATGTACAACGTTTTTCAGGAAGCCTTGTCCACCCTGAACAAATGTTTTCATAAAAAACAGCCTGCCCGTAATAATCACTGTTATTGAAAAGACATCCCAAGGTTGCTGTATGGAAATATGTTAAATACGTTCTGAAATTCAATCTAATATAATTTCAACATTAGAGCTCATTCATAATCCTGTATTAAAAGCCTATGCAATTTTCATGAAATATGTCTGTCTGTGTAATCATGAATGCTGAATATTGTCATGGCTTTCCAGGAATTTTCAACCTCAATGCAGAGGAAAGAAAACTCTTCCAACTGGACTTTTACACCACTGAGAAGAAATAACAATAACAGCTCTAAACTTAAAATAAACATTTCTGGAAAAATACTATCTTTTAAAAGAGGCTGTAGTCTGAATTTCAAGCTACTAGTAATACGATGCAGAGGCTTCGAATGTGCCTGTGGTTACAGCCCCTTGCTTTGTGCGGTACTGGGGACAAACAGACCCAGTAGGAAGGAATCTGTTTACTCACCCCTAGATTTAGAAAACAATCCCTTCAGGTGGAGTTGGCCTAAACCCCGTAAGTATTTCTGGTTTGAACCCCCAGATTTACAACTGGATGTAGCCGTTTCTCTGGTTATCAAGTCAAGTTTTGCCAATCTGTGCTAATTCTGTACTGCAGCGCAGCACCTCAAGTGCACACAGCATCACGGGGGTGGAAGGGTAAAGAGAAAATCTTCAGCGTCGCTGTACATCGGATCTGCTTGTGTGAGTACACTAGCTGCTCATCATGACTTTCTTTGTGGTTGTAATTTTATAACAGAATCAAAGCCTATAAAGTAGTACTTGCAGACAGAAAAAGGTGAGGAGTGGGAAAATTCTGCTTCTCTCTCTAATGTTCCTATTCACTGATGGCTCTTTGATTTTTTTTCCTTTTTATGAGCAACCTTTTTTTATTAGTGGAATATTGCTGGTTCCGTGGCATGACTTTAAAATGATAGGAAAAATTATACAACTGGGATCTCAATTATTCAGCACAGCCATTTTAATCCTTCGTGTTATTTGATCCAGTACAAGGTAATATACGTCTTATTTCCAATTAGAATACAATTCTCACTATATTCATCATCTATCGATGTCTGCTTTTCCATTTGCCAGAGACATGAAAGTCTGTGATTCAAAGGGTGCCATTCAGACTACCCTACTTGTGGACAATTATATAGTGTCAGCAAGGCTGTGTGTCGGTTTGATGCCTGTAGCCCAGGGCAGCTGGGAGCTGCTGTGGACTTTTTCCTGCAGAGTTTCTCACCAGCTGACAGCGGAGTGCAGAAATGGCTTCTCCGTGCCTCTGCAGCCCCATGCCGTTGGTGTGAGCAATGTTGCAGAGCACATTTGTTTGGAACTACTCAGCTGCATGTGGCAAAATGATCACTTCTCACAGCCTAAGGGCCTTATCCTGCAAACCCCCCTCACAGCGCTGTGTGCTCTGTGACCCTGTGCTTTGCTCTCCTTGCTGTCCTGGGGTGAGGTGCATGATGCACCAGGGATGGCCAGGAGAGGAGAGGGGAGGAGAGGAGAGGAGAGAGGAGGAATGGCAATGGCAATGGCAATGGCAATGGTGGGAGGTGAAAGAAGAGCGTGGCTGTGGCCCATCACTGGCTGTCTGTTGCTGAGGGATGTTGGTCCTGCACCCTTCCTTCTGCCCACCCTCCCTCCTTCCACTCGCTTGTGCTGGAGGTTTTATGCTGCCACTGAGCTGGTTTAGCTTTCTGAAGCCACAGAAGACTAACCCAGCAAAAAGAAGCAGGTATTTTGGACTGCTGCAGTGAACTGACTTACAGAGGGATGAGATGAGCACTTGATCTGGTAGCCAGTTGCAGAGGGAAAAAGGAGCAGGGACTGGGAGGACTGGAGGAAGGGACAGTGGGAACAACATGGCACCCCCTAATGGGAGTGACAAGATGTTGTACTGTAGCATGTAACTGCACCTCTCTGTTGCTCTTTCCCCATCTATATAAATAGCTAACAAACACCTTCTAATATTTGCAAAATATCTTGAAAGCCTCCAGTGAATGAAAAACTGATGTTGCCTGCAAAGCTGAGTGTCCCTTCCATGAGCTGGAGCAAGACACGTGCACTCAAGACCTATCCCAGCTCTATAGTGTCGGGTTAACATGATGTGAAAACTCTTCAATATTCTTCTGGCTTCAGTCATTCATACCCCGATGGTGCTGCCTCGAGGGGGCCGCGTCACAAAAGGACTCCCAAAAGCCATAGCCGGGCAAAGATTTGGACTATAAGCTCCCTATTGTCCAGCCCACCCCTTGCCTAGCCCATAGTTACTTCTGAACCTGGGTAGGTGTCAGCATCCACCTTGTGAGCATTTGCCTCCATCCTGTGCTCACAGGAAGGACAGAGCCTGCTCTCTACATGGGAAAACTCTTCAGAAATTTGTCCCTCTGAGTTAATAGATGTGTATCGAGCTTTAGTTGGCCAAGAAGCATGGAAGAGTCCTTTGCCCCACGAAGTGTGACAACCGCCTTGATGCACTTAGGAGATTTCAGGCACACTATCTCTCAGATTTTAGGGTTTGAAAGTAGGTTTATCCTTGGTCTTTTGGTAGCGTAAGTGTGCTATGGAAAAAGATAAGAAAAGGCAAAGACCAAAACTCAGCAGCAGAGTACTCACAGCCACGTCCTGGGTTTGGAGAGAAGAGGCTCCATGCACACTGTGCCTGTGAACTTAGAGGTGAGGGCTGGAGGGCAGATGACTTCAGATGATGGCAGGAGTCCTGTGATGTTTCCCTGGAATTAGAGGTTGACCCACTCTCATTTCTTTGGTTTTCTAATCTGCTGAACTCCAAGCACAATGCACGCAGATCTGAGCTGAGGGCAAACCTCTAGTATTGAAATGGACTGGTGTTTTCTAGGTCAGTGGGTTAACCTGAGTTAAGGAACCTTCCCCAAAAGCTACTCCAAAGCCCCTTAGATGTGGTGCAGTGGTGGCAAACAGTGCCCTTGGTGGGGAACCAGGTCTAAAATGAGAATTCACACACATGCCCACCTCTCTGTGTACCATGGGCTTCATTCCCACACTTCCAAACGAACAGGCTGCTTCCCGCATATGTAGCTGTCAAAGTGAGATTTTAACTGTTTCCATGTCAAACCTTGCTTCTTTGTCTGTGTCCAAAGTGTCCTGGCAGACGACCAGGTTACCATAAGATGATGTTGAGAAGATGGATATGGAACAGCGGTTCACTGTTTCTAATGGCACAAGGACTAGAAAGGATCCAGTGAAATTTCCAGGGAGAAGGTTTAGTGGAAGCAAGAGGCAGAACCTTTCTGTACAACACGGGTTTACTCTGTGGGACTCAGTGCTGCAGGATGTTATGGGATGCAGGATGTTACGGGATGCATAAGTGCATACGATTCCAAGGGATTAGGCAAAATTATGGATATACAGGTATGTACTATTTAAAACCAGTGATACAGGCACAAACACGAGCTCAGGGATACCCTAATCCATTTATTGCTGGAAGCTGGGAGTCTATAGCACAAGTAGAATGATAACTTTCTTACAAATACTCTTTAAGAGGCCACCACTAGCATTGATGGGAAAAAGGAGGCTAAGCGAGATGGCCCTGAGCAGCTGCTTGTCAAGTGTGAACACGTGCAGCTCACCCAGCCATCGCGTGTGTGTGTGTGTGTGCACATGGCAGCTCAACCCTCGCTTGCCCTGCGGGAACTCTGCCTGTCCTAGACCCTCAACCTCACGCGTGTTTGCGGAGACCCAAGGTGAGAGCGTGGTTGCCTTGTCCGTTGCACTGCCTTTCACCCCAGGAGAGGAATGTAATTCTGCAAGGTGCTGAGCACTGTTGGCTCAGGGCAAGCGCTCGTGAGCTCTGTGCAAGCCTTGCTTTGGTATTTTTATTCCAGGTGGTAGATGTCTGAACTAATCCAAATGCATGATGCTTTGCAAAGGTGTGGAAGGGCATAAGCCCACAGCTCTGAATTTTTGTTGATTTTCCAGGGCCCTTTTTAAAAACTACCCCCTTACTAGTCTCAATAGATAGTGAGCCCTAACAGTCATGCTAACACTGGAAAAAAAATAGTATCTTTAGAGACACCTTCTTGCAGGGGCTTTTGCAAATAGATAAAGAAGCAGATCTATATATTTTCACATAAATATTTGAAAAGCATTTTGGTGAAAATACTCTTTTTTTTACTCTAGTGTTAGGGAAAAGGGCCTTAATAGCTGTAACATTACATAGCATTGGCATCCTACACATGGTGATTACGGGACACAGAAACTCCAGACTTTGTCACTATAAAGCTTTTCTGGGTGCTGCTCCACATTTACACAGAGAACACCCGAGATTTAATTTATGGTTGTACTGACCAGGAACAAGAAAATCCCCTACAATGATGTAGCCAGGCTACGCGCAGCTTATTTAAGGCTGCAGAAAGCAGCCAATCGTTTCAAAGGTAAATGAACACAAGTCTTAAAATTGCAAATCCTCCAAAAAGCCTCTGCCCAGCAGACAGCAAAGGCAGAAGGCAGCGAGCTGCCATGTGCTGCTGTTTCTGCGGGATGAGTGATCGCTGCTGCTCAAGACGTCCTTTGGGAAGACTGCCCAGGAACAGACGTCCCAGGAAGGGGTACTAACAAGCACTGTATTTGTAAAGGTGTTTGGCATTTTGCTTTTTGCAGAGAGTTGGGAGGCTGCTCCAAGGATAAGCATTTCTTAGCGAGGACCGAAGGAAGGGGATTCCCTGGATTGGATGAGGAATGGGGATGAGCAGCAGTGGTGAGAGGGCAGTGATCTCCTACAGCATTTGGTACTTAACTTGTGGGTCTGGACCTGGTGCTCGGATCTCACACCTCTGTGAGACACAGTGCATCGAGGAGCAGAGGGACTTCAAAACGTTTCAAATTATTTCATCTCAACACATTAGCAAATGGGGATGCTCTTGGGCTTTGAGCTGAATCTATAAGATTGGGGAGGAACACAGGGAGAAAAGAAGAAAATTAAAAACCATGGGAACAGATAGGCTCGTCCCATTTATGTAGGAGGAAACTGAGGCACAAGAGCAGTTATGAACCATCTGAGGTCAGTCAGACAGTAATGCTGAGAGCAGGGAATCTTTAACTCGCTGTCCGTGCTTTGCTGCATGCAGGGAGACCCTCCGCTCCTGGCTGTGGACACTGGCCTTGCTTGCCCTCTACTCGAGGTTGAACAAGCGGGTGCAGCCTGAGCTTCAAGGAAGGGTGAAGAGGGAGGTTGCGGGGGGGGGGGGTGGAAGTGTGTGTCACTGGTGATGGCACTGGTGGGAGGTGGGGTGGCTTTGCGTTTTTAAGGTGAGTACATCTATGGTGGGTAGCAGAAGTTACTGGAAGGTAACTGTTCCAGAGGGGACCGTCAAACTGCTGCCATCATGGGCTGTGACTTAATAGCAAAAAGAGTTTTACTTCTCACCGAGTAGCCCCAAGTAGGCATCCAAGGGGCTGAAAAAGAGCAATATCTTGACTGCTCCATGTGCACCAAGCCTTTCCACCTCTGCGTTCGTGGCCTTTCCACGTCAGGCAGGCGTCCCTCTGCCTGTCGACCACATTTGTGCCTGGACGTTAGCAGGGTGTGTTGGCTGGTCCGGGGTCACCAAGCTGCAAAGAAACACGCTCTGTCAGGTCCGGAGCTATGTGCTTGCTTTCATCACATGGATATGCGTCAACGTGTCACTATAAAGTAGTTCAAGTAAGAGAGATGGGGAAACAGATGAGGAGGAGGGAGGCAGGAAACATGTCATAAATCCACAGCGAGAGGGACTCTGAAGTAAGAGAATTAAAGACTCTGGAAAACACATAAAAATCTGCCATAGAAAGGGCACTGTCAATACATCCTGTCAGTGCAGTTTGCTTTTTATTTCCTAGTGTGCAATATGATATAAAAAACGTTCACCTTTACTAGATGATCCATGAAAGCCCGTATTTCACGAGATTTATTTTTCATATGAATAGACTTGGCGTTTCCAGACACTGGTGGATATCAGTCGCCGTCCTATAAAACGAGGCCACCAGCACCTGCGGTCTCCCAGGAACCGTCTCTTCCAAGTGCTGTTCCTCACACAAGGGCCGCTTCGTTGTTTCTACTTTTCATTTAAGTAGAGCTGAACAGAGGAATGTAGAGTTAAGTAAAAAATAATGGAGAAAGATCAGACTGAAATAATTTCCCCCCCGCAAAAACATCCCACTCATGCAATCATCAGATATGTGAGGCTTTGCACTTTCTCATGTTGCTATTGTAAAAAGAGAGAGAAAATTTGAATCCATTCAAGTATTACAGAGAGCCTCAAATACTACAAAGAGTTTCTGCAGATGTATGTCCCACTGCAGGAATCTGAAATTCCCTCAACACATTGCTATTAAGCAATCTGGGGCTTGTACTTTTAGATCAAGATTTGAGAGACGGGAACATCCTGACTTGCCTAAAAATGACTGGTGAAAGGAAAAATTGCCAACGTGGCAACCACCAGTCTCTCTGGCAGCCAACTGTATTCTTGTTCAGCCATCCCTGACGCTTTCATGGGACTTAACATGTTCAGCATGAGGAAAAGGTCTCCAGGGTCTGTCTGAAAGACTCAGTGATGCTAGTGAACAATGTGGAAGAGGATTTACACTGTGCAACCAACTTTAAACATGATGAAAAATAATTTCTCTACAAAAGTGTATGAGCTGGGACATCCCAGCCTGAGAGGGGGAATTCCGCCTGACAGCCAGTGTGCCCCTCACTGCTCCTCCTCGTCTTACTCCGTGGCCACACTGCATGGTAGCGAGGACATGTACCAGTAATTTTGGTAGCAGTTGATTGCACTAGGGTTGAATCTTCATGGCTTTAATCCACTGCATCTGCAGGTTATTCTCACAGACCTAAGTGCTATACTGTGGGGATGTAAAGAAGGAAGAGCCCGTCACACTTGGGCTTCCCTGTGGGGACCCACCAACCAGACAAGTGCACTGTTCCCTTCCCTCAGCCACCCATCTTACCTTACTCTTCTCCTCCTAGCACAGTTTGAGAGCTATTGCTGCTGAGACTGCAATTTCATTTCTTCAGTTTCGTTGCTAGTCTACGCGTAATGTATTAGTGGTGTGGAATGGAGAGGAAGGAAATAAAGGGCAAACACAAGGAGCAAAGTAAACGTCTTCAGGGAGGAAGAGACTGCACAGAGAAATGCTCACTCGCCCTTTTGAACCAGGAATTGAACATCCTTCTGCTTTGCATGACAGTCCCACGTGCAGCACTGCCATTTCGGGTGTTGCCAGGAGCCAGGGAGGTTGCAGAGCCCCGTGAGTCAGGCACCCGTCCTTCGTCGCACCCAGCCACTTTGGACCCGCTTTCAGCTCTGAGGTGTTTGAAATGCACAGACACATTTCTCTCCAGATGAGCAGGCTGCTACGTATCGGGACCTCGGCTGTCTTTTCCCCAGTGATGGGATGGTGGGAGGAGCTGCTTTCTGTATGCAATGCATGCTCGAATCCTGCCAGGAGTCAGAGTAGATGAGACAGCTTTGGCTTATGGCCTTCTGGGCACCCAGGTGATGTCCATCCCACAAAATCCTGCAAAAGCGCTGGGAGAGCAGGCACAATGTAACAGCCCCCGTTGTTATATGCCAGACCAGCAGAGTCACAGCGTCTGCGTGTGCAGAAGGACCCACGGGGTCTCCAGCTGCTGTCGCAGTGAAGGACAAGGTCCCAGCTGAAGTTTCGTTTGGGACAGTCGGCAACCCCACAAGCCCCCAGCTTGGCTGAGATGGGATGAACACCTCCAGGGGACGCATGGCACAACTATACCACAGCCCTTGCGCCCCTGCCCCAGTGTCTTGCCTGGGGAGGGCTGCTCATGCAGCAAGCCTGCGGTCCTCTGCTTCTGCTGGGAGAGCCACTGAGGTCGCAGCTTGAGAGGATGTGGTTGCAGACTGGAAACGTTAAGAGGGCAGAGGTACCTCATGCGTGCCTTTGAGGTCCTCCTGGCTTCTTCTCACCCCATCCACCCACGCCAGGCAACGGCAGTCTTTCAAGACTGTTGCACAAATGCAGCCATAGCTGGGAAATGGAGCTGAACATTAAAAATCACACAGGGCTCCTCATTACCAGCCAGAAACAGAGCCCGACTGCTTTCTAGGTTGGATGGGACCCTGGATCTCCAAACGTGAAAGAGCTGTGAGGACCTCAAGGTGGCTCAGGGCTGAAAGTGCCTGGAGGCTAAAGCCAGCTCTGCTCCCCCTGGGACTGGACCCAGATCTGCCATAGGAACCGTGGGGCCTGGGACTGCACGGCTGCTGCATGACAACTGATGGAGAAGAAAAAAGCAACATGATATCGCTTATTTGCCTGTTAATCGAGAAAGTGGGTAGCTTCAGTGACCATTAGCAGAGTAACCAGGTACAGTGTGGTTCACTGTTATGGGGCTGCGTTTCCATGGCTTTACCCGGGTTCGTTCTGCCTTTCCTTCTCCTTGGTGTAGTTTCCTTTGCTCCACACACACAGAGCTGTGCTTGCAGGGAAACGCCGGAGCCTGCAAGGGTACAGAATGATTCCAGCCACTCTTGGTGGGGCTTAAAGCTGCGTACTCCTTTGCCAAAGCTAGAACTGGCCTAAAGGTGCTGTGCCGAACCCTCCTGCCTGCTGGCAACACCCGGCAGGAGTGCTGCGATATTGAGAAGACACCATTTTTGCTGCATCCCAGCTGGAGGCCGGACAAGCATCAGCAACACTTCTAAAAACCATCTTTGCCTTCAGCTGGAGGCATAGGCCATCATTTGCCTATTTTCCAGTTCCTTTAGCCTCTAATTTTGCGATGGCCAGAAGTGCGTCTGCTTCAGTGTTTTCTGGGCAAGCTGTGCTCCCTCTATGGGAGAGAAACGGGAGATGTGGCATGCAGCCGGCCTCTTTCCAGCATCTTAAAAGCTGCTTAGCCAAAATTTCTCCTGGATTTTATTTCTTCAGCTTTGGTGATCTGATTGTCAAAGTAGCAGCACGCTGCTGCTGCGCCTGTGCTTTGGAGAGGAGCGCCCACTGAGTCTAGTGTATGGAGGCCATGGGGGCTGCGATGGGCATGAGCAGCACCACTGGTGACCTGACGTGGGCCAGCCCCTGACTAGGGCAGCCTGGTGCTGCTGGCTGTGGTCCGGGAGGGCAGAAATCAGCCCCAGGCCCTGGGATGCGGGCAGCCTGTGGGGCTGCGGATGGGGAGGCAGGAGGCAGATAGCCGGGGTGGAAAGCACAGCATCTGCGGATGCACGTGGCTGAAAGATGAAGGTGTCCACCTGGCCAAACAGCCGTGGGAGTCACACACAGAAAGAGAGGGTGGTCTGGTGCCAGGGCTGCAGTGCAGAGCCTCTGGGGACACGATGGCAGTGGCCACCCTGGGGCCCCCCAGCTCAGTGGGCAGCCACGGCAAGTCCCCCGTGCTGCCGCTGGCCAGGGAGGTTGGTGGACACAAACCACATAGGAAGAAAAGGATTTTTTGGAAACAAGTGCAGAAACATGCCTCCATCACTGGCCTCACCTCCTAATCCAGCTACCCCAAGGCACTGTGCGTTTTTTTCAGTTCTAATGTGCACTAAACAGCATACATGGATGTCCTTACATTTGCAGGCCTGGTCGGAGGCTCCAGTGCAAGAGGGTCTGCGGGCAGCAAAGGAGGGGTTAAGCTGTGTAGCTCCAACCATGCTGTGTCCTCAGGGATGGGCTGCCAGGGGGGCAGGAGGAGCCGGGGGGGCATGTTCCCATGTGGGGCTGGAGCAGCTGTGGCCGAGGGTCCTGCCGAGGGTCCCGTAGGGCTGGGGCGGGGGGGGGGGGGGGTGTTTGCCGACTCCAGCCCCCAGCCCCTTGGCCTGCAGCCCAGTCCCAAGAAATATAAACCAAAGAAGCATAAACAGATGATCACATGAAAAATATATCATGATTAGCCAGATAGATCCCAAATGTTTGTTCTGTAAACTGCAGCAGGCAGCACAAGTGTTCGCTGCAGCTGTAGTTTCTCATCTTATTTGTGTAAGTGTGCCATTAAGCTTAGACATGGGCAAAATAATCTTTCCTTGATTCTCACTTAAGAAGCTGCTTTAAAGATATATTATACCAATGTTTGATTCGACCCTTTTGCAACTGGTATTATACCGTAAACTGATTCTCACTTGATAGAAAAATCTTTGCGCATTTTTTCTCCTGGGTTACTTCCTTTTCCTTCTGAAGCCAGTAAAGTGGTTTGTTTTGTGAATGAAAGCTGGATGCCTTTAGCAAGATGGCATTAACACTGACCTCTGCTCATGCATTGAATTCCTGCCCAGCGGGAGGCGAGGTTGGAGGAAAGGGTTAGTTCATTGATGGTCAGAACCTGCTGAGCGCAGGGCTGTTAACCTGCCTGGAAAGGGAACCGCTCAGAGGGCTTTTCCCTTTCTTGGATTAGCCCAATGAAGCCATCCTTCTCTCCCTTCATTTTTAACCATCTGCTGGAAAGATGGCTCTGATTCATCTCAGCTTGGTAGAGGCTTTTTTTAATATATAAAATGGCAATAAATTGGGGGGAGGGATACACTTTAATTTTCCTATTGCTACTGCCTGTATCAGAGAAGACTATCTGAATTTCACAGCATGAAACATTTAGCAAGGACAATGCAAAGAAATCAAAACCAAACTCCTCCAGCCATTTCCCAAGAAATTCAGTATGTTTTATGCTCTTTGGATCCTAAAACGCATCCTGGAAGAGGGATAATCTGGAAAAGAAAAATTTTGTGAAGCTGATTGCCAACAGCATCTTCCGACAGCTAGTGCACGAGAGCTATTCTGAGGGAGATGGGTCCATAATTTACAATGCTACTGGACTCTGAAAAGGTATTGTGTAAAAATAGCGACTTTTCATTTGAGAGTTTTATCTGCTGAATATGGTGATAAAACCTGTGGCTTGCTTTTTTAGAGCTGGAGAGGACCCAGAGTGCAAGTCAAAACCCAGAAGGTTCACACAGCACGACTGGAAAACACACTGTAGGTTTCTCTCCTTTTTATCTTCTTAGTCCTTCAGAGCCAAGGCAGCATTTGAAAAATCAGCTGTGCCTGCACTCATTTTTACACCATCGACAGATTCATTAACTAATCCTTCTTCTCTTCCTCATTTTTCCCCTGCCACTTTGGCTACCAGGTTGCTTCAGCTGCAGGTGGAGGCGCGACTGTACTGAAAGCAGAGCAAGATGTCCATAGTTGAAGCTGAGCTGTAGCCATAGCAATTAGAAACACAGAAACTTATTTTAGGTCTCACATCAGTGTCAATCAAGAAGAAATCCATTGAAGTATCAAGAAGGAATCCATTAAAGTCAGTGGAATTGCACCAGCACAAGGTTGGTTTCATTGAGCTTAGGCTCTAACTTTGCTGTCTGTTTTATTTGTAAATTGAGCAGATAGAAGCCACTGGGAGATCATTAAATCGGAACTCAGCAATTTTCATTTCCAGTTGTTTTTTTGAGTAAAACCATACTTTGTTATCCTTGCCAGAGTCTACAAGAACTGGTTTGAACTGCTCTCACCAGCTAAGACAACACTTCTTCTCTATAAGGTGAGCATGTTGAATAAAGCTTATCGATGTAGTTGTTTCTTTTTCTTTTAATTCACCTCCTGACCTTTTAAAATTACTTTACTCAGCAAAGGACAATAGGGCCAATCCAACTCCCATTAAAGTCAGCAGGAGTCTTTTCATTGACTTCAGCTGAAGTTGGGCTGGGCCCAATAAGACTAACTTTAAGAGTTAAAAATAGCGACTCAAATAGAGCTTTTTCTTGCCCCCTGTGGCTTGATAACTGACCTCCCATCATGTTCACTGGGACAGGATCGGGCCCATTAAAAAAAAAAAGCCAAGTAAAACTAGTACGGGCCGGATCCCATAACGCAAAGCTTACAAAGTATTTGCATTTCCTCTTTTTAATCACACAGGAATATTTGAGAAGTATTCATGACTTTATGAACGTGGAACTGCTTCCAGCTGAACAGATTGGATTCATCTTTGGGTTGCTTTGTGCCCCAGAGTTTTCCCTTTTTAAAATAGGAAGATGACAGGGGTAAGGGGCTCAAAGATGACCTAATGCACCTCCTTCACTCTTCAGCTTTCCTGCTTCGTCTTCCCACACAAACACCGTCCTGTCCTTTGCTGGTACGTTGCCAGGTCACCCCAACTCCCATCCTCTGCACCATTTATAGAATTTACTCTTCCTGCTTGTCCTAAAGTGAGCAGGGCAGCACCTGGAGGGGTTCAGCTGGGGCAGGGTGGTGGTGTGGCTGCCTGTTGGTCTGATGGGAGGAGGCATACTGGATTTTGTTCTTTGTTACACCTTCGGCCTGAGACGCTAAACTTGTGTTTTCTAAATAATGCTTAAAATACACCCTAACACGAGGAAAGTTCCATGAACTACACAAACTCTCAATTCGTTTTTTGATTTAGATTTTCCAATGGCTCTGTTTGTGACACAAAGCTGATGGTTTTCTCTTTATTGGTTTTTCATTACGCTCTTTTTCCCTTTCTCTCTCATTCCCTTACAACAAATCCGCATGGAAGACTCCATCTCTAGCACACTGAACTGTTTCACCATCAAGAGAAGAAAGGTCATTTGGCAACTCTTTGAATTGCTGTTAAAATTACCATCTACCGTAGGTGCTTGTATGTTTTATTCCAGAGACCCTAGATCACAAATTTTCTTTAGGTTAAAAATAAATCCACTCACTGGCATCTGCAGAGAACGTTTTCCAATGTCAGAAAAGTACCCCACCATCAGAATAATTTGTAGCAGCCACCCAGGGAAAGGTGGGCTTGACGCCGCAGCCATGCTGCGAGACAGGATGCAGCGCCACTGCAAAGCGACAGATGCTGTTCTTCGCTCACCCTGGTGTCATGAACCCTTCTCCTTTTTCAGCAGAATCTAAATTTACCCAGGTCCTTAAATATAGATATATAGTACATTAGAAAGAGCTCTCAGATATCCTCGCCATCTCCCTGCGCGAGGAGGAAGAGCCCCCCTGACTCCTGACACCATCAGCCGTGGTATTCTCTGCGTTCGCCCAAATGCGCTGCAGCATCAACATCAGTCACTTCAAAGAGCTCTTTCATGTACCACATATTTTTTTATCCAGAAGGCCCAAGCGAAAGGCAGATCTGGCTGAAACTGGCTTTATTGAGCTCACCACTTGTGTGGCCCCTTGGAAAAGGTCTCAGAAGGATGAACAAACTTTCCGTGCGCTTTCAGTGAGCAGGTGTAAGATACAAAGCTTTTACTGTCACCTGTTGTTAGCGGTGCAAGGTAATTAATGGCTTTGTGTTGCTCTCGGGTGTGTAGGTCCTACTGAGTGAAGGATTCCTTCCCTGCCTGCACTACAGGGAAGTCCTGTTCCTCAGGTGGGACAGTGCGTGGAGATGGGCAGCTTCCATTCCTCTTTGCTGAGCTCCTGCTTGTGTCTCAGGAGGGAGCCTGCCAACCATATCAGAGTAGAGCATACCATGGTGGGATGGGAAACATGGCTGGCTTCACAGCTGCCCAGCCCGGCCACTGCAGAAATGTGGGCTGTCCCTCATGGCGCCCACCTCTCTTCAAGCTGCTGGGACCATGCCCACCTTCATCATATGAGGGATGCTCTGAGGAGCTGCCTATAGAGCAGTCGGGTCTCCCAGGAGCACCATTTTGATGAGGACAACCTGACCCCATTTCAGGAGCCTGCGTGGAGGGAAACCTGGGGAGATGTGCATACCTGTCCCACTGCCCTCCCAGCCATGAGGGTGCTCATGCAGTGAGGGTTGCCCCTGTCTGTCCCTCCCAAGCACCTGTGTAATGGCAGGAGGAGCCAGGCCAGTGGTGCCTCTTTTTGGGAAAACTTTGACTCTGTGTGGCCCAGACACAAGTAATGGAGCAGGCTCACAGGAACCTGCCTACACTGTGCAGCAAAGTCATCTGTTTGTGTTGTCAGATCCTTACTGTTGCCACACATTCAACATTGTAGGTCTTTTCTGCCCAGTTCTTTCTAACTTTATGCAACAGACACCTAATTCAAGACCCTAATCACTGTAAGCTCCTTCTATCATCTAGTTCACTGTCTGAAGGAGTCACTGCTCTCTGCTAAGACAGAGGGAGCCCACTAGAAATAGGCATCTGATTTGGGCAGTTAAGTGCCTAAAGTCAGCTGGGATAAACCCAGGCTACATCCTCAAAAATCACTAATCAAGCCTTTGCCCAACTTCTTAGTCTCCTGAAAACAAGAGATCTGGTTAAAAATAATAGCTCACTTTTTTGGGAGTCTTCTGATAAAAGTCATGAGAGCTGATGACATCGCTTACCCACCTAAAGCAACATTTGTTCTTAATGATTTATGTAGATGCAAATATTCTGGCAAATTCTCTGCTCTTGGATCTCTGCAGGGAGAGGCAAGCCAGATACTGCACTCTACTGTTAACCAGAAGCCAGAAGAGAAGGGGAGGCACATACCAGATTTACTGCTTATACCTTCGTTGGCCAAACAAGGCAGGCAGCCAACAGCCCACTCCATACAGCAACCATGGCTTCATCTTGCTTTTGCAGCCAAATGAGAATGGTGAGGCATATGGCAGGGGGTTATATTTTGCACACTTGATTCCCATTACAAGGTTCAAAGTTTTTTGTTTACATGCTCAAAAAGTGGAGGCCAAGTCTCTTCATGCTCGTTATTACTTGCGTACAACTAGCAAGAAAGTTTGTTTTTCTCATCTAGAAAGCATTTGTCTGTAGCCAGTCACTTATAAAAGACTTTTGGGATAGTTTTTTTCCATTTCTCTGTTCTTTGAATATTAAGCGGCAAGTAGAAACCGATCCCCTAGAGGATATAATACTTTCTGCTGCCATGGACTGTCATGTACTTACCAAAAACATTGATTTCCTTTGGACCCAAAGATATTGCCATTTTTCTGATTGATTGAATGTGGCTGCATATTTCCAAAATATACAAAGGTGGGACAACCGCAAATGTATAATTAATGAATTGTTCTGGCCATATTTACTACAGAAGTTACCTGAGCCTTGGCTGGAAAACATATCCATTCTGGTCTGGGCCAAGTGCATGCCAACATGTAGTATATTTTCATTAAGTTACATGATATGAATGTTTTTAAGAATCACTTGTGTTCTTCCAGTCTGCCTGCCAGAAGCGTTGCCCAAATCCATTCCCTATTTAATCGTGAAGGAATGCTGTTCAAAAGATTTGGGGTCAGAAGTGCTTAATAAATCAATCCAGATACACTCCTAATGAGTGGTGAATTAAACAGCATTTGTTTTAAGATCAGAGGTCCTCTTGGGAGATTATTTTTTATTGCAAGCAGAATTGCTCACTTGCAGGTATCAAGAAGCTGGGAGTTAAGGCCTGTTAGGAAGGTCCACAAAAGAATCTGAATCTTCTTTACTGAAAGCATGTGATTATGTCCAGACAACAATGATAAATAGGTGAGACTCATGTCCTCCACTGCAATACCCAGTTTCCTGAAATAAGGAGGAAGAAAAATATTGTAGCTTCAGCTGGGATGAAGCTATTCTGCATTTATATATCCAGATTCTTATCTGTGCAGACCACAACACAGGGATTCAGAACGAGGAGTGTGGAGAATATAGCTGAGGTGGAAAGGAGACGTTTGGAGTCCACTCTGGCCAGCGGGAATGGGAGCGCACTGACCACTGAGTCCCTGTGGAGGAGGTTGTCCTCTGCAGGGCCAGGTTCCTTCCTCTCCTGGGGAAGGATGGCAGGAGACCCCAGGGCATTTGCCATCTTGAAGGACAGTGTGCAAAATTTCAGGCAATACGTTTGAAAGGGAAAGGATTTTGCTTGCTCGCAATGCCTTGTTTATTTCTAGCCCTCTATGTTTTTGAGAATTGGTGATTTTTCAGGGCATTAGAAAATAATAATTCCAGCTTTCTGGCCACTCTCTAACTTCCCATCGGCCATCCTTCTCCGAGCAGGCCAGCAGGCTCACTTGCGCATGGAGGTAGCAAGTGGATGTAAAATGTCCCCATGCAGCCTAAGTAGCGTTGTGTGGCTGCTTTACACAGAAGCAAATGAGAGCTCCTGAGCAAGCAGGAGAGGCTCAGGTCCTACACCATTAGCTAGGGAGCCACACTCCACGCTAGGAGAAATTAAGAAACCCATGTGTACAAACGGACCTGACCATACATTGTCCTTCTATATTATCAGGAAAAGTGTAGCCAATTCCATCTGGTGTCCAGAGAAATACAGTTAGGTCCTTTCTGTTTGCACATTATTATGTTTTTGTCACACATTACTCATTACAATTTCATTTAATTATAGTTTTATCAGATAGGCTGACATTCCCTTTCCCATCATAGTTCCACAGCTGGACAGAAATATCGCACAACACACAATCATTGGGGGACACATAGATGAGATGCCTTCCAGGTGAAGGATGTGGGTGCAGAAATTTGAAATATCCTTATAAGGAACAAGGGCTTTGAAGCTACAGTTTCCACAGAATATTTAGAAATCCATGCTCTGGGGCTGAATTATTAAATCAAAAAAATATTTTTTAAAAAAGTGACTTATGGCTAGTGTGGGTCAAGACTTGGCATTTTCCTTCTGTGGGAAATCCTGATGTTTCCAGACAGTTTTCATTCTGGATTGGAACAAAGCATAAAAAAGTTTTACCTTTCCTGTGGAAATGGAAGTCTGAAAATATTTTCTTCTGGGAAACTCAAAACATTGTTTTTCACTTTTTCTGAAACCAAGTGCAGCAGACATATGCTCACTGTGGGGGAGTTGTCTTCTCAGACGGCTGCCAAGTCTGAAGTGCAGTGGTGTCAGAGGCAACCCCGCAGCATCCCCTGGGCTGCTCCTGCGATGTGTGGTGCATAGAAGCCCCCAAGTCCCACTCTTTTTTGGGCCTCCAGACCTTCCACATGACCAGCTGTGCAGCAGAGCCTGGGAGCTGTGGCTCTTGACCCAGAGCTGTGCCACCTGTCAGGTGCAGCCCGGGGACACCAAGGCTGCAAGACTGCCAAGAAAGCTTCAGCCTGGGGATGGCAAAAGTTTCCAGAATCAAAAATATTTTCATGAAACATATTGGTTTTGACATATTGCCATTATTAATCTATTACCAATTCCTGCCTAGTTGGGAACCACGTTGGTTTGGTGGACAGTGAAGCACATTATGGGTCTTGGACACTTGTGGTTTTCATGCCAGTCACCAGTGGGAGAAGGGAGATATATCAAAGAGACTAACCTGTGCAGGAAGTAAGAATGAGCTTCAAAAGCTCTGAGGTGATCCTATGGATATATACGAGCCCAGGCAATGTCACTGATGGAAGTATGAATGTGCAGCTCATGTGGCACAGGAGAAGGGCTGAAGATCTAAAACATGGTCTGGGGCAACCACATTAGTGTTTAGGTTATTTGTGTTGGTTAGGCACCTACATCTTCTCACTGTTCTAGACCTCACCTCCTTTTGAAAATGGGATTTGGGCTCATAAGTTATCTGGGCACTTTTAATAGTTTTATCTCAAATTAGTCACTCTTCCAGGAGTAACTTCAGTATTTGCACATGCCCTGTTTTACAGTGGATATTATTTATCCCCACATATGTCAGTTCACAAGGACAGACCATTGAGAAAAAGACATGGCTTATTATATAGCAGTGATGGATGGTTTCTTTATAGAAACCACTTGCATGTGAGAGAACAACTGTTGCGTATTAAATACATTCCCTGTATTGTGCATAGAGTTCATACCTGTTGTTGAAATAAAAATCCAAAGAGAGAGGGAAAGAGCAACCAAACTCCTGAAGTTACATGAGATATCCACATAAATACCAAGGAACACACCATGATTTTTGTTAGGACAATGAGCACCTATGGAAATCATGACGATATGGTGCTTGAAAAACTTGGCAAACGGGTTATTGTGCCTGGGACATTTTGTTCCTGCCTCGTGTGCCTGGGACTTTTTGTTCCTGTACTGAAGAAGAAGGATGAAAACTCTGCATATTGAGGAGTTAGTTACTCATAAAGCATTAATAGCTGGAGAGGTGCCAAATCATTATTGTTTTTTCTGGAAAGGGTATTAGGTATTATTCAACAAGATAAGATTTTCTTTCCATGTGTCCATACCAGCTCAATATTGGAAGATGAAACACATACCTAGGGGATTACAGGCCTAGAAAACACCTTTTCCAGGAAAACGAGCGGAGTGAATCACTTCAGACAAAAATGTGTTGAAATGTTAAACAAGTGCTCTCTTGATTTAATGTTCTTGTTAATTATAAAAAAAGCTCTATGAAAATGGAGACAAGTTAAGACTTATATTGTTTTATACAAATAGTATTTTTAAGGGAAACAATGAAAGTGGGCACATGATGTCAAACTATTCTGGAAAAGGGGTGCAAAACATACTAGGAAAATATTGGTCCTGTATTATTTTCCAGTGACTGAACATTCAGAATTATCAGAGCCTCGTGGTTTCTGCTATGGGCCAGCTAACAAAGATACAGCTTAGCAGATCTCCGACTAGCAGAGTTGTTTTCAAACTTGGGGCCAGCCAGGATTTCTCGGAGGTCTTGAACCTCAGAAATGGCACAGCTTGGCCATACCTTCAAAATGAGACTCATCCCTACATGAAGATCCCTCAGAGACCCTCCACGGCATGGGAGCCTTTAGTTTACAATGCAAGCGACCTTAGACCATCACACAGGCTCTGTGCAGTGTCACTCATTTAGTCTTTTAAAATTATTAGGGTCCTTCACATGATGATTCTGTTTCCTGAACTCAGTGCACCCATGAGGTAAGGGGGAGTGGGAGGATTCTCTGTTTCCTTCCTTTCTCCCACGGGCTCCCTGCATGCATATATGTGTGTGTGTATATACATATATATATATATTCACATGCATATGCACAGAGTGGGGGCTGGGAGCCTTAAAAGGGCAAGAGCTCAATGCTGGTGGCTGTTGACAGGACAGGGAGAAGAACAGCTGAGCTGGGAGAGCTCCAGACAGAGCCCTGCTGGTGGTGGAGGAGCACGAGGAGCTGACTGCACCGGCTGGGATTTCTTTGCCAGTTACACCCAAATCTGGGAATTCGTTTTGTAAAAAAAAAATCTTTGCATTTAAAAGTTAAGAGAAATGGAGTACTTGTGTCCCAGAAGCTCCAGGGACCAGCAGAGGCAGGAAGAAAAGCAAGGTTTGGGCTCAGTGAGTGTGAGGAAAGGGGGAGAGTTTCTGGGAAGGAATATCTGACCATCCAGGTAAGTCTTGAAGAGACACTGTCATGTTTCTGCTCCTTATTAAAAAGAGCTTTGGGGTTTTTTTGGACAATGAGAGGGTGGTGGAGAAAAAGTGGTGGAGAAGAAGACGACTGATGGCAGCAAGTATCTGGCAAGATACTGTTAGGCTGAATCTAATAAAAGTCACAGCATAGATGTCTCAGGCCTTTCTGCCAAGCCATAAGGGTGTGATTACTTTGCTTGGAATATGCTGTAATCTTCCCTGAATCCACCACATATTTCAGGTGCAGGAGAGCAACTTTCTCCATAGTT
Organism: Pluvialis apricaria; assembly: GCA_017639485.1. Lineage (NCBI taxonomy): Eukaryota > Metazoa > Chordata > Aves > Charadriiformes > Charadriidae > Pluvialis > Pluvialis apricaria. Next base: position 184,141,809 of record CM030007.1, on the reverse strand, counting down.
TTCTCTGAGTCTGGGCAGATTCACCAGATTTTTCAAGCTGATGCTTTATTGTGTTTCCCTTCTCTGTTTCAGCTCTTCTTGTAAAGCTCGTTTATTTAAGCCCCGGTAAACTCTGGTAAGTAGAGAGGTTAGTCTTTCCTGCTCCTTGACATGGGGCATTTAGTTTTCTGGGTCTCTGGACAGTAAGTTTAAGTTGGTGACACCAAATTTTGCCAGCAGGAAATCAAACCCAACCCATCAGACTACCAGTAAATAATTGCCGAAGGATTGCATGTATATTCAAGCATATATGGGCATCTTTAGCATGTAGTCCTTTAATCCAGGAAAATAAGCCAACACTACCAAAAGTATACTACATAAAGGAGTATGTTTTGGTCTACATATACTTATAGGGTATGTACAGGCATGTATTTAGAGAGGGAGCGAGACAGGGAGAGGGCAAGAGTAAACTCATCTGTGGAAAGCCAAATAAGGCAAGATAAGAAATGCAAAAGCCCCATTACACAGGCTTGTGCTGGCTGGTGGCACAGCAATTACATCCCAGCTGAGGCTGCTGGGGGCTTGCAGGCAGCCTCAGCAGTGGGACCGGCCTGTTGACTTCCCATTAAAAGTCACCCCCAAAAAAGGCACAAGCATGTAATGAAGTCATTGCTACCAGAGAAAACACCCTTCCCTTGCCCGAGATGCAGGGCACTGATGTGGCAAGGCACCTTCCTAAGTAGCCGCAGATGGTGGCCTGCCCTTTCCAGCCCTCCTTCTCTTGCTTCACCTCCCCTGGGGAACTCCTCTGCTGCCACTCGGCTGCAGGCAAACTCAGGCAGCACAGACCTCAGCCGCTGGCTTGGCCCCCACATGGCTCTGATTTCCAATTCTGCACAAGCAACAGCCACCAGCCCTGGAAGCCAATTAGAAAGTCTGTAAAATGCCGCCGGTTACAAGGCAGTTTTCTGCTGAGTGCATGGCCTGGTACTGATCACCATGGGCTCTAAGCCCAGGCTTTTCTTCTTTTGCTTCAATTACAGGGCCTTCAAAGCGTCTTGTGTTTTCAGTTGCGATTGTCATCACACTTCAATGCAGTATGTGCCATGGCACGTGCGCGAGCACAGCTGGGTTTCTATACAAAACCAAAGATATTTGCTTTACAGGCCTGTACATACAGTCTCCACAATCTGCCAACAGCCAAATGTGTTGGGCTACCAATTCTAGTGGAGGATCAAAGAGTGCATTTAAATGCTTCTAATTCAACATCCAAGTAACTACAGACAGTCACAGGCAATGGGGGCGGCAGGGGAGTTGGCGAGAGGAAAGGAGGTATTAAAAGAGCGTGTTTGCCGGGTGTACATGTGCAAATTTGGCTGTCTGTGCGAGCTGTGTGGGTGGGACACATGCTTTTTTGGGTGCTGCGTCCAGAAGGGTCTTGCCACTGCTCAGGCTAAACCCCTTTTTCTGCTACAGGATGCCATGTGCATGCAGAAGAGCCCACGCCACCTGGCTCCTGGGAAAGGGCAATTGAGCACACCGTCCCCAAAGTCCACCCGCGGCACTCAGATGCATGCAGGCAGGGTGGGCAATCCCCAGACCTGCTGCACCTCCTCCTGCCCTGACCCAGGCCAGGGCAGTTTTGTCTGTGCGGTGAAGACCTGGCTTCCCATTCCTGCCCTACCTGAGGACTGGTTTGGGCCTTGGCAGTGAAAAAGGGAGTACATTTCTGGTCATCTGGTGGGAATCTCCTCTCCTTCTTGCTCCATGGTTCCTCTCCAGGCAATGAGAAATGTTTGGCAGAAGCCAGGAATACCCAAGGCACTCAAGCAAGCAGCTACTGAGGTGAGAGAGGCCGGAAGCCTTTGTCTACTCACCTTGCAGTCTTTCCTCTTTATGGCTTTGCGGCAGGAGAGGGAAAATCTGCTTCCCATGCAGTAAACCACAACAGAAAAAGCACCTGACAATGATGACGGGAGCAGATCAAAAAAAGCGTTACTTGGAACAGCCTGGAAACAGCTTCATCTCCTCCCCTGCCCCAGCGAGAAGGTCACACGGGGAGGTAATGAGGCTGAAAATGATCTCTTTGTTGCATTCTTTTAGTGTCATCCTTTCACTTCTATGAAATAAAGCATGTGTAATGGCTTTCACCTTGACGGACTTGTTTTATTTTTTATAACACAACAAATGGTGCACAAATATAAGTGCATATTATGGCAAAATCTACAGTATGTGTTTACTAGTATAACTTATCTAAAAGTTTAAAAATTAATCAATCTTCCCAAATTTTAGTGTATCAGAGTAGCACATTTCAGCGGTCCTGACCCCATGCTGGGAAAGCCGCCCAGCTCCAGCTGTAGGTGTGTCCTCCAGGAGGGAACTCTGGTTCCTGAGTTATGGAGACGTTTCGGTGGGGGTACTGAGCTGGCATCTTCACGGCACAAAACTGCTGCAGGCTGGGATCCACCACCACAGCTGGAGCAGGTGATACAGCGTTGGGACACCCGCAGCAGTGGCAGAGCTGGAGCTCTCTGAGCCATGGCTGGGGTTACCCTTGGTGGTTGCTATCAGCCCGTGATGGATGTGGCTGCTCCCCAGCAGAGCTACACAGAGCAGCTCAGCTCTGGTGTTCTTGAAAAGATTTAATGTGCTATCCCTGGTTTAGCTGAGCACACAGCACCTGCCTTAACTTTGATTTTTCTTGGTTTTACATGGTTCATGCTATGCCTGTGATGTTCTTTAAAGAGTCTTTTTCTTTTTCGATGAATGTGTACAGTAGCAATTTACCAGATCAGAAGGGATTTACTTTCTTCTTTCTTTAATGTATTTTAAAAACACAATGTATCTCTTTTCTTTTCTAGGGTTAACGTAAGAGACCCAATCTTGTAATAACCCTGTTTCCTGGTAATGATGCAGAACAATGGACAGAGGTAGGGAATAATTCTTTCCATACAGGAGTTATAGGCTGATTTCGTTGCCGGTAGAAAATACAGGACTGTAGCAATTATCATAGCTTTAACCACTTCTCCACGGTTTGTGGATTTTCTTCTGATCTAGGATACTGTACACGTAGCTGGCAAGTTGCAGTCAGCTACAGTACCTGTCAGTTTGAATTTCAGCAAACAAGTTGTACCAGATTTATGGTGTCCTGGTAAATGAATCCTTTTACAGAATATTTGTGTTCATAAAATAGGGTATAATACCAGTCAAAAGTCCAAATTCACCCTATTTGTCCAGGGAATAGGACTTATCCAGAAGCTAGAAAAAGAGTGAGAAGGTGGACAGTCACCTAAATATTGAAGCTTTCTCTCTTTGGCACACCACCAACTTTACAGTATATCTTTTCATGTAGTGTTCATTCTGACTACTAAAAATTTGGATTAAATAATCAGAAATACATCAAATTGACACCGTAGAGCTGATGGCTGTCTGCAAGTATCAGCGAGCAGCTAGCTGGTTTGAAAGGAGTGTGTTTGTCACAGTGATACGCCCTCCTTTCTCTGGGCTGTAGGTACACCCAGAGTCCCCAGCCGAGCCTGCAGTCCTGTGCTGCCTGCACTGGCAGGGGTGATCCTGTCCCACAGTGCTACAACACAAAAAATCGGGAAAATATCTTCTAGCCAGGATGGGATGAACCAAAACTCCTCTGGATAGTTGGCTGCTTAACTGCACTGAAGCCAGTGTCAATTAAAATAGAACCAAAATGTCTTTAGCAATCTGGGCCTGAGGATGTGGGCTACTTCAGAAGTATCTTCATTCCTCTGTTCAGAGATGTCCAGGCTGCGTAGGCAGCCTCTTGCCCCTGCTGCAGATGGACATTTGGGATCAGGAAAGCAGAAGATTTAATAAAAATGGTACCAGGTAGTGCCCCACCGCACCCATGGGCTCAAAGGGCCATTGGTGAAGGTGATGTTGCTCCAGGCTGGACCCGGGGCTTCTCCTTCTGCTTTTGTTTCCCCACCCACTGGTGATGGGCAACTGCTCAACAGTCACATCTATTTTCCTGATTTGTTTTGTTGTGACTGGTAAAGCAACAGTAAAATCAAATTTATCTTCGTGTCAGGGAGAGAGAAAGCTGGTTACACTTCATTAGCAAAGTTTGATTGATTAGAAGAAATTAATTAGTTTTCTCTGTCCTGCTTCACCATCTCCTGGCATGCCAATGAGAAGACTTGCAGGAGAAAAAGGTCCTTCATTTCACTGTCAGATTTTTCTCCTGGTGCTGTTGAAGGAAGGCCTGATACCACAGCAGGAAGGAGGTTGGGGACAGATGTGCAAGGTGTGCGTGCGAGTGTGAGCATGTGTGATGTGTGTGTGAGATGTGAGTGTGCGAGGTGTGTGCGGGTGCAAGGTCTGTACTCGTAAGCATACTAGATGCATTTGCCTGCAAGATGCATGCGAGTGTGAGTGCATTGCAGCAGCGGGGGCAGCTGTAGGGCAGGCGGCCACAGCCAGGGACCGAACACAGGGCTGGGCTCAGGGGTGCAAGGCGGCCAAGTTGCCCCTTGGTGTGGAAGAAGCGTCTTCTGAGGCAGCACTGCCACTCATGCCCTCTTCTCCACCTCCCACAGCTCTTCGCGGCTGATTTTCATCTCACGTTGTGCAGCTGGACTCCCGGGAGTCACCTTTTTAAAGGTGTGCGATGATGAATCAGCTGTAAATTAAGCACCCTGTTAGGATATGATCATAGGGATTAAATAAATGACTTCTCAGTCGGTCCTCTGCAAGTAAGTTAGTTAGTTAACTTAGGATATTTTAAAACAAATCCTTATTGGTTAATGACCAGATTTGGTTTGCTCCAGTCATCACCAATTGCTGGAATAGAAAAAAACCTTTAAAGATATGAGTCATGAGAAGAGCTGGGATATATCACTAACACATAGTTGACAATATTTCCTGCATCGGTTCACAAACCGCCAGGATGTCCCTGGTGAACTATACACAGTCCATCGCGCTCTCGGGGGGAATATGTGTGCCGTCAGTCATTGGCAGCATAGCAGGGAAACCAACAATGAAATAAAAGCCTCAGCGCACCCAGCGGAGGTTGCGGGATGCTAGAAAACTCCAAGAGCAGCTGAAATGTTGCCGCCAAGCAGATGATCCAGAAACTGAATAAGGCACTGGGACGCAGAAGGCTGGCTCGTTTGTGTGAAATCCTGTTCTAGCCCCTGGAAACACCCCCTGCGCCCTAGGAAAGGGCACGTTTGGTAAGAGAAGAAACTGCGGGCTTATGTCAGCATTTGAGATTTATAAACAGAGATTTGGGAGAGAAAAATTCAGACTCCACTTAAATGCATTGAACTAGAACAGATTTCTGGAGAGAAAGAGAGAAAGAATAAGGGGGAAAGTTGAACTTTTTAATAGAGCTACAATAACTTTGTACTGAACTTCTCATCTCCACTTTTTCAAAAAACACTATTTGCAAGCATAAGTTTGTTTTCCTACAGTGACACACAGTGAACATACAATATTCCAAAGGTTACGTACTGACTGATAAAAAGTGGAAGTTACGTGCCATCGGAAATTACATATTTTTACTTTTTTTTTAGGTTCTTTTAGCAGAATACAAAATGCAATGAGGAAACTTTGACTCAATTTATGATGAACCACTCACTAGTCTAATAACATACCTGTATGCCCAGTAACAGTCCCCCGCGTACCCCTGATGCTTTGCAAACGCTTTTGTCCCTTGGTCTCCAGAATTAACCGTGGTTGGACTCCTTGGCCCAGCCACCTTCCAGGATGCCCTTGGATCTTGTGGCAATGAACAGCTGTGCTGCACCACTGGAGCTAACCCCTCTAAGGAGACTAACTAGAAAGCAGATCCTTTCTTGTGGTACTCTCTCTGTTTGGAAAAGCAGGATTGCATCTTTTGTGTAACACAAAGAAATGCTGGCGGAAATTTCCACCTTTTTTCTCCTAGCAGATACAATAAATGAAATGAGTTAATAAGATTAAAAAATATTCGTAAAAGTTATCCCATGTGGTTCCTTCAAGTTCCTTCAGTACTGCACATTAATAACAAGACAGAGCACAGATTTTGCTTTCTTGTTGGGAATATATTGTGTAGTTCCTCTCCAAGTCTCTGTCCTTTTCTTCAGTAAGGTACCTACATATGTCTTTGCTGTTGGAGAGCTTAAAACGCTTGATTCTCCACCCAAGCTTTTAAAACCCAGTGAGTGAACATGGCCACATCAGTACCAACTGTGCCCCACATGAAAGCCCACAATTGTCTGACTCCATTGTAAACAAAATCTTATTCACAGGAATGTTCATGAGAAAGTGAACAGGAAGGTTCACTCAGCTCCACCTTTAAATGAAGACTGACAGGAGATATGAAAATGACTTTTGTTTTCAATTTCATTCCATATGGTTATGGAGTGGCTGCAGGATCAAGCTATTTGTAACTGAAAGGGAACATTCTTTCTCTAGATATGAAACATCCAAGTATTTGCAAAACTTAAATTTTAAGAGAAGTGAATAATTCTGTTTTTACTACCTTTTCAGCTGTCCTGGAAATATAGACCATCCTGCACTAATGAGTTCCATTTTGGGAGTCTTTTTTGTTTTGAAAAGCAGATGCAGAAGTTCAACCTCTAGCCTTTCCAGATAAGAGAAGGAAGCATGCTTTTATGCACACAAATACAACATTCTGTCAATAATTTATATATGGATACTTTGCATGCATAATTACATGCCTGTGTCGTCACTGGTGTATTTTGATGTCCGATATTCAATACGTAGTTACCACCCAAGTGCATTTATCTTTGCACTGTATCATTATTTTCAAGCTCATCCTAATTGGAATTCTATAAATATGATTGTTAAAAACTGTATTTTATTAAACAAACTGCTGTAATCTAGAGGAAAATACAGTTGGCTCTGGGATGAGACACTTGGTTCTGCAGAGATAATGAAAAAAGTCTTATCTAAATTCAACTGGATTAAGATAAAGATATGTCAGTAAATTGAAAGCAACATCCAAGAACGGATCTCCGACAAGAAAATTTATGCAATTTTATGAAGTTTGCTATTTAATGGAAAGGGAAAGCTATTTGCAATTTAGCATGAAGGGGGAAGAGCCCTTTACCTCAGTCACCCTCTGCCCAGAGCATACTCCCAGCCTCCAGATTCTACCACCGCTTCATCTCCTCCCCCTCCCCTGCCCACCTTTCCCTCTTCCCCCACTGTGTCTCCACCTGGGGGCCAGAGGGAGCTTCCAAACTCTCCTGTCTCCCCTGAAAGTTGGTCTTGAGGCTTTTTGTGATGGGGACAGGAGAGGGAGAAACATGGGTGGTGAAGGGTGGTGGGAAGCTGTTAACTATGACCATGATGCCAAGGGCCTTGGGCATCCCGGGGGCAGAAGGATGAGGAGGAGTGCACCCAGGGCTAGAAGATGCTGTGAAGATGCTCCCTGTCCTTGGGGACACATAGAGAGGCTGTGTGGGCCTGCTGGAAGTGAGACATGGGGAGGGGAAGGCTGGGGTGTTCCTGAGTTATCCCATGAATTGGTGCATCTCTTTCTGCACAGAGAAGCAAGGAAGAAGAGAGGAACACGCAAGGTGATGACTGTCAACGTGATTAGAGGAGTGATGTTGGGAGGCATGCTACCATGCCAGGACCCAGGATGAGCAGCCGGACCATGAGTTCATATCAGACAGCGACTTTCACAGCAGAAATGTTGGCTTTTAGGAACCAGCTGCAGCACAACATCGCACTGATGGAGCCGGCAGTGAGCGGTGCACAAGGGAGACCGAGGCAGCGCTAGAGGTCGGCGCCAGCTCCAGAAGGACCTTTCTGTTCTCACCCTCAGGCAGTCAGGGCTAACTACACAATGTGAGAATGTGGAAGAATGGTATCTGTTCATCTGTCATACAGCCAGGATCCAGCCAAGCCAGACTTCTGGGTGGCTGCAAGCGGCAGGCCGGCGAGGCAGATATCCCTGTCTGTTTCTGAGCCCAGACCCACGCCAGCCTCATTCCCCCAGCTAAGTGCAGACCTCCAAGGAGTTCCGTGCAGCTTTCCCTGGAGAAGGTCCGTCGGCTGGTCCCAGCACTTGGCTGGAGCAGATAACGGTGTCTGGAAAGACCGTCATTATCTCTCGTGCCGTCTGGAGGCCGGGGCTCCCTTCCTGTCTGGCCTCCCAACCACGCTCGGCACTGTCTGCTCACAGCCACCATCGCCACCAGCGGGGCCGGAGATCATCTCCCGCTTCGCAAATCCCTCACTCAAAACTACCTTTCATGTCGTTTTCCTTCACTTTTTTCTCTTCCTTTAAAAGACGAGGTGACATAAATTCACTCTCGTAATATGCGTCAGGTGAAGACCATCTGCGTTACTATGCGCTTCCTTTACGGGAGGGATGGAAATAGCTTTGACATGAGGTAAAATGATACCCATGGGAGAGGGAGATCCGCGTCCCCCTCCCAGCCCCCTCATCTTCCCACAAAAACACTGGCAGGCTCCAGAGCTGAGGGCTGGACCGTGTGGACCCTGCATACTTGTGCTCTGAGGACAGTGAGAAGACATGTTTATCAGCGAGCAGCCACACATATGCCGTGTCCAAAAATGGCTTCCATCAGCGTGGTGTGTACAACCCTGAGTGAAGGGTCTGGCAGCCCAGGCCCTGCCTGCCTCTGTCCTTCCCTCCCTGTGAAAGTGGTACAGGGCCTTTCTCCTCTCTCTTTGCTGACACCATATAACCTTTTGAGAACATATGCCTTGGAGGTGTCTTGCAAGGGCTGATATTAGCTCCACCTGAGGAAGGTATTGTCAGCTCTCAGTTTCCCAAATATTTGGTTTTCTGTCCTTTTTGCATTGCCTGAGGCAGGCTGCAAGGCTGTCCCAGCTCCAGGTGGCATGCAGGCAGACAGAGCTCCTCTTCCCAGGGCTGCCGGAGCACGGCTCCCTTGACTGACTGCAGCCATGACACCTATGCCAGGAGCGTCCAGCAAACAGGCTGGGCACAAAACCTCAGGGGATTTTGTTTTTGGTATAAAAGTAGGTGCCTGGCCAGCTCCAAGTCACTCAAGCTCCCTATACAAACACTGCTGAGAAAAAAAGCGGTTGGAGAAGTGCACAGCAATCCCCAGACTCCTTTTGCTGCCTCTCACCCAGGACCTCAACAAGCTCCAGGCCATGAAGAAATCCTGACTGTGACTGAAATCAGTAGGTTAGCCATGAGCTTCAGCAGGACCAGGATGCCACCAAAGCAGTGGATATGGCTTCTCATGGCGCACATTGCTCACGGCACACGGGAGACAAGTGGCAAAGAATATGCAGATTTGAGTTGTGCACGCTGCTAAAATGCTCACCACCAACTCTGAGTGTTTACTCAGAGAGTATTGTCGTCTGCACAGTTTGCTAATTCTCACAGCCACTGTCAGCACCCCTTCCTTTCCGTTATTACTTACTATGTTACTTTATTCTTGTAATGCTGCTCCATACAGAAATCTCCCTAATCTGTTTCAGGCGGGCAATGGGTACCGGCTCCCTCTCACATCACTCGGTTGTGCTAGTTCCTGAGGATTACAAATGAGGGCCATCTGTAGTCCCTACTATTTGTGGAGATGAAAAGGAGCTTAACTTAATGTACTTTGGCAGAGTAATAGGGAAACATCAATCACAGGGTGACATGTTAGTTCATATGCACCAATAGGCTCATGTTTGTAGCTGGACACATTAAGTGGATCTGTTTCTTTAAAGACGAGTCCATCACTTACAGACAGGCATTCGGAGCTCCAGCATACAGGACACTTTTAAGAGATACTTGATAAAGAGCTTGAAAATGTGAGCAGTGACATGAAGCTAAACTCTGGCTCATTTTCTTCAGATTCCCTATTAATACGAGCCTCATAAAGTTGAAATTGGGGTCACTTGGACAGTTATTTTAGCTAAAACAGATGGAGTTGTGGTGGCTGCTCCTAAAGAAGCAACTTTTACCATAACTTACCACACACTGTCTCTGGGATAAATATATTTTCCTGTACTACATCATTTGGGATTGTGTGGTAATTGCTGGACCAACGCTGATTTTTTAATGGCAACCATGCTAATAATTTCCATTAAAAAACTATTCTGAGATAGTTCACGGCAGTGAAGAAAAAAAAAGTATTTTCCTTGCAAATCTCAGAATCAAAGAGTTTCTTAACTTATGACAAGAGCATAAAAATTGAGCATCCTCTGAATTACTATTTTCCCCATGTAACAAAATATTCTGCATGAAGAGGGATTATTAGACCCCCTGAACTTCCCTTGTAAGTAGAGCACAGCTGTGCGAACAATTCACAATGAATAATTTATTGGATGAAGTTCAGCCCTTTTTTGACTTGTGAACTCTTCAGGACTTCCTTGTTATTGATTGTTATGCAAAATTTTTTACAAAATTCCTCAGTAATGTCATCTTCAAATGGTTCATGAAAAATTCATTCCTATTACACTAATTCAATATTCATTTTGCGTCATGTCATCGGCGCAACTCAGGTGAGGTGACTTCTGTTCCTTGAATTGGCAACACATAAAATTATAGATTTATTCCCGTTTTCCACTACTGGATATGCAATCTCTACAGGAACAAAATACTTGACATACGTAGGAACTAATTAGCTGAGGAGCAAAGTTGCTACTTGTTATCACTACTTTTAGTCATATTTATTAGCCTATAGAGCAACCAGGACTGGGGCCCCACTCCAGCAGATGCAAAAAGGAGGCGGTGGGAAGTCCATTTCCCAAAGAGCTTATGGCTGCAACCAGGACCACAGGTGAGGAGGTGAGGAGGGAATGATAGCAGGAAACATCATGTTAAGCTATTATGGTTTTGAAAGTTGGTAACATAAGAGGGGGATAAGTTATAAAGAGAGAAAAACGAAGAGAAGAAAAGGTGTATCAGAGGCAGAGGCATGGGGTAAGAGGACCAGATGTGGAGTGAAGATAAGGTAAAGAGGTCACGATGAAAAGGGAAGGATGATTTCTCTTCCCACTTAAGCATCAGCCATTACTTGCCAAAATCAAGCATGCAATGGGAACTGCCTCTTTAAAAGTTGTTTTCATCTGGGGATCGGGAAAGGGAAAACCCAACAGCTCCCAGCGCTGCCAGGAACAGCCCAGGCAGGTGCTGCGGGAAGTGCCCCACAGCTTTGCTAATGCATCTCAGGCATGATTCAAAAAGCCCCGGCCTTCATTACTCTTGCAGTTCCTCAAGCAAGGCATGCTATTTGTACTGAATAGTGCCAAGTTCTGCAATGAGAAAAAGATGTACATTAGCCCAGAGAATTCAAGCTCGCTTTGGTTTAAAGCAGAAATGAAAGGAGCCACATTTGTGATTGAAACCCAGTCAGCTCTTGATCACCTGGGAGCAGCGCATCCAGGTTGTGGATTAGCTGTGCCCTGATAAAAATATTCCCAGCCATCTTCCCCCCCGCCCCATCCCCCGCCCCTTGATGTTCATTCTTCATCATAACTTCATTTTTCAAAGCTAAATATACTAAATATGTTCTTACAGTCCAATTTACATATGTTCTGTATTAGTCTATTGAGAATAACATTGAGAGTTGACTGGACATGGAAAAAATGCAGATGACTTCAGTGGACAGTACCAGTGACTTTTTCTTCAGTGCATATGGAAGTAACAGCTAGATACAGACCGCAACTGATTTCTATTAGCTGGCTGAAAAGCCGTGCGAGCACTTATTAGCCTTCCACATGCCCAACTGTCAGCTAAGAAATCACTTTTCATTGAGGCAGGCTCACAACACTGTGAATCCTGAGCCCACCATAGGAGGATGACGGGATGCACTTACAGTTCATTTCTCTGTGGTTTTCTTCCAAAAGTCCTGTTGCAATGGGCACATAGTACAAAGCAGGCAACCGCTAACCTGCATCTGGTAGACCCCAGGGAGGTGGTGGTGGTGGTCTTTGAAGCTACCAAAGGCAAATAACTGCCGGGGGAACCTCACCAGCTGGGTAAGTGGCAGTGATAGCAGTCGTCACGTTGCTCTCACCAGGATGCTGACTCAGGACAAAGGGCACAGCAGGAATCAAAAAGACATAACCAGGTCCCTGTCCTCACATCCACACTCATGTGGAGCTCTGGTAAGGGCTAGGGGTGGGTGGGGTGGGGTGGCCTACTGAGGGCCAGCCTAGCAGTTAGCTTCGGAAATCTAGCTAAAAAAAAGCAGGCTGTGAAAAGGAATTGGAAAAAGAGGGACATCTTTAACTGAAGGCCTGTTTTCAAGGCAAACCCAAACTGTTTTAAATCAGCTGAATCACAGTATTTAACAGAGAGTGAATGTAGATCTTAATAAGACACCAGATGCGTAGCAAGGATACATTTTCCAGGTGCAGTAATGTGAGGTCAATCAGAAATCTATCAAAAAATGTCAAACCTGATAAAAGGAAGAAGTTGCTATAAGTCTTGGTAACACAGGCAAACGATAAAATCATAGCAGTAGAATGTGTCTTTTAATGGTCCATCAAAACACCAGTAGTCCTAGCTTTTTAAAAGCAATGTTTTATGGTTTCAGAAGATCTGGAAGCCCTCTCTGAGTTGGGCTGAGATTTAATAATGGAGTTAACGCTGCGTGTTTGGGCTGTCACAGGGCCGAAATGTCAGAAATGAAGTGGGTCTGCTCCTCTATTGGGTTCCGTATGCTGCACTGAGCCTCCTTTGAGCACAGTGCGGCCACTGTGGTGAAAAGCTGCTGGTTATAAAAGGAGAAGGTCATCTGACTGCTACATGGGATCAGTACCATGCACGATATGCTTTCCAACTAGTTTATAAATATATAAAAAAAAAAATTGCCCCTGTTCTGTCCCATCACCACCTGTCCTTCATTAGCGTTGCAGGAATTAATAACAAGATTAATATGATTTCGCCTCCCAAGTAATGCTATGAAACTCACTTTCCGCTGCCCCGTCCCTCCTGCTCATCCTTGTGCACTCAGCTCTCCAGCCAGGGCTGGTAAGGGATGATGCTGTGACCCACGGGCTGCCAGCTGCTGTTCCCACTCCCCTTCTTTCCCTCTCCTCTGACTGTGAGAGCAAGTGTTCGGTGCTGGGCTGACACCCTCACCCTTTTTGTTATGCCCCAGGAGCTACGTTATAAGGTAGGAGTTCATTAATTCTGATCAGTACTGCAATGAAGAAACCCAGAAAGTGGAGTAAGATGTACAGAAGCTGGGATATTTGCTGTATTTTGTTCCAGAACAGGTCTAAGCAACGCAACTGAATGACCACGCTTATGGTCCTAATATGTCTCAAATATTAGTCTTAATCCTTCTGTTGAATTTTGAAGTGATACGATGTACCTGACGTGCCACAAGCTAAGGTCAGTTACCTGTGCTTCAGCTGATGTGTCTGAGTCACGTCCCTCCTGATGTAACCAAACTCCTAGTTACTGAGTCTTTCAGCCCAGGGGAACAGATTTGGTGCCTGATCCATTGAGATTTTTTCTCGACAATCTGTCATGAGTGAGATAAGACTTTGAGAAGGAGAGGCCAGAAAAGAGAAAGGAAGGAGAATGGTAAAAGGTGAAAGATGGCATAAAAAGGAAAGGAGACCTTCCAGGAAACAAGAAGTCAAAGGAAAATTTTGGCACAAGGACAAATGGACATTAATGGGTCATGAAAAATGCAGTCTGTAAATAGGAAGAAGGAAAATCAGAACACCAGAGACGAGGTTCTGAATAGTCTTTTGTAGGAATAACAGGAGCAAATAACCTATCTTTTTTCTTTTTTTTTTATGAGGGAGTTGTTTTTTTAAGAGGCAGAGGGTTTTAAGAGGGAGTTTATTGCCTACGATACTGGTAGACTGGACTAGTGACCCAGGAGTCCCTTTTCAGGAGTCTGATGCTTTATGAAGGGTGCTTAATGGTAGGAAGAGAATAAGAAGAGAAAGAGTCACAAGTAGGTAGTGGATATTGTTCTCTCAAACAGAAGGAAACAACATTTGGGCCTATTGAGGGTTATCTTGTGTTTAAAACACAATGACTAAAACTGTTAAGGACCAATTTCTGTTCTCTTTTCAAGTGTGCATTTCTTTACCTGTGAAAGGTGCAGCCACCAGAATCTCTTTTCCTTTTGGGCAGTAAATGATATGTTCCCAGTACAGCCTGTGTTAACAATCTGTTTTAGAAATGAGGGGGATCCAGCAGTCATCTTCACTCTGGACAGAAAATTACAGATACAGGGATTTCTTATTGTTAACCCCAGATCAATACAGTATCACTTGCAGAGACAGGAATCCAAAGAATGTATAGAGCATAAAACCCAAATTTGTTTCAAAATGTGAATTTATCACGGGATGTGCTTATTGCCATGACTTTGAGCTGATCTCGTACTTCACAAGAGGCAGAACCTTCTTTGCTTCTTTGATGTTCTTTTATTTCCCTTTTCCTACCAATGATGGTGGTGAAAACTTTTTTTTCCTCAGATACAATTGCATGTGGCGTTTCGCTGCTTCAGAAAACTGGTCGCAGTGGCCAGGTGCAAGTCCATCCCGCACGAATATGCCTTTGTCCCCTTCCCCAGGGCAGCTCTCCCACTGCATTGGAGCCATTTCTGTCCCTGGAGGACAGTGGGAATGAAGAAAAGGGTGATTTGGAGAGATTTGAAGGGAGAAATGGAGAGATTACAGTGAAGCCCACCCACAAAAATGGCCAAACCCAGACCTGAGAGCGGCAGTGTATGGTAAGCGCCCTGTGCCAGGTTCCCTGGGGCACTGCAGGTAAGGCTGGGCAGAGGAGGTCCTGATGTTGGGTGCTGCCTCCCACCTCGCTGTGGTCAGTCTGCCCCTCACAGCCCATTCTGAGTGCAGTCTGATGTTACTGGCTATGGCCAGCAAATCTCCACCAAGAGCAAGGGACAGGCTATGGCACTTTGTGGCAAATGAGTGACTGACACAGATGCAGTCACTCTCAAAGATGCGTGGGGAGAGGCTTGTGCCATCGTGAAGCCAACTCACATGTGGCTGGCAATGCTGATGCCAGCAGAGGGGCTAATCTCCCGCATCCCCCCTCCCCAGCGTACTCATGCCTGAAGTCAAAGCCTAGGCTGGGGGGCAGCCTGCAAAGCCTCGTAAGTACATAAACACACTGAAGACTTTACCACAAAGCGCGTCACATCCCAACAGCTGTTCCCCAGCATGGTCCGTGGGGAAGCGCCGTAGGCTGGTACGGGTCCTGGTGTCGCTTGCCTGCAGGAGGAACTGGACATGAGTTTAATCCATGCAAATCTCAGACTTCATCAGCAATGCTTGTTACTATTTGGTTCTCGGCTTTCAAAATATGCAATCCAATTACACAAAGTTGTCACCTGTAATGTTGTGTCTCTCCATTCTCACCCTCATCTCCTTAGTACACATCCCCCCTCTTGACAGCAAAAGCTGGGCTTAAAAATCCGAGGGAATAAGTGTCTCTAGGTGGGAGGCTGCTGAAATTACTTGAAATTTATTTCTCATCATTTTTTCTTAAGCAAAAAAAGAAGACGGCTTCCCCAGACACTGGGAGAAATCAGACTTGTCAGTTTGACTTCACTGAAGGGGAAAGACTCCGAAACTCCTTTAAGGAATCAAATAGGGAACACTTGGAAAAGCAGAGCTTGATTAAAGACAGCTAACATCAATTCAGGGAAAGGAGATCATGCCTAACTAATTTGTTGGAATTCTTTGAGGAAATTACTGCCCTGGTAAGGAAGGGGAAAGGATATTATAGACTCCGTTTTTCAGAAAGCATTTGACAACATTCTCCGCTGTTGGTTAAAATGTCTAAGGTCTGAAGTCATGGAATAGAAGGACAATGAACATATTGGACTGAAAACTGGCAAAAGAGGAGGAAAGAAAGGGTAACTATGAATGGGAGCCTTTCATTTTAAAGAGGGGGTTGTAAGAAGGATCAGGGAAAAAAACACATTTTGAGTTTGAAAACAAGATTTCCCAAGGTTACTGAAGACACTCCTGAACCTTGGGAAATACAATTAATAATGAGGAGCCGTGCAGACAGATGGAGAGAGGAATGGTTTGTGTTACCACAGTATCTTGGAGAGCAGATAGAAAGTGGAAGACTTTCTTGACTGCTCTGCTAAAACGTATCTGTCACAGCTTGAGTGTTAATAATATGTGTTAAATTCCACAGACACGGGAAAAGACACAGAATTTCACACTGCAGAAACTAAAGGTGGCCCACCTTTCTCTTCTTCATGTTAATGATTACTGCCATGCACTTAAGCTTTCTTTTTTTAAGAATGATCTTACCACATGCAATCGCACGCAAATGTTATTACTTAGGGCCTTCTCGTGAGGCAACAATTTCACTTCAGGTTAGTCTTATCTCATTAAATTGCATAGGAAAAATATTTCTGCTTTGACTCTTTGCTTTGGGGGAAAAAAAACCACCCTGCTGCTGTTTCGCACTAAGGGCTTGTCTATAATCCTGTGCACTGAAGCATGTGTTGAAACACATTTTAACCAGTAGATGTGATAACCCTGTCCCACATGGTGTAAGCTAAAGCATAAAGAGCTGCTGTCATTCCTGAATTGGAGTACATGTCTATTCTGACCTTGAGGTACTGGACCAGGGAGCAGGCTTCAGCCTGATGTGTTAATGTAGCTGCCTCTGGGCCATCAGCATCCACCAGCTGTGGGCATCCACACTGGTTGAGCTCAGGCTGCCTACACACCCCATTTGCCCTTGTAGCCAGCAATACCTCGGGGAGAGTCCTGCAGCCTTGAGACCGCTGCAAGACACTACCAGAAAGAGGTAGCTCTGCTTGGTGGACTTCAGTCCTGGCCCACAGCTAGCAGCCCTGCCTTTGTGTCTGTGTACGGTGAACCACAGACACTAAGGCTTGTAGAGCCGCCTCCTTCACTAGGAATTTATTGTGAAGTGGGCACACAGTCCCTGCTGCGGGTATGGTCTTCTTCAGGGGAGAGGGAAGGAAGCAGCACAAGAACTCCTGTCTCAAGCCACTGTGCAATTTGCCAGGGGATACCTGCCAGGTTCCTTAAACTCTCTATTCCC
Organism: Pluvialis apricaria; assembly: GCA_017639485.1. Classification (NCBI taxonomy): domain Eukaryota; kingdom Metazoa; phylum Chordata; class Aves; order Charadriiformes; family Charadriidae; genus Pluvialis; species Pluvialis apricaria. The sequence goes on along the minus strand of CM030007.1, from coordinate 184,124,819 downwards.
ACCTTTACAGAGTGGCTCACCCCATCTGATGCTCTGCCCGAAGAAAAAGCAAGCTGATACTTGTGTTTAGCTGTCAGGTATGGTCCCTTGAACATGTTTTCTGTAGACCATTTGAAAGCCATTCTTATGCTTACCACCACCTTTGCTGCTAGGATGTTATGGGCAGGAGCACTTCACTCTCCTGATTACACCATGCTTGGAGAGGAAGCAATAACATAAGTGGTGTGATTACAAGACTGCTTCTGATGGGCTTTAATGTACATGGGAGAAGGTACCTTCTATCAGTGAGAGCGTTAAGCTAGGAAGCTTTGTCATGCATGGAGAATTTATTTCAGTAATAGAGCCTTATAAGCCTCCATTTTTCTACACAAGTTGATTTAGTGTGTGCTCTTGGAACCAGCATGTCTTTCTGTTTTCTTTCTTTCCACTTTGACGTACAAAAGACACTAGTGAATTTTGCTTTGTTTTGGTTATTTTTTTACATACCTAACTGACCAGAAGGAAACAGGACAGGATGTGCAGCAGTGGCATTACACCAGGAAAATGTGTAATTTCATCAGCATGTCTTACTGCTTGTTTTATTGGGTAGGTCTTCTTCCTTTTGTCTGCTGCCTTTTCTTGACTGTGTCTGTCTGGGGATATTTATACACCTCCAGGATGGAATTTGCCACCAAAAGAGGTATTTCCCTGCTCTTCCCCTCCCTCCCTCGCTCCATTTCTCATTTGTTTGAAGCACTGAACACCCTTGACTCCCAGTTCTCACTCTAGTGGCTGGTGGTGACTTCTAGTACATCTGTATTTTTTGCTCATTTACTCATTTTCATAAAAATTCCTTCCCTGCTTCCTTCTGATTTGAAGCATCATTAACTTCCACAAGCTTCAAGCTGGTCCTTCTGTCCTGCACACTAAAACAATTTTCTTCATCACTCAGAGCAGAAATAGCATAAGTCAGAGACATGAACCTTTTGGACACCAAAATACATCTTTTTTTGCAATACAGTGGACCTCTCATTGTCACTTTCCTTATAAGTCAAAAAAGTACGTACGTAGGAAATAAGTTACTACATACAATTCAGTAATATCTGCAAGTAGAAATAGAAGATACATGTTTTATTTTAACTCAGCACCTTTTGTCGAGAGGACAAAGGCTGGACTAGAGAAATTCTGAAATTAAGCCTATAACCTTTGGAACACCATCTCGTCTCAGCCTTTCCTCTCAATATTAGTTTTCTTCCGATGGTTTTTTGGCAGCCTTTGTAGTATTTTCCCCTCGATGATACTGCAACTCTAAGCATCTTATGGGGAGGGGGGAAACCTTTTCAAAGACAATGCTAATCCACTCTAAGCAGATCTTCCTAAACTATTCCTTATTAATTTCTGCTTTGTCAAAAGGTGTCTTCTCCATGCCCTTGGGCTGATTATTAATAGACATGATAACAAATTTATAATCCCACTCTAATTATTTTTTCTGTTCAGGCAAGGGAAGGAGAGAGGATTGTGTATTTTTGAACGTTAACTGTTGTCCCTCCTCTTATCACGTTAATTGGGCTGTGGTAATGTCTGACTGGATATCCTGCCCAGAGGTGATTTAAAAATGGCAAATGTCGTGATTTTTTTTAACTTAATGCTGGAATGTCAGCCTTCTCATATAAATTATGGCAGTTGCTCTTGTCTCAGTGACATAGGTATTTCTTTAACATGTATTCTTGGATAAATACCTACACAGCTATCAAGAACAAGGACTATGTGATTTCACAACAACAAAGAAAATAATCTTCTACCAGCCTTATCGCTCTGGCCCTGTAAAAGCCCATTGGTAGCCAGCCAGGTTTAAAGATGTCACCATCATGCTTGCTACTTCCACTTAGCTTTGCAGAGCTCTGCCTGGCATCTTTTCAAAACAAATCTTGGAAAGCACACAGAGAAATGCTTTCTTGCTGGAGCCCTCTAGGTCCTCCTAACTACGCAGTGGCTGCCAATTGCAGCTAACAGGGCTCTTGCTCTTTTTTTCCCCCTTTTTGCCCCTCTCATTTTAAGTATCATTTGTCCCAGCCCAGAAGGGCTTGCCTCTGCCCATCCCAGCCCCAGCTGCGGGATGCAGCACGGGGAAGAGGCGGTTTCAGGATGGAGGCTGGCACGGGGTGGCAGCGAGCGTGGTTCCCACGGCTCGGGGCGCTCTGCGAGGGTTAGCGCCTACAGTGTTGACAACCCGTAAAACTCAAAGTCCTTAAGCTGAACAAACTGATAAGCAGTGAACATGGCACGACAAAATAAGAAAGAAGGAGTAGTGATTAAAGAGGTGGAAAGGCTGCCTTTCTTATGAGGGTGTCGCGAGGAAGGAAAGAGGTTTCAGACTGGGAGAGGTCATTTCTTGGCCCTCTGGAGGGCAGACAGCAAAAGGACAGTCTCCTCTTTCAGGGCAGCAGCCTTGGAAGGGGTTTTGTACTGTGAGGACCCGAGGGGCAGTGGGTAAGAGCAGGCACCTTCACGGATATTTAGGGGTGGCTGTTGGTTGAGCTCAGCAACGTGTCAGCTCTCCTGACGCGTGCTTAAGGCAGGATATGGCACTCACTGGGTCTTGCAGCAGATGTACAGCTGACATGTAAGCACTAATTGGGGTGGGAGTCTGAGCAACAGCCTTCATTTTTCCTGTCAGAGGTCATCGCTAAATGAGTTGACAGCTTTTAATTTCATAGCACTGAGAAGTATTTTGAGCAATACTCAGTTAAATATCTTTCATGACACTTGAGTTTGTTTGTTTGTTGCTGACAAGTTACCTCTTCTTTGGCAAAGGAGGTCCATACTTCTTGTTTCAGGTTTGGCTATTTTCTCTATTTTGCATCAGAGGAATTCAACCAGGAGAAAAATGTTGCAGTGATTTACAGGAGATGACACACATAGATTTTGCTGGGAACGGAGAAGGTGGCTGCTTTGTGCTTGGTCAAGCAGGACAGTTTTCAGCACTGCCAGAGTACCTTACGGTATCCCAGCTCTTGTGGATGTGGCCCATTCACTATTTTGCCTGCCTTCAATAAAATTCTGTTAATATTGTCCAAATAAATTCAGGGAGCTTTGGATGCAACATAATATTAGGTAGATATACAGCATTCCCTTTTTCATTGGGGAATCTGAGAGCTCTTTGTTATGATTTCAGAGAATTAAAGCTTCACAGTATTTCCGAATTATACCTGGAGGAATTATTTCCCATAAGCTGAGGGAGCAGAAAGATGGATGTTCCTTCCTCATGCTAGGGTTGGGATAATGGATCCAGTGACTCGTCGGCTGGGGCTCCCACAAGAGTCTCCTTGTTCTTGTGTCCACTGGCTCTTGGGTGGCGACCAGCCCTGGGTAGCAGCCACCTTCTGATGCGCCCTGAGAGATGCCGAGTGTACTTGAGAGCACCAGCTGAAGCCTGGAAAAGGGATCTGGAGAGAAATAGGGGAGACTAACAAAATGGTAGGAGCTGCTGTGTTTTGTGAGTTGTTTTAAATAAAGAATCCATTTTAATCCTACTGGCCTCTTGCCTGCTTGCTTCATTCAAAATAAAACACACTCTCCAGAAAATGGTTTTACATAGCCCAGCCAAGTTTCTGGTAGAGCGCAGACCCCAGACATCCATAATTCATGAGCAAGGAAGGGTGTGGATATTTTGTGGGAACCGGACCCTCCGTGAACAAGATCATTTTCATTTGCTGATTATGTCATGTAAACAATATGCTTTTAGGATTCAGAGGAACAGAACTGTGCATCTAGCAAAGTCAAACTGTTGATTCGTATGCTGGAAGGAAATTAAATTAACCTGAAGCCTTTGAGTCAACAATAAATATTAAAAGGAGGAGTATGTTGTCCTTCAAAGTTTACTTTACCAAGTTTTAATTTCTGCTATATATCTTTTACCTGTTGAACAACCCAAATGCTGTTCAGCTTGCAAAATACTTGCACTTTTCATTATTGTGGCTTAGATTTGCAATGCTGTGGCAAGGTTTGAGTGTTTGACAGTAAGTAAATTGGAATGTCTCACCAATTTATGCTTGACAGAATGGTATAGTGAAAAGGACGTGGTGGATAGCCATTGGTTTTCTTCAAGCTCATGGTTCTTGATCCCAGATGCTCAAACCTTATTCCTAAGATACACAAATGATACATAAAATCCATAGAATATGATATATATCTTATTGTACATAGCTGGTTCTCAACACCGTAACTAATTTCCAAGTATAGTTATCAAGTGTGCTGCGTTTACACCTTCAAAGCTCTAGGTGTCAGATGCACAAAAGCACTTGAATATGAATTTTTTTGCCTAACCCCGGTAGGCATTTAAATCTCAAACAGTCATTCCCAAAGCTTATTTCTCAGCTGTCACCTAAACCTAAAGATGGCAATGTCTGTGACCACTGAAACTCTGCCCTTCATGTCTTTCCTGATGTTCTCAGCAGATGCCTCTGACGTGCATAACCGAAGGAGGGGATGTCTCGCTGCAACCTTTTTCCCAAGATGTTGGGACACCATATCCTGACCACAACGGCCTGTCCTTGCAAAACCCACCCCACAGGTCTGGCCCCAGGCTACACAACCTGGAGGCTCAATCACCTCAGCAATACCAGTACTGTGTAGATGACTTGGTGAACTTATGTGACTGTCACTCCATGAATCAAAAGCTGACATCGCTGAGACGCAGCAATCTCCTATGACGTTTCAGAGGCAGAATATTTGCACATCCTGTTTTCTTAATATCCATCTCATGACTGATAAGAAATAACCATAGGAGCAGCTTCATTTTATGCTTCAGGGTATCCTCTGTGCTTCTCCAAATAGAGTCAGGTTTTCTTACAGAGGCAATTGTATTAGGCATTTGGGAAGACCCTTAGATCACTCTATCTGTGTACCAAGTACATGGATTTACACTGAGAAACGCTGATGCCTCACCTGAAAATCCCTTATTGAACGTGAAGGTAAACCCCACTGGCTGGCTCACATCCACAGGCAGTATTTGGCTACAAACAAACCATCTACTTCTCATACAAGAAACCCTGACAGACTGTTGGGATTGCCTACGGAGAGACTGTCAGAGCAGTGTTTAAAGCCCAGCATATGGTTTCATGGTCATTTTGTGCCAGCCTAAGCTGCTGAGCTGCCCAGCCGGCGACGGCAGGTGCTGGCAGATAGGTGGTCCCAGGAGCAGGGACCGAGGGTGCAACTCCACCTCTGACAGCTGCATCGCCTTATGCTGATTTAAGGGGACTGTGAACCTCCATCCTTAGGACTCAACATTTTACTTCCCAGGAACTGTATCAGACAGAGAGAGAAATCGGCCACCCCACCTTATGGAAATGTATGAAAGGGAGCAACGAAAAATGCATTCCTGGGTCTTGATAGAGACTAACCATGACAGAAGCCAAAAATGTTTTGGGTGCCACCAGGTTTATTGTGCATAGCTTACTGGGATGGAAAGACACCATAACAGGCTGTAAATTTTGTTGGACCTCTACATGTTTAGCTTCCCTGGTAGCCATGATTCCTACCAGGAAGATTTCAGCAGCACTCACTGAGTGTTATCCTAAGAATCCTAAGGACAGCGGAAGAAGCAGGGCCATGGGAGATGATATCTCCTGAGCTGCAGAGGAGGCTAGCATCAAACTGGGATCTCATTCTCCAGTTGCTCCCTAGGCCAGTGCAGGGTGTGTACCAAGGCACACTCATGACCACAGGGACCCCACTTCCTACAGCAAGAGGTTTATTCTTTTCCCATGTCATTGGAGGCTTCCCCTCCCCTTTGGTGGCAGGACATAGGGCGAGCAGTAAAAGTTACCTGAGCAAAGAGAGCTAGAATGCTCAGAAAAACACATTTACAACAGGACCCTCCCAGGGTCAGCGTTTTTAGACATAGATATGCAGTAAAAGAATTAAACAAGGACAAACACAGCCATGTATGAAAGGCGGATTATTTATACAACAGGCATTAGGAGCTCTGTGGCTGGGAGTTAAGGAGATTACAACCACATGAGAAGGCTAACCTACTCCTGTAAGAGCCAACAGCCATTTATTCAAACAGAATAAGAAAATTAGCTTCAGCTCTCGCCAGTCTGAAACTATTGTATTCACCAGCAAACTCCTGAGTGAGGGAGATAAATTGAAACAGAAAAGAGTGCAAGGGAAAAAAACCCCAACCTATACCTTACAAAGACACGCACACCGAGCAGGGGTAGCAGTGACGATTTAAATCATGCTTGATGCCTGCGGTGCCTTATTGCATGCCAGTTAATGGGGAAACAAGGACAGAGAGAGAAATAAGGTACCCAATTCATTGCCCCAGCTGCAGGGAAAGGACTCCCCCCACCTGGGGGAACAGGAAATTCATTTTCAAGACTGCATTGGGGATCATTCAGCTGGTTTTAACCCCGGTCCTTGGGGTATTTAAACTGCTCCTAGACTGGACATTAAACCTTATATGGAAAAGACAAATCTCAAATTTTCAGGTGGTAGACAAGAAGCATCTGAATTTTCACAAGATAGGGATGTAGGTTGTACTTGGAAATATGTGTATGCTGGCACCAACACTAAATACGCCTGCACAAATGGGGGAATTGTATGGAGTGACCTATTCTGCATTCAGAAGTGTGAAATTTCCAGCTTGCCTCAATAAGTGTGTGCTCTGTAAGTGTATTGCAGAGGTTTGGGACCAAGAGCTGTGCACAGCACGGTGTATGGGGTCAGAAGTAGAAAGTTGGCTCTCAACCCTTGTGGCTTGGCCTGACCTAGAGCTGACTTGGCCCTCGTGAAACTCAGGATGTTGTGAGCATCCCGGCTCCGTGGTCCCCCCACGGCACTTGATAATTTGCGCTCTGTGCAGGGGTAGGTGTCGAGGCGGGGGGTGGAGGCTCAGCCAGAAGTACATATAGGAGGGAGCCAGAATGCCTGGATCTGACCGCTTGCTTCAAAAATTTGCTTCATTCTCGGCTTCTCCAGCTCTCACTTTTATAGCTTAAATCCCCAAAGTCCCTGCTCCATATTTACTCCTTCCTTGGCAAAACCATGATCAAATTAGTGGAAGTTTTGACTGAGGAGAAGCAAATTTATACCCTGGTCCTTGGCAACCTGAGGATATATATGTGCTGGTGTGAGGAAGGGGAGGGGGAAAAGGGGACAAAAGGATCATTCACAGTTACTCCCAGCCCTGGTCCCACACTCCCGGTGGTACAAGGAGTAGTCCAGCCAGCAGCCTCCGCATCACTGCGACCACAGACCCACAGGCTGCCCTGAGGCCAGCAGCCTGGGTGGTTTGGCCAAGAGGATGGACACGCACTTAGTGGCAAGGTCTATCCATCCGGCACCTATGCCCTCCATCACCACACAAAGGGTGGAGGCAGCCCCCTTCCCAAAGCTGCTTCCTGACCTTCCCCTGCCTTGAGGCACCACGTACATGTCCCAGCCTTCAAACAGCCAGGCTCGCACAGGGTGGCCCATGCCACCCCACAGCTAGTGGGGACAGATGGTCCAGCCACACGGGGCAGCCCCGAGCCCTGCAGGTTGGATGGTCTCAGCTGTGCCTGCCAGCCATCTCTCATGCCCAAGCTGGCTCTGGCAGCACCAACCGTCCGGGAGTAATCCCAGTTTAAAAACCCCACAGCAGGCCCTGTGGCACAGTGGGCATGTCCTCTGTCCCCTGAAATTGGAAGGAGAAGCAAAGAAACTCACTTCTGTCTAAGTACAAGCCACCTCTCTTCAGGTTCAGTATGGACACTGAAGCAAAGAGGAGCCATTTAAAAGCTGAAATGCTGCATGCAACTGCAATCTGTGTTTTCTCAGCCTGGGAGCTAAGGGTTTCTAAGAAGTGTGTAAAAAGTGATGAAGCAAAGCAAGTTCGTATGCACTGCACAGCCATCTACGCATGTGACATTTCTAAACGGGTTCACACATCCACTGGAAAATGTTTGGGGATCCACAGGTTGCAATGAGCTAAATGAACTCTCAGCCTTCGTTAGTGTGAGGCTGGGCTGCTCGGGGCTGGGTATAAGAAGTGCTTTGTGCATTGAGGCGTGCTTGGGCCAGTCGACAGATCTCAACATTTGCAGTATCGTGGCAACCAGTGTATCACTTGCATCAACCTGTACGACACTTTGCTGGGTCCCAATACACAAACCTCACACAAATATTTCAACATGTTTGGAGCCAAACTCTAGTCAATATATGAAGTCATTTTACCACAGCTTTTAGCCAATAGGAAAAAATTCCCTACTAACTTATTTTCGGAGGTTAAATATAGCATTTGTGTGTGTGTGTGTGCGAGGTTAGTAAAAACAGAAATGAGAAAGACAGAAGTGAGGGTATATGCCGTTAGCATTTCTGAGCCACCTGGAGCTGGTCCCCAGCCGGGCAGTGGGGCTGCCTTTCCTGTTCTTCGGACAAGCACCCTTTGTTTGGTGGGACCAGATCAGGAATGGACAGCAGAGGGCTTGTCCCACCAGCCACCCAGCTTCACCACTCTTCTCTCCATAAGCACAAAGCACAAGCTCATGTTCCGCCTCGCAGGGATGGCCCACCGTGGAGACACAGAGTCCTTAAAGAGAAGCCAAAGCAAGAAAAGGACTACCAGGGTGGTGACACAGTGTCAGTGGGGTGTCCCCATGCACACGCGTGCAGTCACTTGTGCTCCCTGTGGCAGGAGAAGCAAATGATTCTGCCTTGCCCCTGCCTGCTTGTGGGGTGCTCTGGCACCCCGCCCCTGCCTGCTGCACCCGGGGGCAGCTGGGGCAGGCCCATGGCTCCACCAGCAGCAAACACCTTCATGCGGAATAGCACAGAGGCCTCCAGGCAATAAATTTCCTGAAGGAAGATTACACTTTTTGGCAGCCCACTTTTTGATGTTGCACCTCCCCTGCGGCACTCTGCTTTCACTTACTGTGTGCAGCGTGTGATGTGGATTTTCATATAATGTTGGTGCACTCAGTCTTGGAGTTGTGCAGCGCCAGATGCTGCCCGTGGGCCCTCACATCTGGTGGAGGTACAGCGGCGAGGTCTGCTGGGGCTACTCTCCCGCAGATGCGCTCAAGCTCTCGCAGGGTGCGAAACCACTCTTAAGGACAAGATCGTCTTATGAGTTACCTCTTGATCCCATCTGTAATCCCCCAGCCCTCAGTACGGCAACTGCTCTGTTCGCTCATGGCTAAAATAATACTGGGGTAATATTGCTGTGCTTATTCCTGCCTTTAATGTGATGGCTGTCTGCGCATGTGATTGCATCCCAAAGCGTTTCTCTGATCTCAGGGGTCTGCAAATGTTTAAGTTAACAATGAAAATAAAATATTTTCCTTATCAAAAGCTTGCCTTTCTCATGAACTGTGCTGGTGTGTCAGAGGGAGACATGGAAATCCTCTCATTCTCTGGTTTCTGTCTGGTCTTCACCCCACTCCTTCTGCCAGGCCCCCTTTCCCCTTCTCTCCCCCTCCCTGGCTGCCTGTCCTCGCTTCAGCCTTATGCTTTCTTCTCAGGGAAGGAGGGAGACATGAGGAAAAAGATGTCCTGGCTCCTGCACTGAGCCATTCCTCAGTCAGCCTCCACCGTACCACAACTGTGCTGGTCCTTCCACCCACATACGACAGGTTTTCTCCAAACTTGTGGGCAGTAAGACTGCCAAACTTTGGCTACAGGGTAGGGGGTGGAGGGAAGGAGCAGCATCCCGGTACTGTCCTCCACTATCACCACCCAGGACAATGGTGCCAACTCTGTGGGAAATACCTTTACTCCTGGGAAGGTAAGAGAAAGCTAATGCTAAATCATGAGTGTTCATTTGTCCTTCAAAGTCCACATTCTCAATTCCAAACCATTCTCCACAGAAAAACAAGAAGAAAGGACCTATGTCCCCACCCAGAAGAAAACTTATTAGATGTGCTTAGATTTCTAGGCTACAGTTCATGTGAGCAGTATACCAGTTATCAGTGTGTATCCACAGTGTATTTCAGAAGAGGCAGAGTTACACTGCTGTACAAACGCTAAGTGCATTCATTCATCCCGTCATATAACAGGCAGAACTAACAGATTGCTGTTGGCTTTAATCAACAGTGGGTAAATGTGGTGTTGAGATGCAGATCTCTAATTTCTGACAAGAACTGCAGCACTGGTGGGAGAGCAAATTACTTACACTGAGTGTGATTCATGAAAAGGGACCACTGCATGAAGGGTGGAATGATTTGCATCTCCCCAAAAGGGTTACCAGGTGTGTGAATTTTAATTTTGCAGATTAATTGCAGGGTAAAGTCATGGGGTTTCTTCTAGACTAAAGTCAGGAGCACATGGGGACAATTCACTGCACTGCACAGGGTCATTTTCCATGGGAGAGGATGTGACACAGTTTTTCACTTCAGGTCCTGCAAGAAGAGCTTTCATTGGTCTCACTTGTCCTGCTGGCCCATTGCTCCTAGGTTAAGGAAATCAGGAAGCAAAGTGAATGTTGCAAGGTCTGTTCTATGCACCTCATCTTAGACAACCATGCTTCCTCTTCTTCACATTGGAAATGAGAAAATTGTTGTCTTTGATCATGTTCTGTTCTAACATACTGTGCCCTGGTTTGAGTGCTGCTTCTCTGTCTGGAAGTCGCTTGAAGCAATAAAGTGGAGAGGAGGTAAAAATGGCCATGACCTGCTTATGCTTGACTTTATTCAGTGAAAAAATCCCCCATGCTTGCCAAAACATTCTCATCTACCATAGCAGCAATAATCCTGGCCCTCCAGGACTCCTCATCATCCCATATGTACCCCCACCTTCTCCTCCACTTGCCACAGTAGAAAGGTCAGACCTGCTCCTCAGGATGCCAAAACATAATTGTATCTGCACTCCTGAGAAGTTTCTTCCTGCAGTCTGTCAACTCTGGGATCCTTGGGAAAGAAAGATTAGTTTAGAATTTTAAATTATATACTAAATAAAACCTTTCCTAGGTGTTTTGTCCCAATAATATTTGAATAGAAAAATTTTAGCAGCTACATCTCTTTAGCTCCACTCACACAAACATACGCTCCAACAAAAAAAAAACAAAAAAAACAAACACAACAACAAAAAGAGACATTAAATTCCCCAGCTGTTACCATAATTTTCCTTGTATCCAAAAGGCATAGCAAACAGGTGAGATCTGCACGCACTTTAAAGATCCAGAAGTGGGTAAGTATTTGGAAAGTGTCTACGTGAGGTAAAAGTTGAACTCCAGTTTTCCCAAGTTACTTAGGAGCTGAGTTCCTCTGATTTCCAGTGGAAGTGGACTCAGCGATTTGAACATCCTTGAAACTAAGACTTAGGGTTCAGCTGTTCTTATGCATACCTCATATACCTCATAGCTCAACGACAGCATGTTGAGCCAGACCCTCTCCACAATAACCAGAGCCATGCTCGTGTGTTTCATCTGCTGGCTCTGCCAGGCAGGTTGCAACTTCCTGCAGAGCAGCTGTAAGATATAGCTCAGGAGAGAAGACTCTGGAGAGCTTCTCCTTCTCCTTTCTCAGCTCCTTTATGATTCTGGGGAACCTCCAGAGTGGGGCAAAGCTCCTCTTTCAACTAGAGAATAGTATGTTGACATGAAGCACCTCTGTGCAGACAAACTGAGGGGCTGGGTTTTGTCTCTCTTCCTCTAGCTCTTGGCCATGCGCTAACGTACTAACTTCCTTCCACATTTCTCCCCAGTGGATATTTTATGTGAGATTTACTATCTCTTTTTAGATATACACTGAGGTTCCCTTTTCCTGAGAAATTTCTGAGGAAATTTGAGGTAATATTGGTGAATTCCCGTAATGCATTCTTCTCTTCCACACAGAAATTCTTTGTGTCTCAGGCAGGTCAAGGTTTCTGAGGTTTGCTTGCTTTTGATGGTCTATTTCTGGTTTGTCAGAGAGCCTGAAGCTTCCTTCCCACCCTTACAATGGCAATCATGGGTAGCTAATCTTTGGGGAAATACCTGTCATACTTCTTAGGTTCCTTGTGCTGTTAAGTTGGTTTAGTCTCTCTGGCGGTCAATACCAAAACCTTAGTCTTGCTGTTGAGTCCATCTGTATTGGAAGCATAGTGCTGCTACTCCTTTGCTGTCTCAGTGTCTTTCAAGTCTTCCCCAAATATCTCCTTTCTGCTGTAGGCTGACAGTAGTAGAGGAAATCTCTAACTGCTTCTGCTCATCCAAAGCTCTTGGAAGTTCATGAAAAGGCTGTGGTTGATTCTTTGTAGGGTTGAAGGCCTGCGTATGCATGTCTCCTGTTTACTTCAAGGGAAACCAACTGACAGTAAAAAATATGACAGGTATGGAAACAACTCTTCAGTATCACAGAACAGTGAAGCTTCTGCATAGAGTCTTTTCCTCAGGACGGCAAAATACTTCACAGGTGGCAGCAAAATGTGTGTTGGCACATCACTATATCCTTTTTTTGGGAAGCACAGTCATGGCAACAGCCCATTTGCAAACAGAGCTCTTATGGGCAGGCAGGAAAACAGAGCCAGAGCCAGATCCTCATTTGGTGGAAACTGGTATTGCCCCACTGATGCCACCAAAGCTCTGTTGGTTTACATCACCTGAGAAAGAACAGGTAGGCCCTGGAGAAACTGCACACATGCCTTCCAAAGGGGGAGGACCATGTCTTCTTGGGGTTTGGTTCATGTCTGGAATTGCCATAAATTCCACTCATATGAAACAAATAACTCGGAGCTCATTATTTCTTTAATAAGACACTAAAGCCCCTGTTTATTTAAAGCTCTGCAGAGATAATCAGAACTAATCATCACATGTAATACAAATAAAGGCATTCTTCTCTTAATAGTAGGAGCAGATCTAAGCCAGTTGCTCTCTAACTGAACTCAGCCAGACTAAGATGAGTTTTCTGTATTTGTAGTGGTTGTTATTCTGTCACTAAAGGCATAATGAGAGAAGATACTCTGTTTTACAAGGCAATAATTGGGTTTGCAAGGGTTTGCAAGGGAATAAACCATGAGGAAGAGGTCTGAGTAATTTTTCTCAGCGAGGGGAGTGGATTATTCCTGATGAAGATGAGGCATTCTTTTTGTTCTACAAGAAAGGAAACAAAAGCGTTTAGATTATCAATAAAAACTATAGTCACTCCTTCCAATCAAGCTCTACCCTCAGATGCATCTCTCTTGGTATGACCTGGACATTCTTTAACAAAAATGAGGAATCTCTTCAGCAGCAATCCCAGTTCCATCCCCTCCACATGGTTGCTTTCGCCAAATGTTGCATGGATAAACATGATCTTTCCTTTCTTTCCCCTTTATGCTCGTAGCTGTCTAAAGCCAAGCTGAGCTGTCAGCTTCAGCACCGAGTGAGCATAGCACCCGTGACAGCCAGGAGAGCACTGAGTTGTTCAGGACTCCAGCTGACACCTAAAACTGGTGAAACGCATTACAGCTATTGGGGGAGGCAAGGAGAAGGTTAGATCGAATGGAGCCAACATTAGTATAAATAAACATGGGAAAAACCTGACTGTTTTATTGCTTCAGAGATACACAGAGGAAAACCTCTGTTTGATGAAGTAAGCCTAGAGACAGAAATTCAAATGCCCATAGGGAATGCTGTCCTCTTCACAAATACTGCCATTGCTTGCGATGCTGCAGTATCATCGTGGAAGTGGTGGCATTTCAGGTGTAGCACTAGAAAAATGGAGTATGTATTTCTTAATAGGTGGAAAGGTTTCCTGGCTCAGATCTGGATCAAAGGCAGAAAAGGCTTCAGTGTAAAATCTTAGTCTTTGTGTTGATAACCTTGGGAGCCTGACAGCCCAATGCTTTGCGTATGCGTCATGAGCAGGGCGTAGGGAATATTGCGATTGCTATTCGATGGAGGTAAAAGTACCGTCACTGACTTAAAAAACATAAAAGACTTAAAATATCTCAAGAGATTCAATACCTCAGAAGTAGAGACAGAGATATAGAGAATATAGAAAACTGCAAAATAAAAAGCTGCTGCAAACTTTTATGAAGAAAGGCAAACCTTCCATTGAAGGATTTATTTCAGTTAGAATCAAATAATTATGCCATTATCAGAAACATCTGAAAATGGTTGCAAGGAGAAGTGCTGCCAGTGTGGTTCAGGTAATGCATGGGCAACGGAGATGGTGGAGAAATTGTTTTCTGTCTCTGCTGGATCTATGGAAGGTGATCTGTACCACACTTCAGTACATATATTATCACAGCTCTCTTCTTTTATGTAGATTGTAGTTGATGCCATGCACTTAGTTTTCACACACTGAGTTATGTATTTGTCAAAGAGCCCTGAAGGAAATATACTGTAAATATTCTGTAACTGCTGTGTTATTCCCTTTCTAGTACATTCACATACAGGAAAGGGAAGATAAATTGGAGGTAAGATGAAAGGCAGACAAAATGGTTATTCTAAATGCATTTTATGTCAGACAACTCAGCTACAAATGACTGTAATGCCAGCAAATATGATTCTACAGCTATAAAAAGCTGCTGTGCTTTTTTTTTTCAAAAGAACCTGCATGCATCTTCCAAAATTACAAAGCAGCACCCCTAAATTTCAGAGGCTGTAATGTAACGCATTTATTTATTCTTTAAATCTTTAAAATATAAAAGTGGCAAAAGACACCTACCCAAAAACTCTAGGCCTAGTGTTCAGTGGAACAAATGTTGACTTTTCTATGTTACCCATCCACAGCTGAGCTTGTCAACTGGATTCCCTTTATGGTCAATGATGTGAGAGAGAGACTTCCACAGTATAATTTATCTCATCCTAAAGCACATATGAAACATAGGTCAAATAACTCACACCCTACCCATTTCTTTCCACTGACTGTAAAGTGAATCTGAAGCTACGTCTCATGTGCCTGTATTCTTTGCGTAGAGTATCAGTAGGTCACCACCCCAGGAATGACAGATATCGTCTTCATGAAAGAGGTCTGTGGAGATTGCACTGAGAGAGCTTGTGCTTCCAAGGTGCTGTCGGGTGCCTGAACCACCACAGCTGTGCTGGCATAAGGGAGTCAGCCATTTAAAGAATACAGTCAGCTTCTCCTTTGCTTTCTGGCCAACTAGAAGTGGGTAGATATACCTCTAACTTGAAATATCCTCTACACCTCCCCAGATATTTCATAAGAAGCTGCTCATCAGGGAGCCCTGAGACGGCTGCAGATGCATGCTGTGGAGGGGTGCAGTGCAGGCGATGTTCCTGCCTGTCGAGGTGAGTCCCGGCAGGCACCTCTCTGCCTTCTTAATATCTCTTAATGCCAGTCCTGAGGGCAGCCTGCTTTTCAGGAGTGCAGGAGGTTTTTCAGGAGCACAATCACCCATAGCACAAAGGCTCCCTGTTCGACAGGAGGAACACTTGTGAGGAAATGGGACATGTGAGGACTTCAGCAAATTTTCTTTCCTTCAGGATGTCCGCTTGCAGGGTTTTTCCAGTGTCAGGCTACTGCCCATCTCTCTTGGTCACCCTCTGGAGAAAAGCGAAACACCTGCTATTTCCATTAACTTCAGAGGGAGTTGCAGGTACTCAACACCCCTCAGAGGTGACTCATGGACATCCATGGGTGCTGCGGGCACCAAGCACCTCACAGCTGGTGCATGGGGGATCAGGCCCTGGGAGAGGCTCCAGAAAAGGCCGTGACAACCTCTAGGACACGTGTACTTCTGTGAAAGAAACTAAAGCTGGGCTTTTCCAAAAAATACACGTGGAACTGAGGCTCCAGGGATGCTGAAGTATTAAGGAGCCTGTAGTACTTTCTTGAAATTCACACCATTCTGTTGACGTAAAAAAGGTCTCCTGTGTACGAATTTTAAGAGACCTGACTGTGCTCTTCAGAAGGAGAAAACACACAATACCATAAGTAAACATATAAATCAGTTAGAGAACCTAGAGATTAAGGATTAGGTTCATAAAGCTTTATGTCCCATATATGGAAAGTGCCAAAAGTTGCTCTTAATGACTTTGGAAAAGGTATGCGCTTTTTCTGTAGTCCTAGCTCTCTTTCCCCTTGTTAGCAAATGGTTTCATTCTCCGCTTGAAAAACTCACAAGCCAAAAAAAGGGGGGAAAAAAGGTGAGTGGAATTTAACCAAAAAAATAATAAAAGTCATTCGTGGTTCAAGTGCTCAGCCTAAGCTATATTTATTCAGTTGACATTTTTTCCAAAAAGACCAATGCGTAAATTAATGCGCACATGGGCAGGTCTGAATTATACCCTGGCCATTTATAGTATGCAAGGTTTTATGTGACTTTTTACTCTCTTGTTCAATAAAACAATAAGTAGTTATGCAGCAGCCAGAGCAGCCAGTGATTCATTTACTTCCACGGGATGCCAAGAACCTTCTTAAGGAAATACACTCACCAATATGTAATGAAAACCTTTTGTACTTTCTGTGGTGCTTCAAGTATTAATAGAATTTCCAAAGACAAGAGATGAATGAGACACAGTAGCAAGTGCCGCAGAGGCCAGCTTTGGCCCAGAGGTGACTGCGTGCCTTCTCTGAAGCTTCACAGCAAGTGTGCTTTGCTCACACTGTGGTAAATAGAATCAAATGCCACTTGCCACCAGATGGTTCGTCCTGCACAGGCTGTTCAATTCCACTCCTTTGGCTGATTTTGTTAATATTGTCGGAACTGTAAAGTAAAAGCCTGCAAATCAGCTCTGATATGTTTAATAAAGTGTGCTCTGCAGGCTTGTCTTCCTTTCCGACAGACACAAAGTTTCCCGTTGGGTGGTTTTAGTGAGTGGAGAAGAAGAGGCAGTTGTATTCTGGGCTGAAATCATGTGCACCTCTAGGCCGCTAAATATTAAGTTTTTCTCTATCTGCAAAGGAAACAGGGAATCAGCCTCAGGAGTACATGCAGACTGGTAAGAATTGCTCGAGAGGGAGTTGCAGAGAGCTGTGCCGCTGGATAAATCCACGCTGAATGCTCTTGCAGGGTAGTGCGCCCATCTCAACAGCAGGGTATGAAAAACCGGAACATTGCAAAGAAATGCAACATAAGCAGCCACAGAACAGCAAACATACCCAGAAAGACTAAACAGACTGAGAGTCTTCGACTAGAAAAAAAATGCAGCTGAAGGGACATAGGACAGGCAAAAAAAAAAAAAAAACAGCCCCAAAAAACAGGGGCATGGGAAATGATTATTTGCTTCTCCCCACAAACAAAAACCAGGAGGCCTTCAATGAACTAACAGGACATGAACAGTTATATATAATGGACAGAACAAGATTTAAACCAAATAAATCTCTTCACACAATTGTGCAGTTTGCTGCCACAAAGATGTTGTGGTGACTGAACGTATACATGGGTTAAAAACAGGATTATAACAAACTCATGGAAGTCTATTGATGGCTACTCCACAATGACTGTCCAGATGGACATTCAGGGTCAGGCTGGACAGGGCTCTGAGCAACCTGATCCAGTTGAATATGGTCCTGCTCATTGCAGGGGGGGGTTGGACTAGATGACCTTTAAAGGTCCCTTCCAACCCAAACCATTCTATGATTCTATGAAACCTGAAGATAAAGATGTCCCTCAGCCACTTCCTGGAGCTGCAGAGGTTTCATTTCTTATGATGCCATGAAGTATCCTTTGCTGGCCATTGCCAGGTAAGATGTTCAGCAGTGTGATGTACCACAGCAGTTCTCCTACTCTTAAGCAACAAATGCAGGGCAGGGGTGGAAGGATTGTCATGGCTGAATATTCTGACTTTTCTGACTTCTGAACAATTTCCTCTAATTAATCACAGCTCTTGGCTGCAGCTGAGGTCACTGAGGGAAGGGCATACTGAAGAAACTTGCTGGCATTAGCACTATACCAGAGAAAATCTGAAATGTGTTTATTTCAGGAGGCTGAAGGGAAGATGAGAATGGATCAGTGTAAAGATACAACCTGAAGAGCAAGAAAAGCAAACAGATTGCTGCCCACAGTAACCAGGAGTCAAAAGGGCCTCTACCCGCTTACTCTCTCCTGTGTGCATATGTGGGTGACACTCATTTGTACCTGATGTGGCTTGTCTGAGACCACAAAGGTACCTGGGTATGAGAGTCAGAGCTGAGGGATTTCTGTCCCCTAGTCCTGCACACAGGACAGGACAGCTTTCCAGTCTCCTGCTTGCTTTCTTTCCTTTAGAAATACTCATTCCTAGTGGAATGAACCAAGACTTAGGAATTCTTTAATATTTTTGGACTCCACATATTTCCAAATGGACTTGGAAAAATAAAGCAACCTTCGGGTGACAAATCAAAGATTAACTTAGGTAACAAACCAAAGCCAGTCACCTCTGATCATATATGCAAACAGTAACTTATCACATATTAAATTCTAGATGTCAGAAAGTAACCGTCGCAATCCAAGTGGGCTGCAACTCCCTTGGAGACCTGAGTAATAAATCTGTATCTTTTGCAAGAGACGAAGCATTATCATGCCCCAGAGATTGACTGGCTCTGCTCTCATGAAAGTCAAAGAGGGAGCCAGTGACCCTGGAAAAAGTCTCATACTGGTCATTAACAAACAGCCAGTAACATACCTGTAAGACTTGTTTAATGCTTACTGATAAATGCTAATATACATGGCTAGCAAATTCTCTGAAAGGAATCCAGCCCTTGAATGGACTGTTTCCTGCAGAGACAGTCTGACTGGGATTTTCATTCATAGACCTTTGAGGTTATTCCAATACGTCTGACAGTGCTATACACACCAGAGCTTCGTTCTTCCCTCTCCTACACCATGTATATCAGAAGTAACTTCCAGACACAAAGAATTCTCACCAAGGAAGTGTTGATATGTTGGTATGAAAAAACATTTTTTTTGTCAAAATTAAGTCCTTTTTTTTCTGAGTTTTCACCTGTTTCATATTATTTTTAAAGGAAAATGCATTTGTTTAAAAATGTTTCTGCTTTTCATGCTTATGGTAAAATATTTTAAAATTAGAATTTTGTCTATAAGCCAAATAATTAAAGAAAAATCTGTTTAAGAAACTGAGTAATGTTCAGGATTCTTTCTCAAACTTTTGGCAAGGAATCTTGAAATCAACAAAAATATTAAATTATTTTCTTGTTTCAATTGACTTTTCAAATTCTCTCATCAAGTCTGTAACCTTGCTGAAGTTAAAAAAAAGTTTTAATGGTATTATAGAAATAGCATTTCAGTTCTCCCACATATTTTTGGATTTAGTCATGGTTTACCTTGCACTTCACAACATCATAGAAGTTCCCATTGTCCCCATTGGTGATTTAGCAGTCTCACAGAGGATGGGAGAGGCACGTGGACTCATAGCATTAGACGCTGCCGGCCTTCAAGGCAAGCAGGTTTTGCTCTTTTTTTCTGTGATGAGGGACAGACCAAAACTGACAGTTTTACCGTTGAAACAATTGTGAGATCCACTGGACAAATCTTCAGATGATCCCAGGGAGCTGGTGGCATTGGTGTTGGAGTGTAGCCCTTAGGGTATTTCAGCATAACTTAGATTCTTCTCTACGTGGCAACTGGTGCCCTGTGGATTTAATGCAAGTTTTGTACCCACATTATTTGAGAGTGTTTGTGGGGCTGCCCATCAGGCTTTGACCCGTGGTATGAAGGCCATTGTTTCTGAGATCTTCCCTGAAATGCCACTTCATTCATGACAAGGCAAATACTCTTCCTTGCTTTTAATGATGTGGTAAAGGTCTTTCACTATGGCCTTATAGCATAACAGATCCATCTTATTTTAGTAACACTCGTACTACTGCAAGTCACAGAACTGAATAATTCAGACTGGAAGGGACCTCAGCAGGTCATCTAGTCGAACCTCCCACTCAAACCTGGGTCAACACTGAATTCAAACCAGATCGCTCAGGGCTTTGTTGCATTAGGTTTTGAAATCCTTCAACTACAGAGACTTTGCAGCTTCTCTGGACAACCTCTTCCAGTGCTTGACTCTACTGACAAATGGATTTAACTTATTCACCTAGCCAGGAAAGTGGCTCATCAATAACCATGATCCATTCATAAGGGAAACTTTTGACTCGTGAACTCTATACCATACCCTGTTGCCTCTCATTTTCTGGGAAGCCATTGGTGTTTAAAGGGGATGTGAAGCATTTGGATTACAGCCTGGAGAGGAAATGGCTGAAGAGCATCTTGCAATTTGATCATTTGTTGGACTTTGCAGGTATCTGGGAGGGAGAAGCAGGGGACATGATTGAAGCTGGGACATAAAAGTAGCCATAGCATTACCTGGGGTATCACCTTCTAGAGCTACCTTCTATAAAGCACAATGAATGCTTTGTCAATGTTCATTTTGGAAAAGGTCAGTTGGCTTTTAGCAAGTTTTCTCTTTTCTTTTGACTAGGAGCTTGGGGTTTCCATGGGCTGCTGCTATATATTTGGGTTCAGGACAGCTTCTGGTGGGGCCACTTCTAACATTCTTATACCCTGAGAACAACCATTTGTAATTCTGTCCTCTCTATCACAGTTACTTAAGGCAAGTGCAAAGGTGCAGTCATTATTAACACATTATTTACTGAAGGTAAAACACCAGCTATTCTAAAACACATGGACATTTCACCCAGTCCTCAAGAAATCACCTCTTCTTGTGGAGAACTTGCCAGCTGCAGCCCATCTTAAAGCTCCCTTTTTTGAGAAAGGTAGTGATTCTTCCATGTCAGGGTATGTTGGTTCAGATCCATCATTTGGTCTTTCTTTGGAGTCAATGTCATGCATGAGAAGCTGTAAATTGTTTCCTGCTTATGTAAGATCAAAATCTCCAAGCTACTTTGCTTGCGTTAGACCTCTTGGCAGCTAGTGATATATCTGATTGTGGACGATTGCTTCAGCAGCCAGGGATATTGCTGTTTTAATTGAAGCTGCTCTCCAGTGGTTCCTGTCCTTTCAGAGTGCTGGAATACACTCCTGGTGATGGCTGCTTGGACTCGTCGCTGAGGCCTCTGAAATATGGGTCAGCTTTGCTGTCTGTGTTCTTTAAAGTATAGCCAGCTGGGGAGATGATTATAAAATATAAGGTAGAGTATATTGACAATACTCGTCTTGTATTTCATGTGGACACTGCAAGTTCAGTCTGAGCTGTGGAGGAATGTCTGAATGTTATTGCTTTTTGGCTGCATTAGGAGTGTCTTGTCCTCAGCTTTGGAAAGACAGAAATATTGTTGCTGGATATACTGTCTTCTTGGCTAGGAAGGACTTATCTGGAGACTGTGAATCAGGTTAATACTACTGGCATAATTTTTAATATCTCCTTGCACTTGGAAAGCCTTGAGTTGGCTATAGAGTTAAAACGTGATTTCCAGCTATGTGCTTTGCACAAGTAATTCCCCCATTTATCTCATGACAGCCTGGAGAAGTGTGACCCTGAGACTGGATTTTTGTACCTCTTTATCTTGCTGGCTTATTACTTATTTACAGTACTCAGGGTCTTCCTGTCCTGTGACAATATTCAGTCTAATAATGCCTTTTTTATATTGGGTACCTTTTAAAATACAGTGAAGCTTATGTGAGCCTTAATGCTGTGTAAATCTCCAGCCTAGAAGTGGCCTGTTTTTATTCAGGTTTGTGAATCAACTTGACCATCATTTAGTAGGTTTTGCAGTCACAAGCTCTTTGGCATATCACTAATCTTACAAGAGCCCAACAGTGTGTGATTTCCTCTTTCTGAAATCTAGCTTGTTTTGTCTCCCTCTCACACCAAGGAAGGCGTAAAATGTGGGATTTTTTTTTTTCTCAGTGATGAAATTGTTATGACCACTGTTGCTGTTTAATCATGTATTTCTATTGTTTTTATTTATACAACTGCTTTGGCATTTTTTTGAGATTGGAGTGTCCTTTAATTACGACAAAATTGGTGTGGGAACCATTACTGAGGGCCCTCCTGGGTTTTGGAGGGGATAAGTTTGCAGCACTTTTTAATACTGTTACTTCAATGCTTTATTTGTTTAACATTCACTCATAAGTATTAAGTCTGGCTTTGTCTTGCACCTTTTCGGGGGGTGGGGAGGGGGAGGCTCTATATACCTCAGTGATTTCTCAGGGTATACTTATTCTTGCCTGACTGAACACATCTTTAAAGACCTTTTCATACAGTTGCACTTGTGAGTTTTACTATAATGGTAATATTGCACCTTCTTTTCTCCCTTTCATGGAACTTTTTTTCTAGAGTGTTTTTTTGGTTTTTTTAATCATTCACTAAAACCTGCATCATCTCCCGACAAAAGGCATATGGCCATTGTCACCTCTTCTCCAGCCTGAGCAAAGTCTACCTGCTTTTTCCCTGTAGGTCATAGCCCCTGACCTTTTTATCAATTGTGTTGCTGGATTTCAGGCTGCCTTGGTTTATCGCTAGCTCTTCTGAACCAAGGGGCCCAGAACAAAACAGACTACATGGGTTATGCTCTTGCAGTCAGTGGGACTGCTGGTGTGACTAAGTGCTCACCAACATGAGCCGAGGTCTCGTGCCTGAGTCCTGAGCTGTGAAAAGGGGAATGCTTTATGTCACTGATTTACTCAGGTTCCCTCGGAATGTGTTCAAAAATAGCAATTTGCTTTTTTGCACAAAGCATCCTGTCATGCACTTATGATTAATTTATATACCGTCATTGCCTGGTCTCTTCGTTACTGCCTTCTAGCCGGGGTTGCCTCATCGGGTACAGTATTTCGGCTGGTATTATTTTCCCCTAGCCTCCTGCCTACCAGAGTAAAAACTACAAATAAGTGATATTGCCCATATTGGCAATCCTGAAAGAAAACATGGCTTTCGTTTTTCCTCAGAACCCTTCTCCACATGCAGAGATCAGCTTTATGTGTTCAAGCACATTTTATGGGGAAGGCAATGGGGCACAGCATGGAGTGGAGGCAACAGGGGAATTGCTCCCAGGTACTTGCGAAGTTGCACATCAACCCCTCTGCTGAGCATCACCCCCTGCACCACCAGTGTTCCACTCGGGCTCTGTCGTGATAACGCACAGGGTTACTACCTGCAAAAGTCACTACAAAAGGAGCAGCGGTGGTTTTGTCGGAGACTTCAATTCAAATGAGAGCAGGCCTTTCTCTACACCAATGGTTTTCTTCTCCAAGCGCCATATTATCCCTACACTATTTTGCTCTAAATATAATAAAACGCTCCCTGTTGCTATGAGTAGCACCACTCTGAATGGAAAGTGCTGTTAGTCTTGTTTATTTTGGCTACATTGGTTGCGCTCCGTTGTATTACTACTCTCCACGACTTGTGTATGTATTATTCCTTGACTCATTATGTGTAAGCACCAGGGGAGGTGCAGAGGCCAAATGTGATCCACAGATGTCCACAATTCCCCCAGCGGCTCCCCTCTGCTCCGCTGACAACCTGTGGAGCCAGCTGAAGAAAGCCACCCCAGGTCCCTTGGGCTGCCACCATCCCTCCCCACCGGCCGCAGGGTGGCTGTGTGCCATGCCGTTACATGCAGATCAGAAGTGGCCATCAGACGTCTGGCCGGTGGCCAACACCGTGCTCGGTTGAGTAATATTTGGGAGCTCTTGTGTGTTGTTTATTGCAATTACCGCTGGGCAAGCCCTGCAGAGTTTGGTTTGTTTGAGCTACTACAATCAAAGCTGCAGGGTTCAGTTTTCAGAGGTTAGCGCTTGAGCAACCTCTATATATTTACTTGGAGGTTCAAGATCTATTAAAAGGAACCATTCTGCTCTGTTGTCTCCTGTAAGCTGTATCACATTTGGCAAGAATGAAAGTACAATGGTTTCTTTGTATGTAATATATTGCCTAAAAAAAGGTATGTGACTGGAAGGAGAGAGGTGCTGGCTGCAGTTACTGCCCGACTGGAGAGGGGTGTATTTTCTCTGATGTAGAACAATTGTGCAAGCTGAAGAAATGGTACAAATCAATTGACTTATTGCACATGAAAGTAAATTTTGTACTCACAAGTCTTTACTCATGTGGCAGATAACATCCCGGTAAAAAAAAAGGGCTTTACAAACCCAGTGCGCATACCATCATCTTATTGTGGCTTTTTTTTTATCTTTATTCCCCCCCCCCACATTTCTTATTTTATTCTGGATAGTGAAAACCAAAATCAGCCTCACTTTTTACAGATAGCCTTGTGAAAGGTCCTAGTGCTTGGGGCTCACAAGACCATACCCTTTTGTTTCCAAATATTTTTTTTTCAACTCACCTGTAAAACCAAGAAATAGTTGATTTTAAGTTTAAAACATAATTTCTCGTGAAATGCACATTCAACAGCATGTCCCAATAATCTTGACTCAGAAGATCTGAATGAGAGCCATGCAGATGTGGAAACCTTTTTGATGTTGCATTTCCACGCACAATTGTAGGACACAGGATCCTGGGACTCGGATAACATGAGTTATAAATATAAAAAAAGTTCTAGCACATGATTGATTGTGTCATTTCTTGAAAATTATTTTCCTACAGCAGCTGTAAGCTGTAGGTCACCAGTTTTGTCCTGGTAGACTTATAAAATCATGTAGTAGTTGAGCCATGACTGTCCTACTCCAAACTGAAAACACCTTTTCCTTTCATGCTGAGCACTAGAATTGTCCTTTTCCATGTAGGTCCCACCAAAATAATTTTTATCCACTGCACCAATTCAGAAAACAGATGGTATGCATTTTGGTTAAAATAGAACATATCTGTGTAAACCAAAGTTAAAACCAGTGTGGAAAAATATTAAAATTGCATTAATTAGAGGTAGAGTCTCATCTAAATAATGATGTTGATGCAGGGATTTAATGTAATCTATGAATTAAATTTCAACTTCTTATCTTTATTTTACCCAGCTTCAGTCTCCCTGGAACTTAGTGCCTCAAGGGCACAAACTCTGAACTGTATCTGTAATATCTCCATTTATCTTTTGGGAAATTTCTAGTCATTTTGCAAGAGGGGAAGCAGAAAAACCAATTCATTTTGATTGAAATAAGAAACATACCTTGTTGAACACTTATTTCTTTTCCAGTTTGAATTATTTTGAGAACCTCAACATTTTAAATAATGAGATAAACTTTATGGCTACATCTTTGTTGAATATTGATTACAATTCATTATTTCTGAGTTGATGAGTCCATAAAGTTTCTTTTCCCAGTGTGGTTGTTTGGGTTCCTCTATCACTCCTGACATCTTCCTGGAAACTTTATTCACCTTTCAAATTCAACCGGTCATTTCACTCCAATTTTCTCATGGATTTGTTCCTAGAATAATCTGTGTCTGATCTGCTGCACGGACTGAAGTAAAAAGTTATTTTCCAGGCTACAGAGCTTCTGTGACTGTAATATATGATCCATGCATTTTCTACTCAATATTTAAGACTTTCTAAATTCTATCAGTATCAGTTCCTTTGCATTTTCCCACCCGAGTTGCCATATCAACCCTCGTTGAGCTCTAGTTTCACAACATCGCATTGCATACTTTACCGTTGGCAAGGTCATAGCTTGCCCATGGTAACATGTATTCATGAGTGGTGGCTCTTCGTACTGATTTCAGATTGACAAAAAAAAACAGCATGGTGTGATCCACAATAGTAGTCAAAATTCAGATTTAGAGATGACTCTAATTGCAGATATAATTATCTCTGTCTGTGTACAGGCTGTCTTGCAGCAAACCCTTCACAAGCATTTGTGTCACTTACATACTGCAGATATAAATACAGTTGCCCTTCATTGGATAAGTCAGATTTTTATTTACCACAGCAGCATGCCACTTTCCTAGAAACTTCCTAGAAATACCCTTTACTTGTCAAGCAGCACAACAGAATCTGTGAATTTGACTTGACTCTTTCTCAGCCATTTAAAACTCCTGGGATCATATTCTGACTTCAGAAAAAACAGTTGAAAAAAGCTGCGGTCAAATTCTTCATATTTTCATCTTGTTCTGAATAATGGCTTCATAGGACAAGTTCTTGTTGGCAAGATAATATATTGTACTTAGCATTTTTATTAGAATCTTCCTGTTTTCTCCCTTCTTCTGAGAGTTCTGAAAACGAAGTATGTCACCACCATTCCTTGTGGTCTTTTGAAGAGTATCAACGGCTCCGTGATGACATGGGGAAACATGGTGCCGTTCATATTTGTCTCAAGCCTTTTTCCAATTAGTGACTCCAGACTGTGTGAAAGCTTCCTCTGTGCGTTTCATCAAAAGTAGTTTGCAAAACAGTAGCAACAAAATACATCACCCCTATTAGCATTGGAAAAATAGGTCCACTGAAAATCACAAAACTGGGATAAGCATAAAGGCAGGCTTGTTTTTCCGAAGTCATGCACAGGGAGAGCCCTAAGTCACAGTTGATGAGGTGTTTAATAGTGTCAGGCAATTAACATTTGGTTCTTGTTGCAGACGACACCGGAGACATGTCAATCCTACAACCAGCTAAATTTGATCCACTTGTTGTTGAAGGTCGAGTCTCCTCCTTTTTAATCAGCCATGGTTCAAGTGATTCCATTTTTGCACCTTTAAAATCTATACTTTGAGATTTTTCATTTCAGTCAGTCACTGATCGCTTAGTAAGAATGGCATGGGATTAAAGAATTAGACCCACACAATACCGAAACATGTAGCTGGCCCCTGGCTTTTGTGCAGCCCCTTGTTCTGTCTAAAAGGGTCTACAATGCGGCAGATGGGAGAAAGGAAACAGCCTTCACCTGATCCGTTCATTGCCCAGAAAACAATGGCTTTTATGCTTTGCTTATATAACCCCTGCTTTCCTGCCTCAGCCAGGGATCCTGACAAGTACAACAAGACAAATAAGATGCCAGTTGGCGGCCCCTTGACCCCTAGGGCTAATTGCGCTGGGGTCAGAGACTCCATCACGTCTGGCCTCTCCCCGCCTTTTGTGCAAGGAGCTCGTGGAAAACCCACAGGACAGGGAGAGGAGAAGGACCATGGAGGAAGCTGTAGAAACCATCCCAATGCATGGGCAGCTGGGATCTCCACCCATCCCAGGTGCCCAGTGAGACCAGGTTGCTCCTCTGCCACACGCAGGAACTTGTCCACAACACATGGAGTAGCCTGAGCTCCTCCAAACAGCAGCCCTCCTTGCCCAGCAATGCTGGGACCATGCTAGGGAGGAGCCAGGGCCCTCCAGTCTACCTGATGTCAGTCACATGATGTGCCCAGGAAGAAGTGGAGGTCTGCAGACCTGGAGCCCGAGAGACCAGGTTGGTCCTTTGCTTTTCCACCTCTGCTCTCCCACCCTCCCCACTGGAGCCCTGAACGTCTCTCCACAGGCATCATACTCATACCCACAGAGAGAAGGGATGAGGAGTCCTCGAGCAGCAGGCAAGAAAGGTGGCTGGTAGCTTTTGGGAGAAGTGGTGGGAAGAAGATGGCTGGGCTGCTGAAGGAGCAGCAGTAGCTTAGCCTCAAGCTGGCACAGAGTTTGGTTCCACACTGAGGGAGTTCCTGCTTGCAGAGGCATTTCTTTCCCAGGGAATAAAGGAGTTGGTACTCATCATAAGAAGAGATGCTGAATGCAACCTTGTCTAACAAAAACTCGGTAATGACTAAACAGCCAGAACCATTGGAAGGGGATTTTAATCTAATGCTGAAGAGGGCAAACAGTGAACTATCAGAGAACTGCTCCTGCTGCAATACTGCCTGTAAAAAATATACACAGTTATATATAGTTACATATATGGACATCTACGTCTAAATAACTGTGTGTATGTTGGTTAATTCCAGTCTCCTTCCCAAAACCACCACCAACAACAACAACAACAAAAAAAAACCCGCTGCATAACCCCTCGGCTTGTTAGGAACTGTAATGATAGAAATGTGAAATCCACAAAATAGACTGAATAAAAGACGGTTCCGTCTTCTCTTTGAACCTTTATTCTACACTGAAGAGGATTCCAGTCACAGTCTTAGATTAATACAATAACTGAATAAGGCAGTATCTACATGAACTTCTAGACCGAGCACTGCTAGAGATCAGTTTGGTTGTAGAGCACAAGAGTTGCAGAAGGCAGTATTACCTGCTCTATGAAACAACCGACAGAAAACCCAGAGAAATTTTTGTTCCCTTTAACCAGTAAGGGAATGAATGAGATGCAGAAAAGAAGCAGCAGAACATGGTCATTCAAGAGGTCATTCAGTCAACCGCTGTCTGTAGGTGAAAATCTGTGGAGGATACAAGATGATATGTGGACCTTTTTGGGGGAGGTGAGCTAAGGGATATGTATCTGGTCACAGACTGAGTAATCCCAGAGGCAGTGAGTGTGGGTTGGTGTGACAGCTCATCCAGCCCCCCAGCCCTTGCTTACCTTTGGGAAGCCCTCCTGAAGGAGGATGGATTATGGGTGGGACTGAGTAGTGATACGACCTGGCTGTTCTGGTGGGCTGGATCTGGCCTATGGGTCCCCATTTGGCCACCTCTGGAGTACAGGATCCTTTGAGGTCCATGCAAGCTCTATAATTCTCTGGATTTTCAGTAAAGCACCCAACATGACACGAGTTAGATCTAGCAGAATGACGCTGGGAGGGATTGCTGTAGACAGGTGCAAGGGTGTGAAGAGGACACAAACCTTGTTGCCATCATCTAGCACTGCTCAAAGGAAGTCGAGACACCAACAGAACGTAAATATCTGCCTCGGTACATTAATGCTTACACCATAGGCATCCATGGTATCAGCACCTTGGAAATAGTGCAAAGGTAGGTGGTTTTCTAATGCATGCTAGGGAACCCAGGACTTCTGTGATTCCATTTTCACTTCTAATAGTGGCAGTAATCACAAAATCTTATCTGCTAGAGCACTTCCTAGAGTAAAATAAATCTTAACCCAAAATTGTTTCCTAACAGTTATTAGCTGCTCGATGTTAACAATTACTAGGTGCTTTGATCAGACAATGTAAGAGTGAAACCTACTGTCTAAGTAAATAATAACAGATGTCTCACCTGGGTATAACACTAAAGGCTAAAAGTAAAAATAGAGGCTTCCAACAGAGATTTAAACAAGGACTAACCCAGGTTCTTAACAAAAGGATTTTTTTTCCCTTTTTTTTTTGTTTTAAATATTGGTAAACAAAAGGCTGTTGTCACATCAGGAGCAAGTGGCTCAGGTCACTTAGTTTACTCTGCAGGGGATTTCTCTGATGTTATAAAGTGCCTGCTTATCATATCACCTTGTGCAAGATTAGGCCTCAGATTGAAACATGGTTCTATAAGTTACCTGGCTGTAAACCGCTGTAAGTGGATATCTGCTGAGAGCAAGGGGCATGTTTGTTGCAGGGAAAACTACTAGCAAGAGGTTGTGAGGAGTACTTGGCAGGTTACCTTGACATTCTTCACTCTGCTGCTTGACTTCCTCTCTGAAAACCTGCTCTTTGGTTCCTGTGGCATGTAAATGACACCACCTTATGCTCCTGCACGCTCTCCTTCCTCGCCAGCATGGTAACTCTTCTCATCCGTGTGTAACTAAGTCACACTGCCCCTCGCCCTGGCTACCTGGGAAGGCTGGCTGGTTATTTCATAGCCAGCAAGGATGTGTGAAATTAAAAAATGTGCTTGAAGAAGTTGGACGACATCCCTTCTGTCCCCAGCTGCAGCCTGCAGGGAACTCAAAGTGCGTTTTGTGGCCAAAAGCTACAAAAAAAACCCCCAAACATTTATTACCCTTCCATGGACTCATTGCCTGTAGTATACAAGTTTTGAGGAAGAGACGGGGTTCCATGAGCTACAGCTCACACATGTACTGTGCATAAACACTCAAATAATAACAATGTATATGTAGTGCATGTAAATCTAGCATGCTTCTTTGAGACAAAGCAGTGTATGGGACAGTCATGATCAGCCCTAAACCTTAGTATATGTTTCAGTTTTTAACTCATTCCAGAGCAAAAAGGAGACCTAGACAGAAAAATGCTGTAATCTGTAAAGGGGTTCCTGATTCTTATCCTCAGGGAGTGGGATACCAGTGCATAAGCAAAACTGGACTCTACTCTTGGCTTTCACGGTAACTGACTGTGCAGCCTTGGGTGAGCTGCACCGTAAGTCCCCTCACCTTTTAGTGCCTGTTCTCTCCCACAGTTTTTGGCTTGTCTGTAAAACATAAGCTTTTCCCAGCAGAGGCTCTGTGCTCCCACCGTATTGTACAACTTGTGGTGATCTTGTTGGCATTTTGTGGTACAAACAGAGTAATTTGACCCGGAGTAGCTCAGCAGGGTGTCTGTTCACAAAAGCCTGTGTAGTTCACATAGGTAGAAGCTTGATGCATGAAAGAAAAGTTTAGGATGAGATTACTTCTTAGCACAAAAATGAAATTCTCACCTCTGCTCCAATCCCTTCATACAAAAGGGTTGCATTTAGAGCAAAGGGGATCTGACTGGCTTGGGAAAGAGTTGTTCTGGGTCAGGAAGCACAGAGACAACCCCGTGGGAGCATCAGTGCCAAGGGCGCGCTGGAGAGAGAGGAGGTGACGGAGGAGTGTAAAAAGAAGAGGGCCACAGCTGTGAGGATTTCAGCAGCCTCTCAGCCCCTTGCATCCATTGGGAAAGCTGCTAACCGCTCTTTAGGAACACACCTGGTGCCATGTAAATGATGCCAACTTCACTCTGCTGTCCCCAGAGCAGCCCAGCAGCGAAAGGGTACAGAGAGAGCACGTCAAAAAAGCTTTTGTCAGCTGTGCTGTTTAGAAGATGGGTCTTACTATCCAAGCACCTGCAATATTCAAAAAACAATCTAGGGAAGCAATAAATTTAAAATATCCCCCAAAAGCCTAGGGTTTAACAAATATATGGTCTAGTTCTCCTCTTTTACCGCTTCCTGTGTGGCTGCAGTGAGGCCCTTGGAGTTACTCCCAAGCACAGTCTGCATCAGGTAGACAACAAATACAAAGCAACATAAAAAGGCAAAGCCATTATATAGTTGAAAATGCCCCTGAACTTACTCTCCAAGCACACAAAGCCACCTGCTTTCTCACTTGCATCATTGCACTGGTGTTACAGAAAGACTTTGAACTCACGTAGAGTCTGATCCTGAAATCCTATACAGGAAGCTTAGCTGCTCAGCCCTGTCCAACGCTCTGTCTCCACAGAGAAGCATCGGCCGGGAGACCCTTACGAAACATTGGAGCACACCCCGATTCTTCCAACGGAAAAGGGACGATGTGTCTCAGGCCAGCTTTTAGTCTCAGTTGCTCCTGTCACACTGGAAGATGTTTGAAGCACAACTGTCTTCTGAGGAGTAGCAAAAATAACACCACTTCTTTCCCTGGGAACTCTGCTCCATATTAGACACTGTTTTATGAATGGGATTAAATCTCATTGCAATATTGCCTTTCTTTTCAGAAAGTTGTGGGAAGTCGTTTAGCTCCTTCACATACTCAGCTGACTGAAGCTACAGGAGCTGTTCTGCAACACAGGCATGAGTCCAGGCTCAAAGACAGCCCACGGTCTGAGCCCTGTGGTCTAGAAGGCTTCTCCAGGCATCGGCACAGCAAACATGAGGTCTAAAGCCTTTCCATAGCTGATGCCTGGGTCCTGAGCACCTGCACTGGAGCCCGGCTCCCTTGCTGGATCTGACCATGGCATTGACAAGCAGACCTTCCACTTTTGCATGAGCAAGGCTACCTGCATGGCGCCTAACTCCATCCATGAATCCCTGCAGGGCCCACCTGGGGGCAGCAGCTCGGGTGGCCGGGAGGTAATGCTGCAGGGTCAGAGCTGTCACAGGCAGACAGAGCCCCCCCCCGTGCTGCGGGCCATGGGAGAGGTGGCTGGAGCCCGTCCCATGCACAGGTCCCTGGGCGATGCTGGCCATAGAGCATGGCTCTGCAACCATGGGAGGACAATTCCTTACATCTGTGTAACCCGTGAAACACATCGGAGCTTACATAGGCATAACTGAGGCACAGTTTGGTCCTCATAATCTTTATTACTGATGATGACGGTGATGATGATGTGTGAGAAGGAAATAGCGCAAGCTTGACCTTCACATCCCAGGGGGAATTTGCAGAGCTGGCAGATACAAAACCCCTCAGCTTTTCACTTGTGAACTGAGCAAATTTGTTCTGGGAATCATTAATACATAATGCCATTTTGAAGCCAGTTTTTGGAGTAGAAATGCACATTCAACTATCCAAATCCTTCTGTCATCCGCACACAATTCCGCAACAGGGCTGGGACTGAAAGAAGTCAATTGTACTTCAGAAATTACAGGCAGCCAGTTTAAATAAAGAAAAGTATCTGCTATTTGGTGCTTTCCATTCATAATGTGATTCCGCTCTGTTAAAATTCATTAGGTGACCTAGATCCTGAGAACCCATTCCTGCAAATTGCTGAATGCTTCCTGGGAAGTGCTGCGAGCTTTTGACTCTATGTAATGGGACTTGAAAGAGGTCAGCCCTGGCCAACAACTGTCCCTTACGTCTCTTCAAAACGCCGTGAGTCTGTTCCCTTTCCTTGAGGTGATGTAGCAACAGCCCTAATGACTCTAAAGGAAAAGGAAAAGCGAAAATACCAGACTTGAAGTTAAAACTGAACGAATTCATGACCTCTTGCACAAGCCCACAGTTAGCTCATGCTCCAAGTAAGTGCTGGACATGAATTGGCAAAGGACTGCAATCCCAGCCAGGTGTAACAACTTAGAGGCCAGTCTCAAAGCTTTTACTGATGTGCCTAATCTTAGCACATCTTTACTGTCTAAGCTTTTTCCATCCACTTCCATCGTACTTTCTTTCCAGATGAAGACCTAATAGCAGATAGAGGACCACAACTCTTCCAAATACTCATTCAAATTGGAATTTCACACAGCGTTTGCGTTTTTTGCACATTAACTCTACAAACACTGAAGGGCTTTGATGTGCTTGGAGCGCAAGCTCTCCATTCTTGTACTAACCCTCCTTCATTAGAGCTCTGCAGACACATCCGTTCAGCTCGCAGAAAGGAAATCATGTGACATTTTAACTTACCAAGGTTATTGTACTCACTCAGTACTCAATCTAAAATTAAATGGAGGGAAAAAGCCTGGACTGAGGCTTTGCTATACAGGAATGGTTAAACTCACAAAACGTTGGGAAATGCAAAAGTAAGGTTCCAACCGCAAACTGTAATTTAGCTGCTCATCATCAGTATTTTGGAGTCTCCTTTTAAAAAAATTTAAATAATTAATACTTTGGGCATTTAAATAATGAAAACAGGAACTGAAAGCTGTCCCCGTGTGGCTAAGCCAGTATTATTCTTGTATGTGTAAAGCCAGTGTGGGGTGCATATGACTTTACCAATGCCGCCTGCAAGCCTCTTCTGCCTTCTCTCCCCTCGCAGCCGAGAAGCCAAGACTGCCACAGCCCAAGTGCCCCCGTTCACCATGTAGGGCACAACACTTTATTTTACTCTGTTGTTTTGATGTGGGATCTTGCCTTGGTTACTTTGGGTTTGCCCTTCAACTACAACTCATTTTCAGAAGGTGTGTGAGTGTGCATCTCTCTTCAAGCCCACGAGCAGTCCTGCTGGACTCTCCCATTGCTGAGCCATAGCTTTCCTGCAAGCTGGGACATCACGTCTACCAGCACCATGCACCTGGAGGCTGTCACTTGTTCTACCTGTATGGTTTGATATAGAAGAATAATCCTCTGTAAAGAAACTACGGAAAAATAAAGCCCCCAGAAAGAAGTCCAAGATTAATATTTCAGCTGGTTTTGCTGTAGCAGTGTTCAGAAAACTGCTTAGCATGGGAAAAATGTTTCTTCTTTTTCTCTACTGTTCCCATAAGTAAAAGAAGCTGAACAGATCATTCCCCAATTTTAAAACTAATTGCCATCAGGCAGGGACTGAGAATGGACAGTTTCAGCCCAAAAGGGCTTTTTGGGAAGGTTACAAGACTGTGGAACAACGGATTTATGATGGAAAATGATTATGAATCTCAACTGAAGTGGCCACTGCTATAATACTTTGTGAGGCATTATACTTCGAAAGATCAAAGAGCAATACAGAGCTGAAAACATATTACTGTCTTTTAAAATGGGCTTGTAAGACTTAAACCCGAACATTTAATGTTGGTCTCTGTGAAAAGAAAAGAAAAAAAAAAAAGCAACACACAAAATATAATTAAGATAATAAATGAAAGGCCTTTCTTTTCATCATTTCTATAACTACCTTAAATATCTGCTGGAAATGATTATATCAGCACAGGCTGGACTATATTAAAATAATGAAGAGTGAAGTTTTCACTGTGTTCCCATTTAATCATCACCTCACAACTTTACATTTTAATGTCTGACCTTAGGATATCCTCTTCCACTATCACATTAAGAATGTTGAAAGGAAACAGGAAGGGCCACAAGGGCTGTAGTTTCCTCAGAAGAACGGTGGCTATCAGCCTAATGGATTCTGAATTTCTCAGACAAAGAGCAGCAGCGACTCAGCCCACAGTCAGAGTTATCAAATGTTCACACAATACAAGCCTTTCCTCTAATTAACGGAGTTGCATTCAATGAGGGCACTACCTTTTTTTGCATTATGTTACTGGAAGAAAAAACAATCAGCTGCATGGTGGGACCTGTTATATAAATAGCCTGATGAAATGCAAAAGACAAAACAAAGTCTATTTAGCTGGACAGTAAAACCGTAGGAAAGAAGTTAAAAAAAAAAAAAAAAACAACAACACAGTAAAAAGTTAGGAAAGAAGACCCGCCAAAACATCAGGAACTGCGTTTGACCTGTTGCGTCTCCTCCATGGTTCAGAGCCTAGGTTTGAAGTAAACTCCTGAAGTCATCAAGTGAGTATATGGCATATTTCTGGATGTCATTCCTGTAGGGAGAAGCTGAACATTGCTGACTCTAGTACAGGTGAGAAGGCAGGGACTGGCTGGTCTTCTGTAATGAAATTGGTAATATTTCCAGAGGGGCAGGGGGAAAGGAATTATAATGGATGAAAACAGGAGACGAGTTATTAAATGGAATCTTTTCAACAAACAGGCTGATGTTAAAACTGCACGTTCACGTAGGGGGTGAACAGGGAGAGGAGGAGGGCTCTTCCTCATCATACACATCATAGAGGGCCAAGTGGCTGGGAAATCTTGGATATCATCTTAAAGCAGTTCCAAATGTCAAAACTGTCTTTGCTTCATGCAAACCTAGATGGAACCTACTGTCTAGTATTACCTACATGAAATCAGTTTAATGTGGTTTTCTCAATGAGAAATAGATGAGAATCCATCCTGGAAAAAAAAGGTAAGAAGCAATTTCACTTTCAACAGCCCCTGAGTTTGGCTGCTTATGGAAAGTGCCGTGTAAATGAAGCCGGATGGCCCTGATTTTTTGCAGGCAGGAGGAGCTACAGTATGAACTATGGACCACAGCACTCAAGTCCTGTCATTTTTAAATTGACTTTTCTTTGGTAATATCAGGATGTTTGTACTACATTCATGGGACTCCCTCTGGTGTATAACTTCACACATGAAATTTCTTGCCTTACCCTTTACCAAAGAGCCTGTGTAGCCTGGTGCACGGAGGAGCTGCTTTCATGTCAGTGCAGAAGATGTGTGACGTGTGTTTCTATTACAAATGGAAAGAACGACCCCGGGTCAGATCACGGCCACGGTAGGGCTGGGAGCCAGTGAAACATCTGTATGACATGTGTCCATTAGTCCAAAGTGGCAAGGGTCACTTCAGGGTTGGCTCTGTGGTCCCACCAACAAAGGTGCCAAGCATCCCCAGTCTCTCTCCTTCAAATAGGACTCTTCTCT